>VDFB02049217.1:16430477-16477619 GCA_007258455.2 Sequoia sempervirens | reverse complement strand
AATCTAGTCACCAAAAAGAGTCATTAGTAGGGATGTGGAGTTCCTAGAAGACAAGTCATGGGATGGAGTGGTAGATTCTGATAGCTCAGAACCACTCCTGACAGCTCTTGAAGAAGCAGAAACATAACATGAAGTTCAGCAAGACGAGTCTGTAGATGCTCCTGAAAGCATCAGTCGAGCTCCTGAAAGCTCCCGACGGCTCATGACGGCCCCTGAAGCTAGAAGACAGTCAACAAGACAGTTAGGTAGACTGTCCCAAACAGCTAGAGATTCAGCTGCAGTGAGCTCCGTACGAGCTCTTGAAAGCTCCTGAAATGAGTAGATAGAAAGGCAAGCAACCAGAGACAACCAAAAGATTGGCTCCTAAAAGCTCCAGAAGATTGGCTCCTGAAGAGCTCTTGAGAGCTCCGGAAGAGCTCCTGAGAGCTCCGGAAGAGCTCCTGAGAGCTCCGGAAGAGCTCCTGAAATTGTTGGTAGAGCTCCTGATAGCTCTTGACAGCTCCTGAACCTACCTGTTCAACACAACAACAACAATAGTGAAAGTTCAGAACCACCTCTCGCCTTCCTAATGACAAAGAAGACCAAGAGTCTAAGGGAGATCTACCAAAATGAAAGGTATGATGAAGAATTTGATGAGAGTGTGAATTTTGCATTATTTTCTCATGGTGATCTAGTTTATTTTGAAGAAGCTGTGAAAGAGGAGAAATGGTGTGAGGCCATGGATGAGGAGATAGATGCAATAGAGAGGAACAACACATGGGAGTTAACAGATTTTCCTCCCAACAAGCAAGTCATTGGGGTGAAATGCGTCTACAAGACCAAATGCAATGCCGAAGGAAGGATAGATCGACACAAGGCAAGATTAGTTGTCAAGGGGTACAAACAACAGTTTGGAAGATATTATAATGAGACATTTTCCCCCATTGCAAGGATGGAAACCGTGCAGGTAGTCATTGCAATCGCAACCCATCACATGTGGAAGGTATTTCAAATAGATGTGAAGTCCGCCTTCCTTAATGGAGTGTTGAAAGAAGAGGTTTATGTGGAGCAGCCTTTCGGATATGAAGTTCTAGGTCAATAACACAAGGTGTATAGGCTGAAGAAGGCTCTTTATGGGTTGAAGCAAGTTCCACGGGCATGGTACAGTAGGATTGACTCATATTTGATGAGCAATGGCTTTAGAAAAAGCGATGGTGAGCCCACTCTTTACATCAAGGCAACAAATGGTAAGGTTTTGATTGTTGTCTTGTATGTTGATGATTTAGTTTTCACTGGGGATGATGATTTCCTCATTGATGATTTTAAAGAGGCCATGAAAAGAGAGTTTGAAATGACAGATTTAGGTCTCTTGAGATATTTTCTAGGCATAGAAGTAAAACAAATGCATGATGGTATATTTATCTCTCAAGAAAAATATGCAAATGAGATCTTGGAGAGATTTAGAATGCTTGAAAGCAAGTCTTCCCCAACACCAACAACCATAGGTTTGAAGTTGAGCAAGGAATATTGTAGCAGCAATGTGGATCTGACCTTATTTAAGAGTTTGGTTGGAAGCTTAATGTATTTAACTACAACTAGGCCTGATATAATGCACAATGTGAGTCTTATTTCTAGGTTTATGGAGATTCCACGAGACACCCATTGGCAAGTGGGTAAAATAATCCTGAGGTATGTGAATGGCACCAAAGGATATGGCATTTTGTACACAACATCAAAAGAGTTTGGGCTAGTTGGATACATGGACAGTGATTGGGCAGAAAGTTTGGATGATAGGAAGAGCACATCGGTCTATGTGTTTCATTTGGGTTCGGGAGTCATCTCATGGGCTTCCAAGAAGCAACCTATTATTTCCCTATCTACAACAGAGGCTGAGTATATAGCAGCAAATGCAACAACATGTCAAGCTATTTGGCTGAGAAGAATCTTGGCAGATTTGAGAGAAGAATAAGAGGATGGAACAATAATTTATTGTGACAATGTTTCATCGATAGCTTTGAAAAAAAATCCTGTGTTTCATGGAAGAATCAAGCACATTGAAATTAGGTATCATTTTATCAGAGAATTGGTTGAGAATCGTGAAATTAAAATGGCATTTTGTAGGTCTGAGTAGTAGCTAGCAGACATATTCACCAAGCCTTTGAGCAAGGACAGTTTTGAGCGCCTGAGAACCAGATTGGGCATTGTTGATTTGGATCTGGATTGATCTTGTTTTGTCAGCTCAGGATCAAGGGGGAGTGTTGGAAAATTAAATGCTCCTGAGCCTCTTCCCATTGTCACCTACCTATTAGGGGCATTCAATGCTTGCAGCTGAAAGATTATTTTGGGGATTGCCTTCCCCACTTGCTCCTGACGTGCACCTAAAGACTACATAAGAAGTTAATGAAGTTAGGAATTTTTGAATTCCAATTCAATGTTGGTAGGTGATTTCAAAATTGAGAGGGAATGAGTTGAAAGACAAAAAGAATGAAGGTAGATTATTTTGCCAGTGGAGTCAAGTCAGTTGAGAAGACTTAGTTAGAGTTGAAGACTCTTTTGAGCAGCAGTAGTATGTACTAGACAGAGAATGTTTTGTGTGAGCTTCTGAAAGCTCTTGAACAGTAGTAGCTATTTGTTTTTGTGTGTGAGCAGAGAATGCTCCTGAAGAGCTCTACGTAGCTCCTATCAGTTGAGCTCCTAGTAGCTCCTGAAGTTTGTTGTGTCTGGTTTAGCAGCTCATGAAGCTCCCAGAAATTAGTAGTTTGTAGTTTGAGTTTAGTTTTTGAGTTTTATGTTCAGTGTTTAATGTATTTCCATTTCCAGTTTAATGAATAGAAAACAAGCTTGCATGCCCAGATTTGTCTCCTTGCATTTTGTTTATTCCGCATTTGTATTCCTCTGTTTTGGGGAAAAAAGAGCAGCAACTCTATGTGATTTTTTGTGCATACAGAAATTTTGACAGAAACTAAGTTAACGACTTTACCTTGAAAGACACATTATTTCCTAGTAGAAGTTGGGACTCAATATTACGATCAGTGGTGCTTGCAGCCACTGTGAGAGACCAAGGAAAATAATTGTTAATGATTTCTTTGGAAGGCCCATCATTTCCACCAAAACATGATGTTAGTATGCCCCTCTTCATTGCATGAAATGCTCCAATAACAACGCTATCTTCAAAATAGTCACCAATAAAGCCGCCAATCGAAATATAAATGACATTGACACCATCGTAGATGGCATCATCAAATGCAGCTAGAAGATCTGCATCATCACATTGTACACTTTGACTCCAACAAACCTTGTACATAGCAATCCTTGCACCAAGGACTCCACCTCGAGCATCTCCTTCAGCAATTTACCATAAACACTGCCATAAACACTAGCATTTTTAATAACATTTCCAGCAGCTGTGGAGGAGACATGTGTTCCATGACCAATGCCATCTCTTGGTGGAAGGTGGTCCTCAGGAGGTGGAGTGTCAAAGGAAGCATGGTAATACCTTGCACCTACAATTTTCCTGATAGCATAGTTAAACTATTTCAAAATCATCTACTAATTTGAATATTTAAATAGGCCAACATGAAAAACATGATTTCTAGAAAAAAAAAAGAAATAGCAGGAATAAGCCTGACTTGTTACAGGAGGTAAAGTCTGATGTTGTCTGGCATACACCCCTCCACTTGGATGGAACGGGACCGAATCCTGCATCGTTGAAACTTTCTGATTCTGGCCATATTTCTACAACATCAAATTGATTTTGAATCAAATACAATATATTAATTAAGGTTTAAGGTTTTAGAACAAAGTCTTAAAATTTGTATATTTAGTTCACCTGAGTCCAGAACACCAATGATGATCTCGCTTTCATAAGCCAAATGATTACTCTGACCAGATAAAGGGAAATCGATAAAATCCCATGATCTAGTTGTAAGGGCATGTCGTTTCTTGCTCTCAAACACTAAGACCACACCATCCATATCTTCATTTCAACAACATATACACTGAGAGCCTGTGTGCACTGTGCAACAGTTTTCATTAACATTCCTCTGCAACTTTCTTAAAAATGACCAGAATGAAAATAAAACTGTTAAAATAATTTCAAGTTATTTAACTCGAAAGCTGTTGGACATGAGATGGAGAAAGCATGGCTGCAAATCCACCAAAGATTTTGCCATAGCTGTACTTCAACGATTCCTCAGCTGCTTCATGGCTTTAACATTGCAATATAAACTTTTATATCAGATCATAGTGCAAATAATCATACACAGGTATGTTATCTCTATTTTGAATATGAAAAACATGAAGATAGATTAAAGCTAATATAGAAAGACCTTCCATGTACAAATTCTAGCATTTCATGGTGCACAGTTAGAGAATCTCCTTTATCGTGAATGCCCCCCATGTAGACAATATGAAGCTATTTTGGCAAATGAAATATGTCTAGGTCAGTAATCATTTTGAACAAACTGAGTTGGTGTTAAATGAAGACCTAAAAACTGCAAGTCCAAGAATTATTTTGATAAGAATTATGGGTGTTTTTTGTCTGGGGAGGAGATCAGTAAGAACATACCTTTTTATCAGACTCTTCAGACGCAGTTATGCAAATATTTCTACCATTCAACATAATCATAGTGAAAAACATAGAGAGCAAAAGATAGCTTGTACCAGGGACTCCCATTGTTACAGTAATGTAATGACTACGTTATACACACAAGATTATGAGAGCAGGCCATTTTATAGAGTGCAATAATGTGGGACAAAACGATTTGATCGACCGACCTTGATAACTTCAAAGATTTTCTAAGGTGAAGAATGTATGTTAGATACATGCAAACAAATACTAAAGTTTCTATCTATAATATTATTTATTAGAGTACGGAAGAAAAAAACAAATAGAATCAGTTGCTGTTATTAAGGAGAAAGTTTAGCGTGTAGCGTATGATTGTAATGGTCAAATTTGTATACTTTGTATTTTTTATTTAATTTTGTGATTATTTTGGTGGAATATTTCAAATATAATTATATATTGACAAGTAGCATATTTTTGTTTGTTAGTTTGACTTATGTCTTATCTTAATTCATTTGTACTTACTTTCATTAATGTATTTCTGCCTAGAAATTAGCACTTCCATGTCTAGGCTCATTTCTATGCCACTTAGGATTGATCATATGACCCTTTAGAATGAACCTCAAGTTTAAAATTTAAAATTTAAATTTCATCTTTCATGTGATATGTTGTTTTATTTTCATATTTAAAGACATTCAATGTGCTATAATTCACATACTTAAGAAATAAAAATAATTAGTACACTTTAATTTGTAAAGAGATAATAGAATTGGATCTACATCATCTACATATAGGCCACCTTCGGAATTTGTATGTTTTCTTTGAATCTTCATTTGAAACCATAAAACTCATTGATCTACTCATTTAACCTAGGAAAAAATGAACCTAGCAATTCAACATATTCCTTTAAGGTGTTTATAAACACTAAAGTCCTTACAAGCTTATCATACGTTAGATATTATGGTGGACAAGTTTTTGAAGTTTACACTTTACTAGTTTAGATTTGTGTGTCAGAGTTTAAATGACTTGATCAAGATCAAACTTGCAATAATCAAAAGTGAAACTTGGGGCTTTTGTACTTGTTCAAATTATGAGACATTCATCAAATCATGGCTATTAAATTTTTTGAGTGGTGAATTAGTTATATGCATCACCAACATCATTGATATTAGGTCTAGGTACCTAGTTTCTCCAATTTAATTATCACATTTATTATTTTTGTTCATTTTTTAACCCAAGTAAATTTAATCTAGGTTAATTTGGATTACCAATTATATTTATTAAATTAACCTAGATTTATTTATGTAAAACAATTTTGTTTCTTTATATTTTTAATTTTTGGTAAACCTAGTGTGGAACACACATCCTTGCACATTAGGATTTAAATATAAATTATTTTCTAATATCCTATTTTTAGATCTAATTAGCTTTCAAATGTCATTGTCCAATTTTTCTAGGGTTTGTCACTTATGGTGCAATTTTCCTTTTGCTCATCCCACCTACCCTTGATTTGATGACCCTTAGGGTTTGATTTTCATACCTAATTTTATAATTATACCTTTTTAAAATTTTTTGTGAACATGATCATGAACTTAGCTAAACATGATTGAATTACTAGAATTAAACCAAGCATTTAACTAATTAAGCTATTCTTTTAATGAAATTCTTGAAATATTAAAATAAGTAGCCATTAAAACATCAAATATCAATGAAATGCTTAAAGGAAACCTAATTAATACATCAAACCTCATCCCATTGGGGGATTGGTGTTGAATTGATGTGGAATGTCAACCCTTTCCCAATCCCTTGATTGAAACAAGCTTGAAGATGATGCTCCAATGGAGAAATGATGGAAAATGGATGCAAGATTTAGCTAAAATGGATGCAAATGGATCAAATTCTCATAAGGATTGCTATGAAAATGACTAGATAATGTAGACGCTCTCAATGAATGTGGATGAATTGATCAAGAAATGATGGCTATTTATAGAAAAATTGAGTAAATTAATGGCCAAGATCTATTCAGTTAATCTTGAATGGATGAAAATTGAGAGGAATTGGCATGGATCAAGAATTCAATCCATGGAGGAGATTGAAAGTTGACATGGATTGATGAATTCAATCAATGGACACAATTGATTTGAAGAAGCACAAATCCTAAAATTTAGGAGGAATGTGCACGATATTTCAATTTAAGAGGGGAATTGTTTGAATTTGAATTGGAAGAATATTCCATGGGAATATTCCTTTGCAAGTGGGAGAAATTGAAGGGATGAAAGAAATTAGTTAATTAAATGATTATAACATTACTTAATTCTGCATGATGGAGGACTTTAAAAATTTAATTAAACAATTTGCTCATTTAATTAAAAAAGGAATTAATGACATCTAATTAAATAATTCATATTATTTAATCAAATGATAAGACTTAGGGAATTTAATTAAATAATTCACATTATTTAATTAAATAGGATGAAAATCAATATGAAAAGGGTGAATTAAACTAGTAAAGTGAATTATTTGATTAATAGAAGAAAATGGTAAATTTAATTAAACAATTAGGATTATTTAATTAAATAGTCGAAAAGGGTTGAATCAGGATGAAAAATGATGTTAGGAATCGATTTCAGATGCGTAATATTGATCAGGAAAATTTTAAGTGTCTATATTTTTCCCCTCTTTAAGCAAGGTACCTGTTACATTGGTTCAAAGACTGACACTTTGAATCAACATTGTTGCTTAGATCAAAAATATAAAAATTCATGATTTTTCGGATGCCCCATTGTGAATTTAAAAATTCATGATTTTTTGGATGCCCCACTGTGCCCTAGCAGAAGGAATTATGCTGGTATATATACTGCCCCCTCGAGAGATCAAGCAAAATTTTGATTTTTAGGTCGAGTTCACGACAAAGATTTAGGATCAATTCAGCTAAAAGAGGATGAAAGATTCTTCTTTCGAAAGACCAGATATTTGATGTAGACAAATTTTATGATGTATAAGTAGTCATTAGCCATGGGTAGCCTCATGCATATTTTGATATATATCATACAAATTCGAGACTTGGATAGAACTGTTAGTAAAGATAGAAGAATAAGATATAATGAGAATGAGATAGATGTAGAATCTAATGAAATGGAAATTGATTAACTATTACTTTTGGGATTGATTCAGAAGTCCAACAATCCCATGATTATTCGAGACTTTATTAGATATGGTGATGAGATGATTTTCTTGTTTTTGGGATTGGGATACTTCATCATATCATTCCTTATTTTTGATATAACTAATATACGTGATGCATCAAGGTATTGATAACCAGAATGGCTTTGTATCTAATGTGATGGAATTTGACTCTATAAACAAATAGGAGTATCCTTGTTCATACCTGACATACAAAAACCTTGTTTGACCATGTGAAAGAATAAACCATCGAAGTAAGGAGAATAACACACAAAAGGTATGAAGAACCTAATATTTCCTAGTCATTGTTTTACTTGAGACCATCCCCGTACATGTAAGATAAGTATTCGCCGAGGTTGAATTACAAGAACATCCAACAAGCACAACAAATGAAAGATAATGATCAACTCCCCATTCCTTCCCCTCTAAATCGTTTTGATAGAAATCATCGAGAGGTCGTTCGAGTGGATCAACAAGATAAATCATAAGAAAAGACCAAAATGAACAAACAGTTAGTGTTATTCATATCTCTTGCCAAAAGGTGATTTGTTTTAAGGATAAGTATCCAAAATGATTGCTAGATGATGCCCATTATAGGAAAGATGTATCCTAGGACATGTTAGTGGATGTTGGCTATTAAGTGATAGTTTGTTTAAAAGGTCGTTGATATAAGGTTTGACTGACATGTTTGATAATGATCAAGAGTTTGATTTTTCATGTTTAAGGTTTGCTTTCTAGTTAGTGTTGCACCTATTTTTGTTTGTGTTACCAAAGGTTGAAAATGTCGGTTGATTTATTATGGATGGAACCTTATTTCAGGTGAAAGCGAAATGGGATGGGTGATTTTGTTTTGGAATTTTTGGACTATTTCAATTTTCTTGATGTTTTACAATGTTTTGAGGCTATTTTTGATCTTTTGAGTGTATGTGAATTTTGGTTTTCAAGTTATTTGAGGTTGTTTTAGGATTTTTGAACGTCTTCAATGTTTTAGATTTTCAAGCTTTTCCAAATGTTTTTTGATTTTTTTCCATATTAGACCAAGATCTAAGGGGAAACTAATCTAACGCCTTGGGGGCTCATCAGTCATGGCCTTGCCTATGTTATGCACAAATATGATGTAGTTCGACTAACTCTGACTAGTAACCATTTATTGTTGACATATGAACATTTATGGATTGCTAGTTTATTGTGATGGACTCCTAAAGACTGGCCTAATGCCTTGGGGGCTCATCGATGATGGCCTTGCCTACATTCAAGCTCAAAGATAATGTAGTTTGATAAGGTGTTTTTTGACTTTTTTGACTTGTTTAGGGGTTTTGTTGTGATTTGGATGTTTTGGATTTTTGAGATGTTTTGAATGTTTTTTTATTTTGAACTATACAAATGTTTTGGATGTTTTTGGATTTTTTGAAGATTTTACGAATGCTTTTGTATTTTTTGAAGATTTTGTGTGTAACTAAGGTAAAAAAAAATCTAGGTTAGCACGAAATCAAATGCAGAAAGTAAACCCTAGCTAAACAATGAAGTACAATGGAGTTAAAAATCCATAAAATAAAGGAAAAGATTCACCAAACAACCTTCATGCACTCCATGAATCACCTCCATTGCCCTTCTCCATTTGCTGCAAAATGATGTTTTCCCTCAAATTTCTTGTGAGCAACTATGACTATGACAAGACTTAAAGAAAATATTGAAGGATTTGACTTGAAATGCAAGTGTATTCAGATTTATACAAGCATGAAGAGGGTGCTACCACAATAGTGGTTTACACTTTCTGGGAGATCTTGATTTTTGATGAAATCACATATTTTTTAGAAAATATAATGATTTAAGCCTTGAAAATTTTCATTTAAAGGATTCCAATTGAAGAGGGTTTTATCAAACCACCTTAGACCAAACCCCCTTGGATATAACCTCGCTAGTTTTAAACCATACCTATAACGAAGTCTCCTTTACACCTATCAAAATGCTAATAAAAAACCACTTTTGATTTACCTTTTGGGGATCAAATGAATTCATTTAAAATTTATTTTTTGTAAGTATGTAGTCCTTATTATAAGCTTCCAAAAAATAATATTAATTAAATTAAATTTGATTATATTTATTTTTTATTTCTTGTGAATGTAGGTTTTTCACCTAAAATCAAGCTCTTTGTTTTGCACATGTGGAAAAATAGAAGATTATAATTTTTTTTGAAAATATGAGTGCACCAGATATTGAAGTCCTTGATCCAAAAAAATAAAATAAATTGAATTTCGATACATACAAAAGAAGTTACGCGTTATACGGTCTGCCTATGTCTGAAATTGTAATTGGTTTGACTTCAAAACTTGATTAAGGAAAAAAATTTCAATAAAACACTATATAACCAAATGGAAGCACTAGATATCAGAGTTATAAATCTAAATTCGAAAGAATTAGAATTTTATCCTTCATGGAAAAAAAGTTATGCATCACTTTTTAAAAACGTTATTTTATGAAAAAAACTAGTTTTTGAGGGAGACGGAAAAAGAAGTGCAATCTGATTCCAAATTTTTTGAAAAACATATATTCAGAATCGACAGACAAAATGTCACGAAACTCTAGTTTGCATCATCTTCAAATTCCTCACGGTTTAGCCACTATAGGTGCCTGAAGGTGAAGATTTAGTTAGAAAAATAATTTTAGTGTCCAGTTTGGCCAAAAATTGTAAACCACTATTATGGGATCACCCAAGAAGTATGGAAGCCTAAATTCTGAAGCATGAAGTGTGAGATGATAAAGTGATGAAGTTAGGAGATGATAAAAAGTCCCCAAATGAGGTTGACATTGCCTTTTTATAAAAAAATCAAATTTGGGTGAATGGCCAAGATTGAAAGTTGAGAAAGCCCTAAGATCAAAGGCTAAAATTGCATGTGACAACCAACAATTAGGGTTAGGGAAAAATTAAGTTAAAATTTGAAATGGAGGGCTGGGATTTGATTTTGGGAAAATCAAATCAAAGGTCAAGAATGCATGTGACAAGGGGATATTGGGCACATAAAATGAAGCTACTGGAGAATCAAATAAGAATTTAAAAATATTTGATTCAAGAGGTGATGTTGACCTTTTGAATTAAAAATTAATTTAATTCAAAAGTGGTGGGGTCATGTGATAGTAAATAATGATTTTAAATTATTTACTTGGTGGGAAAATAGAAAGTGGAATTTTAAATAAATGACTTTATTTAAAATTAGAAGAAAAGTCAAGGTGGAGAATAATTAAATAAATTATAAGAACTTATTTAATTATAAGATGACATTAGAAATTAATGACGTATTTAAATAAATAAATAAGGTTTATTTATTTAAATAATCAAGAGGAAATGATAGACAAATAATAATTAAATAAATTTAAGAATTTATTTAATTACAGAGAGACATAAGAAATTAGTGATGTATTTAAATAAAATAAATGTAATTTATTTATTTAAATAGTCAGGAGGAATAAAAGATATGAATTAATTAAATAATCAAGAATTATTTAATTAATAGTTGAATTTGGACTATAGGACATAATTAAATATTTTAATTATGTTGAGAAGAAATATGGTGAAAAAAAAAAGTTTGCAGGCCTAGGTCAATTTTATGTGTCTACATTGTGACTATTTTTGGATTTTGAAATTTTTTTATTGTTTTTTGGATTTTGAGATAAACAATACCTAGATCACGATGTCGATGTCACATTGTGAGATACAAGACATGGATCAAGAGCTATTCAAAAACAAGAAAGCCGTTAAAAGATCAAATATCAATGAAATGCTTAAAGGAAACCTAATTAATACAACAAACCTCATCCCATTGGGGGATTGGTGTTGAATTGATGTGGAATGTCATCCCTTTTCCAATCCCTTGATTGAAACAAGCATGAAGATGATGCTCCAATGGAGAATTGATGGAAAATGGATGCAAGATTAGCTAAAATGAATGCAAATGGATTAAACACTCATAAGGATTTCTATGAAAATGACTATAATGCAAATGCTCTCAATGAAAGTGGATCAATTGTTGAAGAAATGAAGGCTATTTATAGAAAAAATGAGTGAATCAATGGCCAAGATCAATTTAGTTAATAAATGGATGAAAATTAAGGAGAGGAATTGGCATGGATCAAGAATTCAATCCATGGAGGAGATTGAAAGTTGACATGGATTGATGAATTTAATGAATGGATGCAATTGATTTGAAGAAACACAAATCTTAAAATTTAGGAGGAATGTGCAAGATATTTTCATTTAAGAGGGAAATTGTTTCAATTTGAATTGGAGGAATATTCTATGGGAATATTCCTTTGCAAGTAAGAGAAATTGGAGGGATGAAAGAAATTAGTCAATTAAATAATTAGAATATTATTTAATTGTGCATGATGGAGGAATTTATAAATTTAATTAAACAGTTTGCTCATTTAATTAAAAAAGGAATTAATGACATTTAATTAAATAATTCAGACTATTTAATCATATGAGAATACTTAGGGAATTTAATTAAATAATTTGCATTATTTAATTAAATAGGATGAAAATTAGCGTGAAAAGGGTGAATTAACCTAATAAAGTCAATTATTCGATTAATAGAAGAAACTGGTGAATTTAATTAAACAATTAGGATTATTTAATTAAATAGTTGAAAAGGGTTGAATCAGGATGAAAATGATGTTAGTAATCATTTTCAGATGCGTAATATCAATCAAGACAATTTAAAAATCTATAACTAGCCGATAGGCTATATGTGTGAACTTTGGTCAAAATTTTTGTCAGCCTTCCCCATTTTTAAGCCTTCCAACGGTTGGGAAAATGGCTGCAGATGTTTTTGATTAAAAAAAAAGCGCTTGGCGCCATTGGGAAGAAGGTAGCATATTTTTTGTCACATGGATAGATAAGGCCAATGAAATTAAACGTTGGTTGACATCAACATTAATTGTTGTATGGTTTCCGTGTACTGGCGATGGTTGTAATAACACCTGTAGTTTAAAACCTCGGGAAACATAGCTAATGTCTATGCAATTTTCAATAAGGCATTGTTGGGTCTTGTTCTGTTGCTTTACTTGCTATTAGAGTCGTGAGCGAGGAGGGAAAGCTTCTATGAAGGTGCAAGTTTGATCAAACATTGTCCAACTTCTGTGAAGGTGGTTGGAGGTTATTTTGTGTTTTTTCCATGGGGAAATGGTTGCAAAAGAAATACAAAAACTTGTCGCCTGCGATAATTTTTTTCCCATTTTTTGTAGGCGTTCGAGAAATAAGGTAGCAAAGAGAAAGAAAGTGGCAAGAGGTGCATTTGAAGTAAGCGGGAAGAGGTGCATATTGAAAAAATCCTTTCCAATATTATTTCATTTATGGTTTGCGGTTTGTGGCAGGCTATATTGTTTCATTTCCGATAAGGTATTGTTGATTGTTTCAATTTTTGATAAGGTGTTGTTGAGAAAATACTATATTGTTTGTAAAAATGAATATTGTTTCATTTATGGTTCGTGTTTTGTGGCTATGGTTTTGCATGGGTTTGTTACTGTGAATTTTTGTGTTTTGTGAGTTTCTCCATCTGGGTCACTATTGAAACTAATATTGTTTGATTTATGGCTTCTGTTTTGTGGTTATGGTTGCAACAAAATAAAATAGTTAATGTTATACAGTTTATGTTGATTTCCATTAGGCATTGTTGACTGTTGTTCTCTAGCTTGGGCTATATTGTTTCATTTTTGAAAAGGTGTTGTTGAAAAGGCTATATTGTTTCAATTTTCAATAAGGTACTGTTGAGAAAAGAGTATACTTTTGCATGGGTTTGTTACTGTGAATTTTTGTGTTTTGTGGGTTTTTCCATCCGGGTCGCTGTTAAAACCAATATTGTTTGATTTATGGCTTTCGTTTTGTGGCTATGGTTTCAATGCAATAAAATAGTTAACATTATACAGTTTTTGTTGATTTTCATGAGGCATTGTTGATTGTTGTTGTCTAGCTTAGGCTATATTGTCTCATTTTCGATAAGGTACTGTTCAAAAGGCTATATTGTTTCAATTTTTGATAAGGTGTTGTTGAGAAAAGACTATAATGTTTGTTAAAACTAATGTTGTTTCGTTTATGGTTCATGTTTTGTGGCTATGGTTTTGCATGGGTTTGTCACTATGAATTTTTGTGTTTTGTGGGTTTCTTCATCTGGGTCCCTGTTGAAATGAATATTGTTTGATTTAGGGCTTGCGTTTTGTGGCTATGGATGCAACTCAATAAAATAGTTAATTTTATATAGTTTATGTTGATTTCCATAGGGTATTGTTGATTTTTGTTCTCTAGCTTAGGCTATATTGTTTCATTTTCAATAAGGTTATGTTGAAAAGGCTATATTGTTCCATTTTTGATAAGGTGCTATTGAGAAAAGACTATATTTTTCGCATGGGTTTGTTATTGTTACTGTGCATTTTTTTGTTTTGTCAATTTTTCCATCTGGGTCACTGTTGAAACCAATATTGTTTGATTTATTGTTTCCGCTTTGTGGCTATGGTTTCAACACAATAAAATAGTTAATGTTAAACAGTTTATGTTGATTGTTGTTCTCTAGCTTACGATATATTGTTTCATTTTCGATAAGGTGTTGTTGAAAAGGCTATATTGTTTCAACTTTCGATAAGGTAGTGTTGAGAAAAGACTATATTTTTGCATGGTTTTGTAACTATGATTTTTTGTGTTTTGTGGATTTTTCCACCTGGGACGGTGTTGAAATCAACTGTGTTTTTGTGGCTATGGTTGTAACGCAATAAAATAGTTAGCATTATACAGTTTATGTTGATTTCCATAAGGAATTGATGATTGTTGTTGTCTAACTTAGGCTATATTGTCTCATTTTCGATAAGGTGCTATTAAAAAGGCTATATTGTTTCAATTTTTGATAAGGTGCTATTGAGAAAAGACTATATTGTTTTTTAAAACCAATATTGTTTCATTTAGAGTACATGTTTTGTGGCTTTGGTTTTGTATGGGTTTGTCACTGTGAATTTTTGTGTTAAATGCAGGTTTCTCCATTTGGGTGGCTGTTGAAACCAATATTATTTGATTTGTGGCTTGTGTTTTGTGGCTATGGTTGCAACTCAATAAAATAGTTAATGTTATATAGTTTATGTTGATTTCCATACGAAATTGTTGATTGTTGTTCTCTAGCTTAGGCTATATTATTTCATTTTTGATAAGGTTATGTTGAAAAGGCTATATTGTTCCATTTTCGATAAGGTGTTGTTGAGAAAAAACTATATTTTTGCATGCATTTGTTACTGTGCAGTTTTGTGTTTTGTGGGTTTTCCCATCTGGGTCACTGTTGAAACCAATATTGTTTGATTTATGGTTTCCATTTTGTGGCTATGGTTGCAACACAATAAAATAGTTAATGTTATACAGTTTATGTTGATTTCCATAGGGAATCGTTAATTGTTGTTCTCTAGCTTAAGCTATATTGTTTCATTTTCCATTTAAGGTGCTATCGAAAAGGCTATTTTATGGTTTGCGTTTTGTGGTGATGGTTTTGCATGGGTTTGTTACAATTTATGGCATTGTTGATTGTTGTTTTCTAGCTTAGGCATTCCTCTATTCTGTGGGTTATTTCATCTAGGCTGCTATTGAGGACAATATTGTTTCATTTATAGTTTGCATGTGGTACTGATGGTTGCAAGGTAATTGAAGAGTTTATGACATTGTTGGTTGTTGTTTTGTGTTTTATGGGTTTCTCCATCTAGGTCACTGTTGAAACCAAAATTGTTTGATTTATGGCTTCCGTTTTGTGACTATGGTTGCAACGCAATAAAATAGTTAATGTTATACAATTTATGTTGATTTCCATTAGGCAATTTTGATTGTTGTTCTCTAGCTTAGGATATTGTTTCATTTTCGATAGGGTCTTGCTAAAAAGACTATTTTGTTTCAACTTCCGATAAGTTGCTTTTGAGAAAAGACTATATTTTTGCATGGGTTTGTAAGCTAGCATTATACAGTTTATGTTGATTTCTATAAGGCATTGTTCATTATTGTTCTCTAGCTTAGGCTATATTGTCTCATTTTTCGATAAGGTACTATGTTTCAATTTTTGATAAGGTGTTGTTGAGAAAAGACTATATTGTTTGTTAAAACCAATATTGTTTCATTCATGGTTCATGTTTTGTGGCTATGGTTTTGCATGGGTTTGTCACTATGAATTTTTTTGTTTTGTGGGTTTCTCCATTTGAGTCTCTATTGAAACGAATATTATTTGATTTATGGCTTGTGTTTTGTGGCTATGGTTGCAGCTCAATAAAATAGTTAATGTTATATAGTTTGTGTTGATTTCCATAGGGTATTGTTGATTTTTGTTCTCTAGCTTAGGCAATAATGCATAGGATTTCCAAGTTCAGATAGTACTTTGTGGGGGGCATATTTGTAGTGAAGACAGATCATAACAGCCTTAAGTATTTTCTTAATCAGAAGGATCTGAATGAGAAACAACAAAAATGGGTGAGCAAACTTCAGGGGTATGAATTTGAAATTAAATATGTCAAAGGTGAAAGGAATGTAGTGGATGATGTTTTTTCTAGGAGACCACATTTGAGTGCTATTTCAATCATAGCAGCAGATTGGAAGGAGAAGATAGAGGTTGATTATACTAAGAATGCACTTGCAAACAACATTCTAGATGGGTCTTTATAGGATGATAAATACCAGGTGAAGGATGGTATCATATATTATAAGGATAGTTGAATCTTGATTCTGAGGTGAGAGAGCATGTTGTCAAGGATTTTCATGACACCCCCATGGTTGGTCATCTAAGTTATTATAAGAATTATAGGAAGATCCGTGAGAGACTCTCATGGAAGGGAATGAAGGATGACATTTTAAAGTATGTACGTGAGTGCCAAGTATGTCAATGGAATAAAAACAAGCATACTTATCTTGCTTGTTTGTTGTAGCCCCTTTCCATTTCTACTCAAAAGTGGGAAAACATATCAATGGAATTCATCACAGGGCTTCCAAAGGTGCAAGGGAGGGACAATATATATTTGGTGGTTGATAGATTGACAAAATTTTCTCACTTTTTTGCTATATCAACAGGGTTTTCAGTAGTGCAGGTGGAAAATTTATTTTTCAGACTGGTATTCATGCTTCACGGGACACCCAAGACCATTGTTAGTGATAGGGATAGCAAGTTTATGAGATTTTTTTGGTAGGAGATATTCAAACTATGTGGTATGGAGCTGACCCCTAGCACTAGCTACCATCCTCAGACTGATGGGAAAACTCAAGTGGTGAACAAATGGGTGGAAGGTTACCTATGCAACTATGTTTTAGGGCAACAAAAGGTGTGGGTTAAGTGGCTGCACCTAGGAGAGTACTGCTATAATTCTACCTTTCATATGTCCATATAAATGTCTCCATTCATGGAATTATATGGTTACGAAGCTCCTAGGTTCATGGATTTACTTTTTGGAGATTGCAGAGTGCCTAGAGCCAGGGCATCATGAGCTTTTTGAGAGAGAATATACAGTATGCTCAAATTCAGAAAAAACTATATGTTGAAGCACCACGTTGAGCATTTTTTTGAGGTTGGAGACATGGTTTACTTGTTGTTGCAGCCCTATAGGCAGTTCACTCTCAAGAAGAGTGGGTTAGAAAAGATTAAGCCTCAATTTTGTGATCCTTTCAAGGTGATCAGGAGGGTTGGAGAGGTAGTCTATGAGCTGGAGCTACCTAAGGATAGCAAGGTACATAATTTTTTTCATGTTTCCCACCTTAAGAAAGCACTTGGATAGAATGTGGTACCTTCTATAGATTTTCCTCCTTTGGATGAGGAAGGCAAGTTGATATTGATTCTTGAGGCTATATTGGAGGTCTGAGAGCATACACTGTGCAGGAGGTTGGACAATGAGTATTTGGTTAAATGGAAGAATTTTCCAGTAGATGATGCTACTTGGGAGAGTGAGCAGATATTACAACATCTTGAGTTATAATTTCTTGAGGGAAAGCAATCTTGGGAAGGGCGGATTGTAATGACCCCTTCTCGCTCTTGAGTACTGCAGAGACTCAATTCGCCTATTCCAGAGTTCTCGTAGGCTAATTGATGTGGTTAGGGGACTCAATTGCCAGCATTGATGTTTAGTGTTGGGTTTTTCAGAGGGGTTTCTATTTATAGTAGTGGTCGGTCTTGATGTTGCCATCTTTAGTTGGTCATAGTTTCCTTATTGGTCTTAAATTGTGCTCAATTTTGGGCATTTGGCATATACTTACTATTTATAGCAGTGCTATTTTTAGTAAGTCACATTTGGGGAAGTTGGTCCAGGCCAGTGTTCTTGCAACAACATTATTATCCAATTTTTAGTTGGAGAGCCTAAGGTTGCAGTTTAATATTTTCTTGTTCGACCACTTAAGTGATTTTATAAAGTTAAATTATATTTAGTTATGTTATAACATTATATTGAGGGGTAAAGTGGTCATAAAAGTGTACCAAGGTGCCTAATGAAACAAGTGTAAGTTTTTTTTAAAATTTCATTAAATATTATATTTCCCTTTAAGCTTGGATGCCTATGAGAAAAGGAGATAATATTATAAAATGTTAAAAAATTAAAAAGGAGAAGGGCGTGCATTTCTAGAGATGAATTAAGAGTTTTTTGAAATCCATCGCCCTAAGTTTATATTTTGGAAGGTGGCTCTCATTTTCATTATCCAGACTTTGAAGACATACTGAAATGGTGTCAGATTGTCTTCTGGTTGCCTGGGCTGCATTGTGAGGACAAAAACCCTCCATCGTATTGGCTAGTTTTGGTGGTGAAATATTCACCCTAATCAGATATTAGTGTTGGTTCACAGTTCAGAACAAAGGGGCTTCAAGTGTTCGATTATTAGTAAAGAAATGATGAGAATCTTTTAGTATTTTTAGAGGTTTTTGGTGTGCTTTCATCTGCTTTCAATTTTGGTGTGAGTTTTGAAGGCTTTGGAGTGATTCATTTTAGTTTCTAGTGATTGCAATAATGGACCTGAACCTGGTTTTTAATTTATATCTCATTACTTCCTGAAGTATTCGTTTTGGGTATTGTCTCATATTGAATCTTTCTCCAAGGAATTTCCATTAAGCTCTTGTTTGCATTTTTTGGAGGTGTGTGTGATTTTTAAGGTCAGATCGACTCAGGAGGGTCACCATCTTGCTACCAAGATCATTTGATTCCATCCTACACAAGGGGAGTTTAGGCTTGGAAACTTTGGCATTGAAAGAGGAGTCCTGGACACTGGAGAATAGGTTCAGACTATTGAAGGTTTATGCTTGGGACGATTTGGTGCTTCTTCAAATTCTCTTGTTGCTCTTATAGGTTCATTCAAGTCTGATTTAACCTTTGTAATGTTTTGATGTAAAAAAAAAGAGTATATTTATGATATTGTTCAATCTACATTGCAAGTGTAGTGTTATTTGAATTTTTTGTTCATTTCCATATCTTCTTTATGTTATGTATCTCTGAAAATGTATTGAAAAACAAACACAAACATCATTGAGCAAACAAGAATAGCAAACAGAGGGGTTTTCAAAAAAATAAAATAAGGGGTGTATCTTACAAAAATGTAGACACTGAAAAATGTCCTAAGTCTGCAAGCAACATTTTTCTTGGTCCTTGTTCACCGATAATTAAATAATTTTAATTATTTGATTATCCCTAATTGCATTCCACTATTAATTAAATAATTTTTAATTATTTAATTAATTCACTTTCTAATATGTATTCTATCCTAATCAGTTAAATAAATTAATTGTGTCACTAACATTCCCTTTCTTCAATAATTAAATAAATCATTATTTATTTAATTATTTATCTTTTATTGTTCGTCTATAGTCAGATATTAATAATTATTATTTGCCTATGCAATTGGCCTTTACATTCTTCTATAATTAAATAATTGTCAAGATTATTTAATTATGCATCATTCTTCTCCCCATTAAATAATTAATTCAAATTAATTATTTAGTATCCAATTTCCACCTCTCCCCATTTAATTAAATTGATTTTACAAATTGATTTAATTAAATGCCCATTTTTCAGTTTCCTCAAATAAGTAATTCAAATGAATTATTTATCCTCCACTTGTCCATTTCCTCCATTTTCCTTTTTTCGAATAAAAAATTTGAATAAATTATTTATGCCTCCCTTTTGGTCAAAGATATCTTACTCATTAATCCCTATCATGGCCTTTATTTTTGTCATAGTCATAGGTCATCATATCCGTCGGTGTCATAACTATCATAACCCTTCCATGAATAGCATAAATTCTTGGTGCATCAATCCTCGATCGTTGATCTTGGAATCTTTCTAGAAGATCGATCTCGGCTGTCCGTTCGAATGGATTTCTATAAAAACAACCTTCCTCTCCCATTTTTTCCTTAACAACCATTATCTCCAACTTTCTACTTACAATTTGCAGGTTATTGCACAAATACAACTTCAAATTTGAGGGAAAAGTTTGCAAAAGGAGAAATAGGAGAGACAAGAGAAGTAATCAATTACAATAGGGAGTGTTTCATTTGAATTTTTTTAGTTTATTCCTCTTTCTTTGTATTCTCTTGTTTGGATTGAGTTTGTATCTTAGAAGTGTTGGCTATCACTTTATCTAGGCTAGAACTATTTTAACCCCATTTTACATTGGTGTACTTGACGTGAACCTCGAGTCCTCTAATTCTTAGACATCCTTGAGATCCTTTAATTACTGCATCTCTTGAGGCTAAACACATACTTTACCCACCCTCAAACCAACCACACACTCAAAACAAACCCATCCTCATCCACAACCACGACAAACACCTTCAACGTCCCTCGGGAATTGCCTAACCCTATCTTTCCCAATGCTCCTCATTTTCATTTACATAACGAAAAGGAGTATGATCTTGTTGAACAACTTAAGAACACTCCTGCTAAGATATCATTATGGGACCTTATTCAAGCCTCCCATCATTATCACGACATGATTCAAAGTGCCTTACAACAAGTTCCTACCCCTCCTAACATGCAATCAAATGATGTGGCAACCCAAATTCAAGTTATAACTTTGGTTAACTTAGAAATTACTTTCCATCAAGATGAGTTACCTTCGCTAGAAGTGCAAAAAAAAATGAAGCTTTCATGATAATAGCTATTTTCAATAGGAAAGGGATAAACCAAACCCTTTTTGACAATGGCTCAGCCCTTAATGTGTGTATTGTAACCCTTTTGGATAAACTTGGCATAGATAAATCAAGAATTGAACCTGATTCCTTATCGATTCAAGGATTTGACAATGCAGGAAAGCAACTGCTTGGTGTGCTCACCTTACTTATTACAGTTGGAAAGGCCACATTACAAACTCCTGTTCACATTATGCCTCGTGATCTTTCATACAACCTTCTTTTAGGAAGACCATGGATTCATGAGATGCATGCAGTGCCTTCTACCCTCCATCGTAAAATGAATTCTATCTATAAGACCAAAGTGTACACACTCGATGTTGATCATGAGCCTTACAGTGTTTTACAACTTGAGAAATACAAGGAGTTTCCTTTGAAAACATTGACACCAACTATACAAGTGGAACCTGTGCAATAGAAAGAAAAAGATAAGCATATTGAAGAAGTCATGAAGTTATTCAAAGATGATTGGGGTTCCTTGGATTTCACACCTAGATTTGATGGGCAACCGAATATTGTGGAAAAAAAGCATGAAAAAGAAAAAGAAATAATGTCAACACAAAATTCAAACGAACCTTCAAAAGCATCCACTTCAACCACTTTAGAAGCAAAAGAAAATTACACAACAAACTTTGATGAAGTTGATTACGAGCAACCACCAAATCTTAATGAAATGAAAGATCTTTATGGAAGAGGTTATGAACTTATGAAACAACTTGGTTATAGTGGAAAAGGATGTGGTGCTAGAGAAAAAGGTATCTATGTCCTTATACAACCTAACACACAAAACACCACTAGTGGTTTTGGTTATTGTCCTTTAAAAGAAATGAAAGAATCAAAGAAATCCTCACTTAATATCAATGTCATCACACAAAACACTAATGATTGGAGTTCGTTAGATTTTACACCTTCCTTTAAAGAAGAGTACAAAATCTCACCATCTAAAGAGTCTTGTATAAGTATGACACCTTGTACTAAGAAAGAGATACGTTTGTCATAAAATAAAGCAACACCTACTTTTGATCAAGAGAGTATCTTGTTGAGACTCCTCCAAGATCATTTGATATCTCTCCCTCCAAGAACACGAAATAAATTTTACTAAAAGAGTTCATTTTGTGCATATTGAATAGAGTTCATGGTCATTCCACTAATGAATGCAAGGCTTTAAGTGATAAAATTCAGCATCTTAAGGATTGTGGTGCTCTTCTTTGTGTAGAGGCGCCTAGTTCCTCTAATTGATACTAATTTTCATCC
The DNA here is from genome assembly GCA_007258455.2 of Sequoia sempervirens. Taxonomy (NCBI): domain Eukaryota; kingdom Viridiplantae; phylum Streptophyta; class Pinopsida; order Cupressales; family Cupressaceae; genus Sequoia; species Sequoia sempervirens. Next base: position 16,455,479 of record VDFB02049217.1, on the reverse strand, counting down.
TATCATATTTCTCATCAATCATCTTAGCTCATCCTTGTCTTGAACTCAGTGGGGGCAAGGGATTAGGTAGCCATGTCCTTGTATTACACTTGTTGCTATCTCTTTTGGGCTAGTTGACCGCATTCCATGTATATATAAGAGCAAGCTTGGGATGTGGATGACATGCCTTAAGTTGGCTCACATGTGACGTACTTTTCTTTCTATTACTCATGATGTAGTTTCATTCAAGAACATATGACTTGGTATAGGGATTTTCGAATAATCTCTCATGTCTTCTTCTACTTTAAAGAAATTTCTCATAGCAATGGTGTTAGCAATCACTTTAAAGTGAGGGCATACATTGACACTCATGTTTCACTGTGTGATTTTCTTTCTTCTTGTGATGCGTCCTTTTCTTGGTGGTGGACCATTGGGTTTGATTTCCTCTGAGAGCATGATATTTCTTTGACTTTTCCTCTCTTGGAGACATTAGGCATGATGTTCCCTAAGAAAATACCTTACAAGAACTAAGCAGAGTCCCTTTGAACAAATATTTACTTGCATATTGTTCATAAGATCGAAGCTTCATTTTGTGGCACCTTATTGAAGTTATCAGAGGGATAGATTTGGTATGGTTAGTATGTATGGGAGCCGAACTTAGGCGTGACTTTCCCATAGCCACTTGCTTGTGTGTGTGAGAACATACTAGTCGTGTGCATATGTGTCTCGCCTTTCTGGGGGCTCACCTAGTGGATGGCCTGACGTTTTACTAGCCCTTGTGAGCGTGTGTTTTGTTTGCATAGTGGACATCGTTTTCCACTTGTAAATTTTTTTTGGACAAACAACTTAGATCTGATCCACATCGTGTTGGAAAAATGGTCGAGGCTTGATCCACCTTTCTTTCTTCTTTATGTCTTTGGAAGTGTATGCTTGCATCTTGTTGTTGCTTCATACATCATTTACATGAGTATCCTCTTGCGCCTATGTTAGTTTTCCATAGGATATAGATCCTAGGGGCTTGATCACCCCCTTGATCTTTTTCATTCTATACCATCCAAATTGGTACACTTGGTTCCCTCTTGAATGTCTACTTTAGTGTGAGGTTGAAGCAAGTTCCTCCTCTCACTAAAGTGGGGGATAAATGTAGTGTAGGAAAAATTATCCCTTTTTCACACTTAATTTTGGAATAATTAATATTAAACTAAGCCTAATGTTTCCTTGATTTAGTGTTGTAATGTGTTTCACACATTCATATTAAGTTTAGGGCCCTTTTAAGCTAAATAGACCTAATTTTGCATTAATTTAGTGTTGTAAAGTGTATTTATTTACATTGTCACACTAATTTTTGGGCCCTCTTACATTTATGTCATTCAAATCATCATTAATAGGCCTCTAAGACCCTTTATTATGTATCCCAAGGCTTATTTCAATCAAAATCCTTACAAATTCAATAAATACATTTAATATTCTACCCCCCTGACATTTCCTTAGCCCGAAAAGCTAGGGTGGGACCCATATGCCACCTGGGGAATATGAGTCCCCCTAGGTGGGACACATATGCCACCTTGGGAATATGAGTTCCTTTTGGGGCCTTTTTAGGGTTTTGAGTAGGAAATCAAGGTTTTCAATTCAAGTTTTGTGAATGTCGACATTTTGGGATCTAATAAATGGTAAATTAGATGGAATGCCTATATAATTAAGGTTTCAAATTATTATTTCACCTAAGTAACCTAAGAGTCTTCAAGTAAGAGATTTTCACCTAGATCTAGAGCTTTCAAGAGATATTTTCAAGCATTCAAGAGTTGATTATCAAGCATTTTGGAGCACCAATTCAAGATTCAAGCATCATGTCAAGGTCTTCATGCATCTTGTGTGTTTTTGAGCTAACATGTTGATGTAGAATTTTTGATCCAAGTTCAAGCATTCAAAGCCATATCAAGTGTTTTGATCGAGATCTACATCCATTGAAGCCAATTCATACAAATTACAGTTCTACATTCCAAGGATTCAACAAGGTTTTGGTGAGTTGTTAAATTCATTTGTTCATTCATCATTCCTTCATGTTATTTCAATTCGTTTCAAAGTATAATTACTCAAACGGGGTTCGATTGAGACAAACCCCCATCCACTAACAAAAAAAAACACTTTTCTCTCTCTTGTAATGTGTTTTTTGCAGATTTATGTGAATAGGACTAAATCGCCACCTTGGGCATATGAGTCCTTGTATAGCCATTCTAAGAGTATTTAGAGGATTCTAATCAGTCATCTGGAGATTGCAAATCCTGCCCAAAAACCCTATACTGGGACTAAATTTCCCAATCTGGCATATGAGTCCCAGTACACATTAGAAACAACAAATTTTAGTGTTTTTAGGCCTTTCTTAGTCATCTCTGATTCTTCAAGTACTTTTTTTGTATCTTTCTATTTAGTGATCTGATTTCATTTTCTAAGTTTCTATGGTCTAGTGTATTCATGCTTGCATTTTCCCTTAGAAAATTCATTTAATGGTGAACCCCTCCATTTAATCACACCTAAGGAAACCACCTCCTAATATTCATTCCCTCAATTGAGCCACTCGGTTGAGGGATCTTGGGTTCATAATGAAAAGATGTGTGAAATAGGTCCCCTAATTGTTCCATCTCCTGAAAGGTGGAACATCCTATTTCCTAACATTTCATTAGTGTCTTATTTTTATATCTAATTAAGGTTCAAATTCTATTGTCTAATTTATGTTTCATACATATATCCTCTAATAGGGTTTAGCTTTCATAGTGTAATTTTTTTCTCATCCTACCTCCCCTTGAGTTGACCCCTAGGGTTTGATTTCCATGCTTGATTTTCTAATTATAACTTTTTATTTTATATTTACCTAGGGTTTGGATACACCTTTATTAATCATTGCTTATCATATATTGATTAGGGGTTGAGCATACATAGTAATATATCTGTTTGATCCCACCATAACCAACCATATGGTGCCTCTAGGGTTTATTTTTTATATCTAATTATTAAATAGTTTTTTTGATATGAATCCCCACCTAACCCATTTATCATTTATCCATCCTTATTATGGTTTGATCCTTTTACCTTTGATATCAATTAGATCCATACTCAATCATCCTTATTGTTCTTCATTGATAGATCATTTATCATAGATTCTTATGAATGTTTATTTTATGATTATCTTCTTTCATATATCAAGGATTTAAAAGTGTTCTCTTGCTTCATCAATTCTTATCCCTTGATCCTTGATGATATTGAAGATATTTTAGGTTCAATGAATGAGTTTTTTTAATGTATATCTACCTTATCTTAATAGACTTTGGCACTACAATTATTTTTATTTTGAGATATTTTTACACATTTATCTACATGATCCATGATGATGTACATATTGTGACAATCATTCTTCTACATCTCATGACACTCATTCTATGTTGTACTACATGGTAATAGATCACATGATGGTATTAATACTCTTAGCGAGGAATTGTTTCATGATGATTATGATGGTACTAAAAATACTTCTTTATAACTCAAATATTTCTTACATTCTAATTAAGAGGATTTAGATGAGGATATGCTATATTGATTAGAGAATCTGGACTTCATTTAAACATTAAACCATATTACAATATTTTGATGGATCTTATTTTCTTACACTTTTTTTTAACTTGAAACGTGATTTTATTATTATTTTCTAAACCTAATACCCATGAAGATTTAATATGAACATAGTGTTATTGTCTCATGATTTATCATTCAATGCTTGTTCTCATATTATCAATTTTTTTAAATTTATGCTAAGCCTACATTTCATTATGTCATTCTCCCTTAAACATATACACTTTTTATGTTGATGATACTTAATAAAATAGTTACATAGTTTTATATGTACACAAAATAATAGCTAGAGGACAATATATTCTATTGCAACAATTTTATTTACCTCCTAATATGCCAAATATTCCTCCCAATCCTATATATATGTTACTAAAATAAATTTTGATACACACTCTTATTACCTTATCACTTATCAAACTAATGGAAAACTCTAAGATTGTACCCCACAAGGATACATATTTTTATACTTATCATCATACCTAAGGACATTGTAGGATAAATGCATTGCATTCAAACATAAAATTTAAGAAGTTATAGACAAAAGGGAGATAAACTTTAAGAATACTCATGAGCCGGCAACTCCCTCACTTAATGAGGTGAATCATATGAAATAAAATCATGTGTGCGAGGAAGTTGTTCATGTTCAGGTCATAGTACACCTTATATTATGGTTTTACACATGATGTTAAAACAAAAATTTCTTGATACAAAAATTATGTCAAGTTTCTTGTATTTTACCTATTCTCATTTCATCTTTATATTAAGATCTATACTTTTGTTTTTCCATTTAGGAGGCATCTTTGCAATCTTATTTTCATGTTTAATATCTATACTTAAATTCATATGTCATATTTTTATCATCTACTTATTTTTCCTTGTTCAGTTCTATATATGTTTCGTTTATCTCTTGGATGGAAGTTCAAAGCTTTGGGTTCCATTTTTGGCCAACTTATCAACATACATGAATTTAAGAAAATTTCTAATTAAAGATTACTTTGGTCAAACATATATTCGAGTTGAATTCATTCTAAGAAAATTAATTCTAAATATTTTGTTTCTAAAGATATGTCAAGACTCCAATATTATCATGTCCTTTGTAAAAAAAATCCATCTTCTTAATCATAGAACTAAACACATTTTTCATCAAGCTAATAATTCTCTCCTCTAGATAGTGATTTAATATACTAGGGGGTCCATCAACCAAATATCCTATAGGATGTTTTTGCTTCACTTAGAGCTTTCCTCCTCTGTTCACCTAGAATTATAGATTTTTCTTGACACTACATATGAAGTGAGGCATGTGGGCCATAAAAGTTGAATATGAGTGTAAATAGAAGAAAAAATGTGTTACATTGGTTAGAAGATCTCATCTTGGGTTCTCATCATGCTATCCTACTATGGATCACTCTTGCAAAGAGTTGACCTCTCTACACTAAACTCACCCTCCCTTACAATTTGGTCTCTTTTGCATCACTCTTCCAACACTAAATTTATTTTCTTCTTAATAACCCTCAAATCTTGGTTTCTTACACCCTTACTATCCAGTAGTTTAAATATGTATGTGCTCCACATACCTACCATCCACATTGTCATCCTCAATCTCTAATATCCATGCTTCATCAAATACCCAACCCCTACCCTCACCCATTCCCCCAGTACTATTTTCAAACCTAGCAACATTACACCATCTCACTACATTTGTAAGGAACATCCACCATCATGTAGTCCAACTAATGTTTTTCCTCCTATATTAATTAGTTTTCATTTATCATCTGGGTTGAATTTCTCTCCCTACCTCACTAAATCCATGCCTCTTGTGCATCATCAATGTGTTTATCTTCACAATAATCTTGATGTAATATCATCTCATTTTTCACCTTGAGATGTCTTGGTTTTGACATTGTTGTTTGACTATGTATCAAGGGATGCATAGGTCATGCTTTTTATTGTTACCCTTGAGTTTTATATGGTGTGTTTACCCCACCCACATGTTTCAAGATGGTATTCCTCAACATGTCAGTTGTTGGTGTTTTGGTTGCATAGTGATACATTTATGTCAATGTGTCAAGTTCCTTGTGAGGACTTGATGTATTTCATTAATGCTATATTATTAGAGATTCATGTGTTACTCTATCTTGTTATCATAGTAATTTGTTTCATGGTTAGTAGTATATGCATCATGATTGTATTTTTTGTGTTGAACCTCGATGGATGTTTTTATGTGCTTCAACTAATATATATTAAGAAGGTACACTTGACATGTGTGTTGAGTGGATATAATTACTGGGTTATTTCTTCACCTGATATGAAGGTCTAAGTTATTCCCCAACAATGATTAATTAGAGATGTCACTATGGGATTATGTGTTTGGTAGCCATCATTGCACTTTACATTGAGTGTGACACGAGCCTTGTTTTTCCTCCTAGTTTTGGGTTCAAACAAATGGTGATTCAGATATCCATGTATTGTGAAAAACCCATAAATGCTTCATTTGTTTGTTGTTGGTTGTTTTCTCATTTGTATGAAATTATATTTTAAAAATTAAATCTTGTATATGAATAGTGCTTGATACATTGGGAATAAAAAAATCAGGAAAGAAAAGGAAGGGGAAATTGTTATTTAATATACATCAGGAATGCTATTTAAATCATTGCAATTAGTTAAAAAAATTATTGAGTAGTTTTCCTTTGGCTTAAAAAAATTGATTAAAATATTAAAATTTTGGAAAAAATAATTAATTGTATTATTTTATTATCTTTGAGAAAACAAATGAATCAGACAATTTTAATTTAATAAAAAATAGATTTTTGTGAAAATGAATAAAAAAAGGAAATACAAATAAAATAAATTGAAAAAGGAAATTAAACAAAAGAAATAAAAAATAAAATAAATTGAAAAAGGAAATTAGAAAATAGAAAATGAAGAGTGATAAAAAGGAAAAGGGCTTGTCTTTTCATTTCATTCTCTCATTTTGGTACTTTGCTCTAAAAAACCTCTCCCTTTTAAAAATGAAAAATATGGATTTGCATGGAAATTGTGGGTGGAATGGCTTGAAATTGGATTCAAATTGATGGTGCTTGGTATGACATTTCTTGGGAATGAAAATTCAATTGCATTTGTGTGTTTTTCTCTTGAGGAGGATTTTTCTCCATTATTTGCATACTTGAAAAGAGGTATTTATTTAATTATGCATTCAAATGAACTTTTTTTTCCGTATGCCATGCCTATATTAGGTGGTTTGTATATGGCCTCTTTCTACAAGATTGAAATTGGAATTAAAGTTCATATTTTTAGAATATTCTTAATTTTTTGAAAAAAATCGATTTTGTGCTCCCATTATGGAAAACTTTTCCCAAAGTCACGAACATGAAATTGACCTCAAAAGTGTGTTGTTGGGAATATTTAGAACCAAAGGGTAGCTTTAGAAAAGTGAAATGTGAATTTTAAAATTTGAAGATTTCATCAATAGTGTTAAATTTTTTGTGGTTTTTCCTTTGTAAAAATATTTTAGAAATTTTAAATTTCAGATTGATTCTAGATAAATTTTAATGCAGGATAAAAAGTATCCTTATTTTTAATGTTATAAATAATGTTATTATATGTTATGAATAATGTTGTTGAGTTATTGGTGAATATGCTTGTGCGCCATAATTTCACCTCTCTATTGGATCTCTATTTAATAGATGTCTTGTCTCTCATTTCATTAAGGCAATTTGGGGCTTTTGTGTAATTGTTTGTCTTCTGATCAACAAATCACCATTGTTGTTTTATTTTCCTTCATTTAAACACCTGGATCATGTGATAATTTTTGATCAATCCTAGTGGAGCTTTTTCTAGATGTCACTATTCCATTCGGTCCTTAGTTCAATGGCAAGTCAGAGTTTCACAAAGCTGTAAAACTTATTTTCTTAAATACTTCTCTATATTGAGTCATCAAACTCATTGGCACAAATCAAAAAAGTGTGGAACCTTGAAGCTTGACCAACTCAACCAACTATTTGGATTGCTTGATGGAATAGAGTCATCCAACACACAAAATGTTTCCTTCACATCTATAAGCACCGAATGAAATTTTTTTGATGACATGCATACGAGGCCATTGTTGGAACACATTTGTCGTTGCACCAAAAGATCAACCTTATGCCTAATACAAACTTTAGAGATAAATGGATCCACAGGAGGCGGTTAGTCCATGTCACGAAACCGAAGGGAGACACTAGCGATTAGTCCAACAATCACCCCTCAATGTCACTTGAGGGGATTCAAACCCACAACCATGGCTTCGATACCATTTTTTGGAACATGTTTACCATTGTGCCAAAAGATCGACTTGTTAACGCTTGATACAAATGCTAGAGATAAACAAATCCATAGAAGGTGGTTAGTCCATGTCACAAATCTGAAGGGAGATGCTAGTGATTATTCCAACAACCATAGCCTCAAAGCTTTGCAAGGATACTACAACTCTTGAAACTAATCCCTTTCCCCTACTTTACAAGTTAGGGTAGAAAAACTATGGAATCAAAAATATATTGTTGATAAACATTATGTTAGAAGCGCTCAATTCAAAGCTAGGTTGTACTAGCTTAAAATTGGGGATAAAGCCTTTAAATATTTCTTCCAATCTCTCAAATCTTGTCACACTTCTCATAGTATCAAACATATAAAGGATGGGAAAACTATCCTCAGAGAGCTTCTACATATTCTCTACATTTTTGTAAAATATTACAAGAAAATTTTCACTGCCCAAAAAAATTCTCCCAAAAGAGACCAGGACCTTCAAGAATACATCTAGGTTGTTTCCTGATAGCTTTCCTCCTTACAACTAGCCTTTTGTGATCAATTTATCTCCACTATTTATCTTAAGGCAGATTTTTACACTATAGCCAACGATAAGGCTTTTTGCTATGATGGCTTTCCTTGTGAATTTTGCAAGACCCTTTTAGATTATGTTTGTGAAGATTTTCATAAAGTTTATCTTGAAGCCTACCACTCCAAGTCATTAGGGAAAGTACTTAATAAAAGAAATATCAAATTCGTACCTGAAATTTGAGATCTAGAGGATATTTACAATTGGTGGCACATCCTCTTGCTCAATTTCTCATATAAGATAATTGCCAAAGCATTGGCCTTGAAGGATAGTTCAATGGCAAGTCGGAGTTTCCAAAGCTGTAAAAATTATTTTCTTAAATACTTCTCTATATTGAGTCATCAACACTCATTGGCACACATCAAAAAAGTGTGGAACCTTGAAGCTTGACCAGCTCAACCAACTATTTGGATTGCTTGATGGAATAGAGTCATCCAACACACAACATGTTTCCTTTACATCTATAAGCACCGGTTGACAATTTTTTGATGACATGCATACGAGGCCATTGTTGGAACACATTTGTCGTTGCACCAAAAGATCGACCTTATGCCTAATACAAACTTTAGAGATAAATGGATCCATAGGAGGTGGTTAGTCCATGTCACGAAACCGAAGGGAGACACTAGCGATTAGTCCAACAATCACCCCTCAATGTCACTCGAGGGGATTCAAACCCACAACCATGGCTTCGATACCATTTTTTGGAACATGTTTACCATTGTGCCAAAAGATTGACTTGTTAACGCTTGATACAAATGCTAGAGATAAACAAATCCATAGAAGGTGGTTAGTCCATGTCACAAATCTGAAGGGAGATGCTAGTGATTATTCCAACAACCACAACCTCAAAGCTTTGCAAGGTTACTACAAATCTTGAAACTAATCCCTTTCCCCTACTTTACAAGTTAGGGTGGCAAAACTTTGGAATCAAAAATATATTGTTGATAAACATTATGTTAGAAGCGCTCAATTCAAAGCTAGGTTGCACTAGCTTAAAATTGGGGATAAAGCCTTTAAATATTTCTTCCAATCTCTCAAATCTTGTCACACTTCTCATAGTATCAAACATATAAAGGATGGGAAAACTATCCCCAGAGAGCTTCTACATATTCTCTACATTTTTTGTAAAATATTACAAGAAATTTTTCACTGCCCAAAAAAATTCTCCCAAAAGAGACCAGGACCTTCAAGAATACATCTAGGTTGTTTCCTGACATCTTTCCTCCTTACAACTATCCTTTTGTGATCAATTGATCTCCAATATTTATCTTAAGGAGGATTTTTACACTATAGCCAACGATAAGGCTTTTTGCTATGATGGCTTTCCTTGTGAATTTTGCAAGACCCTTTGAGATTATGTTTGTGAAGATTTTCATAAAGTTTATCTTGAAGCCTACCACTCCAAGTCATTAGGGAAAGTAATTAATAAAAGAAATATCAAATTCATACCTGAAATTTGAGATCTAGATGATATTTACAATTGGTGGCACATCCTCTTGCTCAATTTCTCATATAAGATAATTGCCAAAGCATTGGCCTTGAAGGTGCACCATCTCCTTCTTCACATTGTGAATCTTTAGAAAATTAGATTCATTAATAAAAGGCTAAGTGTTCTTAATAAAAGGTTCTATTTCTGAAGATTGAATTTGCTAAGGCTTGTGATCACATTGAATGGCCCTTTATTCTAGCCATGCTTTGAGCTCTAGGTTTTGGTTTTCACTTCAATCAATATGTTACCATGCTTTTTGTTGATGCCTCAGCTTGCATAATCATTTAATGGCTAGCAATCCAATGCCTTTGGGATTTTAGTTTTATTCACCAAGGTTCTCCTTGGCTCCAACCCTATATGTGATTGTTGTTGAAGAATTTGGTTACCTCTTGGTTCATTCTATGTCACAAGGGCTAGTCAAAGGTACTACTTTACCTAACTCTTCAACTCAATTTGTTAATGGTCATTTATAGATGATTTGTTCCTCACTCTAGTCCTTGAAGAGGAGAAAAATATAAAACAAGGGCTTAAGTGCTAATGTAGAAGCATCCGGTATAGGTGCAACCTTGCATGAACCAAAAATATTTTATTTTGAGTTCTATTTCAGTTTTGGTGTTTGCTCTTTGAATACAGTTTTGTTCAGTTCAGGTGGTCATTTGAAATGGAATTGAGTGACATAATTATTGTAAATTTCATTTGACAAAATGTCATGCGTAATTTCAAGTTTTGATATTGAATTCAAACTCATATAATTCCAATGGCTCAATCTAAGGAAATTAGAGATAACATATTGGGTAAAAGAAGTGAAAACTGTCGCGCTATTTGTTTTCTCGTGATGTCTTCAAAATAATGACAGGCTGGAATTTAATAGGAAAATGGAGATTAAAAACTAAAGGGCGCTATAAGGAAATTTTCCTTGAAGATTAAAAGACACCACATTCAGGGAAGATGAAAACTAAATTGTAGATGGTAAATACAAAACCAACACAGCTAGTATGAAGAGGAAAGGTCGCACCATCCCATAGGAATATTTTAATATTTAAAATGAAAGAAAATGGCCGATTAGAGGGAGTCGAAGGGGCAGACATGGACAAGAGGATAAAATACAGGGAAGATGATCAGGAAAAAGGTATGATGAAAGCCATTTTAAGTGATTTAAAAACCAAAAAAAATACACAAGGAATGGAAGAGGGCAACTCAGCATAGGGGTTACACATGTAACAAAGAAACCATCGCCAATTTGAAGGTTAGACCAATTAAATAATATGCTACGCATATATGGAAAATGGTTAATCGTCTTGCAAACAGGAGAGAGTCGCACCCATGAGGTAGAAAGGTAGGTGCAACATAGAAGAGAAAATTTGTTGATTTAAGGAAAATACATCAAGGTGTGGGTCAAGTGAATGAAAGGAGGAAACAATATGCCAATCAGAATCGTGCTACACATTAGTGGCTATAAATATATGTGAATGAAAATTTGGCAGTAATAGTACATGCCCAGACCACACTCATAAATAGAGGTGGTCATGTTGCTTAGAAATCGCTAGTGAAGAAATGGATGAAAGAAATAGAGGATGATTCTAGTATAGGTTAAGCTACATATAACTATTCATGTTGATAGGAATTTGAAAGGCAATTAGATGTTCTTGAAAGGATGTTGTAGGTCCCACTTGGGAGGAGGACCCATGTAGCCAGAGAGGAGTAAAAGATGAGCATCAAAGTGTAGGATGGTTCAAGGGCATAACACTTGGATATGTGTATTTGAAACCCATTTGCAAATTATTTGCACAAGTTTTGTCGTAATCTTTATTTTGAATAAAATTTTAATTTGGGATGGAATGTTTGTCAAAGTAGTTTGTGTTTGAGTGTCGATTTAGTTGATACATAGGGAGTGTTGGTTTTCCCTCTTGCATCAATTGGTATCAAAGTAGGTAGTCCTAAGAGTGGAGAGGATCCACCAAGACCGCGAGGAAGTTCACACTTAGAGGAAAGTGTGTGAAGTAGTAGAGAATAATCTCATGAGGTTTGTTGTAGGTAGAAGAGTCCTGAACAGTGAAGAGGTTGAAACTACAAAGGAATTTGATTTATAGATTGAGGGTGATGAAATATTACATGAGGTGAGATTACAACAAGAAAGATGGGTTGGGTTGTGAGGAGACCCATTTGGATACTATTTTGGGAGCAGTATTGGGATAAAGTGGAGAATGAGACATTTGAAAAGATGGGACAGGTAGTTTGTGAAGATGTAGGAAAGATCGAGGCAAGGCTTGAGAAGTTGGAAAATAATGTTTGGAAAAGTGAGAGGAAAGTGATAAAGATGAGTGAGAAGAAGAACGAGGATAGCAGTATGAGATGGAAAGAGGGTGATGTGAGAGCAGCCCCAATCGATGCAGATGAAGATTTTGCAATAGAGACATGCCATGAGGAAGGTGTGAAGAGAGAAGAAGAAAGGAATGAGGTGAACAATGAAGAGGTGATAGTGGATGGTGAAGAAGATTTATTAGCACAACTATTGGAAATTGAGGAAGAATGGATGTTGAAGCTCATTGTTGCAGTGAAGGGAGATGAACAAAAGGTTACAACTGACAACCTGATGTTGAAGATGTCATAGTGAAAGTCGATGTTACAGCTGCGATTGAAGATAAGGTAAATCAACTTTGTGATGTTAGTTTGTTTTCCAGTGCATTAGTAAAAGGAGGGATGGATAAAGAGCAAGAGGATGTTGTGAATATTACATGGTTTTGTGTAGAAATGGTAGAAGATATTACATGGTGTTTTTTATGGAGGTGGACATTTAGAGGTGGGTTTGAAGCCACAAAGGAGAAGAAGAGTGTGGAAAGTATTTGGTGGAGGAGGTCGGGTTTTTGTGGACATAAGTCCATGATGAGGGGGAAAAGGAGGAAGATGTAGTGTTATTGGAAGGAGGTGGTGTGTGTTTCGGCATGATGCTGGAAAAAGTGAAAGAAAATTTGATCTTGAACACTTGGATAGTGAAGGTGTTCGTTGCAGGTTGATGACAACCTGGAAAATTAATTCAACTACTCAACTCCACTATTGTGAGCCTATGCTCACAATATTTCTACTCGGTGTGTCTAATGCAAAAGCATCTAAATACAAGAACGATCCTATGTCAACCAAAAATATTTCATTTTGAGTTCAGTTTCAATTTTGGTGTTTTCTCTTTGAATGTAGTTTTGTTCAGTCCTGGTAGTCGTTTGAAGCTGAATTGAGTGACATTATTGTCAATTTCATATGAAAAAAATGTCGTGCATAATTTCAAGTTTTGATATTGAATTCAAACTCATATAATTGTAGTTGATTAATCTAAGGAAATTAGAGATAACATATTGGGTAAAAGAAGTGAAAAGTTTGCACTATTTGTTTTTTGGGGATGTCTTCCAAATAATGCCAAGTTGGAATTTGATTGGAAAATGGAGATTAAAAACTAAAGGGCACTATAAGGAATTTTCCTTGAAGATTAAAAGACACCACATTCAGGGAAGATGAAAACCAAATCATAGATGGTAAATACAAAACCCACGCGACCACTATGAAGAGGAAAGCTCACGCCATCCCATAGGGATATTTTAAAATTTAAAATGCAAGAAAAAGGTCAATTAGAGGGGGTCAAAGGGGAAAACATGGACAAGAGGAAAAAATGTAGGGAAGATGATTAGGAAAAATGTATGATGAAAGCCATTTTAAGTGATTTAAAAGCCAAAAAAAATACAAAGGGACTGGAAGAGGATGGCGTAGCAAAGGGGCTACACATGTAACAAAGAAACCATCACTAGTTTGAAGGGCAGACCAATTAAATACTAGGTTGTGCATATATAAAAAATGGTTAATCATTTTGCAAACATAAGAGAGTCACGCCCATGATGTAGAAAGGTAGGTGCAACATAAAAGAGAAAATTTACTGATTTAAGGAAAATATATCAAGCAAGGCGTGGGTCGAGTGAATGAAAGGAGGAAACAATATGCCAATCAGAGTCATGCTACACATTAGTGGTTGTAAATATGTGTAGAGAAAGGGAATTCGCTACTCACGAGTTTTCTTCGTTTAGAGATCCTCATGAGATGAACTGCCCTAAACTACCTCAAGGAACAACGTAAGAGTTCTAGAATCAGAAAGAGTAGGTCATGAAGATTCTTTGGGAAAACTGACAAGCTCTCAGCCAAAGGATGAAATCAAAGGTCTGGGATGATAGTGCGACGCACTGATGCCTCGTATGGACTAGAAAGCAGGTTCGTCACAGAAAATAGAAAAGTGACTACTTCTACTCTAATTGCCAAGAAATCTTGGAACGTGAGAAAGAAACAAAATATAAAAAAGTTGAAATAAAAGTGAAGTAGGAATGATAAAGATAAAGAGAGGAAAGAAAATGCTCACAACCATGCAAGTGATGAAGCCTCCAGCACACATGAATGTTTTCAATACAGGTCTGCATACATAATATTTAGAGAAATTATTGGGGTTGTACAGGGGTTTTCCTCAGTCAAACCCCCATTTTGGTGTTCCCACCTCCACTAACAGTTAGATAGAAAGATAGAGTGTAACCAGAATAGAAAAAGCGTGTGGTGAAAGAAAAACCCGCTTCAGGAGTAGAACCTGCACCACCAAGTATGAGTCATAAAACCAATCCCCACTTGAGGAGGAGAACCCGTATCACAAAGTGAGAATGCAATTGATAGGGGATATGGGATCCTAGGGTGCTCACAAGCATGAGATAAGGGAGATGAAGCTACAAGGCTTAAGGAAGCCAAAGAGTGAGACAAAGAGAGCTGCAAGAGCCATGAGTGTTGTAAGAGCTTGAGAGTGATGCAAAGAGAGAAGCCAAGAGGACTTGAAAGTGTTGTAGAAGGCTGCTATAACAAAAAAGCGAGTTGTGCGAGAAAGAACAAGATGGTAGAATGCTTGAGAGAGAAGCGGGGAAGGAGAAGAGATATAGAGGACCAAATGAGATGAAAAGATAGCTTTTAAAGAAGGAAAAGAAGCTTCTCCAGCTGTTACAAGGCATCTCGGGCTATTACCACTAACAAGTGGAAAAAATGCATGAAAATGGTCATTTGAGTGTTGAAACACCGCAGGATGCTAGCGCGGCACGCAAATGTTCGTGCGACACACTAGTGTCCGGCCACATCATGCTCCAACATGATGAGAACGAGAAAAGAAAGTTCGATGCAAAGTGGACACGCAAGGGAAACCATTGAGAAGTGAACCTTTGAGCATCCTGAGAGGGGGAAAAGGCTGATGCAGGGGCTAAAATGAGCCTACACAAATGCTAGGGGAGTAGACACTAAAGCAGATGCAAGAATGTATGTGAAATTGCAAGGGGTAATTTTTTGAAATTACATTTTTCCCCCACTTTAGCGGGCATATAAATCTACACTAATATGCATGCTATAGGAAATCTACTAAACATAAATACCATCATGATTCCAAAAGGATACTGTAAAGGAAGCAGACAACTCTTCGAACCACAGAAGCATGCCCCCAGGCTGAAGACCTACAAAAAAAATGCATTAGACAAGAAAAACCTTCACCAAATAGCAATGTTAGAGTACAAAAACCTAAAGGATTTGAGTCAGCAAAGTAAAAGAGACCTTGATGTAAAAGGTTGTCTCAGTACTATGCGTCATCCCCAAATTAAGAACAATAATATATAAAAGAATTTTTAAATGGAGAGAAGAAGGTAAGGATCAATTTCTTCAAGAGAAGAATGCACCCAAAAGATAGGGAAGCAACCAATGTCGAAGAGAGAAAGAGCATATACTCAGGATGAATAAGATGTAGATCTTCAATCCGGTATATACAAAAGAGAAGAGAAGATAAAATAATTTAAGAGGGAGAAGCTAGAAAGGAATGAAAATTCCAAGAGAGATGGCTCCATTGGTCCTCGAACCCAAGGAGAGTTTGAAAAAAGTGCACCAAAGACTCATAGACGAACGATGGACAAATCCTATAGGACGAAAAGCATCTCACAGGCCCACAGACCTACAAGGAGGCAACCCCCAAGAACTCACATGAAGGAAGCCTCATGAAGTATGTGTCTTACAGACCTGCAAGAACATATCCCCCAAGATCTCTCACATGAAGGAAACCCAAATGAAAGCTACTTACAGGCCCACAGACCTGCAAGAACATATCCCCCAAGATCTCTCACATGAAGGAAACCCAAATGAAAGCTCCTTACAGGCCCACAGACCTACAAGGAGGCGTCCCCCAAGATCTCTCACATGGAGGAAACCAAGATGAAAGCACCTTACAGGACCGTAGACCTGTAAGGAGGAGTCCCCCAAGATCTCTCACATGGAGGAAACCAAGATGAAAGCACCTTGCAGGCCCATAGACTTGCAAGGAGGCATCCCCCAAGATCTCTCACATGAAGGCAATCTAGAGAAAAAAGAACCTTACAAGCTCGAAAACCTTCAAGGAGCTGTCCCCCAAGATCTCTCACAAGGAGGAAACCCAAAAAATGGGACTCCATAGAGTCAAAAAGCGACTTCATAGGCGCAAATACAAAGTGACATGTTTACCTACAGATAAAGCATGTTTGAAAACAAAGCGGCCACGTAGGCAGTCAAGCGGCCAGTGACACAGAATTTCAATCAATTGGAAGGATTTCAAAGGGGTCCCTTGGGAACCCTTCAAAAGAAGAGGGGTCCACTCAAGGGACACACTATTTGAAATACGAGGTCTAGTCAGGATGCCCCCTAGCTATACGCAAAAGAATTCATTTGAGAGAAAATATTTCACAGGGGATCCCTTGGGAACCCTTGAAATGAAAAGGGATCCACTCAAGGGACGCTCTATTTGAAATACATAGAAAAGAGAGGGGGTCCTTAAGAAGGAAACACATCACCAAAAAAAGTTATCACTGTCCCCAACATACATGGGAGGAGAACCATGCAAGATACTTAGAACATATACCTGATAGAGGTAAACCTCAATATCACTTGTCATGTGAAGAAAAGGTGGGTGTATCAATCAAATGGGAGTTTTATGGAACTAGAATCACAAAGTTGTATTTTATCCTTCAAGGCCTTACATTCACTAGTGGAATGGCTAGGCACTTGATGGTATACATAGAAAGAATGTTTTTCTTTACGATGTTCATGATATTTCTTGTGTGTAGGAGGAGTAATCAAGTGGGTTTTTAGAAGCCTCAACAAGATACACTCTTCCTCAGATAAAGAATTAGGAGTAGGAAGTAACCCTTTATCTTGTGGAAAAATTTTTGACTGCTCACAAGAAGAAGATACAAAGGTAGCAGAAAATGGAGGATCTACATGGAGAGTATCATTCCGGAAAATGGGATCATACTCCTCTATGAGATCGCCATCATCTTTCATGACAATATTACCAACATTAACCTATTTAATAGAAGTGAGATCATCTTCCTCAGAAGGAGGAGGATCGGCATCAAGGACATTACAACTATCACTCACACTATCTCGTGATACAAAAGAATAACCATATTTGATAGTAGGTTTGGATGGTGTTATTGGAAGGTCTAAGTGGATCAGGTCAACTTTATATTACCTAATGAAGGAATTTGTAAAGTTTAAGGAACCCCAATCATCACCGAAACATACATTATTTTGAAAAGTAGAAATAGTAAACTTAAGATTTCTTGCTTTAGAAGGATCTTCTTTAGGGTCATCTACCTCAAGAGTATCCTTTGTAGTAGGTACTGCTAGAGTAGACGTCAACACACTGTAAGATACTAAAGGGATAAGAGTAGGCACAACCGAAACTTGGCCGACAACTTCCATCTCACATAAGTGCATAGCATCAGGGTCAGCCTTGACTGTGACTACTTGATTATTGCAAATGAACTTAATACTTCTATGCAAGGTAGACGGGACTGCACCCATAGCACGAATCCACGGTCTACCAAGAATAAGGTTATATGGTAATTTTTATGACATAATATATACAAGGGTTGGTACATTAATGAGTCCCAACCTCAAAGGCAAGACTATCGTGCCTAGGGCTTGTCGCCCAACATTATCAAATCCACAAATGTCAATGGAAGAAGCATTAAGAGAAGATGGATCAATATTAATATTAGGCAATAGATCAATGCTACATAAGTTGAGTGTCGAACCGACATCAACAAGAGTATGTCTAATGCCAATATTATTAATGTTAACTATGATCATTAGAGGGTCCGCTTGCTTCTGTACTTCCGGAGGTGGGAGTTCCTGCGGATAGAACGTAATATTCGGTGAATTCACACGAATATATGCCATCAATGCATTAGCATCCATTGGCCTCACAGAAGAAGGCAAGAGGATATTTTGCAAGGTTTCCTGAAGTATTCCTTGATAAACTGGAGCAGACTGAAGCAAGTACCATGGTGAGATCTTTTCCGGAGTAACTTGAAGTTACTCGAATAGATCATAATCACTGGGTGCTTTAGTTGTAGGTTTAGGTGCTCGAGGAAGGCTTGGTTATTTATTCATTCTATTCTTATAAGTATGGGTAACCGCTCTGTAAGAGGGAGCCTTAGAAAGATCAAAAGAATCACTATAAAATGGAACACCATCAATAGAACAAATCCTTTTAGGATAAGGACTAGCTGGAGTCACGTAAATGACCTATCTCTTAGGCCCTTGAGGGGTAGAGGAGAAATAGATTATATTTATTGAATCATCACGCCTAGTGGAATAATTATTTGAAGACATATTCTCAACATCGATCCAAGGAGGATCGGATGTGGAAGGAGGTTCATCATTTTCTAATGCATCATCTCTAGAAGAGATTCCATCAGAACAAAAATGAGATTGATCATTCAAAAATGCAACATCTCTAGAAGAGAGTGCATTGGAAGGAATAGGAGATTCATCATTCATGAATGCATCATCCCTAGAAGAGAGCACATTGGAATGAATAGAAGGTAGAGTAACATTATGAAAGGTATCAATGATTTTATCTTGCAATAAAACATCCTTTGGAGTAAGAGGACTTTTGTGAGAAGGATCAAAGACATCAAGTGACATGGGTAAAGCCAAGTCACCATCACATGCATGAAATGGAACATCATTAAAATTTTGAATAAAACTAGATACTGAACTAACAAAAGAAGATATTATATTCATTTTGGTGATAGAACTAAGAAAAACCAAAAATCTAGATTTCTATATTTTGTCGATATTTTCTAGGTTCTAGTAATTTGCACTTTCAAGGGTTTTCAGAGTGGAATTTGGGGTTGAAACTTGTGTCACTCCCTAAAAATAAATTATCAAAGGCACAATATTTTAGGGACTGAATTATTCCTCTTGGAGATCTTTCCAACGGTGCAAACGGTTTTGAATTTCAAGCACCGAGTCAAAAGTTATGACCCTACCAAGTAGGGGTAAATAAATTCCTAGTTTTCTTTCTTCACATTGGGTTCACCAAAATGTATAGAAGGGGGATTCGCTACTCATGAGTTCTCTTCATTCAAAGAGCCCCAAGGGGTGAACTACCCTAAAATACCTCAAGGAACAATGTGAGAGTTCTAGAATCAGAAAGAGCAGGTCACGAAGATTCTCTAGGAAAATTGACAAGCTCTCGGCCAAAGGACAAAAGCATAGGTCTGGGAAGATAGCATAGCATGCTGGCGTCTCGTACGGACTAGAAAGCAGGTTCATCACAAAAAATAGCAAAGTAAATACTTCTACTCTAATTTCTAAGAAATCTTGGAACATGAGAAAGCAACATAATATAACAAAACTAAAATAAAAGTGAAGTAGGAATGATAAAGATAAAGAGAAGAAAGGAAATACTCACAACCACGCAAGTGATGAAGCCTCCAGCACGTGAATGTCTTCAATACCTGCATGCATAATATCTAGAGAAATTATTGGGGCTGTATAGGGATTTTCCTTAGACAAACCTCCATTTTCGTGTTCCCATCTCCACTGATACTCAGATAGAAAGATAGAGTGTAACTAAAATGGAAAAAGCGTGTGGTGAAAGAAAAACCCACTTAAGGAGTAGAACCCGTAGCACCAAGTATGATTCATAAAAGCAATCCCCACTTGAGGAGGAGAATGCATATCACAAAGTGAGAATGCAATTGATAGCGGATATGGGATCCTAGGATGCTCATAAGCATGAGATAAGGGAGATGAAGTTGCAAGGCTTAAGGAAGCCAAAGAGGGAGACAAAGAGAGCTGCAAGAGCCATGAGTGTTGTAAGGGGTGTTGTAAGAGCTTGAGAGTGATGCAAAAAGAGAAGCCAAGAGGGGTTGAAAGTGTTGTAGAAGGCTACTATAACAAACAAGAGAGTTGTGCAAGAAAGAACAAGATGGTAGAATGCTTGAGAGAGAAGCCAAGATGGAGAAGAGCTAGAGAGGACAAAATGAGATTAAAAGATAGCTTTTAAAGAACGAAAAGAAGCTTCTCTAGCCATTACAAGGCATCCTAGGCCATTACCACTGACAAGTGGAAAATATGCACAGAAATGGTCATTTGAACATTTAAACATCGTAGGAAGCTAGTGCGGTGCACAGACGTTCGTGCGGTACACTAGTGTCCAAAAAAATCATGCTACAAAATGATGAGAACAAGAAAAGAAAGTTTGATGCGGAGCGGACTCACAAGGGTAGCCGCTAAAAAGTGAGCCTTTGAGATCCTGAGAGGGGGAAAAGAATAATGCAGGGGCTAAAATGAGGCTACACAAATGCTAGGGGAGTAGACACTAAAGCGGATGCAAGAATGTATGTGAAATTGCAAGGGGTGCAATTTTATGACATTACATTTTTCCCCCACTTTAGTGGGCATATTAATCTATACTAATATGTACGCTAAAGAAAATCTACTAAACATAAATAACATCATGATTCTAAAAGGATACTGTAAAGGAAGCAGAAAACTCTTCAAACCATGGAAGCATGCCCCCAGGCTGAAGACCTGCAAAAAAATGTATTAGACAAGAAAAACCTTCACCAGATAGCAATGTTAGAGCACCAAAAACTAAAGGATTTGAGCCAGCAAAGTAAAAGAGACCTCGATGTAAAAGGTTGTCTCAGTACTATACGTCATCCCTAAATTAAAAAAAATAATACATAAAAGAATTTTTAAATGGAGAGAAGAAGGTAAGGATCGATTGCTTCAAGAGAAGAATGCACCCAAAAGATAGGGAAGCAACCAATGTCGAAGAGAGAAAGAGCATATACTCAGGATGAAGAAGATGTAGATCTTTGATATGGTATATACAAAAGAGAAGAGAAGAGAAAATAATTTAAGAGGGAGAAGCTAGAAAGGAATGAAAATTCCAAGAGAGATGGCTCCATAGGTATTCAGACCCAAGGAGAGTTTAAACAAAGTTCACCGAAGGCCCGCAGACCAACGATGGACAAATCCCGCAGGACGAAAAGAATCTCATAGGTCCACAGACATGCAAGGAGGCAACCCACAAGATCTCTCACATGAAGGAAGCCCCATGAAGTATGTTCCTTACAAGCCCGTAGACCTGCAAGAAGGTATCCCCCAAGATCTCTCACATGAAGGAAACCCAAATGAAAGTTCCTTATAGGCCTACAGACCTGCAAGGAGGCCTCCCCCAACATCTCTCATATGGAGGAAACCAAGATGAAAGCATCTTACAGGACCGTAGACCTACAAGGAGGTGTACCCCAAGATCTCTCACATGGAGGAAACAAAGATGAAAGCACCTTACAATCCTGTAGACCTACAAGGAGGCGTCCCCCAGGTTCTCTCGCATGAAGGTAATCCGCAGAAAAAACCACATTACAATCCTGTAGAACTACAAGGAGGTGTCCCCCAAGATCTCTCACATGGATGAAACCTAGAAAAGGGGACTCCACAGAGTCAGAAAGTGGCTTCATAGGCATACCTACAAAGTGACATGTTTACCTACAGATAAAGCATGTTTGAAAACAAAGCGGCCATGTAGGCAATCAAGCGGCTTGTCACACAGATTGTCAATAAATTGGAAGGATTTCGAAGGGGTCCCTTGGGAACCCTTCAAAAGAAGAGGGGTCCACTCAAGGGATGTGTTGTTTGAAAAGTGAGGTCTAGTTAGGATGCCCCCAAGCTAGATGCAAAAGAATTCATTTGAGAGAAAATATTTCATAGGGGCTCCCTCGGGAACCCTTGAAATGAAAAGGGATCCACTCAAGGGATGTTTATTTGAAATACAGAGAGAAGAGAGGGGGTCCTTAAGAAGGACACACATCTCTAGAAAAAGTTATCACTGTCCCCAACATACAGGGGAGGGGAACCATGCAAGATACTTAGAACATACATGATAGAGATAAACCTTGATATCACTTGTCACGCGAAGAAAGGGTGTATCAATCAAATAGGATTTTGATGGAACCAAAATCACAAATTTGTTGTATTTTATCCTTCAAGGCCTTACATTCATTAGTGGAATGGCCAGGAACTCGATGGTATACACAGAAAGAATATTTTTCTTTACCATGTTCATGATATTTCTTGCGTGTAGGAGGAGGAGGATTAATCAAGTGGGCTTTTAGAAGCCTCAACAAGATACACTCTTTCTCAGATAAAGAATTAGGAGCAGGAAGCAACCCTTTCTCTTATGGAGAAAAGTTTGACTGCTCACAAGAAGAAGATATGAAGGTAGTAGAAAATGGAGGATCTACATGGAGAGTATCATTCTGACAAATGGGATCATACTCCTCTATGAGATCACCATCACCTTTCATGACAAGATTCCCAAAATTAACCACTTTAATAGAAGTGAGATCATCTTCCTCAAAAGGAGGAGGATCGACATCAAGGACACTACAACTGTTGCTCACACTATCCCGCAATGCAAAAGAATAACCATCTTTTATAGCGGGTTTGGATGGTGTTACTGGAAGGTCTATGTGGATTGAGTCAACTTTATATTCCCTAATGAAGGAATCTGTAAAGTCTAAGGAACCCAATCATCACTGCAACATGCATTATTTTGAGAAGTAGAAATAGTAGACTTAAGATTTGTTGCTTTAGAAGGATCTTCTTTAGGGAAATCTACCTCAAGAGTGTCCTTTGTAGTAGGTACTGTTGGAGTAGACGTCAACACACTGGAAGATACTGAAGGGATAAGAGTAGGCACAACCGAAACCTAGCCAACAGCTGCCATCTCACATAATTGCATAGCATCAAGGTTAGCCTTGATTGTGACTACTTGATTATTGTAAATGAACTTAATACTTTTATGCAAGGTAGACGGGACTGCACCCATAGCATGAATCCACGGTCTACCAAGAAGAAGGTTATATGGTAATTTTTCTGACATAACATATACAAGGGTTGGTACAGTAACGAGTCCCAACCTCAAAGGAAAGACTATCGTGCCTAGGGCTTGTCGCCCAACATTATCGAACCCACAAATGTCAATGGAAGAAGCATTAAGAGAAGATGGGTCAATATTAATCTTAGGCAATAGATCAATGCTACATACATTGAGTGTTGAACCGACATCAGCAAGAGTATGTCTAATGCCAATATTATTAATGTTAACTATGATCATTAGAGGGTTCGCTTGCTTCTGTACTTCCAGAAGTGGGAGTTCCTGTGGATAGAACGTCATATTGAGTGAATTCACATGAATATATGCCATTAACGCATTAGTATCCATTGGCCTCATAGAAGAAGGCAAGAGGATCTTTTGCAAGGTTTCCTGAAGCATTCCTTGATAAAATGGAGCAGACTAAAGCAAGTACTACGGTGAAATCTTTGTTGGAGTAACTTGAAGTTACTCGAATAGATCGTAATCACTGGGTGATTTAGTTGTAGGTTTAGGTGCTTGAGGAAGGCTTGGTTTTTTATTCATTCTATTGTTATAAGTATGGGCTACCACTCTGTAAGAGGGAGCCTTAGAAAGATCAAAAGAATCACTATCAAATGGAACACCATCAATAGAACAAATCCTTTTAGGAGAAGGACTAGCTGGAGTCACGTAAATGACCTGTCTCTTAGGCCCTTGAGGGGTAGAAGAGACATAAATTATATTTATAGACTCATCACGACTAGTGGAATAATTATTTGAACCTTGACATATTCTCAACATCGATCCAAGGAGGATCCGATGTGGAAGGAGGTTCATAATTTGCTAACGCATCATCTCTGAAAGAGAGTGCATTGGAACAAAGATGAGATTCATCATTCACAAATGCAACGTCTCTAGAAGAGAGTGCATTGGAAGGAATAGGAGATTCATCATTCACGAACTCATCATCCCTAGAAGAGAGTGGATTGGAAGGAATAAAAGGTAGAGTAACATTATGAAAGGTATCAATGATTTTATCTTCTTGCAATAAAACATCCTTTGGAGTAAGAGGACTTTCGTTAGAAGGATCAAAGACATTGAGTGACATGGGTAAAGCCAAGTCACCATCACATGCATGAAATGGAACATCATTAAAATTTTGAATAAAACCAGATACTGAACTAACAAAAGAAGATATTAAATTCATTTTGGTGATAAACCTAAGAAAAACCAAAAATCTAGATTTCCATATTTTGTCGATATTTTCTAGGTTCTAGTAATTTGCATTTTCGGAGGTCTTCAGAGTGGAATTTGGGGTTGAAACTTGTGTCGGTCCCTAAAAGTTAATTATTAAAGGCACAATATTTTAGGGACTGAATTATTCCTCTTGGAGATCTTTCCAATGGTGCAAACAGTTTTGAATTTTGAGCACCGAGTCAAAAGTTATGAGCCAACCAAGCAAGGGTAAATAAATTCCTAGTTTTGTTTCTTCATGTTGGGTTCACCAAAATGTAGAGAAGGGGATTTGCTACTCATGAGTTATTTTCATTCAGAGAGCCTCACGGGGCAAACTACCCTAAACTACCTCAAGGAACAACGCAAGAGTTCTAGAATCAGAAAGAGCAGGTCACGAAGATTCTCTGGGAAAACTGACAAGCTCTCAGCCAAAGGACGAAAGCTCAGTTATGAGACAACAACGCGGTGCACCGACGTCTCGTACAGACCACAAAGCAAGTTCCTCACATAAAATAGCAAAGTGACTACTTCTACTCTAATTGCTAAGAAATCTTGGAACAT
>VDFB02049217.1:16410086-16430377 GCA_007258455.2 Sequoia sempervirens | reverse complement strand
AGTTTTAGGACCATCACATTCTCACTATTACATGTTTCACATCCCTTGCAAGGGGCAGCATACCGTCATCCATTCTAGGCTCACCTTTGTCCAACACTAAGTGTAGGGAAAAGAGTTAGATAGCCTTATCCCTTGTATGTCACTTATCGTTGTCTCTTTCGATTACTCATTAACTTTTCATGAAATTACAAGAGCAAGCTTGGGATGTGGATGACATGTCTTAAGATTAACTTGCATGTGACATACAATCTTTCTTTATCTTTCTCTTTCCTTGACATGACATAGCCTAACTTTGAAACATATGACTTGGCATAGGGTTTTCCGAGTAAGATCTCATGTCTTCTTCTTCTTCTTTCTCCTCTACTTTAAAGTAATTGCTCACAAAAAAATGTGTAGTAATTCCTTTAAAGTGGGGGGCATACATTACCATAATTCATTTTCATTCTTGGTTCCTAGTGTAGCCTTGTCATTTGTGTGATGTGTTTGTTACTTTTTGGATGGCATTGGGTGTGATGTCCTTCATAAGTGTGATCTATCTCAACATATTGCATTCCTCTTAGTGGTTTGATGTGACGCACTGCATCTGCTAAGTTGTGAATATAAGTTATTCTTTGATTGGTCCTCTCTTGGAGACATTAGACACAATGTTCCCTAAGTGACTGACCTTGCATAAAAACAACAGTTCCTCAAATACTAGCTATCATCCACCCACTGAAAAAATTGATAAGGTCTCCATCGGACCCTATCTGCTGTGAGGGTATCAAATTGTAGCTACCAAAACTATAGATCTCTGAACCTCCACTGTCCTGTGATGTCATACCAGGTGGCCATGGGGATCTAATATGGTCATAGCTGGAGAAAAATGACTAGCTAAGTGCACATGATGTGGGAAAAGGCCCACACCTACAAAAGTGTGCACACTATAAGTCTACGGTACTTGTAATGCACGTACTGGCCTAGCTCCTAGTAGAGGTGTGCAAGCATGTTGCGCTTGAAGGCAAAGATGTTCCTATGATCCACCATCTCTCTGATAGTGTGGATGAGGCCCCCGTGCAGGTGTGAGCCTCTCCCATTAATTGTGATCCAAAAAACAACGATCACGACCATAACCCAGTGAATCAGTGGTGTTGTGGTCCTTGCCTAGTCATACCAGTGCATGTAGATGTGGCTCGTGTTGTCACAACCGTTTGTCCTCCTTATACAGTAGCATACGCCCTTTGCCTACTCTGGTGTTGATCATGTGTCATCTAGGGCCACCCACCTTCCATGGATGGGTAGTCTGGGGATTTGATAGACATCCTCGAGAGTGATGGTCATCTCCCCAACTGGTAACTGGCAAGATAACGTAGTGGTGACCCACCACTCCATAAGTATTGTAAGCATCCGCTCATGATATCTCATCTCTGGCATGGTGAATACGTCCCAGAGACCGACACGCTCCAAGAGTGTGACCTCGTTCATCGTAAAGCGATCCCTCTACTCGAAAACTAGCTGAAATGCTCGCCCTCCAAGATGATCTTGAATCTTCGG
The DNA here is from genome assembly GCA_007258455.2 of Sequoia sempervirens. Taxonomy (NCBI): domain Eukaryota; kingdom Viridiplantae; phylum Streptophyta; class Pinopsida; order Cupressales; family Cupressaceae; genus Sequoia; species Sequoia sempervirens. Next base: position 16,428,847 of record VDFB02049217.1, on the reverse strand, counting down.
GTACTCCTGCCAAAAGAAAGAAAATTTTGAATTAGAACATTGACATTTTACATCAAAAAATTGGAAAAATTACTAAGACTTATGCACGACGTGCAGACATCTGTGCACAACACATACATCCCCTACCACCATGGTTACCTTAGAGAGCACAACGCGTCTCTGAGATGACAGTGTGGAAGTGGAATGATAGTGCTTATCTCAGACGATAGTGTAGTTTCAGGACACAAGCATAGGAAAAAGACACTTGCGCACCTCACCGGAAAAAAAACCTTAAAAAATGCATCAAAAATCACTAAAAGTGAGAGTTTGTGACCTACCTAGTCCACCTCGTGACCCTTGACAATGTCTCGGCGCAGCTGCTCCAGCCTCGGCTCCTCATACTCTCTACTACTAGGCATTTTGCTGACTTTTCTCTCACAAAAGTCAACAATTTGCTCACAGTGAATAGTGAAAATGACCCTTCTAGGGGCCCACCTAGGTATATATAGGCCCCCTAGGACCCATTTTTCCTAAGCTTTATGGCTTCCCGGTTTCTCCTAAATTTTCCCACCTAAGCTGGGGGGAAACTCAGGAGGGGGCATAAGGTCGTCTCTTGATCATATTTTTCTTTCGAATCGATGACTTTTTTCTTGATCATTCCTCTCTCTGTGGTAGCTTTCTTCTGATTTTTTTGAGGCTGACCTAAAATTTGAGTTTTCCAGGGTGGAACATTCAACAATCTCATGACCGTTTAGATGTTGTTTGTTGAGCTTGAATGATGGGGGCATCTTCAGTACCAGTTAGCTCAGCTACGATAGCTACTATGGTCTCTCATTATTGGCACACAGATCTATAAAATTTGAAAATTTAGGTGAAATTTTTCTTTCCTACTTTAGTGAGGCTAATTTTTTCAAAATCAAGCCAACTAAAGTGGGGGAAAAATGTAATATCGCAGAATTGCACATAGGGGAAATTCCATATTTTTGCATTCTTTCCTAGCATTTATGACACCCCAAGACATTAACGAAAAAATCCCATGGGTCAAAATTTCATAGTTCTAACTCCATGAGGAGAAGTGGCTGAGCAACAGAAGCCTAACAATACATTTTGCAAGAATATAGGCCTTGGATGAATGTGTGGCACACAGACGTCTATGTAGTGCGCTAGCGTCCTATCTATTTCCCAAGCTCAAAACGTGGAATTTGGAAGGTTAACCACTGTGACATGTGTCCTAGTGGTTACATTATGAAAGTAACAGCTCTTTGCTGCCCTTGCAAGCATAAAAATCCCTTTCTACCTCTCATTTGGAGGTTGGAAGAATGGAAGATAACACATATTAGCTCTTATTTTGCTACAACTTTGAAAATTTCTTCTCTTTTGATAGCAGTGCATTCATAGGCAAAGCCATGCCGATTTGAGGTCCCCCAAGTAGCAACAATAGTTCTCAAGCAAGCACTCAGCGGTGCGTCCGCGTGCTCTGGAGAGGGCCTTAGCCTATGGGTGATGCTCTCTCTCCCTTCTCACTTTCCTCTTACATGCATTTATCTACTGTCTCATCGTATGGGTTCTACTCCCAAGCGGGTATTGCTTTCACCACATGCTTTGTTTACTCCTTTTGCACTCCTTTCCAACTTGGTTTTCCATGGAGATGGGAACACCAAAGCGAGGTTTGACTGAGGCAGGCCCCTATACAGCCACCCAACAACTTTCTCCTTGATTTTTGTGTGTAGGTCACAGAGAGGAGCTTGGAGTTAAGACTTGAGTATCCGAGAAAAGGGTAAGCTTTCTCCAAGCCTTGTGCTATTTCCTTCAATATTTGGTTTTTTGGTTAGTTAACAATCTTGTATAGATCATTCTTGACTTTGTGAGTAGGATTTCTCTTTATCTATTGAGTTCCTAAGTTCTTTGATTGCTTAGGATGCCATCACATCTTTCAGATGATAGCGCACTGCACTGGCATCCTAAAACTGTGCTAGTGTCCTTTGGCCAAGAGCTCTCTCTTCTGGGACAAGAAACCTTTAATCCGACTGTCTCAGGGTTTCTGACTATTTCCTTCGAAGTGTAACTGTGTTTTGCTTCTTTATCATCTTACTATTCTAAGGTGTATAAGGGCAATTCGCTCCCTGGTGATCTCTTGAGAAAGGAGAGACCCGTGTGCAACGAATCCCTCTTATATCACACATGCTCATTCCACTAATGAATGTAAGGCTTTGAGTCATAAAATCTAACATCTTAAGGATTTTGGTGTTCTTCCTTATGTGGGGGCACCTAATTCCTCTAATTGATACTAATTTTCACTCTAGTATGCATTTCATCTATCACTTCAAATCACTCTTGTCCTGCACTAAGTGGGGGCAAGGGGTTAGATAGCCTTGTCCTCATATGTCACTTTTCATTGTCTCTTTTAGCTAGTCATTAACCTTTCATGAACATATAATTGCAAGCTTGGGATGTGGACAGCATGCCTTAAGTTGGCTCACATGTGACATACTACCTTTTTCACGATGTAGCTTATAGAGAACATATGACTTGGCATAGGGCTTTCTGAGTAAGCTCTCATGTTCTCCTTCTTCTACTTTAAAGCAATTTCTCACAATATTGGTGTTAGAAACTACTTTAAAAGTGGGGGAATACATCACCTCTCACATTTCATTGTGCAATTTATTTCTTCTTGCAATGCGTTCTTTTCTTGGTAGCGTCATTGGGCTTGATTCCCTCCAAGAGCGTGATCTTTCTTTGAATTGTCCTCTCTTGGAGACATTAGGCACGATGTTCCCTTAGAAGAGACCTTGCATGAACTAAGCAAAATCCCTTTGAAGACAACTTACACTATTTTCACATTTACAACAACTTTTATATAGCCACCTTGCATAATACAACTTGCATGCCTATGGTGCCATCTTGTTTGTCTATGAGTGTCAAGCATACGAATTTTTTCTTACCTCATAGAGCTTGAAAAAAAATTTCATTGTGGCACCTTATTAAAGTTATTAGGAGGTATAACTTTGGTATGGTTGAGCAGGAAGGCATGACTTTTCCCCATAGCCACCTTGTGGATTTCTCACCCTACGGATAGCCAAAAGTTTCATGGCCCTAGAGTGAGTATACTTAGGACTTCTCACCTGGAAGACATCCAAGAGTTTTGTCGCCTCAGAGTGAGTATGCATTTTTGGAAAAAAAGCCTAGATCTGATCCACAACGTGTTGGAAAAATAGTTGGAGCTTGATCCACCTTTTTATTTTTTCTCTTCTCTTCTTTCTAGTTCTTTCCATTGTATGATCATGTATCTTGTCTTGTTGCAAATCATTCACCTTGTGTGTGTCCTTTTGCGCTTATGTCAGCTTGACTTAGGATCTTGGATCTTGGGGTTTGACTACTCCCTTGATATTTTGTATCCTAGACCATCCACATTGGTACAATTGGACCTCTCTTGAATGTCTACTTTAGTGTGAGTTTGAAGCAAGTTCATCCTCTCACTAAAGTGGGGGATAAATGTACCATAGAAAAAAGTATTTCTTTCTTGATTTGGGGAATAATTGATGATAAATTTTATTTAATGAGGCCTCGATTCAGTGTTGTGAGGTGTTTTACACATCCACACTAGGTCTTGGAACCTTGCAAATTGAATAAAATGCATTTATCAATGTCTTGTAAATGTGTTGTAAATTGTTGTAAAAGACTTTCACACCTCTCTAGACTTAATGAACCCATTTTTCCTTAATTCAACATTGTAAAAAATATTTAATTTCATTATCACATCTATCTAGAAGGCTTGTAAATTAAACTTGACTTTAATCTAGTGTTGTAATGTGTCTTACACATTCACATTAGATGTTGTGCCTTTCAAGGCTATGTGGACCTCATTTTAATAGTGTAAAGTGTATTTAATCACACTTTCACATTTAATTTTGTGTCACAAACCCTAATTGACCTTTACATCATCATTAATAGGCCCCTATGACCCCATATTGTGCATCCCAAGGCATAATTTGATCAAATAATCGATGAAGTCAACATGAGAACTGAAATTACTCATTCTCCAACATTTTGGCTATCAAAAGGACCCCTTTGGGATTAATTCGCCCATCTAGGTGAATGAGTCCCTACCAGATGGCCTGACTAATTCGCCTAGGGTGGCAAATCAGTCCCATTTAGGTCATTTTTGAGTTTTGAGAGAGAAATTTTGGAATTTAAGTTTTATTTTTCTTCATGTCGACCTTGGGGATCCAATTAACAGGAAAATAAGGTGAATTTTCTATAAATACAAGTCTCTAAACCTTAAATCATAACCATTATTCATTATTCATCCATCATTCTTCCATCTCAAGCCAAGCAAGCTAGGGTTTTAGCATTCTAAGTCATCAAGATAGCTTCTGATGGAATTCAAGGGAAGAATCTTCATGTTTTGTTGCAAAAATTCAAGATCAATCATTATGGAAAGGTATTAATTCCGTTATTTCATTTCCATACTTCATATTATTTCTTCATTTTGTTTAATTACCTAAAAGGGGTTTGACCAAGGCAAACCCCCATGCCCTAACATCCAACATTTCTCTATCTCTTCTTGTGTGTTTGCAGATTTAGACATCTTGAAGACTTGGAAATCATTGAAGATCAAGTTGAAATTTTTTTGAAGACATCTCCTTGTTGACCAAGGTAAAATATCAACAAAAAGTCACCTACAGTGCCAAAAATCATACTTTCGGAGGCAAACACTTGTTAGGAACCGACGTATAGACCGAGGGCTCCCATTTCCACTTTTGAATCTTTAGAAATTCAAAAGTGGACTCATTCACCATGAGTGGTGAATGAGTCCCATTTCTAGGCATGGAAAGGGTTTTCTGTAGTTTTGGATACCCATTTGTTTGAAACGGGTTTCGGGATAGTTTCTCAGAACTCGGACTAATTCTCCTAGAAGGGAAAATGAGTCCCTATAGGTCAAATTTCTAGCATTAGCAGCATTTCAAAATTCATTTCTAATCTACAACAATATCTTAGGTGTACACATTTAGTTCCATCCATTTCTGTTACAATTTACTATTCATTTCTCGATCTTTTTGCATATCACAATGTGTTTTCCAACAACTTGCATTTTCTTAATTTTCACTTAATAATCAAATATCTTGCTTTATTTTTTTGCATTTAGACCATCTCATCTAGGCACATTTTATTCATATTTCCAATATACTTACATTACTTTGAGTGAACCACCTAGATTTTGCGGTCTATCTCTCTCATTTAGGTGAAAAACCCTAATTGAGCAAAAGATTCATAGCAGGGTGATCCCACAATAGTGGTTTACAATTTTTGGCCAAACTGGACACTGAAATATTTTCTTTTAACTAAATCTTTACTTTCAGGCACCTATAGAGGCTAAACCGTAAGGAATTTGAAGATGATGCAAACTAGAGTTTCGTGAAATTTTTTCTGTAGATTCGAAATATATTTTTTTCAAACTTTTGGGAATCAGATTGCACTTATTTTTCCATCTCCCTCAAAAACTAGTTTTTTTTTTCTTCAGAAAACAACATTTTTAAAAAGTGACGCTCAATGTATAATGCATAACTTTTTTTTCATGAAGGATAAAATGCTAATTCTTTTGAATTTATATTTTTAACTCCAATATCTAGTGCTTCCACTTGGTTAGATAGTTTTTTATTGAACATTTTTTCTTTAATCAATTTTCAAAGTCAAACCAATCACAATTCAGACATAGCGTGACCATATAATGCGTAACATTTTTTGTATATATCGAAATTCAATTTTATTTTTTTTGTTGGGTTAAGGAATTCAATAACTAGCGCACTTATATTTTTCAAAAAAAAAAATTGACAATCTTCTATTTTTCCACATGTGCAGAACAAAGAGTTTGTTTTTTGGTGAAAATCCTACATTCACAAGAAATAAAAAATAAATATAATAATAAAATTAAATTTATTTAAAATTATACTTTTTGGGAAGCTTATAATAAGCACTACATCCTTACAAAAAATAAAATTTAAATGAATTAATTTGATCCCCCAAAAGCTAAATCAAAAGTTATTTTTTATCAGCATTTTGATAGGTGTAAAGGAGACTGCGTTATAGGTATGGTTTAAAACTAGCAAGGTTCTATCCAAGGGGGTTTGATCTAAGGTAGTTTGATCAAACCCTCTTCAATTGTAATGCTTTAAATTAAACTTTTAAAGGATTAAATCATCATATTTTCTAAAAATATGTGATTTCAACAAAAAATAGAATCTCCCAAAAATTGTAAACCAGCTTTGTGGGATCACCCAGCACCCTTCACCTAAAAGTCTATGATTCAGATTACATCCCTTGGACTGCAAGATCATTGAGACCTCCTTTATGCCAAATGCAATCATAAAAAATATTTTCTAAAACACTTATTCAATTGATAGGTAACCAAGGGGAAAACTCCAAGGGCTATGATTTCCAAGGGGTATGATTCCCCGAATAAATTTTTGAACCGTAGCTAGATTTTCTGTAGGTGCACTTAGGGAATCGAGGAGGTATAATTTCTTGAATAAAATTTTGAACACTATTTGGATTGTTTGTACCTGCATTTAGGGTAGGCATGAGCTCTATGGGTAATTGAAATGTGATCATTGTAGGAAACTCAATTCCATTATTCATTTTGAATGATACAATCTCACACCAAGAGGGTACACTGAGAGTCCTACAATGTTGTCACCCAAAATCTTTGGTTTTCAAATTTCATTTTCTATCAGGTTTAAAACAAATTAGAAGAAAAGTGATGCATAAGAAAACATAATTTCAAACCATCTAATTTCAAACTCTATTATTTTAAACCTTAGCAAAATAAACCCTAAAAAATAGAGGGATAACACATGCTAATGCACCCAAGTTCTTGAATTTGAGACAAGATTTTTGCTGCATTTTAAATGAAATGATATATGCACCTGTTATTTGGTGTATTTTCACCTTTTCTATTTGTTTCATCTTCAAAAATCCTCTATCTCACCTTTTCCATTGTGCATGAAAATGAAATAACTATCATCTAAAAAATACACTTATCTCTAGCAAAAAAAGTAATGAAGTATAACATTCATTTGGAGCTTGCCTTCAAACAAAGGCTATATTTTATTAAAACAACATCCTAAATATTTTGACTAAATATAGGGGTCTTTGTTCAAAGGCCCCCTTTGAATGAAGGTGCATAACTTTGAATGAACACCCTTCGTTCGAAGGTGCACCTTCGTTTGAAGGGGTTTCAAAAAAATTTCCCACATACAATGATTTTTTTAAAAATAAATTGTAACCCACTATTGTGGGTTCACTCAGTCATGGGTGCTTTTATGAAATTAACATGCCTTCAAAACTTGTGAAGTTTTATGATGTTGTTTTAGCTCCTCACTAGCATGGAATGTAATTATATTTTGAGTTTATTTCTATTTACCACCCTTTTATGGAGTTTTATTAATGAAAGATAACTAGATGGAGGTTGAGAAAGCTTGATTAAAGGAGGATTTAAAATACCATAGTAATAAAAAAAATCTAGTGGAATAAATTCCAACAAAATGTAAATCCATCAATATTATTTGGACCTTTTAGGGGAGTTTCCTATGCTCTCACCTTTTCTGATTTCAAAGAAAATTTTGTACATGAATAGAAGTACTAAGAATACTACAAACATAGTGATGTTTGCGTAGAGAGGGAGATTGAATAAGAAGAAAATTAAGTCTAGGGAGATAAAGAAAAATGTGGATAATAGAATTCAAGGCACTTTGGATCTTAATAGCTCCAAGACAGTTGTTAATATTAAAAAAAGACCACATTTTAATTTTTAGAGGGTTAGTTGGCTTTCACTCTATGGGATTTCCCTTTACATAATCCTCTCATCATCCTTTTTTGTTAGTTTATCTTCTTTTAATATTGTATTTTATCCTTTGTGTAGTCAAGCTTTGTGGGTAGTCTTTGTTTGATGTTTCTTTGTATTTTGTTAGGCTTCATTTCTAATTTTGTATTAGTCTTTATTAAAGGGTTCAAGCCCTTTTAAAAAACCATCTTTACCCTATGATGAAAATCTTATAATGCACTTGGTGCAGGAGCACTTAGAAAGCATTATGTAGCACTAGGCAAATTTGGAAGCCTAGGATGAAATTTTGTGGTTTTTATGTTTTAAGGTTATGTTGACCATTTATTTTTATGTTAGAGGTGTTAGAAGATGTTAGGGTGAAGGTTGATCAGTAGCTTATGGTAGATTGAATGAGTTGCACAATTTGTTTCCACTAGGAATCACTAGGATTTGGGAAATAAAGCCAAAATGTTGCATTTGTGCAATTTTGGCCTAATGGGGTGGTTATGTCCGACCAAGGGAAGATGTAACCACTTATGAACCTTTAAAATAGGGACCTCGAACTGGAATTGAGGTTGGAAGAAGCTTTGTATCTTTTGGAGTTTACTGTGCATATGGAAAAGCAATGAAATTCTTGCAATTTTCTGCTCTTTAGTTCTTATTAGTGTGTTAATGGAGGGTTCCAGGCACTAAGTAGTGTGTGGCACGTGTGGTAATTAATTCACAAGCTTCTTTGGGCATTTGTGGTGTTGTTGCATCATTTCCTAGCTTTGTTCTTAGTAGGTTTTGTTTCTTTCCATTGCTAATCAGTCCAATAGACTGTTAATCATGGAGTCTTAGACCTCTGTCTTCCACTATACCTAGTGTATAGCCCATGGGGGATGAGGCTAAGCTCCATGCCTATAAATATATTAGGTTTAGAAGTCTGTAGGAGGCAAGGTGTCATGGGAAAAGTATTCTCCTAGGCGAGCTTGACTGTGCTAGGTTAGGAAAGACAGTGAAAACCAAGCCCTAACATTACAGGGGTGTCAATTCCCTGGCAACCCAAGGTGTGTGGTGGATGCAAGAGGCCTTACAAAGGTTTTGCAGGAAGGAAGAGGATTCACCAGTCCATTTGGTGATGGGAAAACATTGACAGTTCACTGTGAGGTCAGGAAATGGCCTAAAAAAGCCCTAATTCTTACAAAATGAGGGTTACGCCTGTGTACAGATAGTGAGAGCCTAAAACCTCAAAAATCTTGGAGAGGTAGGAAAATGAACTAGGGTCTCCAAAGGAAGTTTTTGACGTTCTTCAGAAAGATTGGGGTTTAAGCCTATTTTCTCAGGTTAGGAGGCCTAATTGGGGCTCAAGGGCTAGTAGCCCTTTTTAAACCCTAGAGTAGGGTTTGGAGAGAGCGATGGAGAATTGGTGGTTAGTGGATGTTCAAGAACCCTAGAGGGATGGTTTTTAGGCCATGGAAGACATCACACACCCCTGCATCAAGTTAGTGAAGCTTGGAGTTTTAGTTAGCCTTTAGGAAGATTAAGGGCTAAGGAGAGAATGGTAGAAAGAGCACCAAGATTGGCTTGGTTAGGGAAATGATGATGGTAGTAGGGTTGGCCAGGAGAACCAAGGGTTCATAAAAAGCATTAGGGCCTATAGGTTAAGAAGGCGGAGAGTGACACCAAAGATTTTGCCAAGGTGAGACCCAGAGCATGGGACAGTGAGTGTCTCATCCAACCCTGCCCTATCAAATTGGTATCAGAGCGAGTAAAAGATTTGGGAAGAATCTTGTATGTTTGAGGTTGAGTCTAGTGATTCTTCCATCATGGTGACAAATGCATAATTGGCCAAGATGCTTGAAGAGCAGGAGGAAGACAATAAACTGTTGAGGGAAAGAATAGCCCAACTTGAAGAAGCAGTGAGGAGTGTGCAATTTGAAGGAAGGATACCAAAGGAAGAAGAGGTTGTAGAGGAAGACAAGACCCCTGAACCTGACCCTGTTATGAAAGAAGATCCTTTCTTGAAGGCATTGAAGGCTTTGAGTGGAAAATCACTTGAAGGCATACAACTATTTAGTGGAAAAATGGAAGCTGATCTAGTCATGGACTGGATAGAGGGAATGGAAAACCATTTTGAATGTGATGGAGTCATTGAGGCACAAAAGGTAAAGGTGGCCAAATCAAGGTTAAGAGGTTCTACCTTGACATGGTTGAAGTTCATTCAGATAGAGAGGGAAAAGGAAGGCAAGCAACCTATTTCAACTTGGAAAGGAATGGTTTCCAAAGTAAGAGAAGCATACATGCCAGATGACTATGAGATTCAGTTACACAAGAAAAGACAGAGCTTGAGGCAAAGAGACCAAGATGTAAACACTTACACTGAGGAGTTCCAAAAACTTTGCATGAGGTCTAATGTGACAGAGGATGAGAGTCTTAAGGTGGCTAGATACCTTAACAATTTGAAGTGGAACATTCAAGAGGAGATGACCCTTCTAAGTCCCAAGACAGTACACCAATGCTACCAATTGGCCATAAAGATTGAGGAAAGAAGCAAGAGGAAACAAGAATAGGCTTCTAAGGGCAGAGGCAAAGGCAGAGATCAAAGAGGACATAGAGGTGGCTACCAAGGAGAGTCTAAACTCACAGAGCATGGAGGTGAAACATCTTCTATAGGAGGATATAACAAAGGTAGAGGTCCTCAAGGAGGTTCAAACAGAGGAAGAGGAGCAGGCAGAAGCAATTCATACTTTGCAAACATGAAGTGCTACCATTGTGGTCAAGTAGGTCATCCTGCTTATAGGTGCCCAGAGAAAGAATCTTCATCAAGCAATGAGAAGAGAGTGGCTTATGCACAAGAGGACACCATGAGTCCTAAGTCATCTAAGGTCAGTCACATTGAATCAGAAGTGGGGGAGAATCTGATGTTCAGTATAGTTTTGATCAGACAATCGGTCAAGGAAGAGCCAAACAGAGAAGAGCTCTATTTAGAGTAAGGTGTAAGATACTTGGTAAAGTATGCAAGATCATAGTAGATTTAGGTTCAACAAACAATATTATCTCAGAGGAGGCAGTAATGAAACTGATATTGGAGAAGATACCCCACACTAACCCCTACAAGGTAACATGGCTCAACAAAGGGCAGAGTGTTTTAGTGAATGAGCAAGTAACGGTGGAGTTTTCCATTGGAGGGTACAAGGACAAGTTAGTTTGTGATGTGTTACCCATGGATGCCTGCCATCTACTATTGGGCAGACCATGGAAATATGATAGAGGTGTCATATATGATGGCAAAGAGAACACCATCTCATTCAAGAAGGATGGGAAGACTTTCAAGTTGCAGTCACTGTCAGAAGAAGAAGAGGGACAGTCAAAGACACCAAGTGTCATGTTGAGTAGTGGGAAGGAGTTCCTTAACAACCTACATCAAGGTGGTGAAGGATATGTGGTTATGTTACAGCCCAAATAAGAAGACAAGGCTGAAAAGACAGTCATACCCAGAGCAATCCTAAAGTTGTTGGATCAGTTCAAGGATATTGTAAGTGATGGTGCACCTGCAACTCTACCACCAAAGAGAGCCATAAGTCATCAAATTGACTTCATACCTGGAACCTCATTTCCAAACAAAGCAGCTTATAAACTTACACCAGATCAAAATCTAGAGGTAGCTAGACAAGTGCAAGAGTTGTTGGATCAAGGATTGATTCAAAAGAGCATTAGCCCATGTGCAGTACCAGTGGTCTTAGCAACCAAGAAGGGAGGTAAATGGAGGTTATGCATTGATTCTAGAGAAATAAATAGGATCACCATTAGGTATAGGTTCCCTATTCCTAGAATTGAAGACTTAATGGAATGTCTTGGAGGAGCTCAATACTACACAAAGTTGGATCTCAAGAGTGGATACCATTAGATTAGAATCAAGGATGGAGATGAGTGGAAAACAACCTTTAAGACAAATGATGGGCTGTATGAGTGGAGAGTGATGCCATTTGGCCTCTCTAATGCCCCTAGCACCTTCATGAGGCTCATGAATGAAGTGCTTAAAGACTTTACAGGGATATTTGTGGTAGTGTATCTTGATGGCATCCTCATATTCAGCAAGACAGCAGAAGAGCATTTAAAACATGTGGAGTTGGTTCTTAGAAGGTTGCAAGAGGAGAAGTTGGCAATCAATCTAGAGAAGTGTGAGTTCTTTAAGCAAGAGCTTGTATATTTTGGTTTTGTAGTGTCCAAAGGATCATTGAAGATGGATCCAAGCAATGTGGAAGCTATCCTCAACTGGCCTACACCAACCACAGGGACTGAGGTAAGAAGTTTCCATGGTTTGGCTCAATTTTATAGGAAATTCATAAGGAACTTTAGTGGCATATGTGCACCAGTTCTAGATACAATCAAGGGTGGTTTAAAAACTAAGTTTGTGTGGACTCAAGAAGCTGAGAAAGGGTTTGAGAAACTGAAACAAGAGGTGGCAACTCAACCTATTCTCTTATTACCTAGTTTTGACAAATTGTTCATTGTTGAATGAGATGCAAGTGGAATGGTAGTAGGAGGATTGATAAGTGAAGAGGGAAGGCCTATAGCCTTATTTAGTGAGAAGCTCAATGAAGCTAAGAAGAATTATTCAACCTATGACTTAGAACTTTATGCTTTGGTTCAGTCACTTAGGAAGTGGAGGCATTACCTTCTACCCAAGGAGTTTGTAGTTTTTACTGACAATCAGGTACTTAGCTTTATCAACACTCAAGAGAAGTTGAGTAATAGGCATTTGAAATGGATGGAATACATCCAAGCTTTTACCTTCACCATCAAGCACAAGAAGGGATAGCTAAACAAAGTAGCAGATGCATTGAGCAGGAGGTTGTTGACAGTACAGGAGATACAAGTGAAGAGCATAGGGATTGAAAATTTTAAAGATCTCTATGGGGAGGATGAAGACTTTTCAAAGGTCTATAAGGTATGTTCTAACTTTGAGAACCATTTCCATAGCCAATACTCAGAGTATACATTGCAAAGTGGCTTATTGTTTAAAGGAAATCAGTTATGTGTTCCAAGAGGGTCAATGAGGGAAAATATCATTCAGGAAAAGCATAATGGAAGTCTTAGTGGACATTTTGGTATCAACAAGACTTTAGAACTAGTGCAAAGATTCTATTACTGGCCTAAGTTGGCAAGAGATGTTAGAAAGTATGTGGAACAATGTTTTGTGTGTATGAAAGCTAAGGGGGGAGCTAGTAATGCTGGTCCATATCAACCCCTACCCATTCCTAACAGACCATGGGAGTGTGTAAGCATGGATTTTTCGGTAGGCCTTCCTAAGACCAAGGCTGGTTTTGACAGTGTCTATGTAGTAGTGGACAAATTTAGCAAAATGATTCATTTTATTCCCTGCAAAAATACTCATGATGCTAGCTACATAGCTCATCTTTTCTTCAAGGAAGTGGTAAGGATCCATGGACTACCTTTAAGTATTGTTTCTGACAGAGATGTGAAGTTCATGAGTCACTTTTGGAAGACTCTATGGAGCAAATTGGGTACTAATCTATCATTTGGATCAGCTTACCATCCTCAAATCGATGGTCAAACAGAGGTGGTTAACAAGGTGCTAGGTAACCTTCTAAGGTGCCTAACTAAGGAGTATGGACAAACATGGGATATGGTTATTTCACAAGCTGAGTATGCTTACAATGATAGTGTGAATCAGACCACATGGAAGAGTCCTTTTGAGATTGTGTATGGGATGCACCCAAGAGGAATATGTGAGCTCAGAGATCTTGGAGCTATGGAACAAAGAAGTGGACATGCAGAAGACTTCAGTCAGACCATGAAGGAGATTCAGGAGCAAGTAAAGAGGACAGTCACTGAGGCTACACAAAAGTTGAAGGAGAAGGAAGATTTGTCAAGGAAGGATGTGCAATTTGCAGTAGGAGACTATGTCATGGTCCACCTTAACAAGTCTAGGTTGCATAAGGGAATGTCAACCAAGTTGCAGATGAAGAGAGTGGGTCCATGCAAGGTATTGGCCAAATATGGGAAGAATGCCTACAAGGTGGAGTTACCTGCCAATCTAGGGATCTCTCTAGTGTTCAACGTAGTTGATTTGATCAAGTATAAGGGGATAGTCAATGATGTGGATCAGAACAGTAAGGAGATCTTCAAGGACATTAGCAATATACCCTTACCTAATCAAGACAAGCCTCAGGCAGAGAAGATCTTGGAGTCAAGAGTGAAGAAGGCTACAAGACACAAGGTATACATGGAGCACCTTATCAAGTGGAAGAACAAGCATGAATCATAAGCCACATGGGTACAAGAAGATCAGTTCAAGAATTTTGGTATTGACCTGCCGTTGATCTCTCCTTCCATTCCTTAGTGTTTGGGCTGAGAGGGGGAGAATGGTGCAGGAGCACTTAGAAAGCATTATGTAGCACTAGGCAAATTTGGAAGCCTAGGATGAAATTTTGTGGTTTTTATGTTTTAAGGTCATGTTGACCATTTAGTTTTATGTTAGAAGTGTTAGAAGATGTTAGGGTGAAGGTTGATCAGTAGCTTATGGTAGATTGAATGAGTTGCACAATTTGTTTCCAGTAGGAATCACTAGGATTTGGGAAATAAAGCCAAAATGTTGCATTTGTGCAATTTTGGCCTAATGGGGTGGTTATGTCTGACCAAGGGAAGATGTAACCACTTATGAACCTTTAAAATAGGGACCTCAAACTAGAATTGAGGTTGGAAGAAGCTTTGTATCTTTTGGAGTTTACTGTGCATATGGAAAATCAATGAAATTCTTGCAATTTTCTGGTTTTTAGTTCTTATTATTGTGTTAATGGAGGGTTCCAGGCACTGAGCAGTGTGTGGCACGTGTGGTATTTACTTTACAAGCTTGTGTGGGAATTTGTGGTGTTGTTGCATCATTTCCTAGCTTTGTTCTTAGTAGGTTTTGTTTCTTTCCATTGCTGATCAGTCCAATAGACTGTTAATCATGGAGTCTTAGACCTTTGTCTTCCACTATACCTGGTGTATAGTCCATGGGGGATGAGGCTAAGCTCCATGCCTATAAATATATTAGGTTTAGAAGTCTGTAGGAGGCAAGGTGTCATGGGAAAAGTCTTCTCCTAGGCGAGCTTGACTGTGCCCGGTTAGGAAAGACAGTGAAAACCAAGCCCTAACGTTGTAGGGGTGTCAATTCCCTGGCAACCCAAGGTGTGTGGTGGATTTAGGAGGCCTTACAAAGGTTTGGCAGGAAGGAAGAGGATTCACCAGTCCATTTGGTGATGGGAAAACACTGACAGTTCACTATGAGGTCAGGAAATGGCCTAAAAAAGCCCTAATTCTTACAAAATGAGGGTTACGCCTGTGTACAAATAGTGAGAGCCTAAAACCTCAAAAATATTGGAGAGGTAGGAAAATGAACCAGGGTCTCCAAAGGAATTTTGTGACGTTCTTTAGAAAGATTTGGGTTTAAGCCTATTTTCTCGGGTTAGGAGGCTTAATTGGGGCTCAAGGGCTAGTAACCCTTTTTAAACCCTAAAGTAGGGTTTGGAGAGAGTGATGGAGAATTGGTGGTTGGTGGATGTTCAAGAACCCTAGAGGGATGGTTTTGAGGCCATGGAAGACATCACACACCCCTGCATCAAGTTAGTGAAGCTTGGAGTTTTAGTTAGCCTTTAGGAAGATTAAGGGCTAAGGAGAGAATGGTAGAAAGAGCACCAAGATTGGCTTGGTTAGGGAAATGGAGATGGTAGTAGGGTCGGCCAGGAGAACCAGGGTTGCCTAACAAGCATTAGGTCCTATAGGTTAAGAAGGTGGAGAGTGACACCAAAGGGTTTTCCAAGGTGAGACCCAGAGCATAGGACAGTGAGTGTCTCATCCAACCCTACCCTATCAGCACTCCTATTTTATCTTTCAAATCCATTTAAATGATGTGGCAATACATATCTTCACTAACCTTTGAATTCATTTCTTTAAAACATAAATAAAACAAGATAATCATATATTTATTTTTCAATAAGCAAGAGATAGATATTGTATGAGCAACAATATATTCCTTGAGATCTAAGTGATTATAATTTGAAGATCCAATAAGAAAAAATGTTTAATTAACTACAACTTATAAATGAAGACCATTTTTCTTTCCAATCACACAATCCAAAAATGTGACATAATCAATTACAAGTTGAAGATCAATGTACCTAAAAATATAGTTCTTCTTCTGCCAAAATAAGTTTTTTTTTTTTTTTTGTATTCTCTCCAAAATTTTGAATTGAAAAAAAAATATTACTACTATTATGAGAAAAATATAAGTCAAATTCAAATTCTTGTAAGTTTGAATTTAAAACATTATTATGAGAAAAATATACGTAAAAATTTCAAAAAAAAAAAAATTCATGCACTAGATATTGAAGTTACCTATTTGGAAAAGAAAGTTCAAAACAAAATGAAGTTTTTTCTATTTATTTTTTAACTTCAACTGAATGTCACTTTTTCTTGAAAATTTTCAGCTTTTCAAAATGTGCTCTTAATTTAATAAAAAAAAATCAAAACTATGTTTAATTTTTTTTTAAAATTATAGGAATAAACTTTATTATGAGTTCTACATTTCATTAGTTTATATCATTTGAAATTCAAAACATACAGACCACTTTTATGTGGCCAAAGTTGAGAATTTTTTTTGGTGTCAACTGATTCCTTTATAAAATGTGACACAGGTTTGTACTTTTCCCCAATAATGTGAAGAATATTTCATTGTGAGAATTCTTTTGGAGTTATACATGGAGATTTTTTAGATAGCATATTTGTTAGCTAGTAATGTCTCCCTTGTTTAAAATGGGGTGTTTGTATGTTTTTTTTTGGTTGACTATTGGTGCACTTGGTAGCTTGTTGGGGATAAAATGGTAGGTCTATAGGATGGTTGCTAGTTTTACTTTTATCAATATTTTTGTAGGGCTTCAATTATGATTTTTTTAAGCATTTAGTAATTTATAGAAATTTAAAATTTCATGAAGAAATATGATGAACCCGTTGTTTACCTAAATGTCATCTTTAATACCATTTTTCTACCATCTTTTCTAATATTTATAATAATAATCATTTTTTTTAGATTGTAGGAATCCGCTGGGTATCCGTCCCCCTATAAAGTGCAGTGCGTCTGGTAAAAATTTTTCATGTGACTGGTGCCGCTCGCGCGACACACCCTCCATACCATGCGTTTGGGGGGAGACTAAACCTCGTGACCTCTTGCCTACAACAGATTGACCAATCGAACTAGGCCCCTTCCCCATAATAATAATCATTTTATTTAAAATAATGTAAAACAATTATTTATATAAATAATAATTTTCTAATAATATTATCAAATATTGCATCTGAATTCATGTCATTGAACATGACAAAACTCATACAATTAATTTCTATGGAAGATTTTTCTCTCTTTAGTGCATTTCATTTTAAAACTAATGATGGCATATGTGGTTAGTTTTTGAACATGGTAAGACAACCAGAAAAAGCTTCAGAAAATTTGTTTCACTTGGTTGGATAGGTTCTAGCTGAACTCAAAAGACTTTCAATTGCTGGATGAGTTATACTGAAATTTTAACGTATAATATAGCCATCCCGTTGATTCCAATCGAATTGTATTTTCTATCAAAACAATTTAAGAATTGTATTTATAGCCCATCCTGTCGATTCCAATCAAATTGTATTTTCCAGCGCCATTGACGTATACCGCCATTGAATATAATGAATTTGTTTCGATTGAGTTAAATTGTACACATAAAACAACATCTTCTTCAACTGATGGTTCCGTGTAGGCTTAATTTTCTTTGTTGATAGACTGATTTTACTTGTTGGCTACGCTCGCGACAAGATTGAGTTGGGTTAGCATTTTATTGACTTGACAAGTGAGAGACGTGCCCTTCAAATACTCTTTCGTGTGCTATACGAGCAAACAGACACTAATACATTTGACTGCAAAATACGACGAAACTGTCCGACAAAATATGTAAAATTCGATGTTCGTCGGGTGCTTGTAAAATTTGATGTATTTCCAATTGTTTTGAAAGTTTATTGAGTCGAAATATCGACCGAAAGTGTTCGTGAAATGTTATTATTTTAGATAAAATGTTAAAACAAACGAAAAATTAAAAAAAATCAAAATGTGGCCGACATAAAGAAAAGTGAGTTCACGCCTGATTTATTGCGACAGTGTTTTGCTCTACTTGAGGCAGTTTGTGGAGAACTAAGGACGATTTTCTTGGGAAAAATCAGAAAAAATTCAAGAAGATATCACCAGGTTGAGGATAGTCATTGTCTTTTTGCAGAATTCAGTAAGTCAGATTTGTAGTTCCAGGTTTGAAAATCATATTTTAAAGCAATATCTCATCAGATTTCATTTGTAGAGGTTTTGAGAATTTCATGTCCAGATTTTGTTGTGTGGAATCACCATAAGATCACAACGGAGGAACAGATTCTTGTGAATGTAATTATGTGATCCATAACTGTATTGGTCATTTGGCATAGTTGTGCTATAACAAATACAGGATGCATTCATGTGTGACCCAAGTTTAATGTGGCTATTTTGTGATAGAAATGGAGGCACTCATTTAATGTAGTTAATTCAGGTTGTATAATGTAGGTGTCAATAATCATCATTGGGTGCATTCAGGTTGTCTCAAGTTTAACAGGATAGGATGTAATTATAGCATGATCGAAGAGTGATTACCTCTTGCTGCAATAAAGAGCCTATAACTCTGGTTGATATGCAGAGTGGTTGTGTTATATCAATTATGTAGTGCATTCAAGCACAACCTATGTTTAATGGGCTATTCTAGAGAGTGATCAAGATTTTCTAAACCTTATGAATGTTACTTGACATATATTTGCATAATCTCAAATTCCTTCAGAGGCTTTTGAAGTATCAACGTATCCTATATAGGGTTTAGAATGATTTCTTTTAATTAAAAAAATAAATAAATGATGTATTTCCCTA
>VDFB02049217.1:16241135-16409986 GCA_007258455.2 Sequoia sempervirens | reverse complement strand
CTAGCAAGAATTCTTTTGACACATGCACCAGCTCCATCATGTTCTCCTTTACCATGCCTAGCTTCAAAAAAACTCCATATATGTTGGACATTAAGTTCCTTGTGAACCCTACTTAACCAATAGAACATTCTAGCATAATTTTTGAACTGCCCCGTACAATTATCTGACCATATGAGGCGTTCTTTCATATGGATTCCGCTTTCTCTTAAATTTCTACAAAATATACTAAAACAATATTGAACAAACTCTGACGAGTGTAGCTGATTGTCAATCAAATAAAAATGATACTCGCTCAAAACTTTTCTATCATCCTCAGTGCTATCATCTACATGTCTATAAACAATATGGGCAAACATAGCTACTTGCACTGAATTATAATATTGAGATTGAATTTCCTCTTGCGGAGCGAGAGTATAATTCTCCACAAAATCAACCATTGAAATTATAGTACCAATTGGAAATGTGTTTCTACATGTGTGAAATTGGCCATCAAGCCATCAAGCATGTTCGGAGTGCATGACATATTTTGGTACAATTTTATTCTTAAATTCACTCATAAATGCATGCAAACTAAATTTTTCTGTAACTAAATCACAACGCTTTCCTATTTTTCCATCTTTTAAAGAATAGTGAACATTCCTAAATATTTTCACATCTACTAATTGTTGTCCAAAATCATGATCAACACTTTCATGCAAACAAATTCTTAAAAATGAAAGATTTCCACAGTTAATGCATTGTCCAAAAATACAAGAACTTAAATAAAATAATTTATCATTAGATTTTTCACAAAAAAAACCTGAAATAAACTCTCATATTTTTTCAGGTGGCATATCAATACCACAATTTTGTATAATCATGTTAGTATGCAAGGTACAATGTATATATCGAAAAACATCATAAAAATAACGAAATTGAACATGTATTTTACAACAACAAGATATTTGTTGCTTATTAATTTTTACATACCAGAGTTTACATTTTTCAAAAAACCTTTGACTTATTTTAATATTACTAGGTAACACTGAATCGCTACAAAATTTTCTATAAAATTCAGTTTGTGTTGTATCTAATAGGTGTTTTGGGTGTGGATCGCAAAATTTGGACCCCACCCTTAATTTTAAAACATCTCTAGCATTAGATGAAACCCAAGTATTATCATGCCAATATTTTTCGATCAAAGATTTAATTTCAAAATTCAATTTTATATTAGACCTCGGTAGTCGTCCAGTGAAACTCCAACATTGATTGATAGGATCATTTTCTATACTTTCTCTTCTTTTTTCCACTCTTAGTAATTTTTTAGGATGTATTTTTAAAACTTCACTAATATTGCTTACCATTCTTTTATTCAAAGTTGCTTTATTAACCATAGCAATAGTTATAGCCCTTCTTGCTGTGTTTTTACATTTAGATCAACTATTTTTCCCAATAGATTGAATGGCACTAGCAATAGTAGACATAACATGTTTTAATGATTGATCTTTTCTTTTTGGTTTAACATAAAAGCCTAACCTTTTCATTACTTTCCTCATTTTTTGCATTCTCTAAATACCTGCATCATTAGTTTATTACTTGTAAAATGCAATTTTTTTAGCTATAAAAGTAAATTTGGTGTATATTCTATTTTGCATGTGTTCTTATTTTCCTCCAAGAAATTCCTTTGACCAGAAGAGTCATCAAAACACCACTTCCAATTTTTTTAAATGGTATTTTCATTAAATTCAGCATCGTGATTCGGGATTTCATCTTCATTTTCACCTCAATTACCTCATCTTCTATATTTACTTATATCTTCATTTTCATCAACAAAACAGCTTTCATTTTCATTTTCATTTTCATTTCTTTATTTCATTTCTATCAACAAACGGTTTTCATTTTCATTTTCATCAAAAAATACTGTGTTTTGTTTCTATATTTTCAAGAAAATGATCATTTTGATTTCTTACTGGTAACAAAAGATTTTTCTTTTTTGTTTTCAACAAATTCTATAAAAGTTTCATCTCTCTAACATTGTCAATGCTTCAACATCATTATATCCAGCTTCTTGTAAATCCTCTACAAACAAATTTACCATGTCACTAACCTGTGGATTTGAAGACGTACCTAGATTTGTGTATATTGAAACATTTTCCATAGCATTCAAAGAGGGATTTGAAGACATAGTAGGACTTGTTTGTATAATCATATTCTTCTCCAAATTGACTCCTTGCAAATTAGCTTCATCTACAACCATGGTATCCTCAATGTTTTCATCTTCAATAGTTGTTGAATTGGTTGTTCCACCATCATTCATTGATTTCATTCTCATTCTTCTTTGTCTTTGTCTTTGTCTCTCTTTTTCTTTATTTGCTTCAACTTCTTGAGGAGTCAATGTCTTCCTTCTCTTATTACGACCTTTATCTCCCATAATTATAAAATTTTCAAGCACAAATGAATGTTAATAGTGAAATACTTCAAAATATTCAATCCAAATTGGAAGTTGAATACCTATTAGGACAAAATTCTTCCTCTTGTGTTCCTCAAAACAAGTAGAAAACTACCACAATTCCACTTTAATTTTTTTTTCTTCATGTCTCCTTTGAAAAATTCAATCCATATTGCAAATTGAAAACCTTTTGTTCCTCCAAACAAGAACAAAAATAACACAATTCCACTTTAAAAATGGTGTAGATGATGCCCCATTTGATAAAATCAACTAAAAATCAAGTTCACCATCTATAAATACAATAGCTTATGAAAAATAATTTACTTTTATTGCTCTTAGCCATACATGTGAAGTTGCAGAATTCACAGTAATTTTTTTGCAGTATATTTAAATAAAAGAAACGGGATCACGTTTATAAAACAAGATCCCGCTTATAAAAACCAGGATCTCGTTTATAAGAAGCGGGATCCTGTTCTATAATTGGGATCCCATTCTTCAACATTGAATGTGGGGGTTGTCTGCTAGGAAACAGGATCCTGTTTCCTTTACAACTGTCCGAATATTGTAGAATAGGGAACGAGACCCGGATTATAAAATGGGATCCCGTTTTATAATCGGGATCCTGTTTTTTAAAATTTGATTTTTTTTTTGCTTTGTGGTCGTGTTTTTGCCTAGGTTTTTGGTTTGGGAAAAGTATTGGAAGTCCGAACCTAGGCCTTCAACCTGGTTTGACTTACAAGTTGATGGTCCTAACAATGTCAAAGAAAAATATCGACTTTGGACATATGGTTGATGACCTTTTTTGCAGAATTTTTTGACAAAATTAAAACCCATTTTAGATGAAACAATGCAGATTCTAAATATGTAATTTGTTTTGCAATTGGATTATTTTTTCTATTTTTCAATTAATTTCTAATAAAATTGGTCCATAAGCTTTAAATATCAGGGTTTTTTAATATTTTAATAACTTCTAATCAACATAACATTTTGAAAAACGGATTGCACGAGAACAAAATTTAGAAAATTCTTTTCAATTTAAAAAAAAAAAACAAAAAATGATAAATTTAGCTCATCTTATGCATGTTGTACATGACGATTTTTCAAAACGACAAATCTGCCTAATAAAAATTTAACAAAAAAATAATAGTTCAATAAAAAATTACAAAAAAATATCAAGAACAAGCTTCAGTGAGTCACAAAACTTTTCCCAAAAGGATTTAGAAAAATATGATAATTTAAGTCAAAATATGGATGTCGTACACGTGCATGGTATGGTAAAAAAAAAAGACTTTTAAACAGTGTTTTTTAGAAATTCCTATTAAAACTCTATTTGTACAATCTGGGTATTGAAAAAAATTACATATTTGGAAACTAGACTCCGAGCACTACATTTTATGATTGTGAATTTTTTAAAGATTTCATCTATAAGTGCTTCAACTTTTAAGGTCAAATGTGTCAAATTCTGAAAATCAGGAAAAACACTTCCACTTTTTGGGCAAAAAGTGGACTCGACTTCTTGCACACACCCCTTTATTCAAAGGCTCATGATGATGGAAAGTAATAATGAAGTTTTATAAAGGAAAGATTAAAAGGATCTTTGGGCTGTCGGTGGTCATTATTTGTTTGAATTGAATGGGAAATTATTCCCATCATAATTCCCAAACTTCAAAATTTATTATGTTGAAATGCATAAATTCTTTGAGTCTTCGATGAGCATTGGTGTTTAATCCTTTTTCTTTAATGTTAGGGTTCATTACCCTAATCATGGCAATGGTAGAAAGGAAAACTTGTTGCAGATTTCATTTGCAAGGGTCTTTGAATTCAAAATAGAAAGGGCCTGAGCCTGCTTCATTGATGTTTACTTCTAAAAAGTGCTCATTCAAGCTAGGGTTTGATTGGCAATAGATAGGGCATTATTATTCTTGGCATGGCATGCCTGTTTTTGAAGAAAGTGTGATAGCTTGGTCTCGAGCATGGAAGTTGATATATCAGGTGCTACATTTCATTTCTCAGTCTCTTACTTATTGTGTATCTTTAAAAAAACAAAGCAAAGGTTTATATTTTCATTAATGATGTTGTGCACCAATCTCTTATTTCAGGCTATAGTAACCAATTTATAGTACGTTTTCTTTGTATTGTGGTTACTGTGATAGAGCGATTTTTATTTGGTTGTTATGTCAAGAGAAATTGTTTTTGTTTGTTTACCCTTGTGTTGGTCAGTGAATACTTATTGTTGGTTGTTAAGTGAGTTTGTCAAGGCTGCTAATACATGTTCTCTTTGTTGTTAAAAAAAAGAAGATAAATTCAACCAAGTCTTGGTCGGGCCTGTTGTTGAGGATTAAGGGTTTTTTTTGTTTACGAAATGATTATTTTATTAACAACCCTTTAGGTCTATCATGTTAAGGGTGTTTGTTTTTTAAAATTCCATATGTTCTCTTTTGATTAAGAAAATTAAGTTATTTGGTCATCAACACTATAGTTTTTGTAACAGTTTCATATTGTTTGCTCAACAAGTTTTTTTATTGGGTATGTGCAGGATCATCATGGAAAAAATAGGCCCTTAAGTGGCAAAAAAATAGAAAAATCAGAAAAATCGTATGTCTAACCACCTTAACTTGGTCAAAATTTCATGAAATTCAATTTTTCTTTTTTTAATCCTATAGTATACGAAGCATAGAATGTGACGCATGTTTCAGATTCAAAAAATGTGATATCGTTTGAAAGCTAGATATTTTTTTCAATCAACCTATCAATTAGGAATTTAGTCTTAATTCAAATAGAAAATGAATAATAATTATTTATTAAATTCAAATTATAGCATAATTTATATTGGTGGAAAGCTAAGAATCTCCTTTAAAAAACCTTTTTGTTTCATCAATTTTGGGTAAAAAAAATTCGTCAACTACATACCCTATACATACCCATCATATCGCCACTTTTTGGCCCATCATGATACTGCACATACCCTACTAGTGGATTATAGAGGAAGGTTAGCATAAAAAAGATGTTTTATGTATATCTGGAAAAGACAGTTGCTAGTTTGGTCTCATGTGGAAGTTACTCATACAATTTTCCAAATAGAATCTTTACTCCAAAGCAGAGAACATATATATGTTTCATATTACTCATTCAATGGATTAGATGATGAGAGGATTTGAAAAGTACAAATTATGTCTTTCTAAAGGACAATATATTGTTTTTGAGGCTTGGAACTTTGTGAATCTAATTGTGAGGTCATTGCAGAACATAGTATGTTATTATTGAAATAGAGACCAACTCTATGTTTACAATTCTTTCATATATGTACATTTCAAAAGTCTATCAGTGAGATAGCATCATTGTCAGTGAGACAAATCTGCTAGTGAGGCACTGTAATTGTTAAATTGATAAGATAAGGCCAGTGAGGCCAATTTCGAGTGGTTTTCTACCCCAAAGGGTTTCCACTCAGGAAAATTTCTTTATGTCAAATTTTCTATGATGATTGCTTTCTTTATTTAGCAAAATATTTGAATTATCTTGAAAGTTTGCATTTTTAAATCCACTTGTTTTTTTATCACTAATTCACCCCCCCTCTCAGTGATCACCATACTCTAACAATTGGTATCAGAGAAAACTTGGGAAGGGTCATTCTAGAGTATGACAGCACAAGAAGGCTTGTCTACAACTAGAGCACCATTATTTGATGGTACTAGTTTTTTTTTTTGGAAATTTAGAATGAAGAAGCATATCAATTCTTTAGAGTATGATGTTTGGGAAGCTGTTGAGAAAGCTTATACAACTACTGCAACCCCTACAACACCTGATGAAAAGAAGGCTTATGATTGTAATGCTAAAGCTGAGAATGCAATTTTTTGTGGTCTTACTAATGATGTTTTGGTAAAAGTTATGGATTGTCATCATGCTAAGGAAATTTGGGATAAAATGTCAAACATTTATGAAGGTGATGAAAAAGTCAAGGAAGCGAAAATTCAAACTTACAGATCTATATTTGAAAGTTTGAAAATGAGTGAGGATGAGAAAATAGCTGATTATTTTTTAAAAATCCAAGAAATTGTAAATGCAATTCGAGGTTTTGGAGAAACTCTTGAAGAGAAAACAATAGTACGCAAAATCTTGAGATCAATCCCTACTAAGTTTGATCCCAAGATTGCAGTTGTTGAAGAAAGGGATATTACTAAAGTAATAGTTGATGACCTTCAAGGGTTCTTTACTGCCTATGAGATGAGGCTGAATGAAAATAGTTCTGAAAATAAAGAATCAACTTTCAAAGTTGTGAAAAAGGAAACTAATATTGCTGAATCAAATGAACTTGATGACAATGATTTAGCCTTTGTGAGTAGATTAAAAAGGGGATTCAACAAGTATAAAGGTAAATTACCTTTTAAGTGCTTGTTCTCATCACATGACTGGTGAGAGAAATAAATTTGTTAAGTATGAAGACTTTGTTGGAGGTTTTGTCAAGTTTGGCAACAATCAATGCTTTCCTATTGTTGGAAAAGGTACAATTTTACTTCAAAATGAAACCTCTATTAATGATTTGTATTTTGTTGAAGGAGTAACACATAATCTACTAAGTATAAGCCAAATTTGCAATAATAGTTTTGAGGTTCTATTTTTTGATCTGGGTTGCAATATAAGAAAGAAATATGGCAAGACTATTGCTGTAGGTCTTCAAACTAATGGCAATATTTATTATCTCCAAGATGATTTTAACTTCAAGAAAGAATCTAATGTATGTTTTATGACTCAAGTTGATGAGTCAAAACTGTGGCATAGAAGATTTGGCCATATAAACTATGATAGTTTGGTTAAGGTTAGTAAAAATAAGAATGTCAGAAATCTACCCACTCTATCTAAACCTGAAAATGTTGTTTGTAAAGAACGTCAAGAGGGTAAACAAGCTAGAATTAGCTTTAAGACAAAATAATATACCTCTCTAGACCTCTACAGCTAATCCACACCTATTTATGTGGTCCCACAAGGACAAAATACTTGAATGGTGACAAATATTTTATGATGTTCGTTGATGATTATACCCAGATGACTTTGGTAGCTTTATTAAAACATAAAGCTGAAGCTTTCAGTAGATTCAAATTTTTTAGGAAAATGGTAGAAAATGAATCTGATTTAAAAATAAAATATCTTAGATCTGAAAAAGGTGGTGAGTTTACTTCACAGGAATTTTTTGACTATTGTGAGGAATGTGGCATAAAGAGACAATATTCAGCCCCCAGAACACCACAATAGAATGGTGTGGTTGAATGGAAAAACATGACAGTAAAAGAGATGGCTAGGACTATGTTGCAAGATGCAGTCCTCTCAAACACCTATTGGAAAGAAGCAGTACATACTGTTGTCTATATCTTAAACAGGGTTAAGTTAAGAGTAAATACTTGTTATACACCATATGAACTCTGGTATGGTAGATCAGCTAATGTTGGTTATTTCAAAATATTTGGAAGCAAGTTCTTTATTAAGAAGGATAGTGACAATATAGGCAGTTTTGAATCCAGATGTGATGAGGGTATTTTTCTAGGATACTCTACACATAGTAAGGCCTATAGGTGCTATAATAAAAGATTAAGAAAAATTGTTGAAAGTGCCAATGTGAAAGTTGATGAATCTGTGCAGCAGGTAAATATAGATGACCATGAGAATTTACAAGAATCTCCAACAGAGCAAGTCAATCAGGAAGAAGAAAGTCCAAAGTCCTCTATTGACTCAGTTGACTTTGATCGACAAGATGAACATGTTGAAGGTAATAAAAATATAACATCCACACCTAAATTATCTTCAAGGTTAATACAAAAGAGACATCCTTGTGGTCAGATTATAGGTGACAAAGATTCTGGTGTGCAAACTAGAATTAAAAGTTGCAAATGTTGATAATCAAGTTTATCTATCTTTACTTTCTCAAATAGAGCCTAAAATTTATCATGAAGAAAGTAAAGATGAATTTTGGATTAAAGCAATGCAAGAAATTATTCAAATTAAGAAAAATAAAACATGGGAACTTGTTCCCAGGCCTCCTGGTAAAAATGTTATTGGGGAAAAATGGGTTTTCAGAAATAAGCTTGATGATCAAGGTAACATTGCAAGAAACAAAGCACATTTAGTGTGTAAAGGTTATTCCCAAATTGAAGGTCTAGGCTATGATGAAACCTTTGGTCCTTTTGCTAGACTTGAAGCAATTAGAATTTTTCTTGCATATTCTATTTATAGCAATCTATACTTCAAAACTCAAGGTGACAATATTTTGGTTGTAGTTGTGTATGTTGATGATATTATTTTTGGCAGTGATAGTTCAGAATTGGGCTCTTCATTTCCTGAGCTTATGAAATCTAAATTTGAAATGTCAACGTTGGGTGAGCTTTCATTCTTTTTAGGTCTGTAAGTCCATCAACTTGATAAAGGAATTTTTATTTCTCAAACCAAATATGCTAAAGAAACGCTTGCTAAATTTAAAATGGTTGATTGCAAACCTGTGGGTACACCCATGGAAATAGGTTGTAAACTTCGTCAAAAGGTTGATCAACCTGATGTTGATTAGACTTTGTATAGATCTATGAATGGAAGTCTTTTGTATTTGGTTGCCACTAGGCCTGATATTATGCACTCTGTTTGTTTGGCCTCATGATTTCAATCTACTCCTAAGCAATCACATCTTAATGTTGTTAAGAGAATTCTCAAGTATATTGCTGGCACTTTGGATTTTGGCTTATGGTATTCTAAACATGATGATTTTACACTTGTAGCCTATACTGATGCTGATTGGGTTGGTAATTTGGATGATCAAAAAAGCACTTCAGGTGGTGCATTCTATTTGGGCGGTAGATTAGTAGACTGGCATAGCGAGAAGCAGGATTTAGTATCCTTGTCAACTGCTGAGGCTAAATATATAGCAGCTGCTACTTGTTGTATGCAGGTGCTTTGAATGGTTCAGACTTTGAAGGACATACAGGTTGATGTCAAGTTAAACCCATTCACATTTTATGTGATAATAATAGTACTATTAATATCTCCAAAAACCCTGTGCAACATTCTAGAACTAAACATATTGATATAAGGTATCATTTTCTATGAGAAAAGGTGTTGGAAAATGAAGTTGTACTATATTTTGTGGCATCTCATGATCAAGTGGTTGATATATTTACCAAAACCCTTCCTAAAGCTTAGTTTGAAATGCTCAGAGACAAGCTTGGAGTTGTCTCTATCAGTTCTCTTCCATGTTAACTCCAGTGCATGGAGTCAGGGGGAGCAGTTCTTGCATATTCCTTTGTCCCTCAGTTTGTTTTTGGCATATTTAGAGTACAGTTGTTTTTGGCATTGTGTCAAAAGGGGGAGATTTTGGCACAAGCATTTGTTTTTGATATATGATGTTATGTACAATTCAGATGTTGTGTACAGTTCAAATGTTTTAGCTTGTTCAAATGTTTTAGCTTGTGTTTCATAGTGATATGCAATCTTTATGATGATATGCTTTGATTATTCAATTTTCAGTTGTATCTAATGGTTTCTTTGCTAAGTGACAGGATGGTATGGGTATGTACTCTATGCAGTCATCATGTTCAGAACAGGTATATTATAGCCTTGTGTTTGACATCAATGCCAAAGGGGGAGTTTGTTGTCCCTTAGTATTGTTTGGCATTCATGTCAATACACCAAGGATGATGTTACAAGTTGTGTACATGATGATTTTCTTCAGTTTTGCATGTGTTTATATATCTATGTTGATCCTTATCCTGCATTTGGTTTTGTATCGTTCATGTGCATATCTATTGGCATCTTTACTGAAGTGCGGTGATATAGGTGTTATTCTAAAGTGAAACATTATTACATATATCACAATGGAATATTGTTCTCTAAAGATTATGATGCATTTTTGACATACTATATTTCTTTCATAAGGCTACATCATTGTGAGGAAATCTTTGAACAAAATGAAAAGGGTGGAAAATTGACTTTATTCGAAGGCTCATGATGATAGAAGGTAATAATGAAGTTTTATAAAGGAAAGATTAAAAGGATCTTTGGGCTGTCGGTGGTCATTATTTGTTTGAATTGAATGGGAAATTATTCCCATCATAATTCCCAGACTTCAAAAGTTATTATGTCGAAATGCATAAATTCTTTGAGTCTTCGATGAGCATTGGTGTTTAATCCATTTTCTTTAATGTTAGGGTTCATTACCCTAATCATGGCACTGGTAGAAAGGAAAACTTGTTGCATATTTCATTTGCAAGGGTTTTTAAATTCAAAATAGAAAGGGCCCGAGCCTTCTTCATTGATGTTTACTTCTAAAAAGTGCTCATTCGAGCTAGGGTTTGATTGGCAACAAATAGGGCATTATTATTGTTGGCATGGCATGTCTGTTTTTGAATCTAAAGTGTGACAGCTTGTTCTTGAGCATGTAAGTTGATATATCAGGTGCTACATTTCATTTCTCAGTCTCTTACTTATTGTGTATCTTTAAAAAAAATAGAGCAAAGGTTTATATTTTCATTAATGATGTTGTGCACCAATCTCTTGTTTCGGGCTGTAGTAACCAATTTGTAGTACGTTTTATTTGTATTGTTGTTACTGTGATAGAGTGATTGTTATTTGGTTGTTATGTCAAGAGAAATTGTTTTTGTTTGTTTACCCTTGTGTTGGTCATCGAATGCTTATTGTTGGTTGTTAAGTGAGTTTGTCAAGGCTGCTAATACATGTTCTCTTTGTTGTTAAAAAAAGAAGATAAATTCAACCAAGTCTTGGCCGAGCCTGTTGTTGAGGATTAAGGGTTTGTTTTGTTTACAAAATGTTTCTTTTATTAACAACCCTTTGGGTTTTTCATGTTAAGGGTGTTTGTTTTGTAAAATTCTATATGTTCTCTTCCAATTAAGAATTTTTTTTTATTTGGTTGTTGACACTACAGTTTTGTAATAGTTTTATACTGTTTGCTCAACAAGTTTGTTTATTGGTGGATTATAGAGGAAGGTTAGCATAAAAAAGATGTTTTTCGTATATCTGGCAAAGACAGTTGCTAGTTCAATCTCATGTGGAATTTACTCATATAGTTTTCCAAACAGACTCTTTACTCCAAAGTAGAGAACATATATATGTTTCATATTACTCATTCAATGGATTGGATGATGAGCGGATTTGAAAAGTATAGATTATATCTTTCTAAAGGACAATATATTATTTTTGAGGCTTGGAACTTTGTGACTCTGATTCTGAGGTCATTCCAAAATAGAGTATGTTATTATTGAAACAAAGACCAACTTTGTGTTTACAATTCTTTCATACATGTACATTTCAAAAGTCTATCAATGAGATAGCACTATAAGACTATCAGTGAGATAACATCATTGTTAGTGAGACAAATCTGCTAGTGAGGCACTGTAATTGTTAAATTGATAAGATAAGGCCAGTGAGGCCAATTTCGAGTGGTTTTCTACCCCAGAGGGTTTCCACTTAGGAAAATTTCTCTATGTCAAATTTTCTGTGATGATTGCTTTCTTTATTTAGCAAAATATTTGAATTATCTTGAAAGTTTACATTTTTAAATCTAGTTGTTTTTGATCACTGATTCACCCCCCCTCTCAGTGATCACCATTCTCTAATAGGTTTTCCCTCCCAAATCATGGCATGGGGTTTTTGGGCACTAAGCTTGGGCATATTGCATATATAAAAGAAAAAAATCTCTCATTTGGATTCATTCATCCATCTTTGATTTTCTCTCACAGATATTTATGCTTGTGATTTATTGAGTGGATGAAAACCTATTGGAGATTGGAGCTTTTTGTGAGATTGTGAAATGGGATCTAAGCCAAATTCTTAACCTAAATCACTCATTCCAACATAAAATATTGGTGGACACAAAAGTAACCAAGATAAACTATTTGGTTATTATCCTCAAGGGGGAGCCAAATAGTTAGCCAGGGTTTTTGTCCCCTTTTTGTTTGATGGATGGTTGAATGTGGGAGTGATGATTGAAATGTGAAATGTTACAAACTAGGTACACTAAGTAAGGAAATAAGCTATTACAAAATCTAAAAACTCAAATCAGAAACATAGAAACAAGACTTGTAGTACTAGAAAGTGTAAACATAGAGGAACTTGACTTATAAATCTAACATACAATTGATAGAACATGGGCATAGATGCTAGTTTTTAGGGTTTCAAGACTTGTACAAATGCATCACAATCTAAGTGTCTTTGACAGTTGAGATCAGATTCTTAAGTCTGATAGTTTGTGACTAATCATCTTTCCCTAATTCAATGAGAAAAGGTTCTTGAATTCTTGTATTAGGGTTTTGAGGCCTTGAGATCTCCAATCCACTTGATTCCACTTTAGACTTGTAACCTCCAATAAGTACAGGGGGATAAGGGTTGTGTCACCTCAGTCAAACTGCATTTTGGTGTTTCCACCTCCAAAAATGGCTATGATGACAATGATATAAATCACTTTCTTTATGGAGAGCAAAGGTAAATAGATAAAAGAGAATGATAAATGACACTATTATAGCTTTCCACTTAGATTTGCATTCCTTGTTGGATTGAAGTCACTTTTCTCATCACATACAAGGATAAATTGGAGGATTCTTGGTGATCCTGCAAGTGTTAGTGCTCATAATAAAAAATATATAAATAGATTGTAGAACTCAAAAACTTTTTGAATTGCCCCATTGACTTATACTAAGCCTCAGGGTCAGATAGTGACCATGACCGATGAATTAGTCTGTCGTAGTGGCTTACATACTAAATGCATACTGGCCATGACTATTGACTTGTTAATGGCTCCCTTGTTGACTGCTAAATTCCTGTATATGTGGACATCAAATCTCCCACTAACCATGCTTTCATTTATAGTCTAACACATGAAATAGTATCTTCTTCAACTGATGGTTCCATGTAGGCCTAATTTTCTTTGTTGAAAGATTGATTTGAATTGTTGGCTACGCTCGCGACAAGATTGAGTGGGGTTGGCATTTACTGACTTGATTGGGTAGTAATGACAAATGAGATATGTGGCCCTCATCCATGGAGACTCCTGACTTCAGAGAATAATTCAAATACTCTTTCGTGTGTTACACGTGAGAAATGTAATTGTAGAGCAAACAAATAAATTGCAAATTAATTCCATACTAAACCAAGTCAATTCAATCATTATTTACTTTAGTATTTCCTTTCTACAGTTAACTTTACTCTTTTTCTCTCAATATTATAAACCATCATTATTTTATTGTTTTGAGAAGAGGGGACTATTAATACAATTTTATGTTCTCTTCTTTTTATTGTTTTGTGAGGAAATAGGACTATTAAATAATAAAATTAATTAATAGTTGTTTATTTGCATTTTCACTAAAAAGTAGAAAATGATTACCTTATTTTTATTGGTCAAAATTTAATATTGACCATTGAATTAGGTGATGTTTAACAATAGTCAATTTAATCTATATAGACAATAGTTTTATAATATTTTTTGTTTAAATCATATGCATAATTTTAGAAGGCTCACTTTTTTAACTTAAAAATTGGCATAAGAGGATGAAATAGGACAAGATCATTGACTGCACATGGACAAGAAATGGATGATGATGAATCAAGACTTAGAAAGTAAAAAGATGATGTGATACAAATTTCACTATGGTAAAAAGTTGGATAAGTTATAAAATATAGTTTGTCTTGTTTAGGAATTTAGATTTCCTATAAGTGTTGGTAAATAGTTTTTGTCACTATGAAAAATACTAGATTTGTTCAATGGGTAGCAACAAAATGCTCCAACAATTGTAGAAATTATTATGATATTAATGATTCTCCTTTACATTTGAGAGGGGTAGCTCCCCTGTGTGATAAAAGTCAAATTTTAATGGGGTGTGCTTTTAACAGAAAGTAGCAAAGAGATGACTTTA
This sequence comes from Sequoia sempervirens, assembly GCA_007258455.2. NCBI lineage: Eukaryota > Viridiplantae > Streptophyta > Pinopsida > Cupressales > Cupressaceae > Sequoia > Sequoia sempervirens. Next base: position 16,395,661 of record VDFB02049217.1, on the reverse strand, counting down.
ATGAAATAAAATAACTTTGAAAGAGATAATTTAATAGTAACGATTCACATATGTGTTGCAAGTATGTGTAGTTGTGTTGTCATTGATGTCAACAAGCTTTGGTGTTGTCATTGGTGTCAACTGTATGAGTAGGAGATTGTTGCAAGATTGTGTGCAACTAATATTGATCATATGATGTTGTCTCTGATGATGCTTTGATCAGTTGCATTATGTTGTCATTAGTAAGGGTAAAAGTACAAAGTTGTGTCACACTTTTGGCCAACTTATTAGCACGAGTGAATTTTAGTATTTATAACTAAAAATCAATTTTGGTCAAACATATGATCTATTAAGATTCATTCTAGATAAGTTAACTATGTCCACAACTTTTTCAACTCAAATTGTTGGCTAAATACATATGTAGAACCACTTTGAGGCCAATTTACTAAAAAAATGAAAATATTTGAAAAAAATAATGTTTCAATAACTCCTACTCATATAAATAACATATTTTTAAAAATGTGAAAATACCCCTTTGTAGATACATAAGTGTAGTTTTCAAATATATATTTATTTTAATAGTTCAATTATTATTTATATTTTTTTATTAAAATTAGGTTATCAGCACAAAAATATTAGGTTGATTACCATGTCAAAAAAAATACAAAAACTTATTAAAAAATAAAATAAAATAATGATGCCCTAGATAAAAGAATCTAGATTAAGATAGTATAATTTTTTTTCTATTTTAGATAAATATTCAATATAAAAGTTGGCATCGAGTGGAAACAGTCATGTTTTAATACACACACATTTAAATATTTATTTAAAAATATATATTTATTAAAATTGCAAAACAAAATATCCAAGCCCTAAAGTTTGAAATTATAAATATACACAAAAAAATTGAAGGAAAAAAAAATTAAGTTATATAAAGCTTGACGTTGAGTGGAACATTATTTTTTAGCATTTTATCAGCAACTAAATTATAGTCTTAATTTATAAAAAACTATTTTCAAATATGTTTTTAATTTTGTCTAAAAAATACAAACTTAAAATATACTAAAAAATACACATTTTATTAATTTACATCATTTCAAAATTCAAAACATATATGCCACTTTCTAGTGATTCAAGTTTAAAAGTTAGATTAGTGTTGGCCATTTCCTTTATAAAAGTGTGACAAAACTTTATACTTTTACCCATAAGTTACTAGTGTCAACCTGTAGTGTTGCTTTGATAAGTTTTTGTCTATGGATGTATAGTTGAGTTGCTATGTTGCAGTTGGCTTGGTGGTGATGAGGTAGTGTTGAAGATGTTGAAGATATGTCTTTGGTGCTTGGTTTCCAAGTGTTTTTGAGAAAATTTGAATAAAAAGAGGAAATAGTGTGTTGCAGTGGTGTTTTGTGTTGTAGAGTAGTGTTTTGGTTTCACCTCGCATTTATTCTATGTTGAATATTTGCTTGTGTGGATTGGATATGTTGATAAAAGGTGTTCAGAGATGTTGCATCCAAAATTTGGTGTGTTGGATCATTGTGTAGAGGAAGTTATGTTCACTAGTGTGTGTACTATGTATTGAAGAAGTATCTGGGAGATATAGGTTTGCTCCGCATTTCTCCATAGAATGGTTTCAAGTCTTACAGATCTAAAATGGTGCTAATAGTGTTTGTATCTTTCTTTAGTTGAAGTTGCTTGATGTTTGGTGCTTTGGAAGTAAGTTTCTTGAGTTATAGTGTATGGAAGGAATGTTTGAGTGTACTAGGTGTGTACATTCTTCAAGTAAATTGTTGTGAAAGAATTTGTTGGATTTCAGGTTGTTTGTGGAATATTGTAGATTATGTTTAAGTGACATTTGTTGTGCACGATTTTTTTTTGGATCAAAGAAAGCATGTACTTAATTGTTTAATGGTTTTTACATGGTTTTGACCGACCTTGGGTGTTTACACTAATTGTGGAGTTTCTTGGATGTTTCTGGAAGTGTGGCATGATGTGTATGAGTGGATTTAGGTCTGAGTTAAGGTGTGTTGTGGTCTACCTTCATTCTTTTCCACTATAGGAATGTTTCGGTGCCGACCAAATTTGAATTTGCATAGTTGAGGTGCATAACCAACCTTGGAGAATGTTTTCAAGGTTGAAGATGGTGTAAATATGTGTTGAGTTGTAGAGGGATTATAAGATAGATGTGTGTGATGTGAATGATGTGAATTGTAGAGTTGTGTAGTGTAGGAAAAGGTATCACTTGCTTGATATGGGAATAATTAATGATAAATTAGACTTAATGTGGCCTTGTTCTAGTGTTGTGAGGTGTTTTACACATCCACATTAGGTCTTGGGCCCTTTTAAAGCTAAATTAACTTAACTCTACCTTAATTTATTATTGTAAAATGTATTTATTTACATCTTCATATTAAATTTGGGAGGATAGTAAATCAAGTGGACCTAATCTAGTGTTGTAATGTGTTCTACACATTCACATTGGATTTAAGACCCTTCAAAGCTAAATAGACCCAATTTTTCCTTAATTTAGTGTTGTAAAGTGTATTTATTTACACTTTCACATTGGATTTTGGGTGCTATTATATTTATGACCTTAATATCATCATTAATAGGTCCCTGTGACTTGTGCATCCAAAGGTATATTTTGATAAAAAACTAGACAAGGTCAACATATAAGCTTAATTTCAACACTCCCTGATACTTTAGGACTAAAAAAGGTCCTTGTGGGATCCATTCACCACTTTGGGTGAATAAGTCCCATCCAGGTGTGATTCATTCACCCAAGATGGCGAATGAGTCCCATGTGGCCTATTTTTAAGGTTCTAAGCGAGAAAAGTGGGTTTTTAATTCAAATTTCTTCCATGTTAGACTTGGGGATCAAATTAACGGTCATTTGAGTGGATTTCCTATATGAAAAAGCTTTCAAATCCTTATTTCATATAAGAAACATAAGCCTACATGATATCAAGTCAAGCAAGCAAGAGTTAAGCATTACAAGTCTTCACAAGGTCATCAAGATAGCTTTCAAGATCATATCTAAGGCATTCAAAGGCATTCAAAGGCAAGATTCTTCATCAATTGTTGTAGCAATTCAAGATTTATCATCATTTCAAAGGTTATCAGGCATCGAGCATGTTAGTGAGCTAATTTTGTGATGTAGCATTAAAGATACAAGATCAAGTATTGTTCCACACCTATTTTCAAAGATCAAGATCTACATCCTTCACGGTCATTTCACATTGAGTTGCAGATTTACAAGGCATCATTCAAGGTATGATTATCCATTATTCATGTTCTTTGTTCCATTCTTCATTCCTTCATTGCATTGTTTCATCATTTGGTTTAATTACCTAAAAGGGGTTTGACCAAGGCAAACCCCTATTCCCTAACAATCAACAAGTTTTTCTCTCTCCCTTTGTGTGATTGTAGATTTAGGTGCTTTGAAGACCTGAAGATCATTGAAGATTAGGTTACAAGCTTGTTGGAGTTGTCTCCCCATTTTCAAGGCTATAATATTGACTAGAAGGTCATCTACAGCCTCGAAATCAAAGTTTTGGATTCGGTAACCTAGAGGAAAAAATTTAGTAGATTGAGAAGAGCAGATTTAGACTTTGGATTTCTAGAAAATCCAAACTAGACTTATTCACCACAAGTGGCGAATGAGCCACATTGTAGGATTTTTTTAGAGATCTTTGCAGATTTGGATACCCATTTTCCTGAAACCTACTCCTATGCAAAAATCCAGAACTAGGACTAATTCACCCATAATGGCGAATGAATCCTAGTAGGCCAAAATTTTAGGATCAGTAGCATTTCCAATATTCATTCAAGCCTCTACAATTTTTTAGGTGCACATTTCTAGTTTTATAGCTTTCTGTTTTGATTTATATGCATTTCTAGGTCATTTAGTTGAAGTTTGCATCATATTAGGGTTTTGCATTTCATTGTCTTTTTCAAGTCTAAAATTGGTGGTGAACCCCTCATTAGATCTCATTTATCCCTTAGGACAACCATCTTGCAAGATCTCTTTCTCTTTTGCATTGAGATCTCAAGGGTTTGTTCTCGAGTGAAAGTTTGTGAAGATTTCCCTGTTCCTTTTAGGTCCTAAAAACTCTAAGGGTGAGAGGAGAGCCAATTTTCCACCTTTAATTTTGGTGAACCTACATTTATAACACCTTTATTCTAATTTGGAGTGCATCATCATCCTATATTTATCTTGCATTAACATTGCATTGCATTTTTCTTTAGTTAATTGTTGTTTAGGGCTCCTAAATTTTACATTAGTGAAAGTGCATATAGGTTGCATTTTTTCATCTCAAATCATTGAAAAACACATAAAATCTACATTTTCACTTAGTATACAGATCATACAACATAAAAATCATAAAAAGCAATTGAAAACTTATAAATTTTTTGAAAAAAAATCCCTACTGGGATTCATTCTCCACCCTGGGTGAATCAGTTCTAATGCACATCTAAAACTTCCTTTTACAACACTAAAATCCTTGTTTCTACACTTTTGTTTGCTACCATTAACTATCTATTTAAGTTGGTTGAATTTTGGTTACATGCATTTCACTAAATCTAGCTTAATTTCGTCCATTTCTTAATTCAAAATTTTCATTTACACTATTTCACTTTCAGATTTTTGCATAGTATAACCAAAAAATTACCTTGTTTCAAATCTGGAAATTGCATTTCACCTTAGATCATACAATTTCACTTTCTTTACTTTTGTGCCATAGAAAAAAGGACCCATTGCTTGGCATGGGATTAATTCATGATTAATTGGACTTAATGAGGTCTTAATCTAGTGTTGTGAGGCATTTTATGCATCTACACTAGGTCTTGGACCCTTGCAAATTAAATAACATGCTTCTAACGACATCTTGTAAAGGTGTTGTAAAGTCTTGTAAAGGACTTTCATGCTTTTCTAGACCTAATAAACCTATTTCTGGGTATGTGCAGGATCATGATGGGCCAAATAGTGGTAATATGATGGGTATGTGGCTGACGACTATTTTTTTACCCAAAATTGATGAAACAAAAAGGGTTTTTAAAGGAGATTCTCAGCTTTCCACCGATATAAATTATGCTTTACTTTGAATTTAATAAGTAATTATTTTTCATTGTATATTCAAATTACGACTAAAGTCTTGATTGATAGGCTGATTGAAAAACATCTATAGCTTTCAAATGGTGTCACATTTTTTGAATCCAAAACATGCGTCACATTCTATGTTTTGCATACTATAGGATTAAAAAAAGAAAAAATGAATTTCATGAAGTTTTGACCAAGTTAAGGTGGTTAGACATACGAGTTTTTATATTTTTTAAAAATTTGTAATAAAAAATTCATAATTAACTATTTACTTGGAAAAAAATTACAAAAAAATATGCATCACATCGGTGCATGAGTCCTCTACTTATATCTAAAATATTATAAAAAAATATTATCATTTTATTGTAGTTAGGGTGGTCAGATAGATACCTACTTCTTATTTTTTTCTGAAATTTAAGTACCACTGCATTGAAATTTCAAATTTTCACCAAATAGATTTTTTTAAAAAAAACATACCTAGTAGTTTAGAAACTACATTCAATTTGCTACAAATTCTATTCTTACACATTTTTGAAATAATATAGATAACTTATTCAAATTTTTACGTCAAGTTGCCTAACTCTAATTTTTCTAAATTTTTTGCCACTTAAGGGCCTATTTTTTCCATGATGATCCTGCACATACCCTTCTTCCTAAATCAACATTACAAAATGTGTCCAATATCATTATTACATCAATCTAGAAGATTCTTAATGTAAACTTAATGTTAAACTAGTGTTGTAGTGTGATTTACACATTCACATTGGTTTTTGTGCCTTTCTAGGCTGTGTGGACCTAATCTTAGTGTTGTAAAGTGCATTTAATCACACTTTCACATTGATTTATGTGTCCCAAGCCCTAGTCAACATTTACATCATCACTAATAGGTCCTAATTAATTCTTATTGTGCATCCCAAGGCTTTAATTGATCAAATACCTGACAAGATGGTAATTTAAACCTTATTTCCTAATTACTTGGCTTCATAGGTGTCATAATGGCCCCTGTGGGACCCATTCACCATGCATGGAGAATGAGTCCCTTCCAGGTGGGACCCATTCACCATGTGTGGCGAATGAGTCCTATCTGGCCCCCATTTTGACCCTTGAGCAGGAAAAAGTGAAATTTAAATTTATTTTCACTACATGTTGGCCTATGATGAGGTATAATAGGGTACTAAGGCACAATTGACTATAAATAAGTGTTTTTATCCTCATTTTAATACATATAACAACTTAATCCACATCCATTCTTCATTACTCATCCATCAATCTTTCACTCCAAGTCAAGCAAGCTAAGGTTTCTTCATTAAAATTCTTCAAGTTGGCCTTCTAAAGCATTCAAGAGCTGAATCTTCATGTAATTTTGTAGACCTACAAGATCAAATCATGATAAGGTAATTTTATTCCATTTTTCATGCTTTATTACATTCTTTCATCATTTTGGTTTAATTACCTAAACAGGGTTTGACCAAGGAAACCCCCATGCCCTAACATTCAACATATCTCTTTTTTGTCTTGTTTGTTTGTAGATTTAGGTCTCTTGGAAGCATAGAAATCATTGAAGATTGAATTTAAAATTCATTCAAGTCATCTCTTCATCATTCAAGTAAAAACATCAACAAAAAGTCATTTTTAGACCTAAATCTGACAGTTTCAGAAGTAGAGACCTATAGGAGATAAAAGTGTAGATCTAACTCCACCAAATCCACTCCTGATCTTGCAGATTCCTGTAAGTGGAATAATTCACAATGCATGGCGAATTAGTCCCACCTGTAGGCCTGAAAATAGGTTTTCTCAGAATTCAGCTCCTAGTAGTCAGAAACAGGTTTCTAGAACATTTCATCAGAAGCAGGACTAATTCTCCATGCATTGCGAATGAGTCCCAGTGGCCATTGACAGAGGTTTATGAGACATTCCAGAATATTCCAATAACATCATTCTGCCTCCAAGTACTCTCTTAGTCTCATTCATTTGTATTTCTATTTGCTTAAGTTTCTAGTTCATTCTTGCATAACATAATGTGTTTTCAAACAAGTCTCATTGTTTAGGTTTTGCATAGTTAATCAATCAATTCCATAGCTTAACTACACTTAGATCATTCCATTTACTTCATACAACAATACACACATCCTAATTTCAGTGTTACATAAGGATTTTTGGACCCGAATCTCTCTCCTTTTAAGTGAAAACCCTAGAAGAGCAAGAGAAGCATTTTGGGTCCCAAAAATCTATGTTTCAATGTTTTCTTTCAAGAGACGTGGCTTTGATATGGTTAAAAATGGATTACATAAGTATAGCTTCCCCTCTTATGAGTTCAATTTAGATTACAACAATAAGGTCATTAAGAAACATGTTAGTTATCCTTCTACTATCTTTCATAATTATGAGAACATCCTAGAGAAACCGGATCAAACCATTGACACAATCCTTAATATTACATTGCCCATTAGTGAGGATGGTAGTGTAGACAATCATAATGATCATACTTGTTCTTCTCTTGATACCTCTCCTTTAAGTGATGAAGGTATCTTGGTGAAAGAAGATACAAGCATTGAGAGTCTTGATTGTCCCTCTCCTCTTCCCCCTTTGGAAGATATTAGAAAAAAATAATATGAGATCATAGAAACATTTCTAAACATCACCTTACCTAGTCTCCATTCATCCCTTGTGAGAATGTTTTAACAAAAGAGGATGATATCATAGATAGCCATGCCAATCAAAAATTTCCTTCTCCTAATATCCCTCCTTGATGCGAATAGGATAGGTTCGTGTTAGAAGATGCACCAATTGAGAGTCATGAGAATCTTGTTCCTCCCTTCCCTAATGCTCCTACCATTTGGAAAGATATATTTGGTGAACACAGAAATCATAGTTATCCTTATCTTGATGCCTTCCCTACTTGTGAAGAAGTTGTTGCAAGTATGAGCAAACCTTGGTGGTGTTGTCATTAATGTTGTCATTGATGTCAACATAGTTCAATATGTCATAGATTGTACATGTATAGTTGAGATACTACTGAGATGTTGTGAGTACATGGAGCTATCCTTATGGTATTGTAGATGTGTTTTTTTTATGAGTTTCCAAAGTGCTTTTGAGAAATTTAATGAAGAAGAGAAGTCAGAGTGATGAATGTGCTCAGAATGTGCTTCGGTATGTGCTCCACATTTATCCTATGTTGATCCTATGCTTGTGCAGATTTGAAGGATTGATAATGGTGATCTAATGGTGATATCTTCTAAGTTTTAGCTTCTGGTTTGACGATACGTGAAAATTATGTTCACCAGTATCTGAACTGTTCTGATAGAGTTGGTCTTATGTGGACTGGGAGAAATATTTCTACTATGTAGTCCTTTGTTGTTTAATTTCAGATCTTGCAGATATGGGATATGTCTTGTGAAGGTATTTTCTATGCTCTGAAAAAGAGGTTTGAAGTTTGGTGATCTGGAAGTCATGTTTCAGTGTTTCAGTGTGAGTTTGTATAGTCCAGATGGACTGGTGAAAGGTGTTCAGTGTTTGAAGTTTTTTGTTTTGTTGCGGATGTATCTAGAAAAAATCTGAGATGTATTCTCATGCATAAGGAAGTGTGTTGTGGCATCTGCATGTCATCTTCTTATTGGGAAGTGTGTACATCAATGTTCTTTTGTGCTTTCATTAGGTTTGGCCAGCCTAGTGTTTACACTTCATTCGAAGAATAAAATTTAATCAAGGAAGTGTGTGGTTGATTCGAGATATCATTTTGATCTTGAAATTTTTTTGTATCGGTCCACTCTCATTCCTTTCCATAGCAGGAATGTTGATTTTCTGACCTAATTTGAATTTATGAAATGAGGTAATTGTGGCCAACCTTGGAGAAAGTTTCTAAGGTTAAGGATGGTATAAAAGCAAGTTGAATTGTGAAGAGTTGTATGAAAGTGTGATGCAAAGTGACAAAAGTGAGCTACAAATCATATGAGAAGAAGTGTGTGTGTGAGTGTGGTGTGACATTAGTTCTTCATTGTGTTGAAGAAAGTGTGCTAAAGGTTTCTACAATCTTGTAGATGCGTGTTAATTGTTGTGGTGGATATTTTGTTCTCTCTTGTATCTATAGGCAGTGAGCCTCCCTGTTGGACAGTGAGTCCTTTCTGTAGGCAGTGAGCCTTTGTACTTGGAAAATGATTCCTCTTTTGGGTAGTGAGCACTTGGTAGTGAGCCTCTGTATTCAGTTTTATAATCTTTATATTGTGAGTTAACCCTCACTGTGGTTTTTCCCTTATTGGGTTAAATTCCACGTAAAAATTTGTTCATTTTGTTGATTTACTTTTTGTTTTTTTGTTTTGTTTTATGCTCTTACTTAATAACATAATAGTGTGGTTGTGGAATTAATAAGTGTTGAAGTTTTAAGCTTGAATTATGTGACAACTAATTCACCCCCCCTCTCAATTGTCTTTTGCCTATTTAACAATTGGTATCAGAGCTTTGGTTCCTTAGTGTAGAGCTTAACTGCTTAAGGAAGATTTGATGGAACATAAGTTGGCGATCCCTATGTTTGATGGAACAAACTACAATGATTGTAAGGAATAGATGAAAGGATATATTATCTCTCTTGGTTTTAAGACCTAGAAGGCTATTGAGACAAAGTATACACCCCCATCTAGTGATCTTACTACTGCAGATGATATTTTTGCTTATGAAAAAAATGAAAAGGAAAAGTATGCTATTTGCAGTGGGTTGTCTAAAAATGAGCGAGCTAAAGTTATTTCTTTCGATACTGCACATGAAGTTTGGAAGAAGTTGGAAGACATGTATGAAGGAAATGAAAGAGTGAAATTTACAAAGAAGCTGGCGGCAAAGTGCAGATTTGTAAATCTGAAAATGGAAGAAGGTGAGGAATTTACAAGTTTCTTTCAGAGGGTTGAACTGACTGCAAATGAAGTTAGAAATCAAGGAGGAAAACTATTAGATGAAGACATAATTAAAAAAATCTTAATCACCCTACCAGACTGCTATAGTGATAAGATCTCGATGATTGAAGAAATGTATGATCCTAAGAAGTACACCTTAGAAAAGTTGTTTGACACCTTAAGAGAATTTGAGATGAAAAAGTTTCAGAAAGAAGACAAGTTGGAAGAAAAGACAGAAACGACATTTAAGGCGATGAAGATTGAAGATGAACCAAATAGTGATGGTGTTGATGAGTTGGAAGAAAAATTCACCAGGAAGCTAAAGAAAGGCACCAGAAAGTATAAAGGTATGTTGCCCTTTAAATTTGTTAGTTGTGGTAATATTGGTCATTATGATTCAAGATGTTTGAATAGAGTTGCACATAAAAAGAACTAGGATTATAAGGATAAGGATAGAAAAGATAAGAAATATAAGAAGTTGTACTATGTGAAAGAAGTAGGAATTTTTGATGACGAATTTGAGAATGAGGTTGATGATAGTGAATGCTTATTCTGAGCTTTGGAAAGTAAATCTGTATCCACTAACCTTGGAAAATGTGTAAGCAAGAAGGCTCTAGAGAATAAAATAAACAGGATGGAAGGTACTTTCGTTACTGATTTCCAGGCAAGACAGGATGAAGACTACTGGGTAATTGATAGTGGATGTTCTAATCACATGACCAGAGATAAGAGTAAGTTCACTAAATTTGAGAAATATGATGGTCATTTAGTTATGTTTGGTGATGATTCAGGAGCTAAGATCTATGGGAAAGGTTTAATTAGTTTTGATGGAGTGCACAGTAGTGATGATGTATGATATGTGAAGGGTTTGAGGCATAACCTTCTGAGTGTTGGTCAGATGTGTACCAATGGTTTCAAACTTGTGTTTCAGAATAATACTTGTGAAATCAAAAAAGGATTTGAAAATGGAGATATTCAATTTCTATTGGAAGAACTCATGGAAACATCTATCAGCTGAAGGGAGTTGATGGTCATTACCTTGTATCTCAAATCAGTGAAAGCTGGTTATGGCACCGAAGAATGGGACATGTAAATTTTGATAACCTAGTCAAGATCAGTGCAAAGGAGATTGTTCAAGGGATTCCTAGAATCACAAAACCTACTAATGCTATTTGTAGAAGGTGTCAATTGGGGAAACATACAAGATGCAACTTTAAGGGAAAAGATCATTCTACTACTGGAATGCTAGAGTTAGTTCATATTAATCTCTATGGTCCAAATAGAACTAGAAGCCTGAATGGTGACAAATATTCCATGTTTCTTATTGATGATTATACTCGAATGACATGGGTTGCTTTTCTTAGAGAAAAGACTCAAGATCTGGATAGGTTTAAGGTATTCAAAGCAAGAGTGGAAAATGAAGTAAATTTGAAAATCAAGTGTTTGAGATCATATAGAGGTGGAGAATTCACTTCTGGTGAATTTAATGCATTCTGTGAATATCATGGTATAAGAAGACAATTTTCTTCTTTGAGAACCCCTCAACAAAATGGAGTAGTTGAAAGGAAAAACAAGACAGTACAGGAAGCTGCTAGAACTGGATGATGAAAGAATCAAATGAACCAGATGTATACTTGAGAGAGGTGATACACATTGTTGTTTATGTTTTGAACCAATGCAACAAGTGCATTGATTTAAAGATAAGCCTTCATGGATTGCAATGCTGGAGAGGCTTTTTGGATGCTTGGCAAAGAGTTTTTCAAAAAATTTAACATGATGACCCTTCTTGATGCAGTATGTGACGAGGGAGCTCTACTCCCTAGAGCACAGGTCGCGGGATCTGTTTGGCTACTTGCAAGACCTGAGCAATAGATATTAGGATCAACTTCGAGACATGGGGCTGTGGTATATTGCTTACGCAACACCCATTTGCACTCACCTAGGGATGTTGTCAGCGTTGGCCAAGAGATGGAACAATGAGACCTCTTTGTTCCATCTTCCCACTGGCGAGGCCACCGTCACCTTGGAGGATGTTTGGTGCATTTTACAATTGTCGATTCATGGTCGGCGAGTTATTTTTGATATGGACGAGGGGCGTAATGCCTACCATAGAGTCCTCGCCACAGAGGATGTCATCATTTGCGAGGGGCAGATTGAGCTTGAGAGACACAGGGCCTTGGCACCTCCGTTCCTCTTAGTGATTGCATCCATTATTTCGGGTTTCGTTTCCCCAAAATGACAAGGGTGATATTTTAGTCCTAGTTGGGGACTTTGTTGGGAGCACATGGTTCGCGATAGGCCAGTTCATTTTTCTTGGGGGCTGGTTCTTCTAGCCTCTCTTTATAGGGACCTTCATGAGTACATCTACATGGATGATAGAGCACTCAGAGCGTGACACTTCTTCACATATGGGCATGGGAGCACATTGTTGTGCTACGACCCTGGATTGTTATAGTTCCAATGATGCCAGACAATCCCCTCGTATGGCGTTATAGAGGTGGTGTGTCCTTCAGACACAGAGGTGAGCACGAGATTCCCTACTGGAGGAGGGTCCTAGACGAGATGCAGGTTTTCACATGGCATCTGTACCCTGGTCGGCCTGGATGGGCTGGCGATACAAACCAGCTATTTTATACCTGCCACATAATCATCATCCGGTCAATCCTAGGGCTCACTAAACTGACGCTGCATCAAACGGTGTTGGCGGGTATAAAATAGTTGGTCTTTTCACCTGCACCTTGGCACACGTATCATGGGGGTGGTACATTCTTGCCTTAGAGGCCATCGATAATTTTTGACAGTTGGTGGCTTGACCATGGGCTTGCAAATCTAGGTGTCACATAGGCATACAGGGATTGGTTCTAACCTCCACTACATTTGACTATTCTAGTAGTAGTCCTAGATCGGCAAAGGGTGAGAGGCAGAGGGGGAGGACGAGGGCGGAGGGATGGCGCTCGACAGGAGCAGCCAGTCGGGCCCCCAGTTTAGCCAGGTCAGGCAGATCAGGGTGGCGTGCAGATGTAGGAACAGTAGTAGGTGCCACTAGGTGTACCACCACAGGCTGAGGATCAGCCTCAGGTGCAGCCACGAGCACAGCTAGTAGGGCAGGTGGATCCTCGAGATGCATTGATTGCTTAGTTGTAGGCCTAGGTCTAGGCCATGACGACCAAGAGAGATCAGGCTAGGATCGAGATAGGTCAGCTTGGGGCTGAGAGGGATCATGCCATACAGTAGAGACAGGCCGCAGAGTTACAGGTAGCAGAGCTAGGCCAGAGACATTAGCTAGAGAGCATGGCAGCCTCCTCCCAGGGTACAGTGTCTGTTCGGTCTTACAGGGATGTTGTTCGAGAGGCCGAGTACTATCGGAGGCATTATCATGAGGCCATACCTAGAGGATCACGGGTCCCAGAGTACTCACAACAAACCAACTACAGACCAACAGAGGGTCACGGTGATAGGGGCGAGGGCAGTATACATGGGGATAGACCTTGATCGAGATGATACGATACTTTTTGTGCCTTATGGGCTTCTTTTTGATAGCTTGATGGGCCTTTTCTATTGATTGACATACATGTACAGTGATCCGATTATTTTGTACTATGACAGTTACATTATTGATGATATATATATGAGTCGATGATGATTTTGATATGATGTGATACGATGTCATTTATTTATGCATGTGTGGATGATTCTATTTCTATATGTTGTGCAATGATGTTTATGACGCTATATTTATTTTTGATGATGTATGCATTATGGTTATGACTAACAAATCTATATTATATCGATTTATGATATGTAGATGTATTTATGTGATGTGTAATGATGCAAAATGATATGATATGCAATATGCAAAATGATATGGAAATTGATCTATGGTGTATACATGAAATGACGTGAATCATGCTTATAAAATGTTGATGGATGTACGTTTTGCATGTGATGAATTTGTATGTTCCTATTTATGCTTATAATGATGTGTAATTTTTGATGCAATGAAATTTGAAAATGATCGTGATGCTATTTATGAGACGACATGGATGATTAATGCAATGTGAATGCAATGGTTATGTTTTATATGATATAATGCAAAATGAGATGGTTCTCTAAGATGCTTAGAATAACAAATATTATTATCCTAAACATATTAAATCATAAATGTAATGTATGTGATGCATTTAATGTGTTGTACCATATGCAATGATATGATGATGTTCATTGCAAAATGAATGCAATATGTGGGATGACTTTATGATGTTATGCAAGTATGTATGCAATGGATTATGTATAATGCTTATGTACCTATTATGTATGATTATGCAATAAGTGGTAGTGTTTATGCAAATGTTTATGCAAATGAATGTTATGTGATGATTGATGTGATAAATGCAATGTGATATCATGCAATCGATGCAATGCAAGAAATGAATGGATGCAATGTAATAAAATGGATGTGCTTATCTATGAAGAATGCTTATAATGCCATATTTATATGATGATGGAAATGCAATGCATATGTTTCCTATATGATACGTTGATGCATTATGCTAATGATTTGTGGATGCAGGATTGATGACGATGATGATGATGATGGTCAACTATCATAGTACCTTGTTAGAGTGATAAGCAAGAAGGGATGAAAGAAAAAAAGTCATTTCAACAAGACACAAGATGATGAAAATGAAAATGATGATGATTACTAGCCAAGGAGTTGGGATTTTCAAAGGGCCAATTTCCTTATGTTTGATGACACACGTGGTACGATGCATCAAGGTATAGAAAACCAGGATGGAATTACACCTAGTGAGATGGAATTTGACTCGACAAATAGATAGGAGTATCCTTGTTCACACCTGACATACAAAAACCTTGCTAGGATGCACTTCAAAAGTTTCAAACACCTCAAACCAAAACACGAAAAGGTATAACCTATCAATGCAATAGTCAACAACCTGCACAAAACCTCCTCCATACATGCCTAACAAAGCAAGTATTCGCCAAGGTTATATTACAAGAATGTCCAAAAAGCACAGCAGACAAAAGATAATGATCATTGCCCCATTCCTATTTCTCTAAATCCTCTTGTTCGGATATCCTTGAGAAGTCCTTGGAATGAGCACAATAAGGTAAGTCAAAAGATAAAGAAAAAGTAAACAAACAAGCTGATGTTATTCAATACCGCTAACCAAAAGAGGATGTGTTTTTAAGGATAAGAACCGAAACTATTGCCAAAAGATAATGCCCATTGTAGGAAGGATTCATCCTAGGACATGTTAGTGGATGGCGGCACGTCATTTCATTTGTCTGAAGTGTTCTTTCAAATGATTGATATGGTACCAAATGGATGATGAGTTATCAACACGAAGAGATGACCAACCTGTTTACGAACTGACTTAGACCTAAGACTTGACGATTTGAGTTTTCACTTTTAACCTGCTAGACTTGTTTCCAATTATCTTACCAAAGATTGAGGATGATGATCATTTATTATGAGTGATGTTATTATGAGTGCAAGTGAGATGAGACAGATGGATTTTTTTGAACATTTGGATGTTTTTGATCTGAGATATTTTGAGGCTAATTTTTAGTATTTTTGATATTTTCAAATGTTTTGATTTTTTTCATTTTCTAATGTTTTGGGGTTTTTCGAGATTTTGACCAAGAGACTAACCTAAAGACCTACCCTATGGGCCTCAGGGGTTGATCAATAGATGATCCTTGCCTACGTTATACACACAGAGACCACACAGTTCGACTGACAAGCTGACCGATTTACAAATGATGATATACATGATGAGATGTCAGTTTATTATGACGGATGCCTAAAGGACTGACCTAAGTGTCTCGGGGGATGATCAAAGATCAACCTTGCCTACGTTCAAAGCTTAGAGATGATGTAGTTCGACAAGATGACTTTGTTTTGGCTTTCTTGACTGAATTTTTGACTTAGTTTTGAGATTTTGATGATTTTTTGATGTTTTTGGATTTTATGATGTTTTGATGTTTTTTGATTTTTTGATTTTGGAACTTTAAGAACATACACGAATCCAATCCAATGAGAACATGCCCCAAACATGATGTAATAGAATACTCCGATAAAGGAAGGACAAGCTGACCTTGAGGATGGGCTGAGTAGTACTAGGAGGGATCATGATACGAACACAGGACCAAGCTTTGGTGCAGATGTGGGTGGATGAGTGATGGATGGAGATCTGAATGCGATGGATGATGGAAACGTAATGGATGGATGATATAGAATAAGCCGCAAAGATCCTGATGGATGGAAAGTGATTATTTACACAAGGCGCCTATTTGCCAGGTTTTCACCAAGGTACCTGCCCAAAGTGCCACTGAAGTGGTTTTCACTAGAGGACGATTTTTCTCTTTACTATTTTCAATCCTTTTTCTAATTTTTTTCTTTTTTTATTGTTACCAAGACGCCTATTTTCCAGGTTTTCGCCAAAGTAACCATTTTTTCAAGACATTTTCTAATTTTTTTTGGATTTTTTGGTTCTATACCTTGAAATATTTAGGCATAAAACTTTTTGAGATGAGATCTATTCATGGGCTCTTGCAAAGGTTCCCCTTCAGGTGTTGATAACTAATATGCCCCTGACTTATAACTTGCTATGATAACGAATGGTCCCAACCAATTAGGTTCAAATTTTCCTTTGCTGCTTGGGTTTGGGACATTCTTCTGATTCTCCTTTAAGACTAGTTCTCTGACTTGGAAGGTCCTGGTTCTAATTTTCTTATTGTAGCTCTGTTTGAGTCTATTCTGATAGACTTGTAAATGATTAAAAGCATCTATACGTCACTCATCTAGTAGCTCCAGCTCATTCAATCTTGATACTCAGTACTCTTCATCTGTGATGAGGTTTTGCAGTGATATCCTAAGTGATGGGAGCTTAATCTCAATGGGGAGTATTGCTTCTAATCCGTAGACCAGGGAGAAAGGGGTGGCACCGGTGGGTGTGCGGATACTAGTTCGATAGGCCCAAAGGGTGGGATTAAGCTACAAATGCCAGTCACAACCTGCATCATTGACTATTTTCTTGAGAATTTTTAAAATGGTTTTGTTTGTAGCCTCTGCTTGGCCATTCGCTTGGGGATAGTATGGGGTGGAGAAGCGATGTTGGATTTTGAATTTTTTGCATAAGTCATGACCCTCCTAATTCTTGAATGGTGTCCCATTAGCTAAGATAATAGCTTGTGGAACACCATAAAGGAAAATGAGATAGTTCAGGATGAACTTTGAAATCTACTTCCCAGTTATATATGTCATGGGTATGGCCTCCACCCACTTAGTAAAGTACTCCATTGCGGTTATGATGAATTTGTGGCTGTTAGATGAAGTGGGTGTGATTTTTCCAATGAGACCAAGTCCCCACTGCAAAAAGGGCCATGGTGTGATGATAGGATGAAGCTCTTGAGCTAGAGCATGGATGAGGTCCCCATGCTGTTGACATTGTAGACACCTTCTGGCATAGTCATGTGCTTCTCATTCCATTGTGGGCCAATAATACCCCATCCTCAGCAATTTCTTAGATATGGTCATTCCACTTGAGTGTGAACCACATATATCATTATATACTTCAGTTAGAGTGGTTAATGCCTCCTCAGCATTTAAGCAGCGCAGTAAGGTTCCTTCTATGCTCCTACGATATAAGGTATCTCCTAGGATGATGAATATGGATGCCTTTTTTACAGAGGTTCATTTGAGGTTTGAGGGTAAGTCGGTGGGTATGAATCCTATTTGAAGGTATGTGTAAATGTCCTGGTACCAAGGATCACCAGGACCAACGATTTCGCATACGAATTCTAATTCTGGTACCTCGAATGCAGGCACACGAAGCTGCTCTATTAGGAATTCATATTTTGGAACAATGTGGGGGATATCCAGTAAAGATCCAATTGTTGCCATGGCATCTGCTACTCTATTGTTGGTTCTAGGAATCTGCTCAAATGTAATTTCAATGAAGGATTCTTTAAGAGTCTCCACCAATTTCTTGTATTGAGTGAGCTTGTCGTCTTTGGTTTGGTATTCATCATTCACTTGATTTATTATCAATTGAGAGTCTCAGTATACCCTAAGAGCTATAATGTTCCACTGTACTACTATTCTGAGACCTATGGTTAAAGCCTCATATTCTGCAATGTTATTGGTGCAGGGAAATTCTAGTTTGTAGGACCTTGGTATGCAATCCCCTTGTGGGGTGATAAAGAAGATGCTAGCTCCTGATCCATGTTGTGTGTATGAGCCATCAAAATACAGTTTCCAGTGGTTAGCTACATTGAGATTGAAAATAGATTTATCTGGAAACTCTGAGACGAGAGGATTCTCTGAATAGATTGGTGATTCTGCAAGTTGGTCTGTGATGACTTGGCCTTTGATTGCTTTCCGCTCCACATATCCGATGTCATATTCTGATAGTATCATTTACCCATTTGGCCATTCTCCCAGTGAGCATTGCCTTTGATAGTAGGTACTTGAGAGGATCGATTTTGGCAATGAGTTTTATTTTGTGTGCCAACATATAATGTATGAATTTCTGTGATGCAAACACTACTGTGAGGCATGCTTTCTCGATGAATGAATAGTTTAGCTCATGCCCAACCATTGTTCTACTGATGTAATAGATAGCCCTTTCTGTTCCATTTTCATCATGTTGATCTAGGAGAGCTCCAAGGGCTACTGTTGTTGCTGACACATAGAGAATTAGTGGTTTTCTTGGGATTGGTGGCATTAAGACTGGTGGTGTCAGTAGATATTCTTTGATTTTATTGAATTCCTCTTCACACTTGTTATCCCATTTGTATGCTACTCCCTTTTGAAGTAAGTGTGAGTATGGGTTCTATTTTTCTGCCAACTGTGCTATGAATCTTCGAATGGATTAGAGCTTGCCTTGGAGACCCCTCAATTGCTTTAATGTTTTTGGTGCTTCCATTTCAAGGATTGCTTTTACCTTTGCTAGATCTACCTCGATACCTCTCATTGACACTATATATCGTAAGAGATTTCCTGATTGTACGTCGAAGATGCAATTCTTTGGGTTTAATCTAACCTTGTCCTCTTCTAGCCTGTCAAAAATGGCACTTAGGGTTGCTATGTGATATTTTCTCTTTCTGGATTTAGCTAGAATATCATCAACATAATCTTTGACCGTCTTATGAATCATGTCATGGAATATTAATGTCATGGCCCTTTGGTATGTTGCTCCTGCGTTCTTTAAGCCAAATGGCATCATGTTCTAGCAATAAGTCCCCCATGGACAAGTGAAAATTGTTTTATGTTGGTCTTCTTTAGCTATCATGATCTGATTGTACCCTGAGAATCCATCCATTAGTGACAACATCTCATGTCTAGTTGTCATTTCTATGATCATGTCAATGTTTGGAAGTGGGAAGTCATCTTTCAGACATGCTTTGTTCAAGTTTTTGAAGTCTGTACAGATTCTGATGTTCCCATCGGGTTTTGAAACAGGTACTAAGTTTGACACTCATTCTAGATAATTGATCGGTCGGATGAATCCTGCATCTAATAGCTTTTTTAGCTCCATTTTGACTAATAAGGCGATCTGAGGGTGCATTTTTCAATTTTTTTATTTAACAGGCTTTGCTTCTGGGTATACTACTAAGTGATGGACCACAACCTCTGGATCAAGTCCAGGCATGTCAGCATAGCTCAATGCGAATTTTATCTGTCTTTATCTTAGGAAGGCTTCTAGGAGCTCTTGTTCCTTTGATAATAATGATTCCACATAGAATGTGATATACAGGGTTTCCTTTGTTCCTAGATTAATCAGATTGCATTTTTCTGCCAAGACTGCTGACTTTTTTTTATGAATAGCTTGGAAAGGAAGATTGAATCCCCCATCCTCAGGTGCCTTGGAGAGGTTTTCATTGTTGGATACATCCTTTCTTTTTACCTTTTTCTGGTCGGAGAGTGCCATAATGTGGTTTTCACTCAAGGACTTAGATATGATTCTTAATTTTTCACTTTTGCTACTGAGGGATTCAATCATTTCCCCATAATAAGCATGCATATTTAGCTCCATTATGAACCCTGATTTGTGATCCCCACACGAAATTTTTTCTCGTAGTCCCACGAATTCTGAGAGTGCCTCATCATTTTTGAATGTATCAAGAACTAGTGGTCCTCGTTGGTTGTAGTTGATGAGTTGGGGATATACCAGGCGAATGTCATGATTTTGGTGGTCTGATTCAAAAGACAGGGTGGTAATCATGAAAAGAGTGGTAACCTCAAATAGCCTAGGTAGATTGGGTGTGGGATGCTCATCATCACTACTACTACAGACGTCAGTTATATCAAATGTAAAGTTATCTAAGACATGACCTATAGATACTGGTAGGCATGGTTCTGTTGTGCTTGGCTGAGGAGGATTATTAACCCTTCTAACTAGAGGACTTCGGCCACGTATGGTTATAATCAGAGGGGTACATCCAAGGCCAAGATTTTTTATTGCTTGCATCTCTGGCATGATAGGTATTATAAGCCCATTGTCATTTCTCCCAAGTTTTTGATTTCTGTCATAGCCCATTACGAGCATCATTTGTAGACCCTTGCTTCTGTCATCCATTGGTAAATCAATTACTAGTCTTTCATCTTGATATAGCATATGAGATGGATCTGCCTCAATAACCTCTCAGCCAAGATCCCCCCATCTGGTAAAGTTAGGATAGTTCTTAGGAGATGTTTGGGATGTGGAGGCTTCATTTATTTACAGATGTCCCCTTGATCTAAGAGATTGTGGCAACTCTCCTACCATAAATTTTTCTTTAGGGATCTTGTAGTTTCCACAACCGTTATCTTGGATGATGACCTTAATGTCAGAGATGGTGGGAATGGTGGGAGTGACCGGTGTCTCTATCACACAAGTGGATGTGAGAGTGGCAGGATCAATGTATGGTGTAGATGGGCCCTCATCATTTTTTGGTACTTGGGGGATTTCATAGTAATTTTATTCAAGTATTTTGCAATATGAGAACGGTTCGGGATCTCCATGGATGGTTACTTCTTGTCCCTCATGTGTGAATTTCACACATTGATGAAAAGTTGATGCTACTGCTTTCATCGCATGGATCCATGGGTGTCCCAGAAGGATGTTATACGGAAAGTCAAGGTCCAAGACCTGACAAGTGGTTTCCATGATAGATGGCCCTACTTGGATAGGGAGTTTGATTGTGCCCTAGGACACTCTCTCTTGATCATCATATGCTCTTATTGTGATACCCTTTCCTTTGTTGATAGAATCCCTTGAGATTTTCAATTGTTTGATGAGGTTGAGAGAACAAATATTCAAGCCCGCACCTCCATCCACCAAGACCCTTTTGATTTTTCTCTTATGTACTATGGCTTCTAAGTGGAGCGCACGGTGGTGAGATGGTTGAGCAGGGAAATCTTGGTTAGAGAATGTGAGGAGATTTGGCATAATGATATTTCTGACCATAGCTTGGAATTGTTTCGCATCTAGATCTGCGGGAACAGTGGATGAAGCCAATGCTTCTTCTAGGATTTTCTTATGGGAAGATGATATTTTTAGCAACTCAATGATGTAGATTTGTGCTGGCATTCTCTTGAGTTGATCTAGGACATTGTAGCCATTGAGGATAGATCTAGTTGTAGGGACTCTATTAGGTTGGGATGGTCCTGCGATGGTAACTTTTTCCCCTCTTGTGGTGACTCCATAATCGGTATGGGTGCCTTTGATGGTGATGACTGTGCAGTATTCATCTAGGGAGGAAACAATGGTTTCATACACATGATTTAAGTTTGTGTGGGTTCCTTTCCCTTTAACATTGTTATTATTATTCCCTTTATTGCCATGGTTAGGAATCAAATTCGTGTATATCTTAAGATCTTGGTTTCTCGTTGGTTGTTCCACGTTTATAATTCTTTGATCAATGAGATCTTGAATTACGTTTTTTAATCTCATAAAACTATTCGTGGTATGTCCTTTGATTTTATGGAGTTCACAGAGTTGATTTTCATTATACCAAGGAGGTTTCACATCTGGTTCTTGGTAATTCTCAAAGGTAGGAGCCTTGACAAGTTTTTCATTGATCAACTTCTTCATGATGACTTCTAATGGTTCCCCAAGAGTGGTGTATTTTCACTTGGAGTAGCTCTTATTCTATTGGGGTGGTCCCCTTTGATCATTGAGATTGTTGATTTTTGGATTGTTGTTTGGCTGTTGTATTGCGTGATGATTATTTTGGTGTTGGATTTGGATTTGTGGTGTAAGTGAATTTTGGTGAGGGGCACTAATGACCACCTTGGCGTCGATGACACCATTATTTGTAACATTTTTGTTCCTTGCCCACGTGCGAGGTTTATCATTGTAATTGGAGGGTGGGTGGTTGTTTTGTTGTTTGGGGTATGAAGTTGATCCTATGGGTTCTGTCATGAGGGCTCGTTCAATGCTAAGCGCCTTGGAGATCAACTGATCATATGTGGTGATCCCTTGAACCTTGAGATGAAATTCCAAGAGGCCGTCAAGGTTGGATATAATGGTATGAACTTGTTGTTCTTCAGGCATGGTCCATTTGCTTTGATTGGCCTTGGATCACCATCGTTGTAAGAATGAAGTGAATGATTCACCCTTTCCTTGTTTCAAAGCTGAGAGTTCTTCTAGACTAAAATCCATTGCAATGTTGCATGCATAATTTTTAATGAATGCGTCTATAATTTCTTGGAATGTTCTAATGCTTGAGGGTAGGTGAGAAAACCACTCCATAACATGGTCAACAAAACTTCTAGGAAATAGCCACATCAGATAAGTATCGTTGTATGTGACTTCCATGCAATGAACCTAGAATTCCCTAATGTGATCTTCAAGTTTTCCCGTCCCATGATATTTGTCAAACTTTGGAATCTAAAATCCCTTGGGGAAGGGTTTCATCACAAGTCTCCTATCAAATGGATAGGGGCACAAGTTGCTTGGTGTCTTTGTAGTTAACCTTGATTGAAGATCGAGCACTTGCTGCGAGAGCAACCTAATTTGTGTCATTATGTCATTTTGTGGATCAGGGGGTGGGATGAAGGTGTTCTGGGGTGTCTCGATCATGGGTTGGATGGGTGCGTTGGTTTGTGTGTTGTTTGATGGGATTTGCACATTGTGTCGAGCTAGGTATGCTTGCACCTGCTGCTGTATGAACAATGCTTGTTGTTGTTCTTGTTGTTGCTGCTCTAGGATTGCATGTTGTTGCGCTTGTTGTTGTGCTTGTTTTTGTTCCAAAAATGCTTGTTGTTGGGCTGCTAGGATTGCTTGATGTGCTTATTGTTGTTCCAACAACGCTTGTTGTTGGGCTCCTAATTCAACTACTTCTTGCTGCTCTTGATATTGTTTTATTGCTTGTTGATATGCTTGCAATTCCGCTACTTTTTGTTGTGCAAGAAGTTGTGCTTGTGCTTGCACTTGTTGTGCTTGATATTGGGCTTGTGCCTAAGCTTGAGCTTGTGCTTGGTCTTGTGCTTGCGTTGCTTGTGCTTGGGCTTGTGCTTGTGCCACTTGTTGTTGAAATAGAATTTGGGCCTAAGCAGCCTTTTATGCTTGTAATGCAGCTTGGGCTGCCTGAGCAACTTGTGTGGCTTGCGCGGCCTGTTGTTGTTGTTGTTACAATAATTCTTGGGCTTGAGCAGCCTGTTGCCCTTGTAGTGTGGCTTGGGATGCTAGGGAAGCTTGTGTAGCTTGAGCGGATTGTTGAGCATCTAGTTGCACAGATTTTTGTTTTTGTACTTGTTGGAATCCCCTTTGAAAAGTAGCTTGTAATGCCATGTTGTATTGCCTTGATGTGCTGGAAGTTGGTGGTGGTGGGGGCGGTGGATTTGGAATGGTGTTCGTGGTGGTGGTGAGTGGTGATGCTGTGTTGGTGGTTAAAGTGGTGGATGGTGTTATTGATGTGGTTGGCCCTTGAGATACCGTGCTTTGAGATGTTATGGGGGTGGTGGATGATGTCGAGATTGCTTGTGTAGTTGTCATTTGTTGTTGCAATATCGATGAGAAGCTTTGAACGTTTGGTGTGATGCTCTGGTTGGTGACTGGGATGTTGGTTTGATTGATACTTGGTAAAGGGGGAAGCCCTAAACTAAGTAGAGTTGTGGATAATGGTGGTAATGGTGGGAGAGGTGAAAATGTGGGGGTGAGTCCTTGGGAAAATGATGTAGTGCCGAAGATGCCCCCAGGTCCGAACATGTCTCCTTCCTCTTGCGAATTTGTGAGGAGAGGAGTTTGAGGTGTTGTGCAGAAGGATGATGATGATGGGTCATGACGGAAAGTGAGAGGAACATACTTGTGTAATGGATTTTGGGGTATTTTTTGTTCCAAGATGGTATTTGCATCCAAGTCTTGAGTGTTAACAAGGGGGTGTGATTGAATAGAATTAAGAAATGCATTTCCTTTATTAACATTGGGTTGGGTTGGAACAAAAAATGTGATTTGCGGAATGTTTTGGGTGATGCTTTGGGATGGAAGTGTGGATGAGATGGGAAGTGTGGATGAAATTAGAGGCATGACCTCTAAAGATGGTTCCACTATTGAGCTCGTGTCAAAATCGGAAGGTAACTTGGCCCCTTGTTTTTCTAGTTCTAGCATGTATAGTGAAGGGTTAAGCCTCATCATGATGTTGATGATCTTATGGTTTTATGGATTTTGAAGCATTTCAGTTATTTCGTCATGCGACATCCCAAAGGTAAGGTCTCCTCCTTGATTTTCCTCTTGCGGGTTTTGTGATGATGAGGTAATCAAAGGATTCTTTGATTCAACAGGATTCATTTCAACGTTTGTTTGGCTTAGATCACTTGAAGTGGGTGTTTCTTTGCCAGCTTCCATGCTCTTCTTGTATTGAGATCTAGTTTGAACCATAAAACAAGGATCAATTTTCAAGAATAGAGGAGATGAATCTCTTAATTCCTTGGATTGATCTTTACTTTATGCACAAAAGAGAATTTTTTAGGATATCTTGAGGATCAAAAGGTGATATAATGATGATGAAAGAGATGGATGATGTGGATGTTTTGATCTTTTGATAAAATCTTGAGGGTGATGCTAGGCTTTTGGGACTTTTCGATATGTTTTGGATTTTGATTTTGATGTGATTTTCTTCTTGGGATTGTCCTTGATTGATTTGATTTTGTTTTTATTTTGAAAGAAATAAACCCTAAGATGTTGGATGATTATCTAAAGAGTAGATTTTCTCAAAGGATGATAATTTGAATATGTGTAGGGAGAAGGATGCATCTACCCACACCTATTCAAACACGATGATAATTTAACCAAGCATATGCAGAAGGATGCATCTACATATACCTAGCTAAACAAGATGGTTTGATAACTTTGACTAAGCATATGCAAAAGAATTCATCTACATATACCTAGCCAAAGGTGATTTGATAATGATTTCAAGGATTTTATCTCAAGGATTTGATAATTTGATTTTTTCCAAAAAGCCTAGCATGAAGGATAGTTTCAAGATTTTTCCAAAAGGTGATGGTGAGATGATTTTTTGTTTTGATGTTTGGAGGGTGGATGAGAAAATATGAACCTACAAAATACTCTTTGTTTACCTAGACCTCGGTATTGAAGAACATGCAACACTTCTATAGTGATTCCATTCGTGCATACATTTTCGGATTTTGAACCAATGACTTTTTCTTTGGGATTTGGACTTCTTGATGTCTCAACACATATGAGAGTTCATTTTTTTTAGCTTTGCTTAATGGCTTTATTTTACCACAAACACTTTCTTTTATTAGGTTTTCCAAACTAGATGTCCAATGTCTTAATTTCTTCAAATCCCACAAAATATGTTATGTGGAAATTTGATGAATTCAAGGCAAGGGTTACCTATTGTTTACTTTAGTAGAGAAATTGAGATGTAATAAAATGTGTTTAGAAACCTCTAAGGACAAAGTCCCAAGGGAAAGCAATAACACATAGATTGGGTCAATTGTATTTGTCTCCTAAAGGGTTTGAAATTTAGATGATGATGTTTAAGTGTTTGTTTTCAAGATGTTTTCGAACAAGCAAAGCATTTTGTACCCAAGAATAAATACAACCATATGGATGTGTAAGAAAATATATGTTGGATTCCCACTTGGACAAGTCGAGCTACGCTTATATTTAGTGAATGGTTAGATGCTTGACCCCACTGGCTCCCCTCCATGGCTCATTAACGTCAATCGGGGCAGCCAATCATCAACACCCATGAAACTCCCATGGAATGCTTTCCATTTCTACTAAAATACCATAAAAGTGTGGGGTGGCTTCAGAACGACCGTTCTTGCACCAACAAATAGATTTAAGGATTTTAGAAATTCTAAAACATGTGTTTTAATAAGGACTTTCCATTCATGGAGATTGACCCATACGGCAAGAGTCCCCTTTCGGATCCATCTCGTCGAAATCGACCACGTGATATTGGCGTTTCTTCCAATACCCACATTTATATCCTAGCTGGAAATACTCTCGGGTTTAGAGTGTTACCGGTTGAGTCGTTCCCTTGGGTGAGTACTTTTTCCCCAAGGCAGGCCCTCTAAGATAAACAAAAGAGAATAAGCCTATTCTTAGTTCAATCAACCCTTATTTAGAAACAAAGGGAGAACATATGCAATAAATTCATTCACACTCGCACAAGATTTTGTTCAATTTTAAACCCAAAAAATTAAGTGTGGAGGTGATCACTTTGTCTTAACCTAAAATCACAAAAAAGGCCTTTTGATTCTCAATATCACTATAAAGCATGGAAGAAGCGCATACATCCTTTTTCAATGAAGTTAGTTTAAGTAAGCCCTCATAAAGACAAAGTTGCACTTGTTCATTTAAAATCCACCAAGAAAAATGTGAGTTCTTTTTAAAGCACCAAAGGACAAATGAAATACATTTTGTTCAATTGTTAACCAAAAAAAAATTGTAGTAAGTTGTAGTCCTAATGTTCATTTTAGCCTTTGCAAGAAAAAAAATGAAAAGATTCTTTTTAAAGCCCAAACGAAATTAGTGTCCTAAGCAAAAAGAGATAAAAATTTCTTAAAAAGTGTTAAACAAACACTAAAGTGTTTAAAAACACTTTGATTTTGTAAGATATCCTCCTTATGCTTCTCCTTTTTTCGTTTTCAATTGATCCAACCTACAAGAGAGAAAATTAGTCAAATTCTGCAAAATATAGAGATTAAAAAGCAGAAAATAGAAGATAAACTCATTAATGACCAAAAGCACGTGCTAAAAATAAATTTCCACTTTTTACTCCCTGCCAGCAGCGTAACTTGTGACTGTGTTGGAGTTTGATGTCTCAGCAGTGTTGTACAGTATTGCTTACCAGTCAGCGTCGCTCTGTGTCGGGGACAGTGAGCTCAATTGCATCACACTTTTGCTCAGTGTTGCAGTTTGATTCTTTTGGAAAATCCAGTGGGTTAGATTGGTCAGGCGTCACAGTTACAAATTCAAATTTTTGGGCGAGAAAACTCCAATGTCACAGTTTGAGTTTCCAGCAGTGCTATATGGCGACGTTGAAGAGTCAACGGTGCTAAAACAATGGCACTGAGCTCTCAGCGTTGGAATTTTTCTATGTATAAACAAAAACGTAGAATTTTGTGAGAAAAGTGATTAAAAATGAGATTTTTCCCTCCTTCTAGTGCCAAATGTGAGAACCCCAATCCTAATACCTATAAAACAATGAGAACAAACACATTAGATTAGAATTTGCAAGCAAGAACAAGGATTCCCCATGAAATCCATTCACAAAACTTAAATTAGGAAAAATAATGAAGAACACAATGAAAATAACCAAAATGAAGATTGAATCCTAATTAATCAAGTAAACTCTTGATCCCATGGGGGAATTGGTGCCAATTTGATGTGAAAATTGGCCCTTTTCCAACTCCTATGATACAAGATTGATGTATGTTGATGAGTTTTGATGAATGATCCACCTTGTTGATGAAGAATGAGTGCTCCAAACCAAAAACCTGCATAACCTAGCTATGATTCAATGGTGATGGTTGAAAATGGCTAAATATTTTAGCATGGTAACTTTGCATAATTTGTGGATGATCAAATGAGGAATGAAACCTCTTATTTATAGATGAGATTGAAGGATGAATGTCCAAATTTGAGGAATGTGGGACTAACATTCATCCAATGGAAAGATGCCACTTGTCAACCTATGAGTGGATGAAGGATGTGCATGTTTTGAGGATTGTGCCAATAAATGCTTATTTTTTAATTTGAATTTTGTTAAAATGAATTGCAAAGAGGGAAGGGAAAATGCATTAAATGCCACTTGGCTCAAGGCAAAGGACATGTAAGATAGAGCAAATGCCTTGTTGGATGTACATGTCAACTTGGATTTTTTGAATTCAAACTTGAAGGATATTCCAAAAAGATGCCTTGCGAGGAAAATATGGATTTAATAAATCAATTAAATCTATTTTCATGTGCAAGTGGGAAAAGCTAGAGGATGGGACATGATAAGAGATTAAATTAATCAAGGTTAATTAATTTAATGAAGGGGATTAGATGATGTGACAAATTTGACTTGAATTTATGGATTTGTTTAAATAAAATATGAGAAGAATGTGATAAAGGCTTAATTAAATAATTTTTTTGATTTATTTAATTAAAAGAGATGATGTTAGATTAAATTAAATAAGGTTTTAATTTATTTAATTTAATAGATAGACTTTAGAGATTTAATTAAATAAAATTGACTATTTAATTAAATAGGGATAATTAGATCATGATGATTGATTTAATTAACAAAAAAGGATGACTTAATTAGATAAAATGATTTATTTAATTAAGGGATGGAAATTGATGAATTTAATCAAATAGGGGAACTTGATTAAATGGTTATAATGAGGGATGATTCAGGATGAAATGATGTTAGTAGTCGGGATCATACGCACAATTTCAATCGGTATATTTTACGTGTCTACATGTTCTTAATAGAGTTCAAATTAGATATAATAGTACAAAGACTCTTTTTGAGTTATGGACTCATAAGACTCCTACTGTGAAGTATTTCAAGGAATTTGGAAGAAGATGTTATATTAAAAGAGATGATGAAAATCTTGGAAAATTTGATGATATATGTGATGACAGAATCTTTCTTGGATACTCTACTACTAGAAAAGCATACAAAAGCATTAATAAAAGATCGAGAAAGATTATTGAAAGTGTTAATGTGAAAGTTGATGAAGACATATGCTGACCTATTGAGATAAGTGAAATTGAACTTAATGATCCTATTTGTGGACATGTACCTGAAGAAAACAAGAAGGAAGAAGAAGAGAAAGAAGAACAAGTGGAAGAAGAAGAAGAAGAAGAAAATGAACTGCAACCTGCTGTCAAGACTCCTAAGCATGTACAAAAGAATCATTTGGAGGATCAGACAATTGTAGATAAAATTGAAGGTGTGAAGACAAGAAGCAGAGTTGTAGCTGAGGTAAATTTGTGTCTACTTTCTAAAATTGAGCCCAAATTTGTAAGTGAAGCATGTGAAGATGAGAGTTGGAGGAGAGCTATGAAAGAAGAGTTGTAGCAGATAGAAAAGAATTAGACATGGGAACTAGTCCCTAGGCCTGTGAATAAAAATGTGATTGGATTGAAATGTGTGTTCTAGAATAAGCTAAATAAAAGTGGAGAAGTTGTAAGGAATAAGGCAAGACTTGTATGCAAATGATATTCACAAGTTGAAGGTATAGATTTTGAAGAGAGATTTTCCCCTGTTGCTAGAATGGAAGCTATTAGGATGTTTTTGGAATTTTCTGCCCACAAGGACTTCAAAGTGTATCAGATGGATGTTAAGTTAGCTTTTCTGAATGGTGAATTGGAGGAAGAAGTGTACATGGAGCAACCTGAATGGTTTCAGTTATTTGACAAACTGTACATGATTTGTAAATTGAAGAAGGCATTGTATGGACTAAAGCAAGCTCCCAGAGCTTGGTATGCAGGACTGGATAGATACTTGAAAAAGAAAGGATTCAACAAAGGCTCTGCTGATAGAAATCTTTATTTCAAAGTGCAAGGTAACAAAATGTTGATAGTAGTTGTATATGTTGATGACATCATTTTTAGTGGAAATGAAGGCACGTGTCAAAAGTTTGCTGAAGAGATGCAGAAATAATTTGAGATGTCTATGATTGGTGAATTGAATTTCTTCCTTGGTCTACAAATGAATCAAATTGATAAAGGGATATTCATTTCACAATATAAGTATGTAAAAGAGTTGTTGAAGAAGTTTGGGATGGATGATTCCAAACCAGTTTGTACTCCTATGGTAACTAGATGCAAACTGAGTAAAGACGATGAATCTACTAAGACTGATCAGAGCAAATATAGATCTATGATTGGCTGACTACTATATCTTACTGCTACTAGACTAGATATTATGCATGCAGTATGTTTAGTTTCCAAATTCCAAGTAGATCCTAAAGAAGCACATGTTACAACTATAAATAGGAGATATAGATATCTTAAAGGTACACTAGATTATGGATTATGGTACCCTAAGAGTAATGATTTTACCCTGAGTGCTTATACAGATGTTGATTGGGCTATATGTGTAGATGACTGGAAGAGTACGAATGGTGGTGCTTTCTTTCTTGGCAGAATATTAGTTTCATGGATGAGTAAAAAGCAAGACTCGGTTTCTTTATCCACTGCAGAGGCAAAATATATTATTGCAGCATCTTGTTGCACAGAGGTTTTGTGGATGAAGCAAACACTGAAAGAAATTGGAGTGATATGTGATGAGCCTATTTCTATTTTCTGTGATAAAAAAAGTGCAATAAACATTTCAAAGAACTCAATTATGCATTCAAGAACAAAACAAATATCTATCAAGTATCATTTCCTGAGAGAAAAAGTGTTGGAGAATGAAGTTAGATTGGAGTATGTGACAACAAAGGAACAAATTGAAAACATATTTAGTAAGGCTCTTCCGAAGGATACTTTTGAGAATCTTAGGGAGAGGTTAGTGGTCATTGGCCCTCCTAACTAGATGTACATGAAGGTGCATTAGTCTAGAGAATTCATAGATTCTTCATTTATCTAGACTGATAAATGGGTCTACTCTATAGGGGGAGTAGAAAAGGTTTCCATTGTTGCAGTATGAGTGTACTCCTAAGGTGGATTAATCAGAGTTTTTGATCTTTGCCATTTATGTCAAAGGGTGAGAGAAAGTCATGTGAAAAATAGTTGGAGAAGAAGAAAAGGTGTTCTCCAGGATATTGTGCAATTTTATGTTTTTTGTCTTTGATGGTTTTTCACATCATGTGTTGCCATCAATGACAAAGGGGGAGATTGTTGCAAGTATGGGAAAACCTTGGTGGTGTTGTCATTAATGTTGTCATTGATGTCAACACAGTTCAGTATGTTGCAGATTGTACATGTATAGCTAAGATGTTGTTAAGATGTTGTGAGTACATGGAGCTATCCTTATGGTATTGCAAATGTGTTAGTTTGATGAGTTTCCAAGTGATTTTGAGAAACTGAATGAAGAAGAGAAGTCAAAGTGATGAATGTGCTCGGAATGTGTTCCGGTATGTGCTTCGCATTTCTCTTGTGTTGATCCTATGCTTGTGTAGATATGAAGGATTGATAATGGTGATCTAATGGTGATATCTCCTGAGTTTGAGCTTTTGGTTTGATGGTATGTGAAAGCTATGTTCACCAGTATGTGAACTGTTTTGGAAAAGTTGGTCTTCTATGGACTAGGAGAAATATTTATGCTTTGCAGTCCTCTACTGTTTTGTTCCACATCTTGTGGATCTGGGATATGTCTTGTGAAGGTCTTTTCTATGATATGGAAAAGAGGTTTGAAGTTTGGTGATCTAGAAGTCATGTTTCAATGTTTCAGTGTGAGTATGTATAGTCCAGATGGACTGGTGAAATGTGTAAGTATTTAAAGTTTGTTGTTTCGCTATGGATTTATTTGGTAGAATATGAGATGTATTCTCATGCATAAGCAAGTGTGTTATGGCATCTGTGTGCCATCTTCTTATTGGGAAGCATGTACATCAATTTTCTTTTATGTTTTCATTAGGTTTGGACGACCTGGTGTTTACACTTCATTCAAAGAATAAAATTTAATCAAGGAAGTGTGTGGTTGATTTGAGATATCATTTTGATCTTGAAAAATGTTTTTATTAGTCCAATCTCATTCCTTTCCACCATGAGAATGTTGAGTTTCTTACCTAATTTGAATTTATGAAATGATGTAATTGTGTTTGACATTGGAGAAAGTTTCTAAGGTTAAGGATGGTATAAAAGCAAGTTGAATTGTGAAGAGTTGTATGACAGTGTGATGCAAAGTGACAAAAGTGAGCCACAAATCATAAGAGCAGAAGTGTGTGTGTGTGTTGTGACAACAATTCTTCATTGTGTTGAAGACAGTGTGCCAAAGGTTTCTACAATCCTATAGATGTGTGTTAATTGTTGTGGTGGATATTTTGTTCTCTCTTGTATCTATAAGTAGTGAGCCTCCCTGTTGGATAGTGAGTCATTTTTGTAGGAAGTGATCCTTTGTACTTGGACAATGAGTCCTCTTTAGGGAAGTGAGCCCTTGGCAGTGAGCCTTTGTATTCAGTTTTATAATCTTTATATTGTGAGTTAACCCTCACCATGGTTTTTCCCTTATTGGGATTTCCACGTAAAAATATGGTGTTCATTGTGTTGATTTACTTTTTCTTATTTGTGTTTCATGCTCTTAATAAAAAAATAGTTTGGTTGTGGAACTAATAAGTGTTGAAGTTTTAAGCTTGAATTTTGTGACAACTGATTCACCCTCCCTCTTAGTTGTCCTACACCTATTTAACAAAAGCTACTTTACAAAATTTAACCATGGAATGTGATGAACTTCTTACAAGCTCTCCTACTAGGGTAGATAATATGGCACAAGAGAATGGGACCTTAGAGAAAAAAGGACAATCAAATAGATCCTCTGAAAATCCCCACTATTGATAAATAAGACAATCCAACAATTGATAACTCCCTTACTTGCAATGAAGTCATTTTGGAAGAACCAATCCTTGAATGTCAAGAAAATTTGGTTTGTAGTTCTCCTAAGAACTCTCCTCCTAGGGTGACTATCATGGTGCAAGAAAATGACAACAATAGTAATGTGTCTTCCTTGTGTGATGGTAAAAATGTGATACTAGATTTCCCTTTATTAGAGATACATCAAACCAAGACCACTAAGGTTATGAATGCGCAAGTTTCCATTAGACTACCCTTGACTATTGGACATCCTACATATCCCATGGGACATTATAAGAATCCATAATTCTTTACCCACCATCACACAAACCTTAAACTCAAAACAAACTCGAACTTATCCTTTACCCACCTAAGAATAATGTGTCATAGTAGCTTAGTCATAATACCATTTCTCATACATATAACACTAGAAATAATATACAACCAATACAAACACCTCCAACACCTCTCCCATTTCCTAACCCCATCTTATCAGGTCCTCGTTTATCTCCACAAAGTGGAAAGGAATACAATCTTGTTGAACAACTAAAGAATACTCTTGCTAAGATAACATTGTGGGACCTCATTATAGCATCCCCTCACTACCACAACATGATTCAAAATCCCTTACAACAAGTTCCTATTCCTTCTAATTTGCAACTAAATACATAGCAGCCATGATTCAAGTACCGAACACTACATTATTTTCCACCAAAGTGAACTCCCCCCTTTGGAAGTACCAAAAAAAATGATGATTTCATGATCATAGCTCAATACAATAGAAAGGGGATAAATTGAACTCTCATGGACAATGGTTCTTCCCTTAATGTGTGTAGTGTATCCCTTTTGGATAGGCTAGGTGTAGATAAATAAAAAATTCAACCTGTCTCTTTATCTATTAGTGGATTTGACAATGTAGGAAAGAAACCTCTTGGTGTGATCACTTTTCCTATTATAGCTGGGAAGGGCACATTGGAAACATGAATCCATGTTATGCCTCATGATCTTTCATGCAATCTCCTTTTAGGAAAACCACAGATTCATGTAATGAATATATTGCCTTCTACTCTTCATCTTAAAATGAAATACACCTACAACAAAAAAGTGTACACACTTGAAGCAGACCTTAACTAAAATAGTTGTTTAAACATTAAGAAAAACAAGGAGAATCCTTTAGCAACATTGACACCAACTACACAAGTGGAACCCATACAACATAAAGACAAAGAAAAACACATTGAAGAAGTCACAAAGCTATTAGATGATGATTGGGGTTCCTTAGAATTTGAACAAACATTCATGGGAGAATACAAGATCATACATAATGAGTCTGAACAGGGAAAATAAATTTTTTTAATTTCAACACAAAATTTAGAAGACCCTTTGAAAGCATCCCCCTCAACCACTTTAGAAAAAAAGACAATAGATTACACAAAAAAATTTGATGAACTCAACCATGAACAACCACCAAATCTAGAAGAGATGAAGAAGCTTTATTGAAAAGGTTACGAACTTATGAAACAACTTGGGTATAGTGGAAAAGGATGTGGTGCTAGAGAACAAGATATTTGCAACCCTGTAGAGCCTAACATTGAAGAAACAACTCATGGTCTTGGTTATTGTCCTTTCATAGAAATAAAACCATCAAAAAAACCTTCACTCAATATCAACACTCTCACAAAAGATTCCTCTAAGCCAACCTTAACATTAGTGCATCCTTCATTGATAAACACTAGTGGTCTTGATTGTTATCCTTTGATAGAAAAAAGAAAAACAAATAAATCCTTTCTTAACGTAAATTCCATCGCATAAAACACTAATGATTTGAATTCGCTAGATTTTACACCCTCTTGTAAAGGAGAGAACAAAATCTTGCAATCTAAAGAGTCTTGTGTAAGTATGACATATTTTACTAAATAAGAGATATCTTTGTTACAAAATAAAGGAACACCTACGATTGATCAGGCGGGTATCTTTTTGAGACTCGTCTAAGATCATTTGATATCCCTTCCTACAAGAACATGAAATTAATTCTACTACAAGAATTCCTTTTGTGCATATCATAGAGTTCATGGTCAAGCCACTAATGAATGTAAGGCTTTGAGTAATCAAATCCAACATCTCAAGGAGTGTGGTGCTCTTCCTTATGTTGAAGCACCTAATTCCTCTAACTAATACTTATTTTCATCCTATTCGGCTCACCCTTGTCCTGCACTAGGTGGGGCAAGGGGTTAGTAGCGTTGTCCTCATATGTCACTTGTCGTTGTCTCTTTTGGCTAGTTGATCACCTTACATGTATGTATAAGATCAAGCTTAGGATGTGGATGACATGCCTTAAGTTAGCTTGCATGTGACATACTTATTCATGATGTAGTTCAATTTGGAAGCATATGACTTGGCATAGGGATTTCTGAATAAGCTCTCATGTTTTCTTCTACTTTAAAGAAATTTATCATAGTAATGGTGTTAGCAATCACTTTAAAGTGGGGGAATACATCGACACTCATGTTTCATTGTGTGATTTTCTTTCTTCTTGTGATGTGTTCTTTTCTTGGTGATGTCATTGGGCTCGATTCCCTCTAAGAGTGTGATATTTCTTTGAATTTTCCTCTCTTGGAGACATTAGGCATGATGTCCCCTAAGAAGAGACCTTAGATGAACTAAGTGAAATCCCTTTGAACATACCTTACACTATTTTACAATAATGATTATATGGCCACCTTGCATAACACACCTTGCATGCCTGTGGAGCCCTCTTATTTGTTCATTAGTTTGAATCATATGAAGTTTTTCTTGATTCATGAAGCTTGGAGTTCATTTTTGTGTGGTGCCTTATCAAAGTTATCAGGAGGTATAACTTTGGTATGGTTTGAGTGGGAAGCCCAACTAAGGCATTAGCTTTCCCCATAGCCACTTGTGTGTGCGTGTGCGCATATTGGACATATGTGTATGTGTCTCACCTCTTTGGATACTCACACCACGAATGACTTGAAGTTTTGTGGCCCCAAAGTGAGCGTATTATGGATTTCTCACCTCGTAGATGACTTAAAGTTTCGTGGCCCTAGAGTGAGCACATTTTAGTCAAAGCACCTATTTTCTTCTTTCTTTTCTTCTTTATGTTTGTGACATTGCATGTTCGTGTATCTTGTTTTGTTGCATATCATACATCTTATGCATGTCCTTTTGTTCTTATGTCAGTTTGACTTAGGGTCTTGGATCTTGGGGGCTTGACCACCTCCCTAGTCTTTGTTATCTTAGACCATCTACATCGGCACACTTGGACCTCTTTTGAATGTCTACTTTAGTGTGAGTTTGAAGCAAGTTCCTCTTCTCACTAAAGTGGGGGCTAAATGTAGTGTAGAAAAAAGTATCCCTTGGTTGATATGGGAATAATTAATGATAAATTGGACTTAATGTCACCTTGATCTAGTGTTATGAGGTGTTTTACACATCCACATTAGGTCTTGAGCCCTTTTAAAGCTAAATTAACTTAACTCTACCTTAATTTAATGTTGTAAAATGTATTTATTTACACCTTCACATTAAATTTGGGAGGCTTGTAAATCAAGTGGACCTAATCTAGTGTTGTAATGTGTTCTACACATTCACATTTGATTTAGGACCCTTCTAAGCTAAATAGACCCAAATTTTCCTTAATTTAGTGTTGTAAAGTGTATTTATTTACACTTTCACATTATATTTTGGGCCATATTACATTTATGACCATAATATCATCATTAATAAGCCCCTATGACCACATATAATGCATCCCAAGGAATATTTTTATCAAAAACCTGACAAGATCAACATATAAGCTTAATTTCACTCCTTGACACTTTAGGACTAAAAGTAGCCCCTTTGGGACCCATTCACCACTTTGGTGAATGAGTCCCATCCATGTGGAACTCATTTTCCCAGGATGGCGAATGAGTCCCATTTGTCCTATTTTTAATGTTTTGAGCGGGAAAAGTGGGTTTTTAATTCAAATTTCTTCCATGTTGGCATCAAGGATCAAATTAACAGCCATTTTAGTGAGTTTAAAATATAAAAAAGATTTCAAATCCTCATTTCATATAAGCAACATAAGCCTACATGATATCAAGTCAAGCAAGCAAGCAAGAGTTAAGCATTACAAGTCTTCACAAGGTCATCAAGATAGCTTTCAAGATCATTTCTAAGGAATTCAAAGGAAAGATTCTTCATCAATTATTGTGGTGATTCAAGATCTATCATCATGTCAAATATTATCAAGCATAAATCATGTTAGTGAGCTAATGTTGTGATGTAGCATTAAAGATCAAAGATCAAGCATTGTTCCACACCTATTGTCAAAGATCAAGATCTACATCCTTCATGGCCATTTCATGTTGAGTTGCAGATTTACAAGGCATCATTCAAGGTATCATTATCCATGATTCATGTTCTTTGTTCAATGATTCATTCCTTCAATCCATTGTTTCATCATTTGGTTTAATTACCTAAAAGGGGTTTGACCAAGGAAAACCCATAGTCCCTAACAATCAACAAGTTTTTCTCTCTCCCTTTGTGTGATTATAGATCTAGGTGCTTTGAAGATTTGAAGATCATTGAAGATTAGGTTACAAGATTGTTGGATTTTTCTCCCCGTTTGCAAGGCCATAATCTTCACTAAAAGGTCATTTACAACCCTAAAATTAGAGTTTCAGATATGGGAACCTAGAGGAATAGATTGAGCAGTATAAAAAAAGTAGATTCAGAATTTGAATTTCCAAAAAATCTAAATTGGACTCATTCACCACAAGTGGTGAATGAGTCCCAATGTAGGTTTTTTTCAAAGATCTTTGCAGATTTGGATACCCATTTTCCCTAAACTTGCTCCTATGCAAAAATCTTGAATTGGACTGATTCGCCCAAATAAGCCTATGAGTCCCAGTAGGCAAAAATTTTAGGATCAACAACATTTCCAATATTCATTCAATCCTCTACAAGTTTTCAGGTGCACACTTTTGGTTTTATAACTTTTTGTTCTAATTTGTAGGGATTTATAGGTCATTTAGTTCAATTTTGCATCGTATTAGGGTTTTGCATTTTATTTTTCATTTCATTGTCTTTTCCAAGTTTAAACTTGGTGGTGAACCCCTCATTAGATCTCATTCAAACCTTAGGACAACCCTCTTGTAAGATCTCTTTCTCTTTTGCATCTATATCTCAATGGCTTGTTCTTGAGTGAAAGTTTGTGAAGATTGCCCCTTTCCTTTTAGGTCCTAAAAACCCTAAAGGTGAGAGGATATTCAATTTTCCACCTTTCAAGTTGTAAGGTGAAAATTTGTAAAGTGTAGTGCAAGATTTCATGTGTTAGATTATTGGATGCAGTTAGAAAAAGGTGTCTACAATCTTCAGTAAGACTATGAAGTTGTTGGTGATGCATTGGTGGACTTTTCTATTGCATTGAGATGGATTTATCATTGTAACATTCTTCTCTATCTTCTTTTCTATTTTTGTAGTGAGCCTTTCTTTGTTTTGGGCAGCGAGCCCTTTGTAATATGTGTTGATATTACTTTATATTGTGATCTAATCCTCACCATGGTTTTTCCTTATTGGGTTTTCCACATAAATCTGGCATTCCATTATGAATGATATTGCTTTGGTTTTGTTTTTTTTATCTTCTTTCATGATAAATCATTGTAATAGATTAAGGGTTAATTGAATTAATGTGGATCTAAATGTTTGTGAGGATTTTGAAGTTTTAAGGGACAACTGATTCAACCCCCCTCTCAATTTTCTTGTGCATTCAACAATTGGTATTAGAGAAACGTTCCTTGGAAGAAATCTTAACTGCTTGAGGTAGATCTCAGATGGTGCACAAGAAAGATGTTCCTCTATTTGATGGATCATATTATGCATTCTAGAAGGCAAGGATGGAAGGTTTTCTAGTTTCTCTTGGATTTGAAATCTAGAAGTCTATTGAGACTGGATATACTATACCTGCAAATGGTTTGAGCACTGATGATGAGATGAAGGCCT
Organism: Sequoia sempervirens; assembly: GCA_007258455.2. Lineage (NCBI taxonomy): Eukaryota > Viridiplantae > Streptophyta > Pinopsida > Cupressales > Cupressaceae > Sequoia > Sequoia sempervirens. The sequence goes on along the minus strand of VDFB02049217.1, from coordinate 16,356,704 downwards.
ATGAAAACAATGGTAAAGCAAGTTATGCTCTCTTAAGTGGTCTTGCTAATTCTGAATTAGTAAAAGTATGAATTTGAAAAATTCTAGAGAAATTTGCATAAAGTTAGAAAGCATTTAGGAAGGAGATGACAAGGTCAAATAAGCTAAGATGTAGAACCTGAAGATCTTATTTGAGAACCTGCAAATGCATGAAGATGAAAAAATTACAAGCTACATGCAAAAGGTGGATGAAGTTTTCAGTTCGATCAGAGGTCTTGGTGGAAAACTTAAAGAACAAGAAGTGGTTAAGAAGGTACTTAGAAATTTTCCTAAATTTTATAGTGATAAAGTTTCTACTATTGAGGAATCTCAAGATTTGAGTAGATATACTAGAGATCATTTGTATGGATCCTTAACTACTTTTGAAATGATATAATTTAGTCCAAGCAATGCAAAATTTGGGACTACTTTTAAGGTTGGAAAATCAAAGAAGTTTGTGTAATTAGATCAGGAGGATCCTAATGATGTGGAAGATAAATTTGTGAGAAGAATGAAAAAGGGTACTAGAAAGTATAGAAGTAGGTTCCTTTAAAATGTTTTAGTTGTGGAAAGATAAGTCATTATGCTTCAAGATGTCCAAATAGAGCTTTGAATGACAAAAATAAGGCGAACAAAGGTAAGATGAATAAGAAAAGTTATTGTTAGAAGATGCCAATATATCTAATGATGAATTTGATTATGGGGATGATGAGGATGGTGAATTATTTTTCATGGATTTAAAAGATGAAACTAATTCTTCTAACTCTAAGAGATGTGTGAAGGAAAATGCTCCAAAAGTAGGTGCTAATACTGAAGGAACTTTGGTGTCTTCTTTTTATGCTAGATAGAAGAATCTTAACTATTGGATCATTGATAGTGGATGATTTAATCATATAACCAATGAAAAGAGTAAGTTAAACTTGAAAAATATGAAGAAGGACTAGTTAGGTTTGGTGATGATACATATACTAAGATATGTGGAAAAGGTTCAATCAGCTTTTATGGCAAGCATAATACTAATGATGTTCTATATGTTAAGGGTTTAAGGCATAACCTCTATGTTCTCTATGCTCCTCTTAGAGATGGTACAATTTCACACTTAATTTGAACCTATTTTAGTACCCTTGCATTCAAGACCCTTTAAATCACCATAATAGGCCCCTAAGACCCTTTATTTTGGTCCCAAGGATTATTTCGATTGAAATATCAACAAAATAAACAAAGACATTCAATTTTCTAACAACATGACATTTTATCACCCTAAAAAACTAGGGTGGGACTCATACACTATCTTGAGCATATGAGTCCCCCTAGGTGGGACTCTTATGCCACAAGTGGTGTATGATTCTCGTGTGGCCCGTTTTTAGTGTTTGAGTGGGAAATTAAGGTTTTTAATTCAAATTTTTGGTTGATGTTTGTATTTGGGATCTAATAAATGGTAAATTAAATGAAGTGCCTATATAAACAAGGTTTCAAATCATTATTTTCATCTAGAAAAATAAAATTCAAGATCTGAGCATTCAGAAGCACTCAAGCATACTTTCACAAGAGAATTCAAGAAAAATTAACAAGAAAATTTGATGTCTTGGAACAACATTAAAGTGTCTTTACAGATCTTCAAGATCACTTTCAATTCAAGATATAGCATTGTCAAGGATTGATGATGGTTGTCTATGGTGAATCATGATGAATTCTAGGTTGGGGAGATGCAACTAGCCTTCAAACTAAGCCTAGTGACTTGTTTCCTAAGTGATCCATCCTCCATTATCACTCTAATTTCTACCTAATGGAAGGTACATGCATTATTATGACTTATTAGGGTGATTTTAGATCTCCCAAAGTGAGTCATCATCTCTATGTTTCATTCATGCATCTTATTCTAGCACCTTAGAATAGGGTTGTATTGTATTTTAGATCCTATAATCTTAGATGCACTTAAGATTAGGGCTTGCACTCATATTTACTTTCAAGATCTATCATTTCTATCAAGGTTTAATTACCAAACTAGGGGTTTGACCAAGCCAAAACCCTCCATAATAAAATTAATACAATATTCTATTTTGCAGGTTCAAATTTGGAAACAAAGTCGGGAAGGAAGAGTAGGGATTGAAAAAAAAATTCAGATCTTAAGTTTCTAAAAAAGTAGAATGGACTGATATGCCACTTGTGGTGTATGAGTCTTGGTATAACACTTTTTCTAGATTTCAGAGGATTTAGACTTGTCACTTTGGAATTCTAGAACTTTCTACATAGAAACCCTAAACTAGGACTAAATCACCCAACCTTGTTTATGAGTCCCAGTGTGCTTTAAAAACCATATTTTCAGGAATTCTGACCTTGTTTCGAGCATGTTCAATTTCTTAGGTGCACCTTTATACTTTCTCAGTTTATTGTTTTGATTTGAGTTCATTTCTAGGTCATTTATTCAAGTCTTGTATATCATTTACATTTCTTTTTTTTTCCAAGAACTTTCTTGGTGGTGAACCCCCTTTTAGTCTTTAATCATACCTTAGGACACATTATTGTAGATCTCTTTCCCTCATTCCATCCATAAATTGAGATATCTAGGGTTTCCTTGAATGATACTTGAAGAAAATTAGTTCTATCTCATGAATGATAGGACGAAATTTTTTGATGTTTCATTTTGGTGAACCTACCTTTAGAATGCCTTATTTTCTAATTTGGAGTGTGTCATAGTCCTAGATATAGCTTACATTAATTTTGCATTAGGTCTTGCATTAGTTAATTGGCATCTAGGGTTTTTAAATCTTGCATTAGTGAAAGTGCGTATAGGTTGCATTTTTGCATCTTGCATCATTGAAATTCATTTGAAAACTATAATGAAACCTATTCTAGACATCATACAAACTAGAAAACATAACATTCACTTAGAACATTTCTAAAATTTGTGCAAAAACCCTAATTTGGGACTCATACGCCCCTCTGGGCGATTTAGTCCCAATACAAGTTGTTTTTCATGATTTTTTGGTATTTTGTGGTGACTGTTATTCATTGTGTGAACCCTTGAAAAAACCTAACTAGGACTCACACGCACCTTTGGTAAATTTAGTCTCATCTCAGATCTGAAACTACATTTTACAGAATTAAAAACCTTGTTTTTTGTGTTTTAGCTTGTTGTTAGATTTTTGTTTCTGTTTACTGAATTTTTGTTTCATGCATTTTGGTAGGTTTAGCCTAACTTAGTTTCATTTCAATTATGGATAAAATTATATTACCACACTTTTCATTTCTAGCATTAGTTCATAGTTCAATAAGATTAGATTACATTTTGCATTCATCAGTAAACAATATTGAAGCACCTATAAACTGATGAACCACTTGGAGAAAGCATAGTTATTTGAGCATGTCAAATCTCTTTTTCCAAGTTAACCTAACCCTTAATCCTTTTATTTGTGATGAATTTGACATTTTAGATGAATCCCTTAAGGAATTTATCTTACATTAAGGTTCATCCACTAAGGCTTGTTAGAACAAAATGAAACAAAGAGAAGTTAATGTGATTCAACCCCAACTCATCCTTTACCCACCTTCAAACAAATCTCAAACTCAAAACAAACCCATCTTCACCCTTGAACCACCTAAAACTATTTTTTCGCAACAATTAAGTTCTCATACCATTGCTCATACATATAACACTAGAGAAAATCCACAACCAATACAAACAACTTCAACATCCTTACCTTTGCCTTAACTGATTCTTCCTAGCACTCCTTGTTGGCCTTCACATAGTGGGAAGGAGTATGATCTTGTTGAATAGATTAAGAATACTCTGGAAAATATATCTCTATGGGACCTAATTCAAAATTCACCTAACTATCATGTTATGCTTCAAATAGCCTTACAATAAGTTGTGATTCCATCTAATACAAATGCAAGTGATGTAGCAACTCTAATTCAAGGAATGAATATGGTTAATGTAGACATTACTTTTCATCAACATGAGCTACCTCCCTTGGGAATGAGAAATAAAAATTATGCCTTCATATTAGGAGCTATCTTCAATAGGACATGAATAAAAAGAACCCTTGAACTGATAATGGCTTAGCTCTTAGTGTGTGTAGCGTGAATCTTTTGGATAGACTTGATGTGGATAGATCAAGAATTAAACCTGATTGTTTATCAATTTGAGGATTTGAAAATGTAGGAAAGAAACTTCTTGGAGTATTATTAACTTTCCTATTATACTTGGAAAGGCTACTTTACAAACTCCTATTAATGTTATGCCCGATAATATTTCATACAATATCCTTTTAGGAAGACCTTGGATTCATGAGACTCATTCAATACCTTCAACTCTTCATTGTATCATGAACTATGTCTATAACAATAAAGTGTACCGAGTTGAAATAAACCCTGAGCTTGAAAGTTGCTTACAAGTTAAAAAAGGAAAGATAAACCCTCTAAAAAAATTAATTCCAAATTCGAAGATAGAACCTATGAAAGAAGAGAAAGATGAGATAGAGAAATTGATGAAGTTATTAGAAGATGATTGGGGTTCTTTGGACTTCACACCTACAATTATTGGAGAATACAAAATTACAACAAAATAAACTAAAAAAAAGAGAGAAACCAATGGTAATGTCAATGCAAAATTCGGAAGAAAACTCACAAGCACCTATCTCATCTACTCTAGAAGAAGACACAAACTATACAACAAACTTTGATGAGATAGATTATCAACAACCACCAAACTTGAGAGAAATGGAGAAAATTTATGGAAAAGGCTATGAGCTTATGAAACAACTTGGCTATAGTGGAAAAGGATGTGGAAGGAGAGAACAAGGTATTTGTGTTCCTATAGAGCCTAACACACAAGAAGCAAAAAGTGGTTTGGGGTATTTCCATTCTAAGATAATGCAAGCAACAAAAAGACCCTCGTTAAACATCAACACCATCATGTGAAAGCCTAAAAAATCTCTCACCTTGAAGCATCCTAAATTGATCAATATAGCTTGTGGAAAATATTTGGAATACTTTGAAGATGATGAATCCTTGAAAGAAATGTTAGGAGTTTATGATAAACCATTTAATCCTAAAAATAAATTGGTTAAATGTGTTGTGATTAGTGCTAAAGAAGAAGATAGAGAAAAGGAAAGTAATGAGATTGATAATGACAATGAAGAATACAATCCTGAATTCCTAAAACAAAGCACACTTCCTTTGGGAGATACAATCAAAATACTGATGGACATTAATAATGAAGAGAAATTGATTAAGATAGGAAAGTGCTTTGACGAAGATGAACAATAAGACCATGCAACTTTGCTTCATGACTTTCCTAAACTTTTTGCTTGGACTTATTCACATATATGCCAAGAATTGATGCTAAGATAGTAACACACAACATAGTCCTTGCAAAAAATTCTAAACCAGTTTAACAAAAGATATGTAAAGTATGAATCCTAAGATAGCCTTATTAGTCAAGGCCGACATTGAGAAACTCATTGAAGCTAGCTTTATATGACCTATAGATTATTCTCCTTGGATCTTAAACATCGCTGCAGTCGTGAAACTTGATAATCGTATTAGGATGTGTATGGTCTTTCATGATCTAAATAAAAAATCTTTCAAGGATGATTTTCCCCTTCCTAATATTGACATGATAGTGAACTCAACTGTGGGAAATTCTTTGTTGTCATTCATGGATGGATTTTTTGAATATAATCAGATCTTTATCAACCCTCAAGATCAATAAAAAACAACATTTACTACAACTTGGAGAAAATTTTGTTGGGTATTCAAGCCTTTTGGATTAAAGAATGTAGGTGCAACATATTAATGAGCTATGAAGTTGATATTTCTTGATTATACACATAATATTTTGGAAGATTATTTTGACAATATTCTAGCCAAATTTTTAAATCGAGAAGAAAATGTGACTATTTTTCAAAAAATATTTGAATGAATGTGAAAAAATATAACATGAGATTGAATCTGAAAAACTGTCTTTAGTGTCGATAGTGGGAAAATTTTAGGTTTTTGTAATGACGGAAAAAGTTCCCCCTAACTTGGCCTTGATTTAGTGTTGTAATATGTCTAACATATTCACATTAGAGCCCTTGTGAAATAAATGAGATGATTGATGCCTTATTTAGAGTGTTGTAACACATTGTCACACTTTTCTAGGGTTTTATTAAATAATTATCATTCTTTATGCTTTAATTGGCTTTATTTTACATCCACAACCCTCATTTAATGCATCTTTTCAAGGATAATCCCAACAAAAATAAATATAAAATCATAATTTAGGTTTTTCTAGCTTGAATGGCCTAGATTTAGTGATCTAGGACTCACTCACCATCTTGGGAAAATGAGTCCCACCTAGGTTTTTGGGTCTCAAACTTGTTTTCACACCTTGAAAGTGGTCCCATAAATTATGCTTGATGGGGCTCATTCACCACCTTGGGTGAATGAGTCCCATGTGGCCCAAAATTAGAATTAATTCAAAAAAATTCTAGGATTTTATCCTCCTAGATCTGATGTCGGCTTGTAGTGTTGTAATTTTAGGAAATTTTGCATAATTAAGTATAAATACAGGTTTCTTTCACTCATTTTACACCTAGCAAGTTGAATGAGCATTATTATAGCATGTTGAAGTTCATAAGAGCATTCAAGCATTCACAAGAGCATTCAAGATTCTTCAAGAGTAGATAGTCAAGCATTTTAGAGCATCAAGCACCATGTCATGTATTTCATGCATCATGTTTGTTTTTGAGATAAAAATTGTGATGCAGAATTTTATGATTCAAGCTAGCATTTCATTCAAGATCTACATCCATTGGATCCATCTCATACATGTTTGCAACACTTCATTTCTAGGGTTTGACAAGTTGTAACATCATATTTTGTTCATTCATCATTCTCCATTCCTATTCTATTCTATTTCAAGGTTTGATTACCAAAATGGTGTTTGACCAATGAAAACCCCTATCCACTAACAAAACAACATTTTCCCCTCTCTTTAGTGTGTGATTTATAGGTTTAGATTGAAGACAAATTGAGGAGCAAGCTTGGACAAAGTTGTCAAAGTGCCTAAAAGTTGTCAAAGTTGTCATTAAGCATTGAAGAACATTGGAGAACACCTACATATTGATTTATAGAGTTTCGGATCTAGAAACCTGAAGAAGCAGACTGAGCAAACTAAGAAGAGAAGATTTAGACTTTAAATTTTTAGAAAACCCTAACTGGACCAATTCACCACTTCTAGTGAATAAGTCCCAGTTTTGGTCAAAATTCATATTTTTGCAGATTTAGATACCCATTTGCCAAATTCTTGTTCCTACATGAAAACATAGATTTTGGATTGATTCAACCAACTTGGAAAAAAGTCCTAGTCAATAGTAAAGTTAAAATATCTAGCATTTCAGACCTCCTTCCAGTCATCTTCAAATTTCCAGGTGCACACAATTTATACTATAGTTTGTTATTCTATTTTATTTGCATTTCTAGGTCATTTAGTTAAAGCTTGCATTGAATTAAGGTTTAGTATTACATCTTGCATTTCATGTGTCTTTCCAATTTTTAACTTGGTGGTGAAACCCTCATTATTTTTCATCCATCCCCTAGGATAGCCCTATTGCAAGATCTCTTTCTCCTTTGCATTGAGATCTCTAGGGTTATCCTTGAATGAAATTGTAAAGTGGGTGTGCTCTATGTCCTAAACCATATGAAAGCACCTAACCCATTTTATTTCATTTCATTTTGGTGAACCTACATTTAGGACATTATAATTCTGATTTGGAGTGCATCATCATCCTATACCTTTCTTGCATTAAAATTGCATTAGGGTTTGCATTAGTTAATTGGCATTCTAGGGTTTTCAAAATTTGCATTAGTGAAAGTTCATATAGCTTGCATTTTTGCATCTCATTTCACTAAAAATCAAACAAAATCTGAATTTTCACTTAGTTTACAGAACATACAACATAGAAAGCATAAAAATCAATTGAAAATTTATGAATTTTTTTAAAAAATCCCCATTAGGACTCATTCATTACCTTGGGCGAATGAGTCCTAGGATAGATTCTGCAGTGCATTGTTTGACATTTAAAGCACTATTTCTGAACTTTTTTTTGTTGTTTATAGCTTTCTATTTCAGTTTCTAGAATTTTTTTTATAGTCATATCATTGTTCTTAGCTTATATTGCATTTGCATTCATCTTGCATTTAGTAGCTATTTGGTGTCCTATTGTTGATATTGCAATGATACAAAGTTCGAGACTCATTTCATCCCATGATAGCACAATCATTATGGATCTTGGGTTGTCTAGCTTTTTCACTCCTAGTATTAACACTAGTACACTAGGTATGGACCATACCCTAAACAACTCTTTACCTTCAAGTAGTGTGACACATGTTGAAACAATGGTTTCTAGTGTTCCGTAAGAAAATATAATTCAAATTCATGAAGATTTAGCAAACCTACAACATCAAGTGCAAAATGACAACATTTCAGCTAATGCCATCCCTATTATAGATAACATTCACCGCATGGGTATGTGTAGGATCATGAGGGGCCAAAATGGCGATATGATGGGTATCTGTAGGGTATGTGGTTGACGACTTTTTTTAACCCAAAATTGATGAAACGAAAAGGGTTTCTAAAGAAGATTCTTAGCTTTCCACCAATATAAATTATACTTTACTTTGAATTTAATAAATTATTATTATTCATTTTCTATTTGAATTATGACTTAAGTCCTGATTGATAGGCTGAATGAAAAATATCTATAGCTTTCAAATGGTATCACATTTTTGGAATCAGAAACATGCATCACATTCTATGTTTCGCATACTATAGGATTTAAAAAAATGAATTTCATGAAGTTTTGACCAAGTTAAGGTGGTCAAATATACGAGTTTTTATATTTTTTAAAAGTTGTAATGAAAAATTCATAATTAATTATTTACTTGGAAAAAAATTACAAAAAAATTTGCATCACATCAGGACATGAGTCCTCTACTTATATCTAAAATCTTATAAAAAATATTATCATTTTATTGTGGTTAGGGTGGTCAGACAGACACCTACTTCTTATTTTTTCTCTAAAATTTTTACGTCAAGTTGCCTAACTCTGAATTTTTTGAATTTTTTGCCACTTAAGGGCCTATTTTTTTCATGATGATCTTTCACATACTTACATGCTTGAAAGTGAATATGGACTTGACCTTGTGAAAAACATAGTTGAAGTCTTTAGAAAACACCTCACCACAACCACTAGTTATCCTTTACCTACAAATAATGTCACAAGCCAAGGAGGAACTCAAATTCCTCCTCCAAAAACAATTGCCTCAATCCCTACCTATACCAACTCTCAAGTCACAACGACAATGTAACCAACTAGTAATGCGATTCCTTCCTTGGGTATTTCCACTAGCATCCTTTATACCTTTGTGGCATCGCATGTCATATCTCCCACTACCTTACCACCTATAAGCATTCCATTCCCTTAAAAAACATACACCCCTTCACCATTTTCACTCCATTTCATAACACACATAATGACCCTCTCATAAATCAACTCTTCGAAATCGTTTCATCCCTTCAAAAACAAATTTCCACCATCAACCAAAATCAAAATGGCTAGGCACCTACATATTATGTAAAAAGTGATCCATTGTCATTGGAGATATTGTGAACACTGATGCCACAAGGTGTAGAGGTGCCTAGATTCAAGAAATATGGAGGAAAGGGAGATCCTTCTAACCATGTTAATGCTTATGTTTCCTTATGTAGTGACTTTTTCCTTGATGATAAAATCTTGGCTAAGCTTTTCCCTAGGTCCTTGAAAGATACTGCCTTGGAAAGGTTTTCTTCGCTACTAAATAACTCAATACATTCATTCAATGAATTTGTTGAGGAATTTTCAACCATTTCCAAGTGCATATGAATCTGAAGATGACCTTGGCTGATTTGATGAGATGTAAGCAAAATGAAGAAGAAAAGACTACTGGCTTTATCTCACACTATCAATCGCTTTATTCCAAATCGATGTCAACTTTCCCGACCCTCACCTTCAAAAGATGTTCATAGAAAATTTACAAAGTAAGACAAGACAAGATTACCATGATGAAATTTCCCTCCTTCATGCACTTGTGTACTTTCCTTCACGATTATCAAAATTTGGTTAGTAATTGAGATACAAAATCCACTTCTAGTCGAGCTAAGAAGTCTGAGTCCACAAACCCAAAAAATTCTCAGCCATTTAGAAAATAGAACAAAGGTTTCTTCAATTTAATCCCCCTCAACAAACTACTTAGAATGTCACTAACTATGTAGTTGTTAAAGCAATGATACCCTTTAGTTATGGGGACCCAAAAAGACAATTCACTCCCTTACTCAATACCCTTCATAACACAATGAAACAAATTTTAGATCAGAAAATGATTACCTTGCCTCCCATTAAACAACCCGATCCTAATAAACCATTGCTCACAAACCATAGAACAAATTCTTATTGCCATTATCACCAAAAAATGGACATGAACCAAAATGTTGTAAGCATCTTAAAAATCTTGTGCAAGACCTCATTAATTCTAGTCATCTTTTTGTTGGAGGTGTTAGTGATCAAGGAAATAAGTTTGTTGCCCCTCCTAACCAAGACATGCAAATATTTACCAAGCCCATTCCTAATCATAACATTTAATTTTTGAAATCTAGTGAAACTACAAAGAATGATGTGATGAATGTTGATAAAAATGATGATAATAATGATATTGTTCAACATGATTCTATTGATAATGATCCTATGGATGATATGGTAGGAGTGATAGATGTCATCCCTTGTAAGGGTCGAACTGAGAATTCTCTTGACATTGCTTTCTCCTCTAAGGATATACTTAAGTATGCACCCGATGGTGCTTTTTACATAGCTGGTCGTATTCATGAGAAGCCCACTAATGGGATATTAATAGATCCTATCTATGGAGAGAATGTGACCACCAAGGAATTCTTACTTTTGCATGAACTCTATCAAGACATATATGATAAACCAAAAGAATGGATAAAGATGCACAGTGGTTTTGCTTGCCCTACGATAGGATCAATCACCATTCCTTTACAAATAGGAATGAAAACATTAGATATCTCATTCTCCATCATCTCGCAGTCGGACCAATTTCATGTGAAGCTAGGCTATCCATGGCTTCACTCCATGAATGCAGTCCCTTTAGTTGTACATAAATGCTTGAAGTTTCCCTTTGAAAATGAAATCTTCACTATCCATCATAGAGTCTTTAACCCTTTGTCCTCCTATGCAAAATTTTCCTTAGATTTATTTCCGCCTGAGAGTATAGAACCTATAAAACAATGAGAAGACTTATTTTTCCTATCCTATCAAAAGTTCAAGGAAAAGAAAATAGTAGATTTATCCCTTTGAAACATGCCTCAACCTACCACCAAACCTACCATTCTTGATGAAACCATGCTTGAACATAAATAAATTCCAAACAACCAAGACCAACCTAAGACAAAAAATTCACCTCCTTCCTACAAAAGACCAAGAGAAAATGGAAGCAACCCCATCGTGCCTCCTAGAATAAAACAAAGTTTACAAAGTCAAAGAGAAAATGGTTGAACAACCTTCTGGGGTTCCTTCTATTCCTCCCCTTGGGGAGGAAAAGAAACCTATGGTTGACCAACCAGCTACTACACAAAAGCAACATGAAAATAGAACTAAACGAAATAGAGGTGCTAGAGAGCATGAGCATAGATGTTGTGTCCTTGCTCATAGGTTGCATGAAGAAATAAACAAAGAAAATCAAAACCCATACTTGACTAAAGCAATGCATGATGAGTCTAACTTTTCCCTGAAACAAAAAGATCCTATAATGCAACCACAACAAGAGTTGAACCCTTCCTTAGACATTATCATTTGACCTCCTATTGTAATTAACTTAGATGATGATGAAGAGATTACAAAAATTGATGAAGAGGTGCATAATGAATTGAATACAATGTTTTCCTCTTCTATGAGATTAAATGACAATACTCCTAAAAAGAGTGTTGAACCTACTGATGGCCCTAGTTCAACACTTGCTATTGTCCCTTTGGCTAGTTTTCTACCTTCGATATACAATGAACATAATGGGATGCAGATGACCTGCTTTAGGTTGACTCACATGTGCCTTACTAGTCTTTTGCATTATTTATTTTTATTTTTATTTTGTGTGATTGCATGTACATACTATGATCCCTCGTGATGTTCTTTTTGATGTATCTCTCTCTCTTTGTGACATTCCTCTATTTGTACCTCCGTTCTTCTATATGTCGTAAATCTTCTATCTATTGCTTTTATATCTTTTTTTCATTTTTCTTGTTTTTTCCTTTTGGGGATGACACAAGGCATCGAGGAATTCATTTCTTTTCCATGTTGAACCAAAATATTTTCCTTTACTTTTCTTTATCTCTTTTCTTTGTCTTGTGTTTTCCTTTTGGGGATGATACAAGGCATTGAGGCATTCATGTCTCTTCTATGTTGACCTAAATTTTTTTCATTTACTTTTCTTTATCTCCTTTCTTTGTCCTGTGTTTTCCTTTTGGGGATGACACAAGGCATCTAGACATTCATGTCTCTTCCATGTAGACATGAAAGGTTTTTCTTTGTTTTCACTCTCTTTGTGTCATTCTTCCAGTTATATGTGTATTTGGGGAATGATGGAAATTTTGATCTCTCTAAAAACATTGTAGCAAGAACATACTAACCCCAAATCCATAGATCCCTTACGTGTTTGAATTTTCATTTTTGGGGGCAACCCCTTTTCTCTTTTCTTATGCATGATGTAGCTTTATTCAGAAACATATGACTTGGCATAGGGCTTTCCAAGTTAGATCTCATGTCTCCTTTCTTTGTTTGCATTTATCATTTGCTACTTTAAAGTAGTTTCTCACAGTAGGGTGTTTAGCAATTTCTTTAAACTGGAGGCATACATTGGCATTATTATTTTGCATTTTTCTTTTTCATGGTTCATGTTGCAGTCTTTTTACTTTATACGATGTATTTTTCATTTTGTGGATGACATTGGGTGTGATGTCCTTCAAGAGCATGATCTATCTTAGCATATTACATTCTGTTAGAGCCTTTTTTGGTTGTCTTTCAGGTTTTGGTTGTGTGCCCTTGTTTTTCATCGTAAATCCTTGGCTTGTGAGTTTTATCTTTCATTTTAGCACGTGGTTAAATGGGCTCCCATAAGGGTTGAGCCCAGCGTGCTAGTTTTCATCTCTCCGGTGGGGCGGCCTGTGTTAGGGTTTTTCCTGGCTTTTCTTTTTCTTATTTTTGGGCTTTTAGTTTGGTTCCCCTTTCTCTTTTGCTTGCCTTGGCTTTTCTTTTATTTTATCGGAGGTGGAATGGATGCTTGAACGCAACTAGAACTTTCCCAAATTCTGAAGTTCTAGTTCCTGTTTACACATTCGTCCCGGTTCTGATTCTGCGTGATTGGAGTTTCTTTTCCTTTCTGCCCTGCATTGGTCACTAGTCGTTTTCCTCTCTGCATTCTTCCCTTTCTCTTTTGCTTTGTTTCCTTTGGCGAGCGCAGGATCGGAATGAGAATAGGTTTTGGAACCTTTATAGGGGTTCTAGTTTTGGGTTCTGTTCCACTCCCGTCTCCCTTCCTTTGTCTTTTGTAGAGGCGGATCTGGGTCGGGTGGTCATTTTAGTATTCATTTCTTTCCCCACTCTGGCTCTAACTCCATCTCTTTCCTGGTTCTGGCTCCAACCTTGTTTGGTTCCCATTCCGCTGGCTTTTTGATTCATTGACCTACCTGGCCAGTACACATGCAACTTAAGTTATCCTTTATGACCTGTTTCTTGCTGGCAACTGACCCCTTGCTACCATTTTCACTGGCCCCACGTTGTTTTCGCTGAGACCTTTGGTGCTCAGGATTACCTCTTGGTGACCCCGGCTTGTCTCCACAAAATCTTTATCGACCTATGTTGGTTGAGGTCAGAGAGATGTTTCCCCGACTTCTTTGTGTCTCACCAATGGGATTTTCCCATCGATGTGTTGGTGTCTGCTTGGGGTGAGGTCTTCTCGACTCCCCTTGGTCTCCCCAAGATCCTTTTGGCTGCCCCCCGCTGTGCATTTTTGCTTGCATAAGTCTGAGTTGCCTATCGGCAAGACTTATCATTTTTCACAATGACTAGAATTTATTTATAGGTGGTTGTCGGTTAGACCCTAGTTTTTGTTTTGGCGATCGAGTAGGGGTTCTATCGGCAAAGGCTTGAGGCATTGATATATGTCATAGTGAATTTGTTGATTCTTGCCAATGGTATCTTGTGATTTGCTTTCGACGTGGGTTATACCTTTCGTTGAAGGGTCTTGGCAATGTTAGCTTGTTATACTGACTGGTGCTTTAGGTTTATTCGATATGGCTAATGTTGCTTCGCTATAATGTCTCAGTGAACTCAGTGGGTCTTGTCGACAGCGGTTCAATATGTGGCTTTTGGTGAAAGTCCTAAATTCTCTCGGTGGATAGGTGTATAAAGGTCTTCTCGGTATAACAATGTAATGTCTACATAACCTCTCACCGAGGATTGCGTGCTACAGTGACATACATTTGGCAAGTGAATTCATCAGTGGGAAATGTTATAAGTCACAGCAACTTGAAATGATGTCTTCGATGAAGCTTGGTGAAATCTCTATAGTGTCTCGCTGATGGTAGGTGACTATAGCGACTGTGAACAAAGTGAAAGGATTGCTTCGGTGAGGGATATGCCCTTGTCTTGGCGAATGGATAGTACATAAAGGAAATGAATTTCGATGAAGCATTTTGACTCTGTATGATGTCTTCCTAAGTCCATCTTCTCTTGCTGATAGTGTTTCTGTTCAGGTGTCGCCATGACCTCCTGTTGAGTGAGCTTTCTCTCACCGATGGGGTGTTATTCTAAGTTGAAATCTCACGCCGATGTGCACATAGTCTCGCTGACTTGACTGCTCAATCAAACACATAGATCTTTGCCATGATGTCTATACAACCCGGCCATTTCTCCCCAACTCTATGGTGCACTTGGTATCCTTTGCGGACTTCACTAGGATGTTTCACCGACCCGGATGCCTCTTGCCGACTATGATGAGCACTCAATGTAACATAAGATTCTCAGCTTGTGGTATTCTCGACACCACTTTTTCTTACCAACGGTGGTTTCCTGCCTCAATGGCTAATGATATTTAAACAATAGCTATCCAATCTAAGTGATCAATGGCAGAGATTCAAACATGCGCGCAGTCGGGGTTTCAAAGATGTTTGTGCGTAAAAAATAGAAGACTTGGAGCATTCATGGTGGCAGATGAGAGGGTCGCTGGTTCCACTGAACTAGCATTCATGGCGATGTGACTCTGGGACAAGAATGGCATGGCTCGAGTGCGGGTGCATGGATTTGGTGGCGGATTTGGTGCAGGTTGATTGATCTTTGTTCGTGCAAGAATGTCTCCCCTGATGGATATCCGACCAGAGGAATTTATGTGACCAAAGAAGTTGTTGAAGGTCACAACGAGGGTTTTGATTGGTCATGATGCAGTTGGGGACTTATGTGGCGTGTTGATGTGGCTCTGAGTTGGGTGATGATCCCTGGACTGTTTAAAAGGAATTTATGAATCATTTGTAAGGGTCTTCGGCCAAACACTGAAAGAAGAACAAAAAGAGCACTAAGTCATAGAGTCAGGTTTTTACCAGATTTTGAGGTCTCGGGTTACAGTCTATAAATTGTAAGGTTCTTGGATGCATACCAGAACCCAAATGTATTTTTTTAGGTCTTTGAGTCTCTCCTTTGGATTGTACATTTGAATTGTTAATGAAACTGATCAAGGATTATTCCATTAGCCTTTGTAATACTTTCTAGCATTGTTTGTTTTGATAATAGCCCTTGTTCAAGGAACAAGTTAAATTGCTTTCATCATCTCAGAAATTTATATGTATGATTGAAGGATTTGATAAGTAGTCTTTAAGATCTGATCACTAGCTGTGGGATTAAGAAGGTTAGTTTCACATAGGCTTTATTTGTCCAAGTAATCATTCCTTCTATTTGCAAATTGTCTTGACTTCGTAGCCCAATGGATGTGGCACTAATTTGATATATGCTATTTGTCTTTAGGGTTTCAGTTATCTTGGTTAAGAACATTCATTTTATTTAATCAGTCTTGTTTGATGTCTTGCCCTACCTCCTGGTTGCTGCAAGTACTGTGTTACTGAGAATCAAAGCCATATTTGAGGTTCTCAATACTTGGCATCAGGAGTCATCTGCTATAAAAAGCAATGTCTAGTCTTCTTTAAGGCATTGTGTGGGTAAACCCACCCTAGTTCTGCAAAGCCTAAAGAGAAAAAGATCTCATTCTTTGACTGAATCTTTTAAGTTGGTCCAGGTCCTCTGAGCTGCCCTTGATTGGAGTTGGCTACTCCATAGGTAGAATAGGAGACCAACCTGGTTGCTCCATTAAAAAACCCCCAACAAGATGGTGACTCTGCTGGGGAGATATAAAAAGAAGAGAAAATAAGAGGAGAATTTGAAGCCATCATAGCTTTTACGATGTGCCTCCCCCTCTTGTCAAATATCTCGAAGAATCCAAAAATGGGTCATATCAGTGTGCAATAGAGTCATATCTTTGTATGCCATGTTGGTGTTGTTCAAAGTTTGAAGAATCTCAGGCCTAGAGAAAGTTTTGTTGCAGTTAGCCTGAAATATTTATGGTGCTCTGCTGGTGGAACAAACCTAGAGAAGGACTTATATGTAAGTGAACTTCATATCATTTGAAGTTCTATCCTCTACAAAGAGGTGGTGACTCTGTCAAGGTAAACCCATTGAAGATTTGAAGAATGTTCCAGAGCTGCAATGTTTCCAGGTATTCTTCATGTTTTTGAACATTTGAGAAAGTAATAATGTGTTTCCCTATTTAGTGATTCAACACTACCTGAGGGAAAGGTAGTAAATGGTGTTAGCACATTTCCATTTGCTGGATCTGTTGAATATAGTTGCAGTTCCATTGTAAGATTGTGTCTAGTGCTCAAGTCTCAATTTGTGTGGATGATGAGAATGTATTTATACACCCTGAGGGTGGTCATCCACTTGTTTTTTCATATGCTAGTTATTGTTGTAATTATGCACAGTCAATGAGCCTTGACTTGTAATATCTATGGAGCACCAAGCCATAAAAAAGATTGTCAAAAGGTTTCCTAAGTCTGATAAAGACTCAAGGACGCACAAGACCAAGATAAGGCCTGAATGGAAGGTTGTATTTGAAAGAGGTCTAAGAGAAATGGATGAGAGACATCTGATTTTTCAACGGCTTAGAGATAGTCAAACTGTATCTACTTGTCAGGTTGTCACACCAGTTGTTAACTCTTCTGACCCATTGGATGCTTAGTTAGATTTGTCATGGGTTGATTACAAAGTTGAATGTATGTCAGCTCAGGTATATAAAGAGATGCCTAGATTTCATAGATATAATGTTTATGGAGGAGATGCACATGTTGAGAGTTTCTCCAATTTCATGGAGAAACATTCTTTTAAGTATTAGGATGCATGGATGAGATTTTTTGTCAGATCCCTGGAAGCTAGAGCTCGAGACTAGTATTTGAGTTTCCCTGATACATATTTTCCTTGCTGGGATGAATTAGTGGCTGCTTATAGAGAACAATTTGCAAGAGATCCTTTAGACCTAGTCAAAAGGTTAAGGAAAATTAAGAAACAAGATGAGGAGTCAAGTGTTGATTTCAATCATAGATTTGCTACTGCCTTGTCACTAATCCTAGAGAATTTCAGACCTAGCACTCCATGTTGTATCCACATGTATTTTGAAGCTTATGAAGAAGGATCTAATGCATTATTGAAAGAATTCAAGATACTGAGCATGTAGATGGCCTACATAGTCCTAGACAATCTAGAAAAGTAGAGAAATGAATATATACAGAGCCTGTTGTCTTCATTTTTCAGCACCCATGCTGATAAAGATAAAAACTCTATACAAATGGATGATCAGTCTTCTTTAGACAGGTGCATAGTTGAGAAAATTGAGACTAGAGGTGTTGCTTCATCAGATGATGAGGAAGTTGTTTATGAACAACTTGCAAAGGTGGTGCCCCAAGCAGATGATCAGAATTTGAGTCTCTCAAGTTGAGAACCTGGAGAGGAGCATCAGTTAGACTAGCCCTTTGGAGAAGGGAAGTGTGATCAGCATTGTGATGAGACAATTGAGTAGTTCAGGTGCACAAATGTGTGCAGTCTTGACACAAGTCTTCATGAGAAGAAAAATAAAGTTGCTGATTCAGGGAGTGCTCTGGTGGATATTAGATTTGATAGAGGAGGTGTGGAAATTCACCCTCATGAAGGTAATCCTTTTGAAGATACCTTGGGATATCCTGGTTTGTTGCTTGGTGTTGCATCCAGTTTTGGTGAAGGTCAAGAAGAAGAAACGGTTGAGAAAATGGATCAGAGCAGTGATCCATTGAGCATTGAGCAAATGTTAGATTTATTGACCACAAAATATCAGAGGTTTGCACACAACAACTCTATGTTGTTGTGGGCAACTCCTATCGACCTTGACACTGATGATGACCTTCAAGAAGCAAGGTATGATACAAGTGAGTCTGGTTCTATCTGTGATGATGAACCAGCTGATCATGTTGTGTATGACAAAGTGCAGTTTCTTTTTGATGACTTGAATGAGCCTAGGCATGAATATTTTCACATGGATGATGATGTTGGTTCTAATGAGGGATCAGTTTATGCTTCTGAACCAAAATTGTTTGCTATTGAGCAAGCTTATGATACAGAAGGTGATCATACCTCATGTTCAGAAGATAATGATAGTTGGACAACAGATGTGGATGAATCAGAACTCTCTGATCATTATCACCACCAGCATGATGAGGAACAGGTGCAAGTAAAAAGAGGAAGCATGAGTAGAAGTCAAAACCATCTTGACTTTAGTGATGTGCCTCCTCCTCCTACTGAACATGATGAAAGTTGTGTTGACACTAAAGGGATACTTGGTTGCCTCCCTACTATCCATGTTGATATTGATTTATTTGAGCCCTCACTTGGGGTGTTTGACTTTGAGTTGAGTGCAGATGTGAAAGATGAATCAGTGCACACCATTGAACATGGGATGAAGAAAATGTTCCCATGTTGCAGTAACCAGTACACAGATACTCCTGATTATGAACCTTTTGTCTTCGACATGTGCAGAGATGATTTGCATGTCATGGAAGAAGTTGTTTATCAGAGCTTTTAGTTTGATCTGTAGACTGATTTTGATGACAAATCTTGTGATGTCAAGGATCAAGTGGACTATGAATGTTTTTATTTCCTAGTCCAAGCAAATGAGAATTTAGTAAAACATAACCATGAATTGTCCAGGGAGATATGCCACAAAGATTATAATCTACAGTTAGTATCAGGTTGCATGTTGCAGTTTGACAATGTAACTGGTGGCATTGGAAAGCACAATATTTCAATGGGACTGGCCAGTGACCAAGCTAGTTTGTGGATAGTTCATGACAGTGTGATCAGTTTTTGTCTATGGAAGGCAATAGAGAATCAAGTTTTTGACAGAGGTAAAAGCTGGTTCTCATTTTTCATTCGGTGGCCTAGTGTCATCAGGTGAAACAAAGGAATGAATCAAGTGACTTTTGAATTACCTATTCATGGACAATTCATGAGGGTACTTCGCCTGAAGTATATCTTTTTTCCATGAACAATAGTTCTAGTGTTTGGTTTCTTGGTCTCTTCCTTTTTGCTGTGTTTGCTAAACCTGTCCGGTTAGCTCCTGGTCTATTTTTGGCTTTTTGTTCTGGTCTGCTCTCCCAGTGATCTGAATTCTTGCTATGCCCATGGGGGGCATACATCCCCAACTGGAGCCTATGTTAGAGCCTTTTTTGGTTGTCTTTCAGGTTCTAGTTGTGTGCCCTTGTTTTTCATCACAAATCCTTGGCTTGTGAGTTTTATCTTTCATTTTAGCATGTGGGTTAAATGGGCTCCCATAAGGGTTGAGCCTAGCGTGCTAGTTTTCATCTCTCTGGTGGGGCGGCCTATGTTAGGGTTTTTCCTAGATTTTCTTTTTCTCATTTTTGGGCTTTTAGTTCGGTTCCCCTTTCTCTTTTGCTTGCCTTAGCTTTACTTTTGTTTTATCGGAGGCAGAATGGATGCTTGAACGCAACTAGAAGTTTTCCAAATTCTGAAGTTCTAGTTCCTTTTCACGCATCCATCCCAGTTTCGATTCCACATGATTGGAGTTTCTTTTCCTTTCTGCCCTACATCGATCGCTGGTCATTTTCCTCTCCACGTTCTTCCCTTTGTTTTTTTCTTTGTTTCCTTTGGCGGGCACGGGATCGGAATGAGAACAGGTTTTGGAACCTTTTTAGGGGTTCCAGTTTCGGGTTCTATTCCGCTCCCGTCTCCCTTCCTTTGTCTTTTGTAGAGGCGGATCGGGGTTGGGTGGTCATTTTGGTTTTCGTTTCTTTCCCCGCTCTGGCTCTGACTTTGTCTCTTTCCTGGTTCTGGCTCTGACCTTGTTTGGTTCCCATTCTGCTGGATTTTTGATTCATTGACCTGCCTGGCCGGTACACATGCAACTTAAGTTATCTTTTATGCCCTATTTCTCGTCGGAAACTGACCCCTTGCTACTATTTTCACCGGCCCCACGTTGTTTTCGCTAAGACCTTTGGCACTCAGGATTACCTCTTGGCAACCCCGACTTGTCTCCCCGAAATGTTTGTCGGCCTATGTTGGTTGAGGTCGGGGAGATGTTTCCCCGACTTCTTTGTGTCTCACCGATGGGCCTTTCCCATATGTGTGTTGGTGTTTGCTTGGGGTGAGGTCTTCCCAACTCCCCTTGGTCTCCCCGAGATCCTTTTGGCTGCCCCCCGCTGTGTGTTTTTGCTTGCATAAGTTTGATTTTCCTATCGGTAAGACTTATCATTTGTCACATTGATAGAATTTATTTACAAGTGGTTGTCGGTGAGACCCTGGTTTTTGTTTTGGCAATCGAGTAGGGGTTCTATCGGCAAAGGCTTGAGGCATCGATATATGTCATAGTGAATCTATTGAGTCTTACCGATGGTATCTTGTGATTTGCTTTCAACATGGGTTATACCTTTTGTTGAAGGGTCTTGGCGATGTCGGCTTGTTATACCGACCAACGCTTCAAAGTTCTTCGATATGGCTAATGTTGCTTTGCTATAATGTCTCAACGAACTCAGTGGGTCTTGTTGACATCGGTTCAATATGTGGCTTTCGGTGAAAGTCATAAATTCTCTCGACGAACAGGTGTATAAAGGTCTTCTCAGTATAACAATGTAATGTCTACATAACCTCTCACCGAGGATTGTGTGCTACAACGACATACATTTGGCAAGTGAATTCATTGGCGGGAGATGTTATAAGTCACAGCGACTTGAAATGATGTCTTCAATGAAGCTTGGTGAAATCTCTATAGTCTCTCGCTGATGGTAGGTGACTATAGCGACTGTGAACAAAGCGAAAGGATTGCTTCGGTGAGGGATATGCCCTTGTCTTGGCGAATGGATAGTACATAAAGGAAATACATTTCAATGAAGCATTTTGACTCTGTATGATGTCTTCTCGATTCCATCTTCTCTTGTCGATAGTGTGTCTGTTCAGGTGTCACCATGACCTCTTGTTGAGTGAGCTTTCTCTCATCAACGGGGCGTTATTCTAAGATGAAATCTCATGCTGATGTGCACCCGGTCTCACCGACTTGACTGCTTGATCAAACACATAGATCTTCACCATGATGTCTGGCTGACCCGACCATTTCTCCCTGACTCTATGGTGCACTCGGTATCATTTGCGGACTTTGCTGGGATGTTTCACCAACCCGTTGCCTCTTGCCAACTATGATAAGCACTCGATGTAACATAAGATTCTCGCCCTGTGGTCTTCCCAACACCGTTTTGTCTTGCCGATGGTGGTTGCCTGCCTCAACAGCTGATGATATTTAAACGACAGCCGTCCAATCTCAGTGATCAATGGTAGAGATTCAAACATGCACATTGTCGGGGTTTCAAAGATGTTTGCACACGAAAAATAGAAGACTTGGAGCATTCATGGTGGTAGATGAGACGGTCGCTGGTTCCACTGAACCAACATTCATGGCGACGTGATTCTAGGACAAGAACGACATGGATCGAGTGTGGGTGTGCAGATTTGGTGGCAGATTTGGTGCAGGTTGATTGATCTTTGTTCGTGCGAGAATGTCTCCCCTGATAGATATCTGACCAGAGGCATTTATGTGACCAGAGAAGTTGTTGAAGGCCACAGTGAGGGTTTTGATTGGTCACAATGCAGTTGGGGTCTGACGTGGCATGTTGATGTGGCTCTGAGCTGGGTGACGATCCCTAGACTATTTAAAAGGAATTTATGAATCATTTGTAAGGGTCTTCGGCCAGATACTGAAAGAAGAACAAAAAGAGCACTAAGTCACAGAGTTAGGTTTTTACCAAATTTTGAGGTCTCGGGTTATAGTCTGTAAATTGTAAGGTTCTTGGATGCATACCAGAACCCAAATGTATTTGTTTAGGTCTTTGAGTCTCTCCTTTGGATTGTACATTTGAATTGTTAATGAAACTGATCAAGGATTATTCCATTAGCCTTTGTAATACTTTCTTGCATTGTTTGTTTTGATAATAGCCCTTGTTCAAGGAACAGGTTAAATTGCTTTCATCATCTCAGAAATTTATATGTATGATTGAAGGATTTGATAAGTAGTCTTTAAGATCTGATCACTAGCTGTGGGATTAATAAGGTTAGTTTCACATAGGCTTTATTTGTCCAAGTAATCATTCCTTCTGTTTGCAGATTGTCTTGACTTCGTAGCCCAATGGATGTGGCACTGATTTGATATATGTTATTTGTCTTTAGGGTTTCAGTTATCTTGCTTAAGAACATTCATTTTATTTAATTAGTCTTGTTTGATGTCTTTCCCTACCTCCTGGTTGTTGCAAGTACTGTGTTACTGAGAATCAAAGCCATATTTGAGGTTCTCAATACTTGGCATCAGGAGTCATCTGCTTTAAAAACAATGTCTGGTCTTCTTTAAGGCATTGTGTGGGTATACCCGCCCTAGTTCTGTAGAGCCTAAAGAGTAGAAGATCTTAGTCTTTGACCGAATCTTGTTAGTTGGTCTAGGTCCTCCGAGCTACCCTTGATTGGAGTTGGCTACTCCATAGGTAGAATAGGAGACCAACCTGGTTGCTCCATTAAAAAACCCCCAACACATTTCTCTTAGTGGCTTGATGCGACACACTACATCCCCTAAGTTGTGAATCTTCTATTCTTTGATTGGTCCTCTCTTGGAGACATTAGGTACAATGTTCCATAAGTTAAGATCTCATGTGAACTAAGCAAGAATCCTTTGAACGTTCTTTACTTTTTACATTTTACATTTTCAGTTATATGGACACCTTGCATAACACAACTTGTATTCCTGTAGAGCCATCTTGTTTATTCATGAGCTCCAAGCATATGAATTTTTACTTATCTCATGAAGCTTGAAAAACATTTGTTGCATGGCACCTTATCAAATTTATTATAAAAAAAAACTTTCGTATGGTTTTGATGGTGTGAGTTGAATGAGGGTATGACTTTCCCTTAGCCACTCATGTGTGTGTGTGTGAGTGGATACCAACCATGTGTGTGTGTCTCACCTACTTGGACTTCTCACCTAGCAGAGAACCTAGAGTTCCATTGGCTCAGAGTGTGCATTTTCTTTTAGACAAACAACCTAGATCTGATCAACATCGTGATGGACAAATGATCGAAGCTTGATCAACAACCCTTTCTTTAATTTTTTCTCCTCTCCATGTCTTTGGTAGTGTATTCTTGTGCTTTTATATTGCTCTTCATCATTTTCATGTGTGTTCTTTTGTGCCCATATTGGTTTTCCATAGGACCTTGTTCTTGGGGGCTTGCGCAACCCTCTTGATCATAGCCATCCTATCTTACCAACATTTGGTGCATTTGAACCCCTCTTGATCATGGCCATCCTATCTTACTAGTGTTGGTGCATTTGGTCTACTTTAGTGTGAGTTGAAAGCATGTTCCTCCTCTCACTAAAGTGTGGGCTAGATGTAATGACAAAAAAAGGTCCCCCCTAACTTTTCCTTGATTTAGTGTTGTAATATGTCTAACATATTCACATTAGGTCTTGGGACCTTGTGAAATAAATAAAATTATTGATGCCTTATTTAGAGTGTTGTAAAGTGTTGTAACACACTTTCACACTTTTCAAGGGTTTTATTAAATAATTGGGCTTCTTTATGCTTTAATTGGCCTTATTTTACATCTATAAGTGTCATTTAATGCATCTTTTTGAGGATAATGCCAACACAAATCAATATCAAATCATAATTCAGGTGTTTCTAGCTTGAGTGGCCTTGATTTAGTGATCTGGGACTCATTCGCCACCTTGGGAAAATGAGTCTCACCTAGGTTTTTTGGTCCAGAACCTATTTTTCTAGAACCTATTTTCACACCTTTCTAAGAATTTTTTAAAATGGTCCCATAAATTATTCTTGATGGAACTCATTTTCCACCTTGGGAAAATGACTCCCATGTGGCTGAAAATTAAAATTAATTCAAATATTTGGTGGTATTTTATCCTCCTAGATCTAATGTTAGCTTGTAGTGTTGTAATTTCAAGAATTTTTGTATAATTAAGTATAAATAAAAGTTTCTTTCACTCATTTTTACACCTAGCAATTTTGAGTTCACAAGAGAATTTAAGCATTCTCAAGAGCATTAAAGAGTCTTCAAGAGTAGATCATCAAGCATTTTAGAGCATCATTCAAGCATCAAGCATCATGTCAAGGATTTCATGTATCATGTTTATTTTTGAGAAAATAATTTTGATGTAGGATTTTATGATTCAAGCTAGCATTTCATTCATGATCTATCCTATTCAAGAAAGATTCAATATCTACATAAATTGGATCCATCTCATACATGTTTGCAACACTTCATTTCTAGGGTTTGGTGAGTTGCATCATCATATTTTGTTCATTCATCATTCTCCATTCTTATTTTATTCTATTTCAAGCTTTGATTACCAAAATAAGGTTTGACCAAGGAAAACCCCTATCCACTAACAAAACAACATTTTCCCCTCTCTTTAGCATGTGATTTGTAGTTTTAGATTGAAGACACATTGAGGAGCAAGCGTGGAGAAAGTTGTCAAAGCTCCTAAAATTTGTCAAATTTGTCATTAACCATTGGAGAACATTGGAGAACACCTATAGATTGATTTACAAAGATTTGAATCTAGAAACCTGAAGAAGTGGAATGAATAGACTAAGAAAAGTAGATTCATACTTTAAAGTTTCAAAAAACCCTAACTAGAGTGTTCACTGCTTCAGGCGAATGAGTCCAAATTTTGGTCAAAATTTAATTTTTTGTAGATTTAGATACATAATTTCCAAATTCTTATTCCTGCACAAAAACCCAGATTTTGGACTGATTTTCCCAGCTTGGTTAATGAGTCTCAATTAGTAGTAAAGTCAAAATTTCTAGCATTTCAGACCTACTTCTAGTCATCTTTAGATTCTAGGTGTACACAATTCATCCTATGGTTTGTTCTATTTTATTTTCATTTCTAGGTCATTTAGTTAAAGCTTGCATTGAATTAGGGTTTAGTGTTACATCTTGCATTTCATTTGTCTTTCCAAGTTTTAACTTGGTGGTGAACCCCTCATTAGTTTGCATGCAACCCCTAGGATAGCCCTATAGTAATATCTCTTTCTCCTTGCATTGAGATCTCTAGGGTTATCCTTGAATGAAATTGTAAAGTGGGTGTGCTCTATGTCCTAAACCATACGAAATCACCTAACCCATTTAGTTTTATCATATCTCATATAGGCATTGGTGGACACAAAAAAATTGATGCTATAGTTAACATGCCACCTACCAGAAACATTTCTCAATTATGCACTTTACAAAGAAGAATTTAGGATATTTGTCATTTTGTAGCATCCTTAACGGACTAAACATTGACCTTCACACATCTTCTTAAGAAAGAGGTTCAATTTATTTGGAATAAGGATTGTAAATAGGATTTTGAGAGTTTGAAAGATGGTGTGCATATTTTGTACACACACCCTACCGAAGGAAGGGATCCCCTTTTTTTTGCTCACGATGGGTTGTTGCTTTTGACGTGCTACTTTTCTCTTGCCTCACTTTGTGTGCCCTTTTCCTAGAGCCTGAGTTTTTCACATGCCTTAGAATGATCAAATTCCCCTTGACCAGATTCACCTACCTCATTTTCACTAAGTCTTTTTCTTTTGCAGAAATGCCCCCATGGGTTTCCCTTCACCTGTTGCCTCAGTGTCCTCCAAGCCCTACGCACCTATAGTTGCAGGTTTCCCTTTGTGCGATGCCTCCATCCCTTCACTATTTTACTAACAGCTAGCTTCAGAAATTTTCTCATGTGGTAGATCTCACATCTACCTTTGCCTCCGCATCTCTAAGGCCTCGTGGTCCTGCAATTACAGGCCGCCTCATGTAGGTTGCTATTCATGTTTCATCGCTGAGTAGTGACTGATGCCCAACTTCTACCTACATGGTGGGATCTACACTTTAGTTTCTCTATCCAAGCCTTGACCAAGCATCCAAATGAGAATGAGTTTCTACATCTCATTTAACCTGGGTCCACCTTACCAAGAAATCAGTGCATGCCATTATTGGTGATTGGCCTATAGACGATGGTCCTTGCCCTTCATTTTGACCTGAGGAATTCAAATATGAGAAGAGAAACAAAGTCCTCCCCTCTTTTTTCACTTTTTCCTTTCTCCTACTGACTTGGTCCGTGCTTGCTTACTTCACTTTTTCCTTCACTTTTTGACTTTTGGGACAAGTTGCCTATGGGGACAAGTTGTGGCGAACCCTCCAGCTTCCCCCTTCCAAATCTTCATATTTCCAAAAAGGTGTGCAAACCTCAAGTTCTCATCATCTAGGGCCCATAAAATGAGTGTCTTCACATGCCTAAAGGGGTTTGAATCAAATTTTCCATGTGTTTAGACATTGCAGAAATTTCACAGTGGAAGTCCACTCACAAAAGTCCATCTGTGGAAGTCCGTTTGAGAAATGTCATTGTAAAGGGTGGCGGACCCTCCGGCTTCCGCATTCCAAATTTCTCAATTTTTCAAAATGAGTTAAATATTAAGGAAATATTTCCTAGCACTCTTTCTCCCCCTTTTCCAACATACTAAAATTGAAAAATCTTAAATTTACTACGTTTTGTGAAGTTGCGGGAATTTCTTTGTAGTTCGTCATCCCTCTGTTGCTATTGTGGGAATTTCTTTGTGAGAAGCTGTCCCTCTGCCACCATTATGGGAACTTCTTTGCGGGCCACCGTCCCTCCACTTCCATTCGTATGAATTTCTTTGTGGGTAGCCATCCCTCCATTACCATCCATGAGAATTCCCTTGTGGGCCATCGTCCCTCCATTGTCGTTCGCAGGTTTCTGTGAGCTAGATGTCATTTTTAAGGCAATGGACCCTCCAGCCTCCACATTCTAGATTCCCACTTTTTTTGAAAAGGGCCAAATAATTGAGGAATAGGTCTAGGCACCCTTCTAATGCATCTTCCATGTGCTTAATTTGGAAAAGCTCAAAATTGCTAAGAGTTGTGGCAGTGCAGAATTTCACCTACGGGTCGCTGTGCTCAAATTTCGTTGCTTAATGGTGGAGATTGCAAATTTCCTTCGACCTTCCTGCACCCGCATGCCTCAGACCTGCAAACGCATAAAGCTTAACCTAGTAACTCAAGTGCCTTATAATATATTTATGCACGTTCCAAAGTGTCTCACATGGAATTTTATTGCCAAGTTCCAAAGTCCTAGCCTAGGGGAAACCCGCATCCTTGGGCCCGCATTGGTGAAAATGATCCAAATGAACTCCAAATGCTAAATGATGACAAATTTGATGATATTTGATGATGTATTAATGGATCTAACACTCGATTTGTAGGATTCATGGAACCTGCTGAGAGACCATCAAGGAGGCATGCTGAGAGGGTTGAACAAGGAAAGAACACATCATTTTAGTCATCATTCATTTTATGCTTGCCTCAGATCCTAGCATGCATTGATAGAACTTGCACTACAATAAGGAGTGCTTTCACACAAGATGTATTGGGAAACATGTACTTCAAATAAAATATGCTCAAGCAATGGATAGTTTCCAAAATAGAGGACCTTCTTATCCATGAATGTGTGCCAAAGAGGCTAGTGCCATGAATAAAAAAATTGACCTTGGGAAGGAGCAAGAAGGAGTTATTTTATCCTCCACCAGGTGATGACGATTTCTAGGAGCTATCCATCCAGATCATGAGCAACATATCTACTTCTTAGAAGCACCAATCTGCAAAAGGAATGCACTTAATTAGCTACAAGAATGCTGTGAACACATGAAAAAAGGGAATCCTTTAATAGTTTCCAGCTACAGCAAGGAAGGAAACCACTAAAAGAAAAAATTTCTACAGTGCTAGGGTCAATAGAAGAAAAAATAGGCTATAAGACAAAATAGAGAAGAGGACAAAATAGCCTATTTTAAATTGTGAAATATTGAGGGGTAGGTGAAACCCTAATGTAAAAAAAATCTGGGCTACTCATTATAAATCAATGCTAGCCATTCATTTGAGCTTTGGAAAACTATAAATAGGGGCTTTCTCCTCATTTGTAAGTGTTGGAGAACTACTGCAAAGGGAATTTTGTAGCAATAAAAGGAAGCATTGCATGATTTTATGGGTTTTTTCTTTGAGTTTGTTCATCTTGCTTGCATGATTCAACTTCCACATTAGATTTAGTTGCAGTTTCTTGGATGGTTGTGATAATGGTGTTTGTTGTTATGGTATTTGATGAACTTTCAACCCATACTTTTGGCACTTGTTGATGACAAGCTGTTGTGCAAAGTCAGCCTAGGCTTCCTTATTTCATTACTGCAACTTAGTTCAATTGTATGTTCATGAAGTGCATGTACAATATGAAAATCTATAGTCCTTCGAATATTGCACTAGTTTTGTGTAGCTGTAGGCTTCTCTTGGTCAAGAAAAACCCAATTTAGGAAGTTTGGCTATTGTAGCAGCCTCCATTATTACTATTCATTCATAGCTTAGATTTAGAACAACTCACTCAACCCTTTCTCTTTTGCCATTTCTTTTAGTCCTTTGTTAGAGTAGGATTCATAGCATCACCACAATGCTAAATTTGATGAAAATGGTGAGTTTCAACTTGTTGTTTTGAGGGGGAAGCCACTGTTCAATCATTTCCAGTACCCTCATAACTCCATTTGTAGAACCAACTTCCCATGCTTTGTAAACCATAAAGGCCACCTTGTGATTACCATTAAATCACATCAACCAATTGAACTATTGCAAGAATTTCCATGACCTAACACCCGAGAGACCTTGGGGTAGTAATCTGGAACTTGTTTACAAATTTCTACCTTTCAAGAGAGGTAGCATACTTGTGTGCTTCCTATGTTGAGAAGGTACAAAAACACTCATCAAAAGAACTGGCACTAGAATTAGGGCATGGATGAGCACAAGACTGCAAATCTAAATGTTGGAAGTTGAAAAGTTCTCCCAAGTAAAAATCTGAGAGAGGAAGATCTCATCATTTGTTGAAAGTTTAAAAAAATCAAAAATTTGAAGACAAGCAACATTTGAACTGAGATGGAGTAGTGACTGAAAGTTAACATCACTCAGCTACAAGAAGATTTAAATAGGAGATTGAGGAAGCCATTGCAAAAAATTGCATTGGCAGAAAAATATAGAATCCACAACACTCGTAGGCACAATGAATTGGAATGTCTAACATTCTTGGGAAAAATTGAAATGGTTTTGCAAAGAGAGATTCCCTTTTGAAAAATATATCAACCCTTAGCCTCAAGAGACTCAGAAGAAGAATTGACCGAGATGGAAGCCAAGGAATTCAAGGAGTTGATCCAAGAGCACTTGAGAAACAAAGAAGGATTCAGACAAGAATAAGTGTTGATAACTGGATGGTGTAGATTCCATAATCCAGTCCACCCAGAATTTGCTTGTCCATCATGTGTAGATGTCATTACCCAAGTCAACAACTATTTAGGAAAGTTGGAACATCCAAATCTCAATGAAGAGGGGTCATCCCATGAGGCAGAAGAGCTGCCAACATCTAGGGGACAACATATTGAAGTTAAACCAAGAAGCTCCATAGAAGCAAGTGTTGGGACAACAAAAATTGAGGCTGAAAATCAAGAGGAAGGAGTTGAGTTCCTTGGGACAGCAATAAGCCTTGATGAAAGTTCAATTGGAAAAGGAATAGAAGACATTTTATCCAAAGGAAAAGATTAGTACTCCACTCTAGAAGAGGAACCATGGACACTTGAAGATGAATTAATAAAGTTTGTAGCAACATATGCTGGGACAACCAATGTAGATGTTGAAAATCAGAAAGAAGAAGAGGTTGGAAGTTTTCGGACAGTAGGAAATGATGATGAAAGCATAAGTGAAATAACATTAGAAGACCTTTCCTTCATGAATGACAATGAGCAAGCATCTAAAAATGAGGATTTGGAGGAATGGGAACAACCACATGCCATAGCTTTCTACCATCAACTTCCTTCCCAACTGATGATGAAGACTCGGTGGTGGAAAGATGCAATGAACTCATGTCCAGATTCGTAAGGGATTGGGAAGAGCTAAGATACCAATTATAATTGGAGGTACAATTGCTGCTAGGTTGGTGTAGGATCCATGATTTAATACATTCAAAATTCATGTGTGAGTTATGTCAAGAGGCCATCATGCAAGTTAAAGAACAAGTGGAGCAATTAAGCACACCACCTCCCATAGTTGCTTCCATAATTGAACCAGAAGTCCAAGAACATGAACCTAGTGATGACTCTTTTGGAAAAATAAGGACACACAACTAAGAGGGGGGGTGAATCAGTTGTGACAGAAACATAAAATTTTCTAACTTAACGTAATCTTAAATATGATGAATAAGAAATTAACCACAAACAATTAACACATTAGAGAGACAAAGAACACTAAGATTTGTGCATGGAAACCCTATTAGGGGAAAAACCACGATGGATGTTAGTCCACAAGATTATACCCTATTAAAAGTATAATGAGAAATAATAAGGGGAATGCACATGCATTTAGGAACACTACCTAGAGCTCACTGCTCAAATAAAAGAGAGGACTCACTATCCAACAATATAGAATAGGATTAAAATCCAAAGGGTATGAACTAAGAAAATAGCTTCTGCACAAGCCTAATTATAGTTCCAATTAAGCTCAGAAAACCTTCTTCACACTTCACTCAATCGTCTTTACACTCTTCTCTGCTATCGATTGATATTCACACATAGGAGTACACCAATCACCTTTTCCACACTAAGCACATGCTATATCAATGAAACAATCACCCTTATATATCCGCTACATGAGATTTCATCACAACTTAGTCAGTCAGGAGAAATAAAACATATTTTCAATGTCGGCCCAAATTTACAAATAAATTTTCAATGTGAATCCACCAAGGTCAGCCACAACATAGTGGAGACCCAAATTAACATCTCCAACACAAAAAGACTTTAATTAATTTCACCACGAAGATCCACAACATGCTATCATCAACATGTCAGCCAGGGACATGAAATACTGAACATGCTCAAGAAAAGATCTTCAACCATGAGCACTCTGATTAATGTGGATGTACCACAAAGATAGAGAATGATCTATAGACATTTGAGAACACTAAGAAACAACAAAGAAGCATATGTAACAACTGAGATTAACAAGATCACACAATCTTCATTCAGGAACACTGATAGAGACCACATAAACACTGTC
The DNA here is from genome assembly GCA_007258455.2 of Sequoia sempervirens. Taxonomy (NCBI): domain Eukaryota; kingdom Viridiplantae; phylum Streptophyta; class Pinopsida; order Cupressales; family Cupressaceae; genus Sequoia; species Sequoia sempervirens. The sequence goes on along the minus strand of VDFB02049217.1, from coordinate 16,324,821 downwards.
AGACCGCATACCTCTAAAACTTCTGGTATATGATCTAGAAACACTGAGCAATAAACCCTTTAATCCACACTAGCTAAACTTCAATGCAAAGAATAAGACTCCTTGATGACCTGCACAGTTCCACTGGGAATCTAGAACACTTCCTTTTACAATTTTCTCAATATACTCGACATATACAGCCTTTGATACACCGAATGTTAATAGTGTTGACATAAATGACAACCACATATCAACAACCATATCCACAACATCCAACAATCTCCCCCTTTGGCATTGATGGCAACACATGATGTTGAAAATACCATTACCCCAACACACTGACTTCTTCTGGTCAACTGCACTTCTCCCAACAAGGCTCTTTTCCTTAGAAATATTTTTTACAATGCACTTCTCCCCCTTGACATCAATGAAAAAGGTAACCATGACCTTTCCAAAATACACTCTCTAAATGACATATTTGCACATCTAACTACTCCCCCTGAGTAGCAGCCATAGAAACATCAATTTGGATTAGAATATAGCAATGTAGCTCATGGATTGATGCAGGAAAATGCATATTTTAGTTCTCATCAGGAGGGGTAATTACCCCTAGCATTCCTTTGAGATACTCAAAAGTATCCTTTGGAAATGGCTTAGTAAATATATCTGCAACTTGCTCTTTGGTAGGCACATATTCCAACCTGACTTCTTTCTCATTCACTTTCTCTCTCAAGAAATGAAACTTGATTGATATATGTTTAGTCTTAGAGTGTAACACCAGATTATTTGAAATATTTATTGCACTTGAATTGTCATAGTATATGGCAATAGGCTCTTCATAGACCACCCTGATATCTTTCAACATCTATTTCATCCATATCACTTGAGTATAGTTATCTGCAGCAGCAATGTATTATGCTTCAGTAGTAGATAAAGAAATGGAATTATGCTTTTTTCTCAACTCAGACACTGACTTCTTCCCTAGGAAGAAAGCAACACACTATTACTTTTCCTATCATCTACATCTCCATCCCAATCCACATCATTATATGCACTCAAAGTGAGATCATCATCCTTTGTATACCAAAGTCCAAAGTCAACTTTCCCTTTCTGGTATCTAAAAATTCTCTTCACAATAGTCATGTGATTCTTTTGGATTAGCCTGTAATCTAGCAACCATACATACAACATTCATAATGTTTGGTCTAGTCTGAGTTAAATAAAGCAATCCACCAATCATTGTCTTGTATCTAGTTTGATTTGCCTTAGGAGAATCATCATTCTATGTCAACTTACATTCGGTCACCATGGGAGTACCAACAGGTTTTGAGTCATCCATTCCAAACTTCTTCAATAGTTCTCTCACATATTTGGATTGAGATATGAAAATTCCCTTGTCTAACTAAGTAACTTGCAATCCTAGAAATAACTTCATTTCTCCAATCATACTCATCTCAAATTCATCCTTCATCTCATCAGAAAAATTCATACATAGATTGTCATCTCCTCCAAAAATGATGTCATCAAAAAAATTTCTACAATTAACTCCTTATCATTATCTAATTTCAAGTATAAGTTGCTATCAGTAGTACCTTTAGTGAATCCAAGCTTCAGTAAATATATATTAAATCTATTATACCAGGCTCTGGGGGCTTGCTTAATTCCATATAGAGCTTTCTTTATTCGACATACCATATCTTCCTTGTCAATTAGCTAAAATCCATCTGGCTGTTCAATGTATACTTCTTCTAGTTCTCCATTCAAAAATGTTGACTTCACATCCATCTGATAGAATTTGTAGTCCTTATGTGTAGCATAAGCAATAAATAACTTTACAACTTCAATTCTAGCAACAAGGGAAAAGGTTTCTTCAAAATAAACACCTTCCACTTGAGAATATCCTTTACATACTAGTCTTGCTTTATTCGAGACCACTTCACCTTGTTCATTCAACTTGTTTCTAAACACCCATTTAGTACCAATCACATTTTTGTCTTTAGGCCTAGGAACTAGTATGCATGTGTCATTCTTTTCAATTTGTGTTAGCTCTTCCTTCATAGCTTCCAACCAGTGTTCATCTTGATAGGCTTCAGTGACATTTTTAGGTTCAATCTTGGAAATCAGACAATATTCATCTGCAATCTTCCTTCTAGTTTGCACTCCTTTATTCTTATCTCCTATGATTTGATTTTCAGAATGATTTAGGTTTACATATCTTGGAGTTTTGGAGCATTCTTGAACTTCTGATTCTTCTGATCTTTCTTCTACACTTGCACTTGTCTGTACTTCTTGATTGACTTGATTTACTAGAACATATGGAATAATCTGAAGTAGATTTTGTGTCTAAGAATTATTCCCTTTTCTAGTGTTGTCTTCATCTAAATCATAACCATAGTATTTGGATGATTTGACAAAGTCCTCATCAACTCTGACATTTTCATTATTAGAAACCAAGATCTGAAATGCAAGCCAGAAAATCACCTTCCACAGAAGAGAAAAACAAAAAAGCAGAGATTGCATAAAGATGTGAAAATTGATATATTCAAAGTACAAATAATTACAAGAGATAATTTTCTTTATAAAAGAAAAGATGCATAAACTTAATCTTATCTTGAGCAAAAAGATAGCTCAATAAGATAAAGATAAGAACCTATAACTTAGGAATTAAATATTCCTAAGTAAACTTATGCAAAGTGTAATTAAATATTAATTACACCAACACCCCCCCATAAGTGCAACTTAGGGAGAAGCAGATTATTATGCAAATGATGTGAGATGGGTCTTGAAAACAAAGGCCTAATCAGGTACCCATGTACAAATGCAAAGAGAGAGAAAACCCAGTGGGAAAAACCCCCCCTCAATGAGATGAACTGCTGCAAGGAATCATTGGAAGAACTCTGATGAAGCAACACTGGAACCCCAAATCCAGCAAGCAAGGAAAGATACTTCTATCTACAACTTAAACCAAAAATGGAATCACAAATGAAACAGTAGACCCGATGCCAAGGCACACTGGAAACTCATATACTAGATTAACCTTGGAATCTGTAAGCAATAGTAGATGAAAGGATGAATGAAGCCCATGATGACAAAATCTAGAAGCTGTGTCTCTCGAAGCCAATGCCAAAATGAGACTAAAACTACCCATAAGAGAAGTACCATCAAGATTCTAGAACATTAACCATAAAAACATGGCCCTCAAATAAGAAGGATCTAAATCAATGCACCTCAAGAACCATAAACTCCCAATGTGAAGTATGAACCGAAGAAAACCAATGATGTGTCTAGCTAAGCAAGAAAGAAGCTAAAGGAAACAATAGGAAACCATAAAAACTCATGCGATTTGTCACCAATACGAAAGTTTGAAGATGGATAACCCCCCTTAATGGAACTTTATATCAGTTCATTATTACAATACCCAATTATTGCAGAAGGAGAGAATGCAAAAACATGCATAAACAAGAGAGAAAAAGTAAACCTAGTGCATGAAAAAAAAATAGCTTTGTGCATGCACAAGACAAAGTTCACATCTAAATATCTGATAAAGATAGACCTCAAATCTGTGTAGAGGCCAAAACCAGCTTTCCAACACCGCGAAAATCGCAAAAAATGGATAAGTGAGTGAAAAGATACGTCTCTCAGACTAAAAAAAACAACATCTGACTTCTAAGGCCGAAAAAAGCATCAACAATGGAAAAAAGAAAATCACACCTACGCCATTGCATAGAGCATTGAAACAGATTTCCAATGATATCTCGTTTACAAAAAAAAGACACTGTATACCCAAGTTACGCCCGTTTCTGTGAAAGTGCTCCAAAAAGGTCCAATTTCGCTGCCAGAAGCCCTCGAGGGCTAAAAAAATAGAGCCCCTAGTCACCTGGGCAGACCAGGGGGCTGGCTGTTTGGCTCCTAGGGCAGAGCCCCTGGTCACCCACGTGACTGGGGCTGGGGTTGGAGGCTGTTGGGGGTGCTGGATGCTCAGCTCTCAGTCGCCGATAGGACCAGGCTCGGGGCTTAAGAACCCGACCGGGACTGAGGCGAGGGGATTGATCCCCAATACGACCGCAGCGAAGCCAAATGAGCCCACAGGGGCTAATGAATGGGCCGATGGTGCTCAGGTAGAAACCTCCAACGGTGGTGGGCAATAGGTGGTGCACTGGTGGTGCAACAGAGGCCGCTGGGTGGTGGATGGGCTGCAAGGCCAAATGAACTAGCTGTGCTGGTTTTCAAACATTTTTTTAATTTTTTTATTATTTTTTTTGAATTTTTCTCAAAAATGGTGCCTTGCGAAGTGTGCCTGGGGGGCCGTATAGCCCTTGGGTAGAATTTTTTAGCCTCTCCCAATGACTATGTCCAAACTGCACAAACTTTATATGAAAATAAGGATTTTTTGGTGCTGCGAATCCAACGGCGAGGTCCATTTTGGCCAAAGTTCCCAGAAAATTAGGCAACCCCTAGATCTATCAAAAAAATCACCGAGTTTGAAACCCTCACAGATCTGACAAACAATAACCAAAATGAATGAAGTAAAAGCCATTTCTAACTTTTTCCAGCACTCTGAATCCAATGGAAAACCCCAAACTGATCCAAGAAGCTCCATAAATATGCTCAAGGAATGAAACCCTCGAGGGACTTCGAACGAGATCTGCAATGTATTCCTCCAAAAAAGTTGAGAAGGGGTTGCAAATTGAGGCTCTGATACCATGTTAGAAACCAAGATCTAAAATGCAAGCCAGAAAATCACCTTCCATAGAAGAGAAAAACAAAAAAGCAGAGATTGCATAAAGATGTGCAAATTGATATATTCGAAGTACAAATAATTACAAGAGATAATTTGCTTTATAAAAGCAAAGATGCATAAACCTAATCTTATCTTGAGAAAAAAGATAGCTCAATAAGATAAAGATAAGAACATATAACTTAGGAATTAAATATGCCTAAGTAAACTTATGCAAAGTGTAATTAAATATTAATTACACCAACATTCACTTTCAACCATCTTTCTTAGTCTTTTGTTATAGCATTGGTAGGCCTTGCTTTTAGTAGAGTAGCCTAGGAAAATCCCTTCATCACTTCTTGCATCAAACTTACCTATATCATCATCTCTCTTGATATAACATTTGCTTCCAAAGATCTTAAAATATTTAATATTAGGTTTGTAACCAAACCATAACTCAAAAGGGGTTTTACCAGAATTACCATTAACATTTACCTGGTTCAAAGTATAAACATCAATGCTGACCTCTTCACTCCAGTACATCTGAGACACATTTCCTTCCATCATCATTGTTCTGGCAACATCCAAAATTATTCTATTCTTTCTTTCTGCAACTCCATTCTATTGAGGGGTTTGGGGAGCAGATAACTGTCTTTTAATTCCATGATGTTCACAAAAAGAGTTGAACTCCTTGGAGGTGAACTCACCACCTCTGTCAGATCTCAGGCACTTTATTTTCATACCTTTCTCATTCTCTTCCATAGCCTTAAAACTTTTGAACTTTTCCAATGCTTCACATTTTTCTCTTAAGAAAGAAACCCATATCATTCTAGAGTAATCATCAATAATCAACATAAAGTACCTTTCTCCACGAATACTTCTAACTCTGGAGGGAACACAAAGGTCGATATGTAGTAGTTCTAGTAAATTATTTGAATGAAACTATTTACTCTAGAAAGAGACTCTAGTTTGTTTACCCATTTGATATTCCTTGTAGATTGTGTTAGTAGGCTTCACTAACTTAGGTAGATCTCTTACTGCTTGAGTAGAACTTATCTTGATAATGTTGTCAAAGTTTACATGACACATCCTCCTATGCCACAACTAGCTTTCATCTACTTGAGCAATTAAAGAACTCCCATTAGCAGTAGTTAGGTGAAAGATATTACCTTTTGTTTGTTTACCTATAGCAATCATATTCCTAGAACTTCCACGTATCTTGCATCTTCCATTTTTGAACTGAAGATCATAGCCCTTGTCCACCATCTGTCCAACACTCAACAAGTTATGCTTCAAGCCTTCAACATAAAGAACATCATCAATGTTATCCTTATTACTAAGGAAAATAGATCCTCTACCATGAATCACACTAACATTGTTATCTCCAAATCTTACAACCCCACCATCATACTTCTCTAGACTTACAAATTTTTTTTTATCACCAGTCATATGATGTGAACATCCGCTATCAATGACCCAATCATATTTTTCTTCAACTCATGCTGCAAGAGCCTTTTCATCTTTAGTAGATTCAGTAGCCACAAGATTATCTTCAATGGTAGCAAAACCCATTCATCTTCATTTCCATTATCTTTATCAAACTCATCATCAGTCACTGCTTCTTCAGCAAAGTAACATCTCTTTTGGAATCTAGACTTTTTAGGCTTAGATCTACAAACTCTTTCAGGACACCTTGATGCAAAATGACCTATTTTACTACAAGAGAAACATTTAATAGGAATTACATCTTCATACTTACATTTTCCTCTGCCTTCTTCTTTTGCAATTAGTGCTTCCAATTCTTCTACTTCTCTTTCCTTATCTTCAATTTGTTTCAGTTCTTCATCATACTTGGATATCTTTTTGGAACACTCCCCCAAACTATATCTTTGCCTATTACTTCTGGATATAGTAGCCTTGAATGCAGATTCAGTCTTCGATGCAGATTCACCAAATTCACTTATTTCAAAAGAAAAAACCTTGCCACCTAGCGTGTCTCTTGATATCTAAGTTGTTACTGATTTGATCTCTTGAATAGCATGAGATTTCACTTTGTAGGAGGGAAGCAAGGATCTTTGTATCTTAGCCACAATTTCATCCTCATCCACAAAACCACCGACACATCTAATACCCATCACTATTTCATCTACTCTCTGCATAAAAGAAGTGATATTTTCATCTTCACCCATCTTCAAATTCTCATACTTTCCTTTCAAGCTTTGTAGCTTAGCCATATTCACCTAAGCATCTCCTTCATACAAAGTTTCTAGCTTCATCCAAATCTCATGAGCTATCTACAATCCTATCACATTAGCCATCTCTGAATTTGTCAGAGCACTCACCAAAGCTTCAATAGCATCTTTGATCTCATCAACAATGGAGGGACCATTCTGAGGAATAACATATGGATCTTTTGTAATTTTCCAGAAAGCTTCACCAATACATCTTAGATGACATTGCATCCTAACTTTCCATAGTGAGTAGTTAGTTCCATCAAATCTCAAACTGTCCTTCTTGAATGTTGCCATCCCGATTCACCTCAATCTTTTAGAATTCTTCAGAGGAACTAGCTCTGATACCAATTGTTGGAAAAATAAGGACACACAACTAAGAGGGGGGAGTGAATCAGTTGTGTAAGAAACTTAAACTTTTCTAACTTAACTTAATCTTAGATTTGATGAATAAGAAATTAACCACAAAAAATTAACACATCAGAGAGATAGAGAACACCAAGATTTTTGCATGGAAACCCAATTAGGGGAAAAACCATGGTGGATGTCAATCCACAAGATTATACCCTGTTAAAAGTATAATGAGAAATAATAAGTGGAATGCACATGCATTCAGGCACACTTCCTAGAGCTCACTACTCAAATACAAAAGAGGACTCACTGTCCAACAATACAAAATAGGATTAAAATCCAAAGGGTATGAACTGAGAAAATAGATTATGCACAAGCCTAATTACAGTTCCAATTAAGCTTAGAAAACCTTCTTCACACTTTGCTCAATCTTCTTCACACTCTTCTCTACTATCAATTGGTATTTGCACATAGGAGCACACTGAGCACCTTTTCCACACTAAGCACACGCTATACCAATGAAACAATCACCCTTATATATCCGTTACATGAGATTTCATCACAACTTAGTCGGTTAGGAGAAATAAAACATATTTTCAATGTTGACCCAAATTTACAAATAAATCTTCAATGTGAATCCAGCAAGGTTGGTCACAACATAGTGGAGACCCAAATTAACATCTCCAACACAAAAATACTTTGATTAATTTCACCATGAAGATCGACAATATGCTACCATCAGCATGTCAACTAGGGACACGAAAAAATGAACATGCACAAGAAAATATCTTCAACCACAAGCACTTCAATTAATGTGGACATACCACAAAGATAGAGAATGATCTAGAGACATCTGAGAACACTGAAAAATAGTAGAGAAGCATCCACAACAACTGAGATTAACAAGATCACACAATCTTCATTCAGGAACATTGATAGAGACTACAGAAACATTGTCAGACCACAATACAATCAAAACTTCATTTGGACCTATGAAACTTCTGGTAGATGATCTAGAAACACTCAACAATAAAACCTTCAATCCACACCAGTTAAACTTCCACATAAATAAAAAGATGACTTGATGACCTGCACAGTTCCACTGGTAACCTAAAATACTTCATTTTACAATTTTCTCAATATACTTGACATATACAGCTTTTGATACACCAAATGCTAATAGTGTTGACATCAATGACAACCACATATCAGCAACCATATCCACAACATCCAATAGACTCAGTTGAAGGAAACCCTTAGGAGGGTGTTGGGACAACAACATAAGAAGAACAACATAGTCTCAAAGCTCTCCATGATGAAGCAGATCAAGTGGGAGAGTTGTCCATTGATCATCAAGAGTCCTTCCCTCTTGAAGAGAATTTATACATGATGGATGACAAGCTTTATGGTAAATTCTTGGAGGGAAATAAGATAGTAAATTTTGGTCCCCTTGAAGAAGTGCCATCAATTGATGACTTCTTTCCATTGGGAGTTATACTCTGGAGGTATGCCAATGCTGAGGAATAATACATTTCAAAGGATGGCAATGATGAAGACATATCACCCGAACCTCTGGACGATGAAGAATTAAAGTTCCCGGATTGGGAGAGGAACTCCTTTTCCATCCACGGTGATGATGAACAAGAAGAAACAAGTAAAATTCATGATGCACCACAGGAATTGCAAGGAGAAGAAGGCCAATGTGTGGATGTCTTGGTGGCTACCTAGAAAGATGATATTCCCTGTCAAATATAGGCTACAACTAGGAGTCTTTCTTCATTTCCCTTTCCTGATCCTCCTACACACTCCAAGAGATACAACAAGATAGATTCACCCATGTCATGCTTTTATGACATGAAATATGAACAAATTGAGGTCAACACCAAGGAAATGAGATGGGACATCATGCTTCCTTTTGAAGACAACAACCAAGTAGATGCTAGGATTGCAGATGACCAACATGATAGTGTATATCTCCTTGAAGAACAATTGATGGAGGCTATGGGTCCCACTAGTAGCTTGGAAGAGGTGTTTGTTGTCTCGTCCTCCCATCCTTATGCAAGCCTGAGATCAAGTACAAGGTTCCTTGCATTTGAAATTTTTTCTTCACAATGTGTACTACCTGATCAATTTGATTGTGATCTACAAATTCATGATGCAAGGGGACGTCGTACCATCCTTTGTGTCCACCCAAGGTTTCCCATGCAATGACCGAAGATGTAGTGCTCACTCTTGACTATCAAACATTGCCAACTTCAGATGGTGACATCTAGGTTCTATCTTTCCCTACTCCTATGAATACTCACAACTATGTTTATCATTTTCATTATGGGAATGAGGGGAGACAAACTTGTTTGTGGATTGACCATGGGTTTAATGAACCACCTCAGTTGCTAATTTTTCCTCAATGTGCCATTGAATTTGAATGTTGCAATGTTGAACTTATTTTATTTGAATATAAAGATGAATCTACATGGCTTAGAACTATAACAATTTCCCTCTTATTTTTTCATGCACTACGAAGTCCAATAGGTGTAAACGTCAGTTTTCCTTGCCTAAACACGATCCTTTGTAAATATCTTTGTACATAGTTATTTTTGGGTAGTATAAGTTTCCTGTATATAACCTATTTTACTTCTTTTGTTGGGTTGGTTGGTTTGTGATAGATTAGTTTTCTTTAGAGCAGTTCCCTTGTTTTCTTTCCATTTTCTTCCACCTACTTCTGCTTTCCTACTTTGCTCAGGGTCCCTCTACGTTTAGCTAGGCATGTTCATGCACACAACAATCATCATTTTATTTCCTAGGGGTTGTTTTATGTATTTCTTTGACAAACTTTAATCAAGTTTTCAGAGTGGATGGTGAGGGTATTTTTTTAGTGTCAAGTGATCTGGATGTTTGATTCAAAGGGGATAAGTCATTGGTTTAATATGGTCCCAACATATTCTGAAATATTATATCTCTTACACACTTTAAGAATCTAGAGGTCATTGTAGGTATTTTTGTGAAGTCTAGTTAAGTGAAAAATCTAAAATTCTGCTTTAGCGCCACTAGGATTCTCAACCCTAAGTGCGAGCTTCATTGCTTGTAGGTTGAAACAAAAGGAATTGAAAAGAGAAAAATCAAAAAGAAAGAAAATTAAGACATTGAAAATCAAAGAAATAAATTAAACTTTTTAGGAGGATACGAGCAACTCTACCAGGGCAATGGATGCCTGGACAACAACAAAGCAATGTTTGGGAGAATCACAATGATAACCTCATCGGGGCTATGGATGCCTGACTAGAAGCGAGGCAATGTCCCAGATGCTTTTGGAGTTAGAATAAAATACATAGGTTAACTTGACAGAGCTTAGGTTTTTGTAGCAACTCAAGGATGGGAATTAACACAATTACACACACTTGGATCTTCAACATATTGAAGGTTGGGTTGGCTAGTGGTTTTGATCCTTTGGTCAAGCATCTGGTTTGTTTTCCCTAGAGTGAAGATCAAAACCAAAGATTCTAGGTTCGTGATTCCAGTTTGTCATCGAAATGTTCTGGACTATTTCCCCAGCAAGTTGCCATTTGTTGTACATATTTTGCACACACGCACCACCAAAGGTAGGTACCCCCTCTTTTTCACTCCCGATGGGTCATTGTTGCTCCTGACAATTGTTTTTCTCCCACCTCGCTTTGCATGCCCTTGTCCTAGAGATTAAGTTGGTCACATGCCTTAGAATGATCAACTTCTCCTTGACTAGATTCACCTACCTGATTTTCACTAAGTCTTTTACTTTCACAAAAATGTCCCTATGGGTTTCCCTTTGTTAGTTGCCCTGATAAACTACAAGCCCTGCGAACTCACAGTTGTGTGTCTCCCTTTTCATGATGCCTTCATCCCTTCACCATTCGACTAATGACTGGCTTCAGACGTTTGCTCACATGGTAAATTTCACATCTACCTTTGCTTCCATGTTCCTCAAGCCTCATAGACTTGCAACTGTGGGCTGCCTCATGCAGGTTGCTACTCGTGTTTCATTGTTGAGTAGCAACCAACACCCAAATTCCACTCACATGGTGGGATCCATACTTAGTTTCTTCATCTGAGCCTTAACCAAGCATCCAAACGAGCATGAGTTTTTGTATCTCACTTAACCCAAGTCCACCTTACCAAGAAATCAATGCACACCATTAATGATGACTGGCCTATAAATGCTGCTCCCTTCCCTTCATTTTCACCTAAGGTGTTCAAATATAAGAATAGAAACAAAGTCCCCCCCTTTTTTTGCTTTTTCCTTGCTCCTACTAACTTGGTCCCTACTCACTTGCTTTGATTTTTCCTTCATTTTTTTCCTTTAAGTACAAGTTGCCTATGGATTTGGGATGTTTTTGTGGTGCCTAAGTGAGATGCTAAGGTTTTGTTGAGTTTCAGGAAGTTGTAGAAATTTCTTTGCAGGCCACTGTCCCTCCATTGCCGTCCATGGGAATTCCTTTACGGGCCACCATCCCTCCATCACCGTCCATGATAATTCCTTTGTGGGCCACTGTGTGCAGGTTGCTTTGTGCTCATTGTCATTTTTGAAGGGCAGAGGATCCTTCGACTTCCCCCTTCCAAATCTCTACATTTCCAAAAAGATATACAAACTTCAATTTTTCATCATCTAGGGCCCATAAAATGAGTGTCTTCACGTGCCCAAATGGGTTTGCATCAAATTTTCCATGTTCTTAGACATTGTATAAATTTCACTGTGGAAGTCCACTCACTGAAGTCCATCTGTAGAAGTCCATTTGAGCAATACCATTGTAAAGGGCAGTGGACCCTCTAGCTTTCACATTCCAATTTTTTGCATTTTTCAAAATGAGTTAAATCTTAAGGAAATATTTCTTGGTACTCTTTCTCCCCTTTTTCCATTGTACTAAAATTGAAAAATATTAAATTTACTAATTTTTGTGAAGTTGAAGGAATTTCTTTGCAGGTCATTGTCCCTCCACCACCGTTACAAGAACTTCTTTGCAAGCTGTTGTCCCTCTGCCATTATTGCGAGAATTTCTTTGTGGGCTGACATCCCTCTACCATTGTTGCATGAATTTCTTTGCAGGACGTCATCCCACTGCCACTGTCTGCGAGAATTTTTTTGTAGGCCACCGTCCCTTCGATTCCATCCGCCAGAATTATTTTATGGGCCACTATCCCTCCATCACCATCTGTGGGTTTCTGTGTGCTCAATGCCATTTTTAAGGCAATGGAACCTCTGAATTCCACATTCCCCATTTCCACATTTTTGAAAAGGTCCAAATCATTAAGGAATAGGTCTAGGCACCCTTCTAATGCATCTTCCATGTGCTTAATTTTGAAAAAATCAAAATGGCTAAGAGTTGTCACAGTGCAGACTTCCACCTACGGGTTGTCATGCTCTAAATTTTGTTGCTTAATGGCAGAGACTCCAAATTTCCTTCAAACTTCCTACACCCACATGCCTCGGACCCAAAAATACATAAAGCTTAACCTGGTATCTTCAAGTGGCTTACAATTGATTTTTGCACGTGCCAAAGTGCCTCACATGGAATTTGATTGCCAAGTTCACCATGCAATTTTTTTTGTGGTGGGCGGCTACTTGAAGGTCTCCGTGGGCTTGGTTTCGTCCTACTTCTAGCTGCTCCGAACAACTTTTGACCTATGGGAAACCTACATCCCTGGGTCTGCATTGGTGCAAATATCTGAATGAACTCCAAATGCTAAATGATGATAAATTTAATGAGCTTTGATGATGTATTAATGGATCTAACACTCGATTTGTAGTATTTGATTAATATTCCCTTGAATTTATCTCTTACATGCAAGATTTATGGAACCTGCCGAGAGACCATCAGGGAGTCCTACTAAGAGGGCTAAACAAGTGATGCAATGCAAAGGAAGAAAAGTCACTTTCTCAATCTCATTTAACAAAACTCAAAACATTCTTTGTTTGATCACTCATCTGAAGCACACATTTTCCTTCAAAAAACCCTTATCTCAAACACTTAACCATGCAATCAGGGTTCCAAATTCCTCTAGTACCTTCAAACCACCTTTAACATCTTGAAAAATAATGACTAAAACAAACTAGGTTCCTTCAAATATCAGTACATGATCATCTCATATCTAAGTTGTCCTCAATGAGCTATAATAGCTTTTCCTAGACCACAAATACAAACTTTATTTTCCAACTCACAACCAATCAACTCAATGCTTAAGACATCTTCATTTGAGTTAAAATAGCAAAATAAAACTCTTTGCAAGGTCTTCCCTCACACACAATTCCCATTTCCTTCATTGTTTATTCAAATTCCTTGTAGCCATTAAAATCAAAACTATATGTATACACCTTAAAATGGTCACATCATATTATCTGGTAATTAATTAAATATTTTTAATATTTAATTAAAATCTTTGAATTCTATCTGCGTATAAATAAATATAAATAATTTATTTATATTTCTTCATTCTTTCATTTCGATTAAATAAATAAGTTTATTTAATCATCTTTTCATATTCATTTCTTAATTAATTAAATAAACATTACGATTTATTTATATTAATTATCAATAATATTTGTTTGAATATCTTATTCAAATAAAGATTAAAATATTATTCTTCTTCTAAATATCATTTACAATTAAAAATTCCAAAATATTTAATCATTTCCTCTAATCCAATTTAGATATTCATTCTTAAAATCATTTCAAAATTCCTCCAATTCGATTCAAAAATCTATTCATAATTAAATATTTCCAAAAATATTTAATTAAATCTTTTAAATATTTCAAATTCTTCTAAAGTCACATCATAATTAAATATTACAAAATATTTAATTAAATCTTCCATAGTTTTCAAAAATCAAAAATCAAATGCAATAAATTAAATAAATTTATTTTAATTTATTTAATTTGGGATTTATCTTCAACTCCCGGGAAGCAAACGGTTGAAACAGAAAATTAAATTTCTCTGTTTCTGTGCAGGTTTGTTCCCGTGGGTTGAAGATAGGAATCCATCCTTCTCTCCAACCTCTCAACCTCCCCCATTTTCTTCTCAACCTCTCCATCTCTCACCATTCAAACTTACCAGACAATCTCACAGCCGTAGATTCTTGCCAGTCGGGATGGAGCATGCAAAAATCTATAAATACAGCTGCCGGGAGCCCCAAATCATATAGAAGTTTAAACAAGTAAACTATAGGCAAATTTCATAGCATCGATAGCATTCATAGAGTACTTTCATAGCATAAATAGCATAGAATCATAGCAACATCAATAGAATCATGATATCTCTTATTCACAGCCCCTGTGCATAATCCACAGCCCCTGTCCATATCCGTATCATCAATCTCATCCTCATTAGCATATAGAATAGTAAAGCATTCTCATTTGCATACTCGTTCTACAAGTTGCCATTTGAAGGAAGCCTAGCTTACACAATCTGAGAGCAAAAGCTTCAAAAGAATCACTATAGATAGAGGAAAATGGGACAGTTCTGAAGAACACTGGTTTGCTTAATTTTAGTTAGTTTTCTTTAGATTAATGTTTCATTTGGTGTTTTTGTTTTCAATTAGATTACCATAAGAAAGAATAACACATTTTTGGCGCCCACCGTGGGGCTCTTGCCCCCTTTTTAACATCTTTTTGCAGCTTCTTTTGACTGATTACAGGAAAAAAATAGCAGAATAGCGCAAACAACACGTTTCGGGAAGGTCACCTTCAGATTAGTGCATTTGAAGACTGTTGCAGCGCTCTTAACTATTTTTGCGGCGCCCTTAACTATTTTTGCAGCGCCCTTAAATGTTTTTGCAGCGCCCTTAAATGTTTTTGCAGCGCCCTTAACTATTTTTGCAGCGCCCTTAATTGTTTTTGCAGCGCCTATAATGTCTGTTGCAGCACAACTTTTAAAAGACAGCTTTGTAATTTGTAATTGTAAAAAAATCTAACTGATTCCGACGCAGCCGCGGACAGTTAATAATCTAAAAGGATAAAAAGAACCAATCCTAGGGTAGTCATTTAAATGCATAAAATTAACCAATCCTAGGGTAGTCATTTAAGCATAAAATTAACCAATCCTAGGGTAGTCATCTAAGGTAAAACGAAGCAATCCTAGGATAGACACTTCATTTTTCAATTTAGGCTTAAAATGAATTTTCTGTTTATGTGAAGCAACATCTTCACTTAGTTTAAAAAAATTTCATTTGGTGCTTAACAATTGAACCTTTGTTTGCTTTGTCTTCGGTGATAGGCCTATGCTCTCCCCTTAACTGGGTGATCAAAATGCCAAACTCACCTTTTTCTTTTTATGCATTTTACAGCTTTGTTAAAACCTTGTAGAGAGCCTGCTCTTGTGGGAAAAAGTACTCACCCAAGAGGAACGACTCAAGTGGGTTCAAGCCAAAGCCAGGCTATTCCACCCCACTCTAAAATTTAAAGCAAAATTGGGGAAACCCTCTTTTGACGGTAGTGTGCATTGATAACCATCCCCAAAGCCTTTGTTCTAAAGGTAGGGAGGTCTCTCGAGGGAGTCTATCATTTGCCGCACCGAACGGAAACCCTTACTACGAACCTAGTGTAGTAACTAACCGAGTCAGTTTCCGAACATTGTTTCAATCACAGTGCAGGGGAGGGAAGAATCTACCCCCAAGATACTCACCATATAACTACCAAGGATTGTTTGCTCAGGGGATCCGGTATCCACTTCCGTCACTCTGAGTACGCACCTGGAAAAGACAAAAACACGGGCGCCCTTTCGGGGGTGACATGGCTGTGTGAGTCGACGCAGTTTTAAGATGTGGGCTGTTGATTACTATGATGACCTACTTGAGAACTAAGAGTGAGTCTGTTTGAAGTGCTTATCATGTGTAAAACCCGTGAAAACAATTTTTGAACAACATTTTGGTCATACACTTCTTGTTTAGCATAGGGCTTAAAACAACTATTCTACAACTTGCTTGATGTGTTTTCAATACATTAATTCAGTAAAGATCATCTAAAACTCACAATTACATTGATCACACTTATCATTTTTCAAGACTAGGATCAAATCTCAAAATAGTGCATCTTTTCAAACAAGTTTTTGATTATTTATTCAACTTCCCCAACAGGATTCTGATATCCTTTCATCTTGGAAGCCACAATCAAGAGTTAGAAACGTCATTTGATCATATCATAAGATTTTCATCTTATCAGATCAAGACATTATCATTTTTGCACTTATAAACCTATGATCTAAGTCTAGAAGAACATTTCAAAAGTATATGCCTATTGTCCACTTTACAACATGGGTGATAGGGAACAAAATCTTTTTCATAGGTTTCATACTGGGAATAGTTCAAATAATGAGATAACCGATGAAATGATTCAAGAAGTTGAACAGGATCCACAGTTTCACATAATTTTGGACAAGATGTTAGAGCGAGATAAAGAAGGCTACTTTCTTTTCTTAGCAAACCAAGGTGCCAAATTGCCCTCTAACTACAATATGGAGAAAATTAAGGAAGATCCTGAAAAGACTAAAACTCCATTAAATGATCTTAGTAGTTTTCCCCAACAAACAAGAGCACTCCAAAGGAAAATCAAGGAAATACAAGGGGGCACAACTATGAAGTCCTTTGACGGAAATATGAATGTAACCTCTTCTCCTCCAAAAGCAACATCATCCAAATTCAATGTTTTTGAATTTTTGCAAAGGTTACATAAGAAGCCCAAATCTAAGCCCTCAAATAAAATTGACCAATCCTATCATGTCATGCATTTATCTTCATCCCCCAAAATTCCAAATGAACCTCATGATTCTTTCACTCAAGATAATGATTCCATTCAATCACCTTCTTCTATCATATCCTTTACATCCAATGATTCATTTCAATCTACACATCTTGATCAAAACATTCTACAAACCCTTCCTATCTTTGATCAAGATCCCATCTCTCAAGGACCATATGATGATCCCCTCCTTTCATTATTCACCCATGATAATCCTCTTCCATCTCAAGAGACAAACGTTCTTCCAAGTTCTTCTTCGTCATCATCTAATCAATCCATACCATCCCATGATTCTATTGCATTACAAGAGCATGATATTTCTTCCATCCTATCTAATGATGTCTTACCAATTGATGATCAAGATATGATTTCTACAAAATTTCATGATTCCCTTCCTCATCAAGATCAATATAATCTTCCATTCAAGGATACCCTTTCATCCCATGAAGATGATTATCCTCCTCATGATCAAGATATTCCTTTCATACCATTTCATAATCCTTTTCCAAGTCAAGATCAAAACACCCCATCATCCCCATGTCAAGAGCCTATTACACCTATTCACGTTATCCATGAACCCCACACCTATAAATTGGGATCCTCCTCCTTTATCCATTCTAGTTTACTTCCAAAACCTATCTTCTCATCCATATCATATCCTCTTCACAATGGACTCGCATCTTGTTTCACAAACAATACATATCCCATTGGTAAACGAATGTGTGAAATTATGAATTACAAAGGAAAAGGTTTAGGTCTTCATGAGCAAGGTATCCTAGAACCCCTTTCTGTCCAAGCACATCCATATTCTCATGGCCTTGGTTATACACCTCATACTCAACCTAGGTATCCTAGTCCATCAAACTCTCCATCCATCCTAGGTCCTTATCCTAGTCCAATAAAAACACCATCTATCCTAGGTCCTTATCCTAGTTCATCAAACCATTCATCTATCCTTGGTCCTTATCATTCCAACCTTAGCTCATCAATCCTTTCATCCATATTAGGGTCCCACATTTCTCCATCTCCTATTCTTCAAGAACAACAAAAACACATATCCTTGATCCACTTTCAAAATTCTTCCTTCATTAACTCATCCATCATACCTCCATATCATTCACCTCAATCCACCCCTCCCATTGCTCTTGGAAGCAATTTGGATGCCAAATATGAAAAGCTTCTATATCAAAATCCACATGTATCAAAGGATCAACATGTCTCCTCGAAGAGTCATGCAAAAATAAAAGAAAATTTGATCCAAAAAATCAAAAAGCAATTTTCAAAGGCCACAAAGGCCCATCAAAGCAAAAGCAATTTTCAAAGGCCACAAAGGCCCATCAAAGCAAAGGCAATTTCCAAAGGTCACAAAGGCCCATCAAAGCAAAAAGGAAATTTTCAAAGACCACAAAGGTCCATAAATCAAAAAGAAAAATGTCAATGGCCACAAAGGTCCACAAAGAAAAACTCAAAGTCAAAATTCATGTGGATTCCTAAAAGTCTCATAGAAGCAATAAAATCTAAATTCGCATCCAAATTTGCTAATCCAAAAGTTTCCTCCAATTTTCCATCTAATAACCTATCACCTTCCAAATCCATTTTTCCTCCATCACTCCACCGCCCTTCAAGGTGTGTGTCAATGTTGATCTTTCCAACTTTTCCATCTATCCATCAACAGGTCTTCCAAACTCCTATCCATTATCCAACATTCACCCCCCATCATTCTTCTTTAATCCAAACTTTTGCATAAGTCCTTAGATTCTTCCATCATATCATTAATCTGCCAACATTTAGGATTCTAATTCCCATTACCATGGTTTATTAGAGGGATATTTGGTTGTGAAACTTGATGCTTAAGTCCTTCCTCCATCTCCCTATCATCCATATCATATCTTCCATATTCCTCTCGCACTCTACATTTAGGGACAAGTTTCATCCATCTTATCATTCATGGTCATTTCTATGCCCATTCCTTACATTTCCACCTTTGATCTTGACAAGGTTAAGGATCTTCTTGAAAATCATACATCTTATCCTATTCACTTCATCCAAATCTTCAATACCATATCCTTTGTCATGCATCTTCTCTTATATTGTGGGGAATCTTGTTCCTTCAATTAGTCATATCATCTCATTTCATCTTAAAAAAAAAAAAAAATCATAAAAAGTCCTTAAAAAATTTCAAAAAAAAAAATCAGAAAAAGTCCTTAAAAAATCCATAAAAATCAGAAAAGTTTTGAAAAAGTGCAATAAAAACACATAGTGAAAACCTGGAAAACAGGCGCTACTTGTGATCAAAATGGGCTCCTCCATTTATTAGTTTATGTCTTGCATTCACTTACGACATCATCCATTCATATCTATCATCTATACATATCTTTCATATCCATATCATATGTGGGAATCTTATGTTTCATCATGGCTTGATGAAATTTGTACATATCTTTTATCCTTAGGTTGTGTTTACACTGGGGGAAAAAATGCAGAAACATACACTGAACAAATAGGAGAGGACAAGGACAACAAACAACAAATAACAGTTTGACAAAACACAACAAACATTGTCGTATCAAATCAACCACAACATGTTTATTCAATACCAATGGAAATCGAAACAACATGATCCAAACAACTATCGAAGTGAGAATATCAATAATGATAACTAAAACTTGGATGATCTTAATCTGAATAAATGTTTGAAATACTTTAAGCAAGAATGGAATGGTTGTTTGATTTTCTATCATATCTCTGGAGCAATTCGATGATGTACTGAACTAGAAAAGCAAGGAAGGAGTATGATTTTTCTTTGTCTGCTGTTTGCGAGGAAATCATTAGTACTATGCAAATTGGTCGCGAGACATGCTCTACTATGTATCATGGATGACATTTCGGAATTTGCATGGGAAAAGGATTAACTCTTGTCTGTTTATGCAAGCAATACTCAGGTCATCTCGGTTCAATTATACCTAGATGCTTGTATTAACTTGCTATATTAAAAATCATGAAAGCAATACTCAGGACATCACTGGTGCTAACATACCCTTTGATGCTTGTATTAACTTTCAACATTTCAAAGCTCTATGATGATACAAAAAGCATGTATAAGCTCTCCAAATGGCAATATTGTATGAATGTCCTGCATGGTTAGTATAGATTGCATTCATGTTAGAATCTGCATTTTGCATTTATAGATTTCTAAAAAGCTGGCAAAGAATCAAATGTTTATATCTTTTCAAATACATGACTGAGTATATTTTGACATTCATAAAAACATCATTTCATACATTTTTGCATTAGAAAATCATAAAAAGCATACATTGCATACATTGTTACCATATACATTCATTCATCAAATAAATTTCATCTCATACAATCATGTATATAAATATTATAAATCATGAAACCATCATGTACACATCATATGGATATACATCATATATCATATAAAATCATCGCTGCATTTCATATATCTCAAAAATGAATGTCAAAATGTACAAGGATGTCAACTACAAGAGATATAATATCATCAAAAATGTGACCATTTTAAGGTGTATACACTATCAAACATATCTTTTAATTCAAATCCCTCCTTTAGAATGTGCTTAAATTTTTGGATACCCCTTTGAGGGTTCTAAAACATATCAAAATATTAACACTGGTTACTTTGAGAAATGATGCTCAAAACTGGTTTGACAACGTATTAATTAGGCCTAATAGGCTTTGCTCCAAATAGGGCTTATTGAATTTACTATCTCCAGGCTTGATTTCTCCTAACAAACACTTGGAACACATGTGATTGATTCTTCTCATGATTATTAGTCCACCAAAAACTTAGTTCAAAATTATTTTCCTCAAATCCCTAATTCTAGCCTCTTGACTATACATAGAACTCTGTTTCAGACTAGGGTAGTACTTATTCACATACAAATCTTATCCTTTTTACCAAAAACCTTTAGAACATGAAAGTGTATACAAAAGGGAGTGACTTCACCAAAAATTATGGATTTCCACTAGGTAGCATGAGAGAAACACAATTTTCCTTGGCTCTGATTACCTTAAAACAGGGTTTTGACAATTTACCAAAAAATTACCGTATCTTTCTTAAAACCTCATTAATTTGCATGAAACAAGATAGGAATGGAAGGTGATTGAAATAAATAATAATTACAACCAATTAGAAACTATTTCCTACCCGTACAAGGCCGTACACAATAAAAATAAAAAGATTTTTTGAGAAATAGTGCTTAAAACAATGATTTTATTCATTCAAAATCTTATCTCCAATCACCCACGATTACAAAATTTTCGACAAGGCCTTTTTAAATACATCACAACATGAATTTTCAATTTATAACTTCTTTTGAATGACCCAAGAGCCAAATGACCCTTATCCTTCATTGTTTACATCCTTTTTGCAATTTTGCAATATTGTGACAACTTTTGCACTTTTCAAGTTTGACACAAAACTTTGATCATTTAATACTCCTAATGACTTTAATGAATGGAAAATTACTCAAATGACCTCAAGGAAATGATGAAACATCAAAATTTATTCAACCTTCAAGATTTGCTTCCTAGATTCATGTCATTGTCAAGATGCTCCTGCATCATTCTCCTGGCCAAAATAATTTCAAGTCCACTTGAATGTTGAAGTTGTCCACAAAACTGCATCCTTTGCATGCTCTACCTCAAATTGACCTTGAAATTGCTCCTAAACACCTTCATTTTCACCTTAGGCTTGAACTTGTCCATGTGAATCAACTTCCTATCTTGCTTGCCAACTGAAATAAAATTCGTTATGCTTTGGTGCATCTTAGTATCTTGTTTCTCCCTTTGTCCTTTGGTCTTCAATTTGTTCCCTGTCCAAAATATTAGTATTACAAAGAAATAATACATTGTTTCAACCACAATACCTCCACCTTTCTTCAACTCTTTGTAAATATCCAAGGTTAATTCATCCATAATATGCTCTTCATCCAATCTTGACACCAACTCAATATCTTCTTCCTCTGAAATTAGGTTCTTTATCTCTGCTTTATCTTCTCCTTGATGCTTGGGAATAACTGCACTATCTTCATCATTGAATTATTCATTTGCATCTTGAAACTCTTCTTCCTTTTTCCTTCTTGTTGCTAACTTTGCTTGTCTTTTCCTTATTTTGACAATCTTCTTTATGGGCCATGCAAATTTCTTTCTCACTGATAAGTGCCAATTGAATACCTTTCTATGCAACCTTTCCATCTCCATCATGGACTCCTAGAAGTCTTTTTCCAATCTTCTCATCTCTTGCTTTAATCCTGCTATTTCCTTGTCCATCTTCTCTTGTCTTTTTCTCTTTTTCCTCTCTTCCTCTACCTACAAATGTCTTCTCAATATCTCCATCTTTCAGATGGTCTCTAAGCAAATTTCTCCTTGCTTCGCTTTCTCTTAACTTTCTCTGCCTTCTCTTGGTAGCAACCAAGTTATCTTCTCAACCTCACACAACCACAACACAAAACCACAAAACACAAAACCAACTCTTTCTCTTTTCCCAGAGCCTTCTAGCTCTGATACCAAACTAATGTAACCAAAGGAAGAAAATTAACTTTCTCAATCTCATTTAACAAAACTCAAAACATTCCTTGTTTGATCACTCATCTCAAGTACACATTTTCCTTTAAAAAACCCTTATCTCAAACACTCAACCATGCAATCAGGGTTTGAAATTCCCTTCAAACCACCTTTAAAATCATGAAAAAAAATGACTAAAAAAAACTAGGTTCCTTCAAATATCAGTACATGACAATCTCATATCCAAGTTGTCCTCAACGAGCTATAATAACTTTTCCTAGACCACAAATACAAACTTTATTTTCCAACTCACAACCAATCAAATAAATTCTTAAGACATCTTCATTTGAGTTAAAATAGAAAAATACAACTCTTTACAAGGTCTTCCCTCACACACAATTCACATTTCCTTCATTGGCTATTCAAATTCCTAGTATCCATTAAAATCAAGACTGCCAAACATATATTTTAATTTAGATCCCTCCTTCAGACCATGTTTAACTTTTTGGATACCCCTATGAGGGTTCTAAAACATATCAAAATATTAACACTAGTTACTTTGAGAAATGATGCTCAAAACTGGTCTAACACCGTATCAATTAGGCCTAATAGGCTTTGCTCCAAATAGGTTTTATTGAATTTACTATCTCTAGGATTGATTTCTCCTAAAAAAGGCATGGAACACATGTAATTGAGTCTTCTCATGCTTATTAGTCCACCAAAAACTCATTTCAAAAGTATTTTCCTCAAATCCCTAATTCTAGCCTCTTGACTATACACATAACTCTATTTTAGACTAGGGTAGTACTTATTCACCATACAAATCTTATCCTTTTTACCAGAAACCTTTAGAACATGAAAGTGTATACAAAAAAGGAGTGACTTCATAAAAAATTATGGATTTCCACCAGGTAGCATGAGAGGAACACAATTTTCTTTGGCTCTAATTACCCTAAAACAAGGTTTTGACAGTTTACCAAGAAATTACCATATCTTTCTTAAAACCTTGTTAATTTGCATGAAAAAAAATAGGAATGGAAGGTGATTGAAAGAACTAATAGTTACAACCAATTAGAGACTATTTCATGCTCGTACAGGGCCGTACATAGTAGAAATACAAATATTTTCTAAGAAATAGTTCTTAAAAAAATGATTTTATTCATTCAAAATCTTATCTCCAGTCACCCACGCTTACAAAAGTGTCTACAAGGCCTTTTTAAAGGAATCACAACATGAAATTTAAGTTTCCATCTACTTTTGAATGACCCAAGAGCCAAATGACCCTTCACCTTCCTTGTTAACATCCTTCTTGCAATTTTGCAATATTGTGACAACTTTTACACTTTTCAAATATGACACATAACTTTGATCATTTAACACTCCTAATGACTTTAATGAATGTAAAATGACTCAAATGACCTAAAGGAAATGATGAAACATCAAAAATTATTCAAGCTTCAATATTTTCTTCCTAGATCCATGTCATTGTCAAGATGGTCTTGCATCAACAAGGAAAGAACACATCACTGCAATCATCATTCATTTTATGCTTGCCTCCCCTCCTAGCACCCATTGAAAAAACTAGTGCTACAATAAGGAGTGATTTCATGCAAGATGTATTGGGAAACATGTAATTCAAATCAAATATGCTCAGGCAATGGATAGTTTCCAAAATAGAGGATCTTCTTATCCATGAATGTATGCCAAAGAGGCTAGTGCCATGAATCAGAAAATTGACCTTGGGAATAAGCAATAAGGAGTTGTTTTATCCTCCACTAGGTGATGATGATTTCTAGGAGCTATCCATCCAGATCAAGAGTATCATATCTACTTCTTAGAAGCTCCAATCTGCAAAAATAATGCACTTAATTGGCTGCAAGAATGTTGCAAACACATCAGACAAACGGTAGCCACTAAAATACAAAACTACTATAGTGCTAGGGTCACTAGAAGACAAAACAGGTTACAAGACAAAATAGAGAAGAGGACAAAATAGCCTATTTTAAATTGTGAAATATTGAGGGGTAGGTGAAACCCTAATGTAAAATAAATCTAGGCCACTCATTGTAAATCAATCCTAGCCATTCATTTGGGCTTTGGAAAACTATAAATAGGGGCTTTCTCCTCATGTGTAAGTGTTGGAGAATTAGTGCAAAGAGAATTTTACAGCAATAGAATGAAGCATTGCATGATTTTATGGGTGTTCTCTTTAAGTTTTTTCATCTTACTTTCATGATTCAACTTCATGTTATATTTAGTTGTAGTTTCTTGAATGGATATGATAATGGTGTTTGTTGTTATGGTATTTGATGAAATTTTAGCCCATACTTTTGGAACTTTTGGATGACAATTTTTTGTGCAAAGTTATCCTGGGCTTCCTTATTTCATTTTTGCAACTTAGTTCAATTGTATGTTCATGAAGTGCATGTATAATCTAAAAATCTTCAGTCCTTAAAATATTGCACTAGTTTTGTGTAGCTGTAGGCTTCTCTTGGTCAAGCAAAACCCAGTTTAGGAAGTTTGTCTACTATAGCAACCTCCCTTGTTACTATTCATTCATAGATTAGATTTAGAATAGCTCTCTCAATCCTTTCTCTTTTTCCATTTCTTTGAGTCCTTTGTTAGAGTAGGATTCATAGCATCACCACAATGCTAAATTTGATGAACATGGTGAGTTTCAGCTTGTTGTTTTGAGGGGCAACCACTATTCAATCATTTCTAACACCCTCAAAACTCCATTTGCAAACCATAAATGCCACCTTGTGATTACCAACAAATCACATCAACCAATTGAACTATTCCAAGCATTTTCATGACCTGTCACTCAAGAGACCTTGGGGTAGTAATCTAGAACTTGTTTGCAAATTTCTACCTTTCAAGAGAGGTAGCATACTTGTCTGTTTCCTATGTTGAGAAGGTGCAAAAACACCCATCAATATAATATTACCTTGCTACTCCACCCGTTTTACAACTTTCTATGCAAGACAAACCATTCATCCTTTATACAACAACATCAGCCCATGCTCTCCCAACATTGTTGGCTCAACAAGACAAAAATGGTAAAGAGAATCTTGTTTGTTACATTAGCCAAACTCTGATTGAATATGAAACATGATACATGATGATAGAAAAATAATGTTTGGCTCTTGTATTCACTACTAGTAAATTGATACATTACTTATTGAATGGTCAAATACATGTGATGATGAAATTTTATCTTTAAATATCTTTTTGCTAAAAAAAATTTGTTTGGATTCCTAGCTAATTCTGTTATGTTGTTAACCAAGTTTGACCTTAATTTTGTCTCATAAAAGGAAATTGAAGGACAAGCTTTGATTGACCAATTAGCTGATGCCCCTTCTCCCCTAGCATTACCTAATAATGATTCATTCCCGAATGACAATGTGTTGATGATTCAAACTAGTACATGGGAGTTGCACTTCAATGAATCTAAGTGTAGAATGGGCTCTGACACAAGGGTTATAATAGTCCCACCTAAAGGAAAAACTATTCCTTTGTCTTATCACTTAAACTTCCTATGCACAAAAAACACAATAGAATATTAAGCATTAATTATTGGATTACGTGTCGCTTTTACTCTAGGAGCTCAAGACATTAAGATATTTAGTGATTCACAATTAGTCATTAAACAAATAAATGGAAGGAATCAAGCAAAGAATGAAAAATTAGAAAAATATAAGGATCCCACAATGACTCTATTAGAAGGCTTTGACTCATTTACCATTGATAGCATCACATAAAAAGATAATAAACATGTAGATGTAATGGAAAGTGCAGGTTCCTTGATATATCCTCAAGATCCTTCAAGATATTTGGTATTCATTTTCCATCCAATTATGAAACCATCAATTGAAGATAGCATTGAGGAAGTATTATAAACTCATGAAAATATCTAGTGAATGGTATACATCGATATTTAATTATTTAAAAGGTACCTTTCCTAAATCAACAACTAAGAATAGTTGAGATTGCCTTTGAAAACTAGCATCTAGATATATAATTATTGTTTATGTACTCTATTGAAGGTCCTTTAATGGTCTCTTACTTAGATTCTTTAAAAAATCCAAAATCCCCATGGCACTTGTGGAAGCTCATGCAGGTGCTTGTAGAGGCTATTTTGGAGGAAGATCATTAGTTTAAAAACTAATCCACATAGGATACTATTGGAAACATATGGAAAAATATTTCTTTGAATATGTTAAGAAATGTCACAAGTGTCAAGAACATAGCAACATGATTCATGCTCCTTTTGAGCTTTTTGCCCAATCTCTTTTTTGGCCTTTCTCGATTGGGGTCTAGATCTTATTGGAAAAATTTCACCACTATCTTCCATCATACATACATTGATAATTACCAAAATAAACTATTTCATGAAATGGGTAGAAGTCATTCCCTTGTGTTCAAAAACTTCCAATGTGATATGTTGTTTCATAGTGGAACACATTATTGCTCACTTTGGACTTCCTTCTATATTAGTTCCAGAAAATGGAACACCATTTAGGAATAATGAGGTGAAGAAGTTCTTAGAAAAATTTAACATTCAACATAATTTTTCAACACCATACTACTCGCAATCTAATGGTCAAGTTGAATAAACTAATATAACCCTTGAGCAAATCTTACAAAAAATAGTAAGCAAACATAATAAGGATTGGCACACATGGTTGGCATATGTGTTATGGGCTTATCGTAATAGCATTAGAACATCAATAGGGAATACTCCTTGTAACCTTGTCTATGGTACTGGGGCAATAATGCCTTTGGAGTTAGAGATTATTTCATTAAGATTCACTCTTCAAGGACTTATTGATGAAAATACTTATAAAGAACAAGGATTGCATCAGTTGGAAATGCTTGATGAGCGATTCATTAATGCTCTTCAACATCTCTACGCCTATTTCAAAAAAATTCAACATAGTTACAATGATCACATCATCCCTCATCTATTTACTAAGGGTGATTTGGTGTTATTTGAAAATCAACATAAAGTCAATGTCACCCCTGAAGAGGAAAGTTCAACCCTAATTGGTTACGACCTTATAGAATTGATGAAAGTTATGGGTCTGGAGGATACACATTAACATAAATGGATGTTACACCTCTTAAAGAACCTATTAATGCCACACAATTTCACTAGTACTATATCTAATCTTCTTGAATAGTGTGAATGATAAAGAAGTGGCGTTAGAGTTAGTAGATGAAATTCTATGTTCTCTCGCATTGATTCATTCTTGAAAAGAAATCATTTGTGTGTCGTAAATAATAAAGTAATTATTTAAATTAATTTTAGGTGGTTACTTTAGGTTTCATAATATTCAAGTTAATCTTGTATTTTGTGTTAAATTAGATCCTTACATGCATTTAATGTTCTATAATTAGATCATAAGTGAATTTAATCTAGCATAACATACTCAATAATAATGTTTCATCCAAACAAAAACTAGGATAGTTTTAATTAGATCACATAACATATGTTAGATCATGGAGACACTTATTAAATAGTCTTAAAAATATTATTTGATAAATTGCATTGCCATCTTAAACACATAAACATAAACAATCAAACATAAGTGATAATATATATATATATATATATATATATATATATATATATATATATCATCAAAAAAATTTAGTACATATCATCAAATACACAATTCTAGTGTGGCCTATGGCTACCAAATCCCTCAAGACCTAGTGATTGTACCCATCAAGAGAGAGTTCATCGAGAGATGGTAGTATGTGATTGTGAACTAATAAGAGAAGCCATTCTATATTGCAGCCCTCCTGCTCATCCAATAGCGGTGGCCTCCTTCCTGATAGCCTCTAGTTTCTCTCACTCTATGCGGTCTCTATCCACCTACAACCAGGAAACCTCTATATCAAGTCTCTTGACCTCCACCAGATCTCGAGATGACTGAAGCTCCTCATAGGAAATTTGTAGTGCTGATAAAACGCCCTCGACTCAATCAACATGCCTAGTAGTTCCCTCGTATGTTTCTCTCAATCTAACATAAGGCTCAAAAAAATATGGATGCTGCTCCATGATAGGTGGGGGCATGTATTCTATGTTGATAGCCCAATCTAAGACTGAAGGAGGTATTATCTCTACATTGATACTTTCTTAGATATGGTGATAAGATTGATGATTTTCTTATTTTAGAGGATTGAGATAAAGACTAGTACTATTCCTTATTTTTGATATAGGAAATAGAAACAATGTATCAAGGTATTGATAACTAGAATGGCGTTGTACCTAATATGATGGAATTTGACTCTACAAATAGATATGATAGTTCTTGTTTACACATTGACATATGGAAACCTCGTTGGAATGTAACTTAGAAGTTTAGAATATATCAAACCAAATCATATGCAATAGTCAACAATCTACTCCAAATGACCTCCCTACACACCAAAAAGTAAGTATGCACCAAGATTATTTTATAAGAATACCCATGAGCACAAAAAATAAAAGATAATGATCGATGCCCCATTCCTTTCTCTCTAAATCACTGATACATCATCAAGAGGTCCTCAAAATGGGTTAACAAGATAAATCATAAGGATAAAAAACAAATAGTCAATGCTACCTATATCTCTTGCCAAAGGGTGTTTTTTGTTTAGGATAAATATCAAAAGTGATTTCCAATGATAGTGCCCATTGTAGGAATGATGCATCCTAGGATGTGTTATCAAATGTTGGTGGGTTAATAAGTTGTTTAAAAGGCCATTGATATAAGGTTTTATTGATATGTTTGATAATGATCAAGAGTTTTATTTTGACAGTTATGTTCTCACTATATGACTTATGATACTTGCTTTTCTACTTGTTTTGCCAAAGGTTGAATATGACGATTGATTTATTATGGGTGATGGTTTATCATAGGTGAAAGAAAGATGAGATGGATGGTTTTGTAGTTTTTGGAATATTTCAATGTTTATTTTGGTATTTTGAACACATTTTGAGGCTATTTTTGGTTTTTTCAAAAGTTTATGCGAATGTTTTGGTTTTCAATTATTTGAGGCTGTTTAGGGTTTTCTAAGTTTTCCATTTTTGGGGGTTTTCAATTTTTAAATGTTTTTGTGTTTTTTGATTTTCCAAATGTTTAGGGGTTTTCTAATATTTGAATTTTTTGGGATTTTCCAATTTTCAACCAAGAACCTAACCTAAGAGACTATCCTAGTGGCCTCGAGGGTCGATCAAAGATTAGCCTTTCCTACCTTATACATGCAGTGACCACGTAGCTTAAATGACTTCACTTATTTTTAATGAGAAATGAATAGTTGATGGATTGCCAGTTTATTATGACGAGCTCCTAAAGGACTGACCTAGGGTGTCTTGAGGGCACATCAATGATGGCCTTTCCTATGTTCAAGCTTAGAGACTCATAGTTTGACAAGGTATTATTTTTGGATTTTTTATTTTTTGACATGTTTAGGGATTTTGATGTGTTTTGGATGTTTTGGGATTTTAGCTATGTAGGATTTTGGATGTTTCTATATTTTTGATGAGATTTTGAGGTAAACGATACCTAGATCACAATGTCGATGTCACATTGTGAGATATAAGACATGGATTAAGAGTTATTCGAAAACAAGAGCGCAATAACTTACCCCCAACTTCTAGAAATTATTCATAATGTTGTGGATAACCAAGATAGGTAATGTATATACGAAGAGTTGGAAAGAGTTTTATCATGCTAGATATGGGATATGGGACTTCATGAGATAAGATGGTAAAGATCCTATCAAAAAATTTCCATGAGTAGAGTTTAAGTATACGCTGAATCTTTGTCAAGATAAAGATAAAGTGGAATATCTAGATAAATTTGGATTGGATGGATGGAGGGAACATTGGATTTATCATGACAAGGATGACATGTTTTCATTTGAGAAGGATAATATAGACACTCGATTCTACTCATGACACATGTTTGCTAGGTTTCCATCATAGTACTTTCCTAATGCGCCACCATACTGGTTTTCATTGGAGGATGATTTTTTTTACTGTTTTCTTGATTTTTTATTTTTTTGATTTTTTTTGAAATTTTACCCTCATGATGAACCACCTAGTGGTACTGATGTAGAAGCCACTATCATAACATGCCAATGATATCCTTCTTGAAGAAGACGGTTTCCTAAGATATGAGCACTTGAATGCAACCTTGAAGAAATATGATCTACTTTGTGGATACCATAATTAACCTTATCTATATGTGCACATCATGATATAGTACCTTCAGAATCCTTATGATGAAGGGTGACTACCAAAAAATGGTCAGTGTGAGAATTTGATATCATGAATTGAGTCTATAGTGTCATGCATGAAGAAATATGAGATGTATTGGTAGATGGTTTGGAATGTTTGACTCTCCAAAATTGGAAATATGAGCGCTGATGGGTGGGAATGGAGGTTTTTAGGCGATTAGGACCAATTAGTGGATATACTTTGTTCCTTGCTTGATAAACCTACTTTTGTATTTGAGGAGTCTTTTGATAGATACATTTCCCTTTTTGATTTTTCCCCATAGTTTCTTTGACTAATGGAATTTTGGAGGGATGTTTTTTTAATTTTTCTTTGGTATCCACTTGTATTTGATGTGTCCTTTTTGCTTTATTGCTTCACTTTCTTTGATGATCTTTTGCTTTCTTTGATAGCAATATTTCTTTTTATGTTGGTCCCCATTTGAGTATGAGATGATGAGAGGATGATGATTTGTGATATGGCTAGTTATAGTGTTGATAGTAGTTTCACCATAAGTATCCTTCATGCCCCATGTGTTGATGTTTGTTGTAGACAAGATTTCCCCCAGCATTGTGAAGGTATTAACAATACCTAATCCTTTTCCCTAATAATGTATCCTCTGATCCATTTCCACTGAAGATTACTTATCGTGAACACATGATATTGCTATGGGTTCTTGTTGTTCAATAATATAAACTATTTTCTCTAATTCTATGACATCATTATCTGTTGATATTGCTTCAAAATATGTTGGTGTTGTTTCAAAAGATGTTGATGATGCATAATCATTGTAAGAATCAAGAATCTCGATTGCTACTTGCTCTTGTGTGGGAATATCAAGAATAAGAGATTCTTGTTTTGGATGAAGAATGTCTATATTTATATTAGAAAGAAACATCTCAGGGGTGATATTGGGGACATCTTTGGAGTTTAAAATGGTTTGGAAGATTCCCCTTAGCTATTGCAAAAAATCTAGAGATAGGGGTTCTTGATCCTGACTTGATTCGGAGTAACTTTTGTTATCCTCAAGATCCTCCTCTTGAAATTATCCTTGGGTGGATGATATATCATTGGTAAAAGACTCTTCACAACATTTATGGGTATGGGTGCAAGAAGGGATATTTTCAGCTCATTTGGAACTTCTTTGACATGCCCAATCATTGAGTCATATGTGGGAGAGATATTGCAATTTGATACCCACTTGACATTATGGTATAAAATATTACTGAACATTATTGATGGGTTTGGAATTTGTTTTAAAATAGTATCTTGATGTGTATCTGATTCCTCATGTTGCGATAAATAAATATGTCTTGCCATAGTATCATGGGTATGGTTTACATTTTTTGAGGTTGAGGCCTTTCTTGAATCTTTTTATTTTATATGATTAGGCATAGGGAACTTGTGTAAATTTTCAAATTTTCATTCCCAAAATTTTTATCAACATCAACGTCTCCTCATTAAATAAGATATTCTATTAGATTTTTGAGTCTAAAACAATTTTTTGTGTTATGACCTTTGTATTGGTGAAATTCACAAAAATGATTGCCTCTATAGCTACAAGGTTTAACTTGTGGCTCTTAATAGTTCAAGAAATCTGGGAGTGTGATAAGGTTAGACTATATCAACTACTTCAACACATCCTCAATAGGTTCCCCTAAGGGAGTGAATTGTCTCTTGGGAGCACTATTTGTTCTTTTTGGTCCATGTTGAGTGTTTGTGGCATTGATCATTTGTTGATTGTTTGGTGGTTGCACATATAGTTTGTTTCAAGTATGCATATGAATGGTGGTGTTGTCATTAATGTTGTCATTGATGTCAACATAATACATGATGTTGTAGATTGTGCATGTATAGTTGAGATGCTATTGAGATGTTGTGAGTACATGCAACTATTTTTATGGTGTTGTAGGTATGTTGATGGGTTACCAAGTGATTTTGAGAAAATTAATAAATAGAGAAGTCAATGTTGTGTGTGTGTTCAGAATGTGCTCCGGTTTGTGCTCCAATTTTTTTTTGTATTGATCCTATGCTTGTGTAGATCCGAAGTGTTGTTTATGGAAATTTGATGGTAATATATCCTAGTTTGTAGCTACTCATTTGTTGAAGAGTGAAAGTTGTCTTCACCGGTGTGTGAACCAGTTGGCAGAGTTGTTCGTTTGTGGACTGGGAGAAATTTTTCTGCACTGTAGTCCTTTGCTGGTTTATTTCAGATCTTGTGGATCTGGTAGAAGGCTTGTTAAGGTAGTGTCTATGTTCTAGAATTTTTTTTATGTTTTGGTGCTCCGAAAGGCAAGCTCTAGAGTTTTTGTGTGTTTCTATGGAGTCTTGATAGAATGGTGAAGAGTGTTCTAAGTATGAAGTTTGTTGCAACTAATGCAGATGAATTTGAAGGTTTCAAAGATGTGTTTCGATTTCTGGTGAAGCCTATTGTGTGGTCTGCATGTTATTCTCTTGTTTGGGAAGCATGTACTTCAAAGTTCATTTGTGTGTTCATTACGTTTGGTTGACCTGGTGTCTACACTTCATAAAATGGATAAGTATCAATTACAGAAGTGTGTGATTGGTTTGAGATGTTTCTTTTGGTCTTGGTTAAATGTTTGTTTGGTCTGCTCTCATTCTCTTCCACCATGGGAATATTGATTTGCCGACCTAATTTGAATTTATGAAATGAAGTGTGTGTAGCCAACCTTGGAGAAAGGTTCAAAGGTTGAAGTAGATATAAATAAAAGTTGAGTTGTTATGAATGAATGAATCAATTAACGAAGTATTCCATGAGTTTGAAAAGTAGAGTGTGAAAAAGTGAATTGAGGCAGCAGTACTTTAATGTGTTAGATTCCTAAAAGCACTGAGCTAACAGTGTCTAAAATTCTTCTAATCAAGGCTATGGATGTGTGTAATCTGTTATGGTGGATCTTTTTTTTATCTTTTGTATCTGTAGGAAGTGAGCCTTCTTGTTGGATAGTGAGTCCTTTATGTAGGAAGTGATCCTTTGTATCTAGGTAGTGAGCCATTGGTAGTGAGCCTCTTGTATTCAGTTTTTTCTATTACTTTATATTGTGAGTTAATCCTCACCGTGGTTTTTCCCTCATTGGTTTTTCCATGTAAATCTAGTGTTTCCTACATTGGTATTGCTTTCTGTTATTTTCATTTCATGTTCATACTTAATAATAGAATTAAGTGGATAATAAATTGATAAGTGTTTGAAGATTTGAGTTTCTATTTGGTGACAACTAATTCACCCCCCCTCTCAGTTTTCTTATGCCTTCCAACAATCGCTATCATAACATTTGGTTCCTCGGAAGTGAGCTTAACCGCTTGAGGTAGATCTGATGGCACATAAATTGGCAATCCCTATGTTTGATGGATCTAACTATAGTAACTGGAAAGTGAAAATGAGAGGTTACATAATCTCTCTTGGTTACAAGACCTAGAAGGCTATTGAGATGAAGTATGTTGCACCGATACGTGGTCCTACTATTGTAGATGAGGTTTCTACTTATGAGGAGAATGAAAAGGAAAGCTATGTGATCTACAATACTTTATCTAGTATTGAGTGAACAAAAGTTATTTATTTGGGTATTCCTTATGAAGTTTGGAAAAAGTTGGAAGATCTCTATCAAGTAAATGATAGAGTGAAATTGTTAAGAAAGGTAACAACCAAGCGCAGATATAAGAATTTGAAAATGGATGAAGGTGAAGATATTTCAAGCTATTTCTAGAGGTTTGATCTTGTAGCAAATGAAGTTAGGAATCAAGGGGTTACTCTGGCAGATAAAGATATAATGGAGAAGATTCTAATGGCTTTATCGAAGAGTTGTAGTGATAAGGTCTTAATCATTGAAGAAGTATATGATCCTAAGAAGTTTACTAAAGAATAGTTGTTTTGCAACTTGACTATATTTGAGATGAGGAAGATTGGAAAGGAAAATGAGAAAATAGAATCAACCTTTAAAGCTATACATATAGAAGATGATCCAGATAGTGATGATTCAGATGAGTTAGAAGCAAACTTTACAAGGAAGTTGAAGAAAGGTATTGGTAAGTACAAAGGTATGTTAACTTTAAAGGTTTCAGGTCTGGAAATATTGGTCATTATGCCTCAAGATGTCCAAATAGAGCTGCACATAAGAAGAATAGGGATAATAAAGACAGGAAGGATAAGAAGTACAAGAAGTTGTATTATGTTAAAGAAGATGTTGGAATCTCTGATGATGAATCTAATTTTGAGGGTGATGATAGTGAATGCTTGTTTCTAACCTTAGAGAATAAATTTTTGTCTGCTAACCCTAGAAGATGTACAAGGGAAAGTGGTCTGAAGAGCAAGAAGGATGAGATGGAAGGTACTCTGGTTACTTCTTTTCATGCTAGATAGGATAAAGACTATTGGGTGATTGACATTGGTTGCTCTAATCACATGACTAGAGATAAAAGTAAGTTCACTAAACATGAAAATTATGATGGTGGATTAGTCATGTTTGGAGATGATTCTGGATCTAAGATTGTTGGGAAAGGAATAATTAGTTTATATGGAGTACATATCACTAATGATGTCTATTATATTAAGGGATTAAGGAATAATATTTTGAGTGTTAGAAAAATTTGTAGAAAAGGTTTCAAGATTATGTTTTAGGATAATACTATGAGATCAAAAAATGGCCCAGAACTATGGTTGTTGTATCAGCTTAAGGGTGTTTATGGTTAGTGCCTTATATCTCAAGTTAATGAAAGGTTGCTATGGCACTGGAGGATGGGACATGGAATATTTTATAATCTGTTCAGGATTAGTTCAAGAGATGTTCTTTGATATTTTCCTAACACTACAAAGCCTGTTAATGTTGTTTGTAGAAGTTGTCTATTGGGGAAATAAACAAGATGCAATTTTAAAGGAAAAGATAAATCAGCTACCAGAATGCTGGAATTAATTCATACAGACCTATTTGGTCCTACAATAATAGGAAGTCTAGATGGTGATAGGTATTTCATGCTCCTTATTGATGATTATTCTAGAATGACATGGGTTGCTTTTCTTAGGGAGAAGATTCAGGCTCTAGATAGGTTTAAAGTGTTCAAGGAAAGGGTAGAGAATGAAGTGAACTTGAGAATGAGAATCAAGTGTTTAAGATTTGATAGAGGTGGAGAATTCACTTCTAGTTAGTTTAATGAATTTTGTGAATAACATGGCATAAAGAGACATTTCTCTACTCCAAGAACTATGCAACAAAATGGAGTTGTTGAGAGAAAAAACCAGACTGTTAAGGAAGCTGCAAGAACCATGATGAAAGAAGCAAATGTACCTAATGTATACTGGAGAGAGGAAATACACATTGTTGTTTATGTTCTTAGCATAGTTCAAATTAGAGGTAAGAGAAAAAAGACTCCTTATGAGCTATGCAC
Organism: Sequoia sempervirens; assembly: GCA_007258455.2. Taxonomy (NCBI): domain Eukaryota; kingdom Viridiplantae; phylum Streptophyta; class Pinopsida; order Cupressales; family Cupressaceae; genus Sequoia; species Sequoia sempervirens. The sequence goes on along the minus strand of VDFB02049217.1, from coordinate 16,288,569 downwards.
TGGTAAGATTCCTACTGTGGGGTATTTTAAGCTGTTTGGAAGCAGATGTTACATTAAAAGAGATAATGAGAGTCTTGGGAAGTTTGATGCAAGATGTGATGAAGGGATTTTCCTTGGATACTCAACTAGTATCAAAGAATATAGATGCTTTAATAAAAGATTGAGGAAGATTGCTGAGTGTGTTAATCTGAAGGTTGATGAGGATATGCAAAAACCTGTTGAGATAAGTGAAGTTGAACTAGATGATCCAATCTATGGAAAAATAACTGAAGATAATAAGGAGGAGAGGAAGAAGAAAATATTGAAGAAGAAGAAACTCTAGAACCTGCTGCTAAGACTCCTAAGTATATACAAAGAAATCATCCTGAAGAATAGATAATTGAAGATAAGAGTGAAGGTGTGAAGAAAAGAAGCAAAGTGGTAGTAGCTGAAGTAAATTTGTGCTTACTTTCTAAAATAGAACCTAAGTCTATAAATGAAGCGTGCAAAGATGAGAACCACATAAGAGTAATAAAAGAGGAATTGCAACAAATAGAGAAGAATCAAAGATGGGAACTGGTTCCTAGACCTGTGAACAAAAATGTAACTGGTTCGAAGTGGGTGTTCAGGAATAAGTTGAATGAGAATGGAGAAGTTGTGAGAAACAAAGAAAGACTTGTATGCAAGGGTTATTCAAAAATTGAAGGAATTGTCTTTGAGGATACATTTACCCTGGTGGAAAGAATGGAGGCCATTTAGATTTTTTTGGCATTTTCTACCCACAAGGATTTCAAGGTATACCAGATGGATGTCAAGTCTATATTCCTAAATAGTGAACTAGAAGAAGAAGTGTACATGGAACAACATGAAGGATATCTATTATCATATAAACCGGATATGGTTTTCAAGTTGAAAAAGGAATTGTATGAACTGAAAAAAACTCCCAGAGCATGGTATGCGAGATTGGACAAATATCTAACACAATTTTTTTTTTACAAAAGTCTCTATAGACCAATCTCTACTTCAAGGAGGAAGGAAAAAAAATGTTGATAGTGGTAGTGTATGTTGATGATATCATCTTTGGAGGAAATGAAGGCATGTGCAAAAGTTTTGTAGAGAAGATGCAAAAATAATTTGAAATGTCCATGATTGGTGAGTTGAATTTCTTTCTTGGTCTTTAAGTGAATCAAACTAATAAGGGGATATTCATTTCACAATTGAAATATGCCAAAGATTTGTTGAAGAATTTTGGAGTGGATGACTCCAAACTAGTTAGTACTCCTATGGTGACTAGAAGTAAGCTGAGTAAAAATGGTTAATCTACTAAAGTTGATGAGATAAAGTATAGATATATGATTGGTGGACTGATGTATCTTATTGCTACTAGACTGGATATCATGCATGCAGTATTTTTAGTTGCCAAATTTCAAGAAGAACTCAAAGAAGCACATGTTACAGTTGTGAAGAGGATATTTAGATATCTTAAAGGCACTTTGGATTATAGCCTATGGTATCCTACGGATATTGATTTTACTTTGAGTGCTTTCGCTGATGCTAATTGGGCTAGTTGTGTGGATGACCAGAAGAGTATAAGTGGTGGAGCATTCTTTCTTGGTGGAAGATGGTTTCATGGCTTAGCAAGAAATAGGATTCAATTTCTTTATCCACTATTGAAGCTGAGTATATTGCATCAACATCCTACTACACATAGGTGTTATGGATGAAGCAAAATTTGAAGGATATATGGGTGATATGTGATGAGCCTATACCTATCTTCTATAAAAATAAAAGTTCTATAAAAAATTCAAAGAATCTAGTAATGCATTAAAGAACAAAACACATATCTATCAGATATTATTTCTTGAGAGAAAAAGTGTTGGAGAATGAATTCAGGTTGGAGTATGTGCCTACAAAAGATCAAATTGTAGATATCTTTACTAAGTGCCTTCTGAAGGATACTTTTGAGTATCTCCAAGAGAAGTTTGGGTTCATTGGCCCTCCTTCTTCAAGGTAGGCGCACATGGAGGTGCATTAGTCTAGTGAATCTACAGATTCTTCATTTTTCTGGACTGATGATTGGGTCTACTCCATAGGGGGAGTAGAATGTTTTATTATTGTAGGATGAAATGGGTTTACTCCTAAGGGGCAGTAATCAGAGCTACATATATTTATTTTCCATTGATGTCAAAGGAGGAGAGAGAGTCATGTGAAAAATAGTAAAAGAGGAAGAGAAGGTCTTTTCTAGGAATATTGAGAGTGCAGGAATGTTGTGGAGGATGTCTAATCTTAAAATAAAAGAAAGTGTTGGAATGAAATGGATGTTTTCTTTGATGGTTTTTCACATCATGTGTTTCCATCAATGGCAAAGGGGGAGATTGTTACAAGTATGAATATTAATGGTGGTGTTTTCATTAATTTTTTCATTGATGTCAACACAGTACACGATGTTGTAGATTGTGCATGTATAGTTGAGATGTTAAAATTTTGTGAGTACATGGAGCTATATTTATGGTGTTGTAGGTATGCTGATGGGTTACCAAGTGCTTTTGAGAAAATTAATAAATAGAGAAGGCAATGTTGTGTGTGTTTAAAATATGCTTCGGTTTGTGCTCTGTCTCTCTTCTGTATTGATCCTATGCTTGTGTGGATCTGAAGTGTTGTTTATGGACATTTGATGGTGATATATCCTAGTTTGTAGCTGATGGTTTGTTGAAGAGTAAAATTTGTGTTCATTGCTGTGTGATCCGGTTGGCAAAGTTATTCGTTTGTGGACTGGGAGGAATTTTTCTACTCTATAGTCCTTTGCTAGTTTGTTTTAGATATTTTAGATCTAGTAGAAGGCTTATTAAGGTGGTTTCTATGTTCTGGAAAAAAATTTCACGGTTTGGTGCTCTGAAAGGTGAGCTCTAGAGTTCCTATGTGTGTTTGTGCAATCTGGATAGATTGGTGAAGAGTGTTCTGAGTATGAAGTTTGTTGTAACTAATGTGGATGAATTTGAAGGTTTCCAAGATGTATTCTAGTGTCTAGTGAAGCATGTTGTGTGGTATACATGTTATTCTCTTATTTGGGAAGCACGCACTTCAAAATTCATTTGTGTTTTCATTGGGTTTGTCTGACCTGTTGTTTACACTTCATATGATGGAAAAGTATAAATTGAAGAAGCATGTGATTGATCTATGATGTTTATTTTGGTCTTGGTTAATTTTTTTTTTTGGTTCGCTCTCACTCTCTGTTAGAAACCAAGATCTGAAATGCAAACTAGAAAATAACCTTCCACAGAAGAGAAAAATAAAAAAACAAGAGTTTTGCAAAAAGATGTCAAATAATATGATTCAAGAATTCATAATTACATGAGATGATTTTCTTTATAAAATAAAATTACGCATAACCCTAATCTTATCTTAAGAAAAAATATAGCTCAACAAGATAAGGATGATAATAATTAACCTAGAAATTAAATATTACCTAAGTTATGCAAGTGTAATTAAATATTAATTACACTAACACCAACCCATAAGTGCAACTTAGGGAGACTAAAAAAGCATGCACCTAAAACTAAGATGAATGCAAGAAAGCATGAATGGGTCCCAACAACAAGGCCTGATCAGGTACCCATGTACAAATGCAATAATGAGGTAGAGAAGGAAAACCTAGTGGGACAAAACCCCCTACAATGAGATGACTATTGCAAAGAAGCATTGGAAGAACATTGTGGAGTAACACTGGAACTGCAATCTGACAAGCAAGGAAAGATACTTTTTTCTACAAGAAACCAAATGAGAGTCACTAAAGGACTCAGGCGGAATAATAATAATGTGACAGTAGACCCCATGCCACGGAACATTAGAAAACTCACAAACTGGAACAACCCTGGAATGTATGAAGCAACAGTAGATGATATGATGACAAAATCTAGAAATTGTGTATCTCAATGCTGATGCCAAACTGAGACTAAAACTCTTCCATGGGAACAAGTACCATAAAGACTATCGAAAATTAACCATAAAAACATGGCCCTCAAACTAAGAAGGATTTGAACCAATGCAGATCAATAACCATAAACTCCCAATCTAAAGTGTGAACCAATGTGAATCTGATATGTGTCAAGCAAGAAAATATGTGGCCAAAATAAACTAAGAAACCAGATATAACCCATGCGAGTTGTCAAAAAATTAAGATGGATATCAAAGTGCATGCACACACTAATTAGATTATTATGTAAGAAACCCCCTTGATGTAACTTTATCTCAGTTCATTTATTACAATAACCCAATGATTTTAAAAGGATATAATGAAAAAATAAATAAATAGAAAATAAAAATAGACCTCAGATCTGTGTAGAGGATTTAACCATATTTTCAATGCCGCAAGAATGGTGAAAAATGGATAAGCGAGTTAAAAGATATGTCTCCCAGAGTGAAAACAACAACATGCGACTTCTGAGGCTGAAAAAGGCATAAAAAATTCAAAACCAAAAAATAAGACCTACACCATTGTATAGAACGTCAAACCAGCTTTCTGATGATATCTTGTTTGCAAAAAAATGATGTTGTATGCCCAAGTTATGCCTAATACTGTGAAAGTGGTCCAAATCTTCCCAATATGCCCTTTTACAGCCCTTAAAGGCTAAAAAATTAAAGCCCCTGGTCACCTGGGCAGACCAGGGGGCTGGTGGCAAGCTTCTGAGGCTGAGCCCTTGGTCACCCATGTGACTGAGGCAGGTGCTTCGGGGGGCAGGGGCTGGAGTTGGGCACTCGGTCGCCCATAAGACCTAAGTAGGGGCTTTACAAAGCATTGGGGGCTGAAACAAAGGCCGGTAGTGTAGGATGGGGGAGCCATCGATGGCGGTGATGGCTTGATGGTGTGGCAATGGCCGTCTAGTGGCACGGGGGTAGCGCGATCCAAAAAAATTGGAGGTGCATAAATCCTTCGAGATTTTTTTAATTTTTTTTTAATTTTTTTGAATTTTTTCATACTCTATGCCTTGGAATGCATGCTAGGGAGGCCGTACGACCTCCTTGGAAATTTTTTTTTACCTCCCCAATTGACTGTGTCCAAATTGGACAAATTTTATATGAAAATAGGGTTTTTTGGGCACTGTGAATCCAATAACAAGGTCCATTTTGGCCCAAAGTGCTTTGAAAATTAGGTGACCCCCAGATCTTCCAGAAAAATCACCGAGCTTGAAACCCTCATAGATTCCTTCAACAATGACCAAAATGAATGAAATAAAAGTCATTTCTAAATTTTTCCAGTTCTCTAAATCCAATAGAAAACCTCAAACTGATCCAAGACACACAATAAATGTACTCAAGGAATGAAACCCTTGAGGAACCCCGAACATGCTCTGCAATGTATTTCTCCAAAAAATATGAGAAGGGGCTACAAAATCAAGGCTCTGATACCATGTTAGAAACAAAGATCTAAAATGAAAACCAAAAAAAACCTTCCATAGAAGAGAAAAAAAAGAAAGCAAGAGCTTTGCAAAAATATGTGCAAATAATACTATTCAGGAATTCATAATTACATGAGATGATTTGCTTTATAAAAGCAAAGTATGCATAACCCTAATCTTATCTTGAGCAACAAGATAGCTCAACAAGATAAGGATGAGAATAATTAACCTAGGAATTAAATATTACCTAAGTAAAGTTATGCAAGTGTAATTAAATATTAATTACACTAACATTCTCTTCCACCATGGGAATGTTGAGTTTTCGACCTAATTTGAATTTATGAAATGAAGCGTGTGTAGCTAACCTTGGAGAAAGTTTCTAACGTTGAAGAAGATATAAATACAAGTTGAGATGTTGTGAATGAATCAATCAAGTAATGACGTATGCCTCAAGTTTGAAAATCAGAGTGTGCGAAAGTGAATTGAGGCAATGGTACTTTAATGTGTTAGATTCCTAAAAGCAGTGAGTTGACAGTGTCTACAATTCTTTTGATCAAGGATGTGGATGTGTGTAATCTATTGTGGTGGACCTTTTTGTTATCTTTTGTATCTATAGGCAGTGAGCCTCCTTGTTGGACAGTGAGTCCTTTCTATAGGCAGTGAACCTTTGTATATGGGAAGTGAGCCCTTGGAAGTGAGCCTCTTGTATTCGATTTTTGCTATTACCTTATATTGTGAGTTAATCCTCACCATGGTTTATCCTTCATTTGGTTTTCCACATAAATATGGTGTTTCCTGCATTGATATTGCTTTCCATTATTTTCATTTCATGTTCATACTTAATAACAAAATTATGTGGATAAGAAATTGATAAGTGTTTGAAGATTTGAGTTTGTGTTTGGTGACAACTGATTCACCTCCTCTTAGTTGTCTTGCACCTTTCAAAAGAGTTGTGTGTTCATGGATTGGGTGTTTTTTTTCCTAGGAGCAATTAAGACCACCTTTGCATCAACAACACCATCACTAGTAACATTTTTCTTCTTTTCCCAAAATTGTGGCTTGTTGTTAGAACTAGTGTATGGGTGGTTGTATTTATACACTTATGTGTTTCCATGTGAGATTATATCTCTCTCAATTTTGAGGGCCCTAGGGACAAGCTCATCATAAGTGGTGATACATTGCATCTTCAAGTGGAAGGATAGGTTTGGATCAAATTTTACTATGATAATCCCCACTTGTTGGTTGTTGGAAATGGGCCACTTGCTCTTAATAGCTCTTTGCCTTCATTGTTGTAAGAATTTTGTGAAGGATTCTCCTTTGTTCTACTTGAGAGTGTATAAATCTTCCAAGCTTACATCCATGTCAAAATTAAAGGAGAAGTGATCTGTGAATTTATCGCTGATTTCGTGGAAATTTTTGATACCTGGAGGCAGCTGAGAAAACTAGTCAATGGATGGGCCTATCAAGCTTCATAGAAATAGGCACATTAAATAGGACTCATTATAGGCTACTTCCATACACATGACATTCAATTCCTTTATGTGGTCCACAGGATTTCCTCTCCCTTGTATTTATCAAATTTAGGGACCTCAAAATTGGGAGGGAAAGGTACCATTGTGATTTTTTGATCGAATGGATATGAGCATAGGTTTTGTTGTGTATGGGGCTTCTTCATTTTTCTCATCCGAATATCTTAAATTTCTTGTGTTAACTCCTTAAGTTGTGATGCTACATCGTATTGTAGATTTTTTTTAGCAACATAGGTTGCATATTGTGGAATGGTAGATGGATTGCATGTGGGATTCTGATATGATGAGGTGTTGTATGGTGTGTATGGTGGTGTAAGATATTGTGAAAGTGATTGCAGTGGAGGCATATATGTTCCTAACATGTTTGTATTGGTGATGTTTTGTTACAGGTTATAGTACAAATCTCGTTGTTTGTTGCAAGTTTGAGTAAGTTTGGTGGTGTTGTCATTAATGTTGTCATTGATGTCAACACAGTATAGGATGTTTCAAGTTGTACATGTATAGTTGAGATGTTTTTGAGATGTGAGTGTATGGAGCTATCTTTATGGTGTTGCATATGTGTTGACATGATGAGTTTTCAAGTGATTATAACAAATAGTGGAGAAAAAGTTGTGTATGTGTTCAGAATATGCTCTGATATGTGCTCCACATTTGGAATTTTTTGGTGATATATTGTGGATTGTAGATTTTGGTTTGATGAAGAGTGAAAGTTTTGTTCACCAATGTGTGAACTAGTTTGATAGAGCTGTTTGTCTGTGACTAGGGGAAATGTTTATGCTCCGCAATCCTTCATTGGTTTGTTTCAGGTCTTGTGGATTTGATAGAAGGCTTTTAATGATGTTATCTATGTTCTGGAAAAGTTGTTCATGGTTTGGTACTCTAGAAGACTAGTTTGTGTTCTTGTGTGTGTCTATACAATCCATATGGAATAATGGGAAGTGTTATGTGTATGTAGATTTTTGCACTTGCTATGAATGAATCTGAAGGTATCCAAAATATGTTCTCATGCATGGTGAAATGTGTTGTGGTCCGCATGTTATCTTCTCATTGTAGAAGTGTGTACTTCAAAGTTCATTTATTTTTTCATTAGGTTTGGTTGACCTGGTGTTTACACTTCATGCGAAGGATTAAGTATCAATTGAGGAAGTGTGTGATTGATCTAAGACATTTTTTTGGGTCTTGGTTAAGTGTTGGTTTGGTTTGATGTCATTTCTTTCCACCATAGGAATGTTGAGTTGTCGACCAAATTTGAATTTGCAAATTGAAGCATGTGTAGCCGACCTTGGAGAAAGTTTCTAAGGTTGTGGATGGTATAAATACAAGTTTAGATGTTATGGATTAATGTATTAGAAGAGCCACAAGTTTGAGAAGCAAGAGTTGTGCGAAATTGAGTTGAGGCAGCGGTATTTTAATGTGCTAGATTCTTGAAAGTAGTGAGCTAATGGTGTTTGCAATCTTCTGATCAAGGCTACAGATGTGTGTAACTTGTTGTGGTGGATTTTTCTATTATATTTTTGTCTCTATAGGTAGTGAGCCTCCCAGTTGGACAGTGATTCCTTTCTATAGGCAGTGAGCCTTGTATTTTGGGCAATGAGCCTCTTTGTATTTGGTTTTGGAACTACTTTATATTGTGAGTTAATCCTCACTGTGATTTTTCCCTTATTGGGTTTTCCATGTAAATATGGTGTTTCTTGAGTTGATATTGCTTTCTATTATTTGCATTTCATGTTCATACCTAATAAAAAAATTAAGTGGATTTGAAGTTGAGAAGTGTTTAAGATTTCAGTTTGAGTTTGGTGACAACTGATTCATGCCCCCTTTCAGTTGTCTTGCGCCTTTCAACAATTGGTATCAAAGCTTTGGTTTCTTGAGGAAGAGCTTAGCTACTTGAGGTAGATCCAATGGTGCACAAAGTGGTGATCCCTATGTTTGATGGATCTGAATACAATGATTGGAAAGTGCAGATGAGAGGTTACATAGTCTCTCTTGGTTACAAGACATGGAAAGTTGTGGAGACAAAGTATGTTGCATCGGAAAGTGGTCCTTCTTCTGTAGATGAGATTTCTACCTATGAGGAAAATGAGAAAGCAAGGTATGCAATCTACAGTGCTTTATCTAAGACTAAGTGAACAAAAACTATTTATTTGGGCACTGCTTATGAAGTTTGGAAAAAGTTGTAAGATATCTATGAAGGAAATGATAGAGTGAAATTTTAAAACAAGCTAACATCTAAGTGTAGATATGAGAACTTGAAAATGGAAGAAGGGAAGATATTGCAAACTATTTTCATAGGCTTGATATTGCAGTGAATGAAGTGAAAATTCAAGGTGGTACCCTAATTGATGAAGATGTGATGGAGAATATTTTGATGACTCTACCAGAGAGTTATACTGATGGTTTAGATGAGTTGGAAGAAAATTTTATAAGGAAGTTGAAGGAAGGTACCGGTAAATACAAAGGTATGTTACCTTTTAAATGTTTCAGTTGTTGAAATATTGGTCACTATACTTGAAGATGTCCAAATAGAGTTGTACACAAGAAGAACAAAGATAATAAAGACATAAAGGATAAGAAGTTCAAGAAGTTGTATTATGTTACAGAAGAAGCTGGGATTTCTAATGATGAATTTGATTTTGAAGGAGATGATGATGAATGCTTGTTTCTAGCCTTAGAGAATACATAAGTGTGTACTAACTCTAGAAGATGTAAAAGGGAAAGTGGTCCGAAGAACAAGAAGGAAGAGATGGAATGTGTGAGATGGGATTAAAAATAAAATAGCATAGATAAAGTGACAGCCAACACTTCTAAGCTATTAACCTCATCTAAACAAGAGAATAGAAACAAATGGAGATATCAAAATAAAAGAAAACAAAATAAAGCACTCCCCATATTGTAGTTGATTCCTTCTCTTGCTCTCCTTCTTGTTATGCAACTTTTCCCTTAGATTTGTTGAAATATTTGTGCAAAACCTGCAAATGGTAGCAAGAAAGTTGGATAAAATTAGTTGTTAAGGTGAAAATGGAGAAGGTTGCTTGTATAGACAACCCTTTGAATGGACAGCTGAGATTAATCCTCTAGAAGGATTCCAAGATCAATGGTTAAGAATTGATGCACCAAGAATATGCTATTCTTGGAGGAATCATGACAGACAGACATGTAGGGACATGTAGGCAATGACAGGGTATCTTTGACCAAGTGAAGGTGCATAAATAATTTATTCAAAATGGAGGAAAATGACAAGTGGCAAATAAATAATTTATCCCAAATTATTTATTTAGAGAAAATGACAAAAGGAGCATTTAATTAAATTAATCAATTTAATTAAATAGGGAGGTGGAAATTATTTGTATTCAAGGGGTAAACGCTTTTGACCGGAGCTATGAATCGGATACAACCATTCAACAATACCACCACAATGGGGTTAGAACCTTGGTGGAAAGAACAACAATGCCACCTATAAACCATCACACCATGCCAATACCGGTTGGGGAGGTGGAAATTAGACATGGATAATTAATTTGAATTATTTATCCAAAAGAGAGGAATGAAACACAATTAAATAATTTCGACAATTATTTAATTATAGAAGAATAAAAGGTCAAATAATGATTATTATTATTATCTGACTATAGATGAAAGATAAATAATTAAATAAAAAATGATTTATTTAATTATTGAAGAAAGGGATATATTAGCGATGCAATTAAATAATTTTAATTAATCAAGATAGAATAAAGATGAGAAGGAAGATTAATTAAATAATTAAAAATTATTTAATTAATAGAGGAATGCAATCAAACTTAATTGAATAAGTAAAATTATTCAATTATCAAAGGACAAGGACCAAGAAAAATGATGCTCATGGACTTAGGACATTTTTCAATGTCTACATTTTTCCCTTCTTTGACATAATGCAGTTCATTGCATTGTGTCAAAGAAATTTAATTATGAAATATGTCTCAGTGATAGCAGTGTACGGGTATGCCCCAGTGAAACAAGAATGATGAGGAGGGTTGTGTATGCCCCTTGAGAGGACAAGTGAGTTCAAAGAACATGAATGTGCTCTCAAAATGGATGATAAGACTAGAGGATGAAGGATAGAAGAAATGTTAGCTTGGAAGGAGATGGATATTACCATGGAAGAGAAAGGAGGATGAAGATGGAAAGCTACATGAAAATGATAAGGGAGCCAAATTTCATGCTTATATTTTTATATTTATCATCTTTGGGCAGATTATTGTAATGGCCAACAAACACCATGATATGATGTAGACCAAGGTGTGCAAGGTTGTACCATCACGTGAGACAAGCATTCATAGACAAGGATGATCATGACTCATACTAAGAGAGCGATTGCCTCAGTCTTTTTGTCATAATCAACCACAAACAGTAAAGATAGGCAAGACAAATCATGAAATGTCATTGCTCCTTTAAATCCTGTTGTTAGGACATCCTCGAGGAACTAGCATCATGATTGCCAAAAGACAAAACAAGCATCATAAAATTAAATTCCAAGTGCTTTCCAAGTGTCTGAATGTCAAAATGTCAAGTTTGTTAAGTGCGGTGGAATGTCAGATGTCTTGGTGTCAAAATACCAGGGTTGATGATATGAAGATGCCAGATTGGTGTCGAGTTCAGGAAGGACACATCTTGAACGATGTTAATGTCAAGATTGTCAAATTCAGGAAGGACACATCTTGAATGATGTCTATGCCAAAGCAATACCAAATTTGGGAAGGACACATCCCGAATGAGGTTGATGTCAAGATGTCGAATTGTTGTCATTTTAGGATCCTGAACAATGTCGATGATGAGATGTTGGATTGATGACAAGTTTGGGAAGGACACATCCCAAACGATGTTGATATCATAATGTCAAATTTAGGAAGGACACATCCTTAATAACGTCGATGCCAAAATGCCAAGTTGATGTCAAGATTCAGAAAGGACACATCCTGAATGATGTTGATGTCATGATGTCGAATTCAGGAAGGACACATCCTGAATAACGTCGATGTTGAGAGGAACAAATCTTGAATGTTGTGAGAATCCTCAAAATGTCAGATGACTGTGATGATGCCTAAGAAGGAAACATCCTAGGAAATGAATAAGTGATGAGGCTACCCTTCAGAAGGACACATATGAAGAGTAAGCAAGATTTGACTAGTTTGACTAAGTTTGACTGAGTTTGACCGATTTTAATATGCCAAGATGATTGCCGTGCTTGATTGAAAGACTACAGAAGTTCACTTGGGTAAATTGTTCATTTGAATTTTGACAAAGACCATGATAAATTTAAAGAGTATTTCATGTGTGAGAAAATTGTGTAATGAACCCTAATAGACTGACCTAGTGTAGCCTCGGGGGCTCATCGACAGATGGCCTTGCCTACATCATACACTCAGAGACCTCGTAGTTCGACATGACCAATGACTTTGTCTTGTTGACCAAAGATTGAGTCATGATTTATTTTGACAAACCTAATAGGACTAACCTAATGTCTTGGGGGCTCGAAGATGAGCCTTGCCTATGTAGCAGATGCATAAAGACAACGTAGTTCGACAATGACAAAGACTAATAAAGACTTGAACTGATGTGACTATGTTGACTGACATGACTTTATTTTTTAGAATTTTTGTGTTTTCTTCAAGACATTTTTTGTTTTTTACGTCTTTTTTAGGATATTTTTTGATTTTTAATTTTTTTTCAGGACATTTTATGATTTTTAGGTCTTTTTTAGGACATTTTATGATTTTTAGCTCTTTTTTAGGACATTTTATGATTTTTAGGTCTTTTTAAGGACATTTTATGATTTTTAGGTCTTTTTTAGGACATTTTTTGATTTTAAGGTCTTTTTTTAGGACATTTTATAATTTTTAGGTCTTTTTTAGGACATTTTATGATTTTTAGGTCTTTTTTCAGGACATTTTATAATTTTTAGGTCTTTTTTAGGACATTTTATGATTTTTAGGTCTTTTTTCAGGACATTTTTCAATTTTTAGGTATTTTTTCAAGACATTTTTCAATTTTTAGGTCTTTTTTCAGGACATTTTATGATTGTCAAGATCATGTGTGGTACCCACTATAGTCTCATGATAAAAAATTTCCCCTAATCAAGTTGAGTATGAGCCAGGAAAAATGGAATGGAAGAAAAGGTATGACTAGCATGGACAATGGATAGTATGCAAGACTTGATTTCAACCATTGTTAGCCATGGATGAAAATGTCATGATGTTGGGGTGAAGTGTTATGATGAATATCAGAAAAGAGTATGTTTATTAGGGACAAAGGTAGATAGAGTGACAATAGATGGCACAACAATGATTGACTACACATGGTGCCTATTTGCCAGGTTTTCACCATAGTACTTATCCAAAGCACCTATTTACCAGTTTTTTACTATTGGATGAATTATTTCTCTTTATTTTTGTCATTTTATTCAATTTTTTTGGGTATCACCAGAACGTCTGTTTGCCAGGTTTTCATCAAGGTGACAATTTTTTGTATTTTTCAATTTTTTTTATATTTTTAACTAGTTTTCAGGCAAAATTTCTAATGCTATGCATAGATTTTGTGTAAATGTAAATTGTTGATTGGCTCCATCAGCTGTTCACTTCTGGGAGTAGCTAACTAGTATGCTCTAGAACCAAATAATGTTATGATGATGTAAGGGCCCAACCAATTGGGCTCAAATTTTTTTGGCTTCTCCCTATCTGACTGATTCTTGGGATTTTGCATGAGAACTAGGTCGCCAATGTCAAACTTCTGAGTCATCACCCTTTTGTTATAACTTCTACAAAGACGATTTTGGTATGCTTGTAAATGATCCAATGCATTGTGTCTATGTTCATCTAGCATTTCTAACTCATGTAGTCGTGACTATCTGTATTCTTCATCAGTGATGAGGCCTTTCATGGAGACTTGCAAAGATGGAATTTTGACCTCTATGGGAAAGATGGCTTTGGCTCCAAAGACAAGGGTGAAAGGAGTGGCACCGGTGTGGGTACGGATGCTCTTGTGGTATGCCCACAAAGGAGGGTTGAGTTGGATGTGCTAGTCACAGCTAGTGTCATTGATAGTTTTTTTGAGGAGTTTGATAATGGTTTTATTAGATGCCTCAACTTGACTATTTCCCTATGGGTAATAAGGCATGAAAAAGTGGTGGCTAATCTGGAAACGTTGACATAGTTCATGGACCTCATGATTTTTGAAGGGACGACCATTATCTGTAGACACCTAAAAATGACCTAGGCTTGCATGCTTCATTTTTACCACTTTCGTCCTAGCATAATTGTGACATTTAATTATGTCCTTGGTCCACATTCGACTATTGATTAAATAATTCATAATTATTTAGTTAATTCATGTCCTTTTATTCTTCATGATTATTAAATAAATAAATTTATTTTATTTATTAAATACATCATTAATTGTCTAAGTCTTCCCTTAATTAAATAAATTTCTTAATTTATTTAATTGCCTTCTATTCACTTTATTCTTCCTGATTATTAAATAAATAAGTTTTTTATTTATTTATTTAATATATCACTAATTGTCATAATTAAATGAATGAATTAATTTATTTAATTATTAGTCTTATTTGCTAAATTAAATAATTAAATTTAATTATTTAATTGCCAAATTGGATATTCTTCTCATTTGAAATAAATTAAAATATTTAAAATGTCATCTCTTCTTAACTACAAGCTCATTTTGGTAAATAATTTGAAAACTGATTATTTACTATTTCTCAAAGTTCACATTTGGAATTAATTTAATTCTAAATCGGTAACTTTCCGTCATAAGTCAAGTGATCGGGTAGGTTCTTGATCTTTCCAAAATTGATCTTTAGTCCGGTCTTTATCTTATTCATTTTTTAAAATCTTTATTTTCAAAAATATTTCTTCATTTATTCTCCACCGTAGATCCAATTATTTGAGATATTATCTTGACCGTTCGATTAATGAATTTTCCCTAACCCTAATTAGGGATTCTCAGATTTAATCTGGACCTCTCATTTTAGGTTTTGGTGAGAATGCAATCTCACCCGTCCATTCAAAATGATATTTTCTATAAAATGTCATTCTCCTCTCACTTTTCGATTACACACACACAAGTAGACATATTATAGGCGCATTGCATATCTACTCATTGTCACACTTAGATTTTAATAGCAATTGAGACATTTATTATCTTTATTTGATCAAATCTTAGCATGTTTAAGCATTGTCAATCATAGTCATTTAGGCATAGGCATTTGGACATTTATGCAAATCCTTCAAAGCTTGGTGTAGGACATAGACATCTATTTGCAAATTGCTCGCACGACGAATCTAAGGGAAACGTATCATCCAACAAGTAAGAAGGTACTATGGAGGTAATCATGGAAGTTTTGAGAAATGGGTATAACTATTTTATTATTTAATTTCTTTTGTACTCGATAGGTCTTTGGGTTTCTATTGTCTTCATTGATTTATTGCTAACACTCCTAATCTTAGCATTCTCCTCTCACTTTTCGATTACACCTAAAGGAAATCCTTAGTTACATTTGGTGAACCCGACATTCTATAGAAATATTTGTGTGTTTTTCTTTTTTGTTTTCACTGTTTTGCAGGTTACAACCAAGAAGTCATACAAAATCACGTCACCTTCTTCTAAGCACAGAAAAATGGGCGAATAAAATATTTTCAAACATTTTCTAGGTTTTGTAGATATCATTCTCAGATTTCTATAACTTTAAACGGTTTCAATTTTTGTTAAGATTTGAGAAAGTTATGGTCATTTTACTGATCGCAGTTTTTAAGTTTTAGCTGTTAAAACCCGTGTTTCCTTTTGCCTATAACATTTTTCTGTGCAGAATCATGGAAAATACTTTCTGGGTTTTGAAGGTTTGATTTTCAGCTTTCTATAGATATCTACACTTTATAATTTTGTTAAGTTTTGAGAAAGTTATCACTTTTTTAATTTGCTGCTGTCATTAAATTTTATTTTTTTTATTTTTATTTTTTGGTTACTAATATGGATTTGTAGCTTGTTGGCGGTTACTTTTCGTGGGTCGAAGACAAACACTAAAACTACTAACGGATTGTCTTGTAGGTTTGACCGTCAAAGACCAAACATCAAAACAATGTGCTTGCATTTTTAGTAGTGTAACACACATTTCATTTTGGTGCAATTAAAACGAACCTCTATTTGATCATGTTTGAATGTGTTTGCAAAACAATAGGTGAGTATGCTCTCACCTTGTAAAAACTCGGTGATCAGAAAACCAGACCCATTTTTATCTATTTTTACGCTTTACGATTTGGTATATAGGAGCATCCTCTCCCCTTGCGCATTCGTGCGATCCTGGGTGTAAGAGAAACAGTTACTAACTCTAGAACTTGGGCCTGTTCTGGTGGGAAAAAGTACTCACCCCAGGACGACTCAAACCAGTAGCACCTTGACATTGAGGGACTTCCAGCCTGTATATAAAAGTGGATTCTTGGGGAAAGCCTAAGAATCACGAGTATGGTTCCGACGAGATGGATTTGAAAGGGGACTCTTGCTGAATAGATCATGCCCTACAAATGAAATGCCCGTATTAAAAACCTTTTTCCTTAGTGTCCAACTGTTCTATTGGTCGTTGCTTGATATAGTGCAGGGTATAGTATCATGCCCGAAGACACTCACTACTGATCCCCTTGAGTAGAGATAACAATTCTTGGGAAGTCATTACCCAAAGAATTCAAATTTGGTGTGCTTGAATGACGTTAATGAGCCGTGGAGGGGAGCCAATGCCACCAAAATTCTAAGTTATCCACTCTTGAGAAGGAAAGGTGTTTATCACCAATCTGGGGTATATCGGTGGGCTATATCAAATATACAAACCCTTGGCCTATTGGCCTTTTAGGATTGTACTTGTCTCATGTGTGCTTGCTTATAGTCAAAATATTGTGCTTGCAAGTGTTTTCTGGATACTGAAACAAACCAAACAACGGTCAAACATCTAGAAACAACCAAGTCAAACATTGGACCTTTTCTGACCTATTTCACAACATGAACATGCAATCTCCCATGAACATGCCATCTTCATCACAAATTTTTTTTGAGCCATTAATAAAAAGAAACCAAAATGGATGAGTATATGTAGAAGACTTAGAAGCTGCAGCGCAAAATCCTTATATAGTCTCCTTCATAGAAAACTCAATCTTACGCGACCCTCAAAGGTATCTAGCCATGCTTTTGGACCAAGGGGCTAAGTTACCACAAGGATTTGACATAAATACCTTGCCACCTCCATCCGTCTACCCTCACCATCAACAGTCACTTGACATAAATCCTACCAATAATTCACAACAAACGTCCACTTATCACCCTTATCCTAACCTTGACAAGGGAAGCCAACTATCAACTAGTCCATTCCAAGTCTCCACATCATATGCTAGTCTTTCACCTATCAATCATGCCAATGTCTACATGCCCTATCAACCATCTATCAACTTATGTCAAGTCCCCACATCATACCATATCAATCCAGTCCAAGTCTCCATGTCCTATTTTAGTCAACCTTACACTAATCTAGTCCAAGACTCCATGGCATATCTGGTCGAAGTCCCCATGTCACATCCTATACCGTCACATCCTAATCCAATCCAAGACTCCATGTCATATCTAGTCCAAGTCTCCACATCATACCCTTGTCCTTCACATACTAGTCCAATGCAAGTACCCATGTCATATCCTAGTCCTTCACATACTAGTCCAGTCCAAGTCCCCACGTCCTATACTAGTTCGTCATTCATTAATCCTTTTCAAGTCACCCCCTCACAAGCCACATCTAGTCATGAAAATTTTGTCATTACTCAAAGTCAAATCCCATTTAATAAACTTGAGGATACATGTCAAAGTGAAATCCCAAAGCATGACCTTATAATGTCACCCTC
The DNA here is from genome assembly GCA_007258455.2 of Sequoia sempervirens. NCBI lineage: Eukaryota > Viridiplantae > Streptophyta > Pinopsida > Cupressales > Cupressaceae > Sequoia > Sequoia sempervirens. Next base: position 16,270,740 of record VDFB02049217.1, on the reverse strand, counting down.
ATGTTAAGAACAAGGTAGTCCATCCCATGACCCTATCTTTTAGTCCATCTATGAAGTCCTTCAAGAAAATCATGACATCCAAAACACACCTCTCCTTGACAACAACTCTATTTCCCATTGTATCATCCATGACAAACCCATCTTTGACCAAGACCCCATCATTGACCAAGAAGTCCAAATCTATGACAACCTGATCTTCGACCAAGACCCTACCATGGACCAAGAAATCAGAAACGATCCACTCCTTGACCTTTATGCCATTCATGATCAAACACTTGCCGACCCTATAAAGGCCTCGACTATTGACACCTCCCACGATTAGACACTTGCCTCCATGGGACACATAGACGATATTCCTCCAGAACAAGAATCTTCCACTAGGGACATGCTTGCATATGATTAAGTTATAGCTAAAATCATTGGACTTTGTAACACTAAAAATAATGATGGCTTCGACATTGCCTTGGAAGCACCAACATAATCATCTGAACCTGACATGTCACATGATCAGACCAAAGATATCAGTCAGGAATATGTCCAACATGACAATGAAGCTAAGACACTTTATCAACTAGGGTTATCTATCTTTGTCAGAGAAGGCTTTCTTGTAGATGAAAATATTACAAGTGACAGTATCCACATACCTAATGATGGGTTAGCATCTTGCTTTCAAAACAACAAATACCCCATCACAAATAGAATCTGTCAAAGCATGCAATATCAAGGCAAAGGACTAGGCATACACGAGCAAGGCATTCTGGAACCAATACAGCTTTAGGAAAATTACAACTATCAAGGTCTTGGCTATTCCTCAGTTAGTAAATTAAACAATGTCAATGGTACCTCCTTGATACTGGGGGCAACCTTGTCAGATACAAATGTCAAAATGGAGTCCATGAGAAATCCATGTCATAAGATTGCTTCCAACACCCCCTCCACCCACACCATGAACCATCATTCCATCATAAATAAACCTTCCCTTTGGAATCAACAAAAACAAAAGTCTTACAAGTCAGAAGATCAAAATCAAATGTCAAAGGCCATTGAATCAAACAAAAGGACAAGTGGACAAATGAAATTAAAATGGATCCCAAAGAAAGATGGATCAAACAAAGACACCAAGTCAACTACAAAAGTCAATCACAATGTGGAGCCACAAGACAAGAGGACTCCCACATATAACACATGTCCACCTCCTTCAAAATGGTCATCAATCAAGACATATAAAAGTGTTGGCTCCAAACACCATCCCTCCAAAATCCGTCATCCACCATCCCAAGTTTGGAAAATAAAAAGTCATTCATCCAAACTTCCAAACAAACTTTCCACATCTACGATCATTTGTTATAACCCTACATCTCGTCTAAAGTCCAATGATCCCATGTCACAAATCTGTCACATCTTGGTAGCAACTTTTTACCACAAGGACTCTCATGGCACTCTATTGCGATGTGCGTATTTTGATAAGGCCAACTCTAGTATCAGAAAGGATCACAATGACATTGATTAGTTGTATACAAGTGCTACGATCCTGACAAGACAACTCCTTTAGCAAGGTCATTATTGGCATATCATGGCACCAGTCTCTACATTGGCACCGTCAATGGATTCAGAATAGTCAGTGGTAATCTTAAGCATCCAAGCTATCCATAATATCAAAAACACAAAAAATAAAAATAAAAATTGTCACCCTGATGAAAACCTGGCAAATAGGCATCTTGGTGACACCAAAAAAATCAAAAAGTCTAGAAAATAGTAAAGATAAAATTTTGTCCAATGGTGAAAACCTGGAAAAAAAGCACCTTGGATAAGTACCATGATGAAAACCTGGAAAACAGGCGTCATGTGTAAAATAAATCATTTATGTGGACTCTTACACTTGGGGGCAAGTCGTCTTATTTTCCCATGCCTTCCTCATGACATTGACGTCCATCTAAGCCCTATCATTTCCACACATTTTTCCCACCTATCTTGGTCTTGACATAAAACTGGCACACATAAATCATGCTTTGGGAAAACTTTTGACATACCTATCCTTTGGTCATACATTATCCGTGAAATGTCATGTCATTACTTTCATAACCTTATTGTCCTTATACAACATAGTCCTTGAAAATTATATGACAATTCCCTTAGTCTCATATCTCCCATCTTTTACCAAGGCCGCCTCTTATCCTTTCATGTATGTCACCTATCTTGGCTTTCCCTTGTCAAACGGTCTAAGAATAATCATCATCCCATCTAGTCCTAACCAAGTCATTCCAAATGCAACGAGTCTAATCCATACAATCACATTATCCAAAATTTTACTTGACTGCATTCCTGGCCCAGGTGTAGACCTCCATACTTTCGTCACATTATCGTCATTGTCCTCACGTTGTTTTGGGATGCATCCTTCCCACGTCAAACAACGTTGTCATCACATGCAATTGGTATTCAACTTGACTAGGGGCACAATCATGTTTTTTCTTGGATTCTCATGTGTAGGCATCAGTCATATGCAATTGTTATGATCCTCTTAAATGTCAAAATCCAAAAAAATCATAAAACGACAAAAAGACAAAAACATCATAAAAAGTCCTGAAGAAAGACCAAAAACATTATAAAATTTCTTGAAGAAAGACCTAAAAATCATAAAACATCCTGAAGAAAAACACAAAAACATCCAAATCAATGTCAAAATCCTAAAAATGGAGTCAAAGTTAGTCATGTCAGTCGGTCCATTTCATAGTCGAACTACATTGTCTCTGCACATTTGCTACGTAGGCAAGGCCATCAGTCGATGAATCCCCAAGACATTAGGTCAGTCCTTTTAGGTTGGTCTAAATTAAATCATGGCATTTTTCACAATCATCGCATTAGCCAAATAAGTTAGACATAGTCAAACTCGGACACAAGACAGTCATTTGAAACGTCAATGTCAAAATTGGTCAAAATTAGACAGCACAATCCAATCAATCATATAGTCAACATCAGTCAACTTGCCAAAACATATTAGTCAAAACAACGTCAGTCTCGTCACTCTTTGGTCCTCTTCAAGATGTGTCCTTCTTGGAGTTGGACCTCGTCAAAATGTCCTTTTCCTTTTTAGGATGTGTCCTTCCTGAAAATAGGCCTTGTCAAACTGTCAACACTGTCAAATTGGCAAAACTCTTAAAACTATCAAAACTATCAAACTGGCAAGAAATCAATCTTTGGCAAACAAACATTGGCAAACAAAATTACATGGCTTTTAATCTTTTTGGTCTTTCTTGTCTTATCTTTTGACTATCTTGGCTATTTTGTTTTAACTTTTTACTGTCTTGTCTTTTTGGTCATGTTACTAGCTACCTCGAGGATGTCCCATGAAGGATTTAGAGATGCGATGATGTCTCCTAGCCTATTTTATTTTCTTTGACAATTGTCTGTGGATTGTCTTGACGAAAAGATTGGGGCAACATGACCCTTAGTATGAGTTAGAACACTCCTTGTCTGTGACTGTCTATTTTTCAAGTGGATGACCTTGCACACCTTGGTCTGTCATATCATGGTGTTTGTTGTCCATTTGTGTCATTTTACCGCCAAATGATGATTAAGGAGCAAAAAATATTAAAGTCCTATTGCATATTTTGAAGGATTTGGTTGAGGAACTAATATGCATTTTCTTTAGTCTTGTCATCTTCTCTCACCCATCTCATATAGGAATTGCATCCATATCATCATCCATATCTTTTGCACTAATATTTCTTTGTCTCTTCATATTCTAGTATTCTCATTAATTTTGAGAGCACACCCATGTTCTTGGAACCTGTTTGTCCTCTCGAGGGGGCATACTGTAACCCTCCTCATCATTCTTCCTCATCTTATTTCGCACTGGGGCATATTTTTGAATTGTTCTCTTTGTCACAACGTGACAAGCAACACTATGACAAAGAGGGGCAAAATGTACACCTAAAAATGACCTAGGCCTGCAAGCTTCATTTTTACCACTTTCGTCCTAGCATAATTGTGACATTTAATTATGTCTTTGGTCCACATTCGACTATTGATTAAATAATTCATAATTATTTAATTAATTCATGTCCTTTTATTCTTCATGATTATTAAATAAATAAATTTCATTTATTTATTAAATACATCATTAATTGTCTAAGTCTTCCCTTAATTAAATAAATTTCTTAATTTATTTAATTACCTTCTATTCACTTTATTCTTCCTGATTATTAAATAAATAAGTTTTTATTTATTTATTTAATGTCACTAATTGTCATAATTAAATAAATGAATTAATTTATTTAATTATCAGTCTTATTTGCTAAATTAAGTAATTAAATTTAATTATTTAATTGCCAAATTGGATATTCTTCTCATTTGAAATAAATTAAAATATTTAAAATGTCATCTCTTCTTAACTACAAGCTCATTTTGGTAAATAATTTGAAAACTGATTATTTACTATTTCTCAAAGTTCACATTTGGAATTAATTTAATTCCAAATTGGTAACTTTCCGTCATGAGTCAAGTGATCGGGCAGGTTCTTGATCTTTCCAAAATTGATCTCCAGTCTGGTCTTTATCTTATTCATTTTCAAAAATCTTTATTTTCGAAAATATTTATTCATTTATTCTCCACCATCGATCCAATTATCTAAGATATTATCTTGACCGTTCGATTAATGAATTTGCCCTAACCCTAATTAGGGATTCTTAGATTTAATCTGGACCTCTCATTTTAGGTTTTGGTGAGAATGCAATCTCACCCGTCCATTCAAAATGGCATTTTCTATAAAATGGCATTCTTCTCTCACTTTTCGATTACACACACAAGTAGACATATTATAGGTACATTGCATATTTACTCATTGGCACACTTAGATTTCCATAGCAATTGAGGCATTTATTATCTTTATTTGATCAAATCTTAGCATGTTTAGGCATTGTCAATCAGTCATTTAGGCATAGGCATTTGGACATTTATGCAAATCCTTCAAAGCTTGGTGTAGGACATAGACATCTATTTGAAGATTGCTCGCACGAGGAATCTGAGGGCAAAGTATCATCCATCAAGTAAGAAGGTACTATGGAGGTAATCATGGAAGTTTTGAGAAATAGGTATAACTATTTTATTAATTAATTTCCTTTGTACTTGATAGGTCTTTGGGTTTCTATTGTCTTCATTGATTTATTGCTAACACTCCTAATCTTAAACCTAAAAGAAATCCTTAGTTACATTATCCACGATGATGGATTATGGAATGTCATAATGAAAAATGATATAATTGAGGATGAATTTGGAGATTTGTTTTCTAGTAATGTAAGTGAGTGGAATGGCTTCGATCCACTTAGTAAAATACTCAGTGGCGGTGATAATGAATTTGTGTCCATTGGAGGATGTAGGGTGAATCTTGCCCACGAGATCAAGTCCCCATTGTGTGAAAGACCAAGGAGAAGTGATTAGCCTCAACTCTTGTGTTGGAGAGTGAATTAAATCATTGTGAATCTGGAATTGGCGACATGTTCTTAAAAATTCCAGTGCATCCTTTTCTAATGTCAGCCAATAGTACCCAAGTCTCATAATATTTTTATCTAAGGTTGAACCACTCAAATGGGACCCACATATACCGTCATGTATTTCCCGTAAGGTCATTTTTTCTTCATTAGTGTTGAGACAATGGAGAAGGGTATTGTTGAAGCTACAATGGTAAAGGGTTGCTGATGATGGTATAACGTGTAGCTTTGCAGATAAAATACTTTCTTTGGTTATTGGGAAGGTTTTTAGGAAGGATCTATGAATGAAGGTAGTGAAAAATATCCTTATACCATGGGGAACTAGAACCAACAAGCTCACAGACCATTTCTGATTCAGAGACATCATAAGTAGGAACCAATAACTGCTCAACCAAAAACTCAAATTGTGGGACATTGTTGGGAATATCAAGAAAAGATCCAATTATTGTCATAGAGTTAGCAGCCTTGTTTTGTGTTCTTGGAATTAATTCAAAGGATATTCTACGAAAATATGTCAGAAAACTATCAACCATCCGCTTATAAGGCATTAGCTTCTCATCTTTTGTTTCTTACTCATCATTGACTTGGTTTATAACTAACTAAGAATCACCGAGGACTTGCAAATTCCTAATTTTCCACTTGATAGATATTTGAAGTCTTGTAATTAGTGCTTCATACTCTACCATGTTATTAGTGCATGGAAATGTAATGCAAAATGACCTTGGGATGGAATCTCCTTGTGGAGTAATGAATAATATTCCAGCTCCTAAGCCATGATTAGTATGAGATCCATCAAAGTATAACTGCCAAGGCTATTGGGACTCTGCGTGAAATACAAACTCATCGAGAAAATCTATTGTAAGAAGATTATTATCTGGTATTGGTGCATCTGCGAGCTGGTCTACTATTACTTGTCCTTTGATGGCTTTCCACTCGACATATTGAATATCATATTCACTAACGATCATGACCCATTTTTCTAAATGTCCTATCAATGTTGCTCGACTCAAGAGGTACTTCAAGGGATTGATCTTGGCTACCAAGTATGTCTTATGGTTTAACATGTAATGCCTTAATTTTTGGGCTGTGAATACAACTACCAAACAAGCACGTTCAATGGGTGTCTAATTTAGCTCATACCCCACCACTGTTCTAGTGATATAATATATGTCTCTTTCTTTTTCTTCATAGTCATTATGTGCTAGTAATGCCCCTAGTGCTGAAGTAGTTGCAGAGATGTATAGAATTAATGGTTTTCCTTGGATAGGAGGCATGAGAACTGGAGGTGACAATAAGTACTATTTTATTTGGTTAAATGCTTCCTGACATTTATCTCTCCACACAAAGGGGATCCCTTTGCATAGAAGATATTGGAATGGTTGGCACTTATCTGTGAGTTGAGCGATGAACTGTCTAATAGAATGAACCCTGCCATGTAATGTTCTTAGGTCATTGATTCCTTTAAGCAAAGGAATATACAATATAGCTCTGACTTTAGTGGGGTCAACTTCAATGCCTCTATGGGAGACTATGTACCCCAACAACTTGCCTGATGTTACACCAAAAACATTCTTTTTCAGGTTCAACTGGACCTTATAGTCTTCTAGCCTCCTAAAAAATTTGTCTAATACTAAAAGATGGTCTTCTCTTATCAATAACTTTTCTAGAAGGTCATCCACATAGTCCTCCATTAACGTGTGCATCATGTCGTGGAATATTGTTGTCATTGCCCTTTGATATGTAGCGCCTGCATTTTTAAGACCAAACAACATTACAATCCAATAGTATGTACCCCAAGGGCATGTGAAAGAAATTTTGTGTTGGTCTTCAAGGGAAATATAGATCTGATTATAACAAAAAAAACCATCCATAAGGGACAACATCTCATATCCAGATGTAAGGTCTAAAATGATGTCAATATTCGGTAGAGGGAAATCATCTTTAGGGCATGCTTTATTTAGATCTCGGAAGTCTGTGCATATGTGAATCTGTCCAGTATACTTGGTGATGGGGACGAGGTTGGATATCCATTCTATATAGTCAATTGACCTAATAAAACCTACATCCAACAATTTTTTGAGTTCAGCTTTAACCAACAATGTAACTTGCGGGTGCATTTTTCTCAGCATTTGTTTTATTGGCTTGGCATTTGGCAATAATGGAAACTGATGTAATACTAACTCAGGACCTAATCCTGACATGTCAGCATAATACCATGCAAATTTTATCTTGCGTTCTGAGAACTTTTGAAATTCTAGCTATTCAGCTTCTATCAATGATGCTGCAAAGAGAACCATTTTGGGGTCCTCCACAATAGCTATATTAACTGCTATGGTTTCCTTGACTTGCTGATTTTTCTCTGTCTACAGGGAGAAAGTACAATCCTCCACCCTTGGGCACCTCAAGGAGTTTTTCCACCTTGGATACGTCCTTTATTTTTACTATTTTTTGTTAGAAGGTGCCCTTTGGTTTTCACCTAGAGACGTGTCATTTTTTGTTTTATTTTTCTTTTTAATTTTGTGACTAGAGGATGGTGCAATCTCCCAAAAATAAGCATCACAATCCAATTCAATGGTAAACCCAACTTTGTAATCCCCATTTGGAATGCCTTCGCATAGCCCTAGAAATTCTACTAGAGCCTCATCATTTTGAAAAGTGTCCATTATTGGTGGGCCTTGCTAGTTCTAGTCAATTAGGTCAGGGTAAACTAGGGATATTCCATCATCAACATTTTCAATTGAGGAGATGATGTGAAGAGGATGTGAATGGATGTCGAGACATTGAAAATGAAGTTGTCATCATCTGGCTCTATGTCAAATTCTATCTAGTATTCTCCTTTTCTTGTTTCATACTCACCAGCGAAGTAGGGGACAAAGGGAGTAGGATTAGGGGCAGGGTCAGTAGTGGCAAGTGTTGGTTTAGGTGATTCCGCATGATGGTCATCAATTTGGGATGACTGGGCAGGTATGTCAGGGCTAGGATGAATGGGAATAGAATATGATGTGGACTTGGCATCATTTGGTATTGTATTGATCTTAAACATTTTCTAGAATCATTTTGTAAATGTAGGCTTGCTAGGTTCAAGGAATAATTTGTCAAGGCAACAGTCACTTAGGGATCATTGAGAGCCAAATTCCCATTTGTCATAATCGGTTTCAGAGGAGGTGTCCTTAGTTGTCTCAACACAGTCTGAAGCATACACTAACTCATATGGAAGCACACTGGTACTTGGATCACTAGATTCTCGTGGACCCAACCCTAACCCAAGATGTTTTGGTCTTTCTGAAACTGATAATGGCTCACACCTTCCATTCTTATCCTTGCCAAGACCACTTTTTCCATCATAGCCTTTTGTTTTTATCATGTTGTATCCTTATCCATATATTGCTACTGGAAAGGGAGTCAAGTCCCGTGGTTCTTTATAAATCTAGGATAGTATATCATATGTGTCCTCTTGACTCATTTTTCCCCACTTAATGAAAACTGTATTTGGAGGAACCCTAAAATTTTATTTTGCCTATATTCTAGAGCAAGGTTTTCCATAGACCTAGGGAGACTTGGGCATCTTGGTTATGCAATAGGCCATATTTAGCTTGTACTCTCCACATCCTTGGTCCAAATTTGGAAGCTTGGGTCGATGCTTTGGGTGATAAATGAAGTGGTAGGTGTTATGGAGGTGGTCATGGTGGTCGAAGAAGAAAAAGTGGATGTGGTGGATGAAGAAGCAAAAGGTTTCATGAGTGTTGATGGGTCAATGAATTTGGAAGACAAAGATATAGAAGCTTCCCTATTGATAATAACTTGACACTCTGATATAATGCGTAAGTTGATACAATATTGGAATGGATCAGGGTCTCCATATATAGTAATCTCAGTACCTTCAAAAGGAAACTTCAAACATTGGTGATACGTGGAGGGGACAACTTTCAATTCGTGGATCCAAGGTCGATCGAGTAAAATGTTGTATGGAAGGTCCAAATCTAGAACTTGACAAGTGGTGTTGACAATGATTGGCCCAATTCGAATTGGGAGTGTAATTATGCCTTAAGAGGAATTTTCTTCATCATCACATGCCTTGATAACAATGCTTCTTGTGGTGTCTAGGTCAACATCAAAAAAGCCTAGTGCCTTGACCAATTTTAAGGAACATGTATTCAGTCCTGCTCTGCCATCTACTAAGACTCATTTGACCTTATGTTTATGAACAAGAACTTCGAAATGAAGGGCATCATTATGGTTAGATTTAGATGATGAATAGTCTTGGTCCGAAAAGGTGATATGGTGGGGAGTCATGAGATATCCTACCATGGATTTGAATTGGATGACATCAATATCTTGGGGAATGGAGGATTCTTGCAATGTTTTATCTAGGATGGCCTTATGAGTAGGCGAGATGCGTAACAAATCAAGGATAGAAATTTGTGTGGATGTTTTTCCAAGTTGGTCAATAAGATTAAAGTTTCCTTTAGGTTGGGACTGCTTGTTTTGTGGATGTGATCACAGCTACAAAGTGGATGGGCTAGCTATTGTTACCTTTAGTTGTCTAGGGGAAGGAGGGCTAGCTATGGTGACCTTTTTGGTGCGGGTGGTGATATTACATTCAGGGGCCTTTCTGATGGTGACTATGCAGACATGTTCATCAATTGTTCTAATGTGATGTACAATAGGTCCCCCAGAATAGTCATATCCAATACAGGCATGGTTGGCTCAACTATTATTATTTGTATTTGACGTAGAAGGGTTTCTAGAACCATGATCCTGTAGTGGGTTCTTGTGTATTGTATGATCCACATTAGAAGAAAACTATGGTCCACCAATTTCAATGATACACTTTTCAATAAGGTCTTGTACCAGATTTTTCAATTATTTACAGGAAGAGGTTTTGTGTCCTTTTATTTGGTGATAGTCACAAAATGCACTATCATCCCACAAAGATGGTTTAAACTACCTAGGGTCGTATGGTTTGGGGTCCTCAAGTGTGATGACACCATTCTGAAGATATTTCCTAAGAACTTCTTCAATAGGCTCACCCAAGAGAGTGTATGTACATCCTCTAGGGAATTGTTTGGGTTGTCTAGGCTACCTTTGAATTTGATTGTTTTGATTTCCTTGGTTATTCTGATTTGTCTAGACAACATTAGCAACATAGGTTTGTGTCTTCATCTGTGTGTTTTGTGGTTGTGTCCCTTTTAGAGTAATCATAGGACCCATAGTGTTGACAGCCTTAGCATCGACTACACCATCGTGGTGACATGTTTTTTCTTAACCCAATATTTGTTTTTGTCAGCAGAAGTAGGGTTTGCATTTGTGTTTTTGGGACTGTATTTTAGTCTTCCTTTAACAATGAGGACTTTCTCAACTTGGACACCCCATTCAACTAGATCTACAAAAGTTGTGCAACAATGAACATGCAAACCATTTTTTAGTGGGTCTAATAACATTTGTACGAACATGTCAACTTTTTTCCTTTTCAGGTATGTCTATATGACATCAACTCACTAGGACCCTCCATTTTTGAAAGAATGGTAAAAAGGTTTCACCCGAATCTTCTTGTGTGAGCTAGCATTAGTTGGTAATGGAGGTGTCTATGTCAATGTTGTATGTGTAATTTTTCACAAAATTTTCAGCAAGTTCTTTCCATGACTGTATTCTGAGTTGCAGTGTATAGAACCATTCTAAGGCTGGTCCTACAAGACTTTTAGGAAATAGTCACATTAGATATGTGTGCTCATGAGCAATATCCACACAACTTATTACAAACTCTCTGATGTGGTCAAGTGGATTTGTTTTACCCTTGTATTTTTTGAAGTTTGGAGCCACGTAACCATGTGGAAATGGTGGCATGTACAAAATTGTATCAAAAGGATATGGACATAAGTCATATGGAATTTGCGTCTTGTCAGAGGTTTTCATATTTTCCATCTATTTTTGAAGGTCATCCACTCTTGCTAGCAAGGTGTGTACAATGGGATCATTGGTTTCCTGAAGGTACAGAATGTTCTAATTAGGTGTTTGCTGATATTGCCAATTGTGAGTGGGAATTTGTTGTTGAGTATGAATCTGGGACGAGTATGTGGGAATATGTGACCCAACCATGTTTTTTTGTATTTAAGGTATCTGAAATCCCTGACTCATTTGATTGCCAAATGTATACATTTACTGTGTCATTTGAGTTCCTTGTCCTTGTTGAAAGAATTGTCCATGTAGCATGTTGGTTTTTGTTCCTTGGAAGTGTCCATATGGTATGTGGATATTCTGTCCTTGTCCATGTGAGATATTCATATTTTGTCCTTGCCCATGTGGGATGTTCATATTTTGTCCTTCTCCATGTGGGATGTTCATATTTAGTCCTTTTCCATGTGGGATGTTCATATTTTGTCCTTGTCCATGTGGGATGTTTAATTGCGATGGTGTATTAATGTTGTGTTGAGGGCCTTGAATGAAGACTCATCGTGAGTTTCCTCCAAAGGGATTAAATGAGATTCCACCATTAGGTTGTGATGAAGATGCCCCCATTGTCATAGATGAAGATCCCAACATAGGGTTTGTGGGATTTGCTCCCATTGATGTGGATCCAATGGTTACTTCTATCATTTGGGATGATGATGTGGACATTTTAGGTATGGACATAGTAGATGTTCCTCCAATAGATGTTGTATTAGTTGAGGTGGAGATTTTTTGACTTGCAGTTCCACTAGATGTCACATTAATGGTGTTAGTAGCAACTTGTGTGGTGACCACAATGTTATTGCTATTGGAGGAATTGTTCATGTTTTGTTGAGATGTCATGGTTTGTGTCACGTTGTCTGGAGAAGGTCTTATGGTATTAATGTCGAAGTCTTTTGGTAGTTTCTCCTCTTGGTCCAAAAGCATAGCAAGGTATCTTTTGGGATCATTCAAGACCAATTCTTCTACAAATGAAGCTATGTCAGGGTTTTGAGTGGAAACCTCTAAATCCTCAGCTAGTACTTGTCCATTTTGGTCTCTTTGTATGAATTTTTCAAAAAGTGGATTTTGAAAGGAAGTTGACATGCTCATGGTTTATTGTACGTTAAAATTGCCAAATGGGTCGTCATAAATCTAGTGATTGGGATTGGTGTTGGTGTTGGTGTTGTTGTCAAAGTCTTGTCTAAAGTTTTCCATTTGTCTTTTCTTTTTTTGAAGTCTTGTTTCCACCATCAAGGAAATTTATCAAATGAAGATGATGACAATGCAAGTATGACACTAGTCTATGTTTTTTTCTTTTTGTGTGGTAAAGGTTGACGATGCGAAGAGATAAATATGCCAAAAGAGAAAGTGTCAATTAGGATGTCGATGTTGATTGGGACAATGATAATGCCAATTAAGAAAATGGAAAAGTGCAAAATGAGGACTAATGAGGGAACTAATGCAAGGTATAGGTTCAAAATGACAACTAGGATGAATGATATTTTTTTATTTTTTTTAGAAATAAAGTATGCAAGGCAGGAACTAAAATGAATGCAATTTGGAGATAGGAGTACCTAAGCACTCTAATCTTAAAATTAATCTTTTTATTTTAGTTACCAAAGGACTTTTTGAAAATGACAAAGTGACAAGGTCAAGATGACTAGTGAGTTTTCATAACTAGACTGTTGAGTTGGAAATCCTCACAAAAAGGACAATGATTGAAAATAGAAATGAATGATGGAGTCCAAGATAACCTAGTTTTGAAAGCAATGATTTTGCAAATTGTGATAAGGTTGGCCTAACCCAAAGTATGCAAAAATGAAAATCTATGGTCAAGCTAATGTTGAAAAATGATGATTATGAAACCTAATCGATGAAATCAATAATTTGAAAGTTTAATCCTAGGGTAAAAAATACAAACTAATGGTTGAATGATAAAGATTTTGAGCAATTTCAAAGTTGGTTTTTGATAGAGTCCTCTTGGAAAAAGTGTTTGACAATAGGTTGATAGTGTTTAGACTTAGATTCTGGTTTGCATGAGGGTTTTGTTGTTGTCATATGAATGTGTCATTTTAGGTCACGAATGCATCATAGTATGGAAAATGTGTTTCAGTTTAATCAAATGTGGTTCAACAATTGTTTCAGGTTGCAAAATTTTTAGTTTTCTGATGTTTCAAGGAAAAAAAATTTGATTTGTCAAAGGTCGAATGTGTGTGTCCAAATTTATGAATGTTGTGAATATTTTTTGAGACTCCAGAAAACACTTGACAAGCACAATGTTTTAGTGTAAGCAAACACGCGTAAGAAAAGCATGATCCTAATAGGCCAAGAGTTTGTATACTTGGTATAGCCCACCGATATACCCCGGATTGGTGTTGAATACCTCTCCTTCTCAAGAGCAGATAGCTTAGAATTTTGGTGGCATAGGCTCTCTTCTTTGCACACACTTCTACAAGCATGCCAAATTTAGATTCCTGGGTAGTCACTTCCCAGGAACTGCTATCTCTACTCAAGGGAGTCAGTAGTATCTTCGGACATGATACTGTACCCTGCACTATACCAAGCAACGACTGAAAATGGTTGGCTTCTAAAAAAATAGGTGTCTAGTAAGGGCATCCGTTCGAGTGGCCACACATGGGGTGAGAGATTAATCATCAATTAGGTGGCACTCCATCCTGAAGAGGTTACGCTCAATAGGGTTTATGAGAGTACTAATCCATCCGTGTGACACATCCACACTCGTGGTACTTGAAATTTCCTCAAGCACCCATTTTATATCCCAACTGGAAGTGGCTTGGTTTTAGCTTGTTACTGGTCAGGTCGTCCCTTAAGGTGAGTACTTTTTCCCTTAAGGAAAACCCATTTCTAGAAATAATATATGTTTCTCTTACACCCAGGATCGCCCGAAAGTACAAGGGGAGAGGATACTTCAATTATTACGTCTCAAGGGTTACGCAAAATAAGGTGGGTCTAGTTTTCTAATCACCTAGTTTTTACAAGGTGAGAGCATAATGACCTACCACCTTCAAGCACAATCAGACAAAATTAAACACATGTTCATTTTAATGCACCAATGGAAGTGTTTTCTAAACTAGAAATCACAAACACATTGTTTGAGAAATGATTCTTCGACTAACAGAGCTAAAAAACCAAAAATTAGTAGTTTCATAAATGTTTTGGACCAACGAGAAAGCTACAAAAAATCTAAGTTAGGACAAGAAATTAAAAACCAAACTAAAACTTAAAAGTCAGTAAATAGCTAAACTAGAAAAATGAAGAGACTAAACTAAACTAGAAAAAGGAAATCAAAGAAAACTAAAAACTAAGAGCTCAACTTTTTTTTTGCTCCAAAAGAAGTAGTTTCTGGGAGCCCCACTCCAAAGCCACATGCTACAAACAGAAGATTAGTAAAAAAAAACTTTAATGAAAACATCAAACTAAAATAGTGATAACTTTCTCAAAACTAAACAAAATTTTAAATCGTAGATATCTATGAAAAGCTAAGACATAGACCTTCAAAACCCAATTTTTTTTTTGTAAAATCCTGCAAGACAAAAGCGCTATAAAGAAAATAAAATTCGGGTCTTAACAACTAAATCTTAAAAAGTTGTGCTCACTAAAATGGCCATAAGTTTTTCAAATGTTAATGAAATTTTAAACTGTTTGAAGTTCCAAAAAGCTAAGAACGAGGCCTACAAAACCCAGATCATCATTTTAAAATATTTTATGCGCCCATTTTTCTATTCTCAAAAGAAGATAATAGAATTTCTTATGAATTCTTGGCTGTAACCTGCAAAATAGTGAAAATAAACAAGAAAACACACAAATTTCTCTACAAAATTGTAATAATCATGTTGGGGTAACCAATGTGAGATGGGGTTAAAAATCAAATAGCATAGATAAAGTGACAACCAACACTTCTAAGCTATTAACCTCATCTAAACAAGAGAATACAAAAAAATGGAGATATCAAAATGAAAGCAAAAAAAAAAAAGCACTCCCCATATTGTGGTTGATTCCTTCTCTTGCTCTCCTTCTTCTTGTTATGCAAATTTTCCCTCATATTTGTTGAAATATTTATGCAAAACCTGCAAATGGTAGCAAGAAAGTTGGAGGCAATTAGCTATTAAGGTGAAAATGGAGAAGGAAGGTTGCTTTTATAGACAACCCTTCGAATGGACGACTGAGATTAATCCTCTAGAAGGATTCCAAGATCAATGGTCTAGAATTGATGCACCAAGAATATGTTATTCTTGGAGGAATCATGACAGACAAACATGCAGGGACATGCAGGCTATGACAAACATGCATGGACATGCAGACTATGACATGAAATAATGATAGGGTATCTTTGACCAAGTGGAGGTGCATAAATAATTTATTCAAAATGGAGGAAAATGACAAGTGGGAAATAAATAATTTATCCAAATTATTTATTTAGAGAAAATGACAAAAGGAGCATTTAATTAAATTAATTAATTTAATTAAATGGGAAGGTGGAAATTAGACATGGATAATTAATTTGAATTATTTATCCAAAAGAGAGGAATGAAACACAATTAAATAATTTTGACAATTATTTAATTATAGAAGAATAAAAGGTCAAATAATGATTATTATTATTATTATCTGACTATAGATGAAAGATAAATAATTAAATAAAAAATGATTTATTTAATTATTGAAGAAAGGGATATATTAGCGATACAATTAAATAATTTTAATTGATCAGGATAGAATAAAGATGAGAAGGTGAATTAATTAAATAATTAAAAATTATTTAATTAATAGAGGAATGCAATCAAACTTAATTGAATAATTAAAATTATTCAATTATCGAAGGACAACGACCAAGAAAAATGATGCTCGCGGACTTAGGACATTTTTTAGTGTCTACAGAATGTACTTTGGTTACTACCTTTCATGCTAGATAGGATGAAGACTATTGGGTGATTGACAGTGGCTACTCCAATTACATGACTAGAGATAAAAGTAAGTTCACTAAACTTGAAAACTATGATGGTGGATTAGTCATGTTTGGTGATGATTCTGGCACAAAGATTGTTGGAAAAGGAACTATTAGTTTTGATGGAAAACACATTACTAATGATGTCTATTATGTTAAGGCTTAAGGAATAATATTTTGAGTGTTGGAAAAATGTGTAGCAAAGGATTTAAGATTGTGTTTTAGGATAACACCTGTGAGATCAGAAAAGGGTTTGAAATTGTGGTTGTTGCAGGAAGAAGAACATATGGAAATATCCATCAACTTAAGGGTGTTGACGGTTAGTGCCTTGAATCTCAAGTTAATGAAAGTTTTCTATGGCATTGGAGGATGGGACATGTAAAATTTGATAACCTAATCAGGATCAGTTCAAGAGAGGTTGTTCAGGACTTGCATAAAATTACAAAGCCTACCAATTCTATTTGTAGGAGTTTCTAGTTGGGAAAGAAAACAAGATGTAGTTTTAAAGGAAAAGAGAAATCAACTACCAAAATGTTGGAATTGGTTCATGCAAACCTCTGTGGTCCTATAAGAATAGGAAGTCTAAATGGTGACAAGTATCTCATTCTCCTTATTGATGCGTATTCAAGAATGACATGGGTTACATTTCTCAAGGAGAAAACTCAAGCTTTGGATAGATTTAAATTATTCAAGGCAAGAGTAATGAATGAAGTGAACCTAAGAATTAAATGCTTAAGGTCTGATAGAGGTGGAGAATTCACTTCTAGTGATTTTAATACATTTTGTGAAGAGCATGACATAAAGAGACATTTTTATACTCCTATAACTCTTCAACAAAATGGAGTTGTTGAAAGGAAGAACCAGACTATTCAAAAAGCTACAAGAACAATGATGAAAGAGGAAAATGTACTAGATGTATATTGGAGAGAGGCAATCCACACTATTGCTTATATTCTTAATAGAGTTTAGATTAGAGGTAACAACACAAAGACCCCTTATGAGCTGTAGACTGAAAATATTCCTACTGTGAAGTAATTTAAGGTGTTTGGAAGCAAATTTTACATTAAAAGAGAAGATGAGAATCTTAGGAAGTTTGATGCTAGATGTGATGAAGGAATTTTCCTTGGATATTCAACTAGTAACAAAGCTTATAGATGCTTCAATAAAAAATTGAGGAAGATTGTTGAGAGTGCAAATTCTATCTTTTGTTGCTGCAAATTCCCTTTACACCAATTCTCCAACCATTTACAAATGAGGGGCAAGCCCCTATTTATAGTTTTCCAAAGCCCGAATGAATGGCTAGGATTGATTCACAATGAGTGGCTCATATTTGTTTATATTAGGCTTTCACCTACCCCCCATTATATGGAATTTTAAAAATACATCCTTCGTCTTTTCTCTATTTTGTCCTCTAGTGACATGTTATTGTAGCAATTTTTTCATTTAGCTGATTGCCCTTTTGTTGTAGCTGAAACTGTTTGAAGGTTTCCCTCTAATTGATGGATTTGCAACATTCCTTAGTCAATCGAGTGTTCCCCATTTGCATATTTGCATCATTGTTAAATTGATTAGCTATCCCTAATCTGACAAGATAACTCCTGGCAGATCAAGATCATTTAGTGAAAGATAAAATAGCTTTTGGTCACTCCTAATTTTGGAAAACAACCATCTAATTTCCCTTTGCACCGAATTGCTCTATCATGCAGCCACCTATTTGTTAGTCCATTTGGTGAGTTAATCATTGTTCAAGTAAACATTCTTCTGTTGGAAATCCTCATCAACACTGTACATTCTCATAGACAGTCATGTGGAAGTAGGCTCATGGAAAAACCCATCATGTGCAATCTCCTCCTATAGCAAGCTCCTTTGATGATATCCATTCATAAACAAATCCCTATAAAAAATAGTAGATTAGGTTAGGATCATGCAAATAATGATATAAAATTTGAATATGGTTTTTTGGTACTCATGTGACCATATAACACTTATTTTAAATGGTTGCTCAATTACAATTTAAATAGCCTAATCACTGCATATCCTCTAAGAAACCAATGATGAGTAATATTAATACTTGAGAAGGGAAATTAGATGGCCTAGTCACAACTGGATAATAGGGCCACACTACGAATCATAACATTTCAAGTTTAGAATCATTCCCTCTTAATTTCACTTGGTTCTCATAATTCATTGCACACATATTAATAGCATGAAATGCTTTCCCTCAAATTTCAGACTCTGTTTCGATAGAACAATGGTCCTCCTTTTAACTCCATTACTTGCACTGTCAAGGGTAATTCTTCCCCTATGCTCAATTCCATATGGAGGCATTCCCAGCTATGGCAAGCCCATTTGAAGTCTCAAATCCCCCTTTCATTTCTGCAAAATAACAAATAATTAAAGACAACTAACAAATATCTCCATAAATGAGTTTAGATCATGACTCTTATTTGTGAATTTTATCCCATAAACCTTATTAATCAACATATCCCAAGAGCCTATTAAAGTGATAAAGATTCATTTATAATTAAAACATTTACTATCATGGGTAAATTTATGATATCTCTATAATAATAAATCGTGATAGATTTATAAATGTCGAGGCATTGCTACGTAGAAGACTTTATGGAATAAAATCCAAAGGATAAAAGATTTCCTCAACATCACCCCTTTTTTCCATGAAATGATCACCTTTAAATGCCCAGGTTTCACTTCATAGTAATTTGGCCTATATTATTGTAAAGGGATTCCTTTGAAATTCTAAGCCCCCTTTACCCACACGAATGCCTGAATGCCAACCCATGATAATAACAACCCCAAACTTTAAATAATTCTATAATGAGGCCTTGTGGGCCATTCTAAGCACACACTTAATCACTCATTGATTTTCCATAGAGGACTTCCCTCTCCTTCCTCTCAGCTAGCCAACACCTTATAAAGGACTATGGAATATCATCACATGGAAGTAGAGCCAATCGTCACCGAAGAGAACATTGTTAGCAGTATCCCCCAAGTAGAAGGTTTGCATAGGTGAATGTGGGGATGTGAGGATGCCAAATTAATAACATTGTTCACTAGATCTCATTATGAGTGGGATGTGCTCAGATGTGATGAGCTCATGCCACCAAACATTCCTTCCATCCCACACTTGAGAGATTTATTTTCCATTAAGAGCACCCCTTCAAATATTACTTTTCTTTTATCCACCATTTGTCGCATGCGTAGCGTTGGACAGTGTTGAGCACTCATTTGCTTTAGCCAGCTTCTTTGTTGAATGGAGTGGCTTCCTTAACTCTGTCCTCCTCGTTGATAGATTATTTCCACCTACCCAACCGGTCACGGTACTATTTAACACTCTCACTGCCTTGTTACTTTGTTGTTGATAGCACGGGGACCCCTTTTCTACAATTGTATCACTCAGGAATGGTTGTTCAAACCTCATCTCAACTAAGACCCTCCACGGAATTCTGAGGGTGGGGAAATGTTGTTAGGATGTCACCGCGGGTGTATGAGATGTCTATAAGGGATTTGGATCCCACCATGAAGAATTTTGTTGGGAGAACGAAAGTGAGGATGGGCGGGATTCCGATGTCGGAACACCATTTTGACTATGACCAATGGTGAGCGGAGTCCCGCATACAAACTCTCGATGGAGCCCAAGCTGAGGCCATCTACCACAAGCTTGAAGGTATAAAATATCTACCGGGCCACCTCTCAAGATGTGCATGGTTTCGAGGATCACCACAGGTAAATACTCTTAATGGTGCATTCAATATGTCCACTCCCCTCTCTTGACAGTGACAACCTCACTTCTACCAGCAATTAAAGTCCCATAGGAAGAACAAACTCTTGGAGCTACATGAGATGGCACAGGTTTGCTCTGTCATTATTTCTATGTCGAGTTACTCGATAATACAAAATAATAGCCCTATATTTAAACCACTTGCTAGCCACTTCATTATGATGCGATGGATTGCCATGAAAACTCATTGAGTAGTTAGTCCTAAACAAAGGATGGCTTTATCAAGCCTATAATCATCACTCGGCCCATGGATACGTTCATTCTATCAAAAACCAAGCTCTATGTAAAAGGCAATGATCAATGAAGAGGAAAATTCATGGATCATTGGAGAAGAGGAATTTGATAATTCAAAATTCATGCACCAATTCCTCAGGCCCATCACTGTAGATTTCATCTGTCAAGATGAGATTTTATGGAAAGGGGGATGCTAAGTAATATGCATGGGTGGAGGTAGTAAGATGACCATTTATGAATTGTCGATGCCCACAGTCAATGAGACGGTGGTGTCGCATAGTGCAGAACCCGCAAGTGTGGCCTCCATCAAAGAGAACATAGGGAGGACACAGGAAGATGTGGGGAGAAGGCCATTAAAGAACGACATCAGGGGAAATGGCGCCCGCATGGGAAGAGTCCACACAAGGATAAATCGACCACCTCAATAACCATGCTTCCCTTTTAATCAACATCCTTTTTTATGGTGGTAATATTAAGTCAAAGTTCCTCATATTAAATCCATTTTTCAAATGCATTCAAATTCTTGTATCACCACCGGTTGAATATGCATCGTGGGCCTTCTATTCGAAGATGACTTATCCTCTTCAACAACCTTTTTTCCATCTTACAATAATTAGAGGAAAAGCTTATGGAGATCAAATGCGGGAAAAGGCCTGAGCGAAGACACCTGTAGGGACAACCAAGAGTGGTGTGATGCCCACAACCATGGCTAATGATTTAACATTGAATATTTTCAATGAAATTAGTATATCGGTCCCACTTTTTCTGAGTATCATCTAGCCTCTTCAAAGCATGCATACGATTTAGCAGCCCATAACACCTCTGAATGGTTGATTTGTAAAAGAGTCCAAAGGTAGCCAAGACAATGAAGAAGTTATATTGGTTGAGTGGCATTGGGCGTAACAATTTTGAAGAGTTGTTTCCTTTTTCCTTTATTAGTTTCTTCTTTATTTCATCATTGCACGAGTAGATGCAGGAGGATACTTTGAAGCTAAAATGTATTGAAAGCACAAAGGCCACACAGTAGTAACACATCATCCTCCTCTTATCCTTATTACTACTTTACTTGAAATGTTGTCTTGACCCATTGATATGCAAGCCAACTATAGAACAAGTCTTGTGTAGTTGACAGCCAAGGAGACAACGTCGTTGTGAATTGCAGAACCCGTGAGGAAGGAATCCATCACAAGAGCTATGGGTAAAAGGATTTGGAACATCAGTCAAGGAATGTCATTGTGACCTCCATGAAGGTGGATGGATTTGGAGGGGTTGGGACTCGTAGCATAAGACCTCACTTTGAAGAATGCACGGATGAAGGAACTATGGGATCCACACATGGGAATTCCACAAAAGGAAGCATGCGGGCAGGTGTCTTAAGAGCAATAACAAGTGATAGCCTTCATCATGATAAGGTCCACATATCGACACCTGCCACCAAATTCACCAACTCGAGGGAAAATAAAAATGAGGGACATTGATGCCATTTATAGCAGTTTGTCGATCATTTCACCAAGCCACGTCTTTCCTACGATTAGTTATTAGTAAGAAGGTTATATGCTTCCTCTGTTCTTTGAATGGCTATCTTCACAAGGGGATTCTGCAACGATGAACAAGATACGTGATAGAGCCTAAGTAAAGTGGAGGTTATAACGTGCAAGTGACATCTTTGGAACTTTGGATTCATTGATATTGTAACATACTAACTAGGCACAAACATTTGATAAAGATCGGCCTATATGACAATCCTTTCCTCCCTCATTATTCCTTTTCGAACAATTATCCCCTTAGGAATCATGTGTTCTACTTGACTCAAATCATTGCATTATTTTTCTAGGTTGGGTCCTCATGAAGATCATGCCACCCCATGGTTATTTCATTATGATGGAACAGATGAGAGGACAACTGTGTTTGAATTGGTGGAACCCACACAAAGGAAAGGTATAGGTAACTTCTGCAAGGATGCTGTCTATGATCATTGTGAAAGATTAGTGAGGGAGAGTGTGGAATCCATGAGCCAGAAGTCCACATGCATTGGAGAGCAAGATGTCGGGTTGAGGTAGTCATTAAGGGAGCAGTGAGAGATAGGTAGAGACCCACATTGCATCTCCCGCATAGATGACTACCGATAGTGCCCATCTGAATGTCATCACCTAAAATATGAAAAGATCTGTTGCCCAGAGCCGAGAAGGACTCATACCATTGAGATCACCATCTAGGAATTCTGCACTATTAACCATGAAAATGACTGTGACATTTCAAAAAATGCAGGCAGATGATGCTAGTAAGCCATGAATGAGCACCATTTAGCAATAGTAGACTAGTGATTGGCAGTTTCCATGGGGAAAATTTTGAAAAGATGAAAAATTTGGTGGGTTGTGAGTTTAGATAGTAGGGAAGCAGCAAAGGGTCACCACATTGTGAAATGACATCGTAGTGACGCCCTCCCGTAGGTGGCAGCTCGTAAGGGCGGACTTGCTGATGAATGCAGGCTTAAGAGTTCCCCCATGGACCCAAGATCTCATTCCAAGGAGAAGTTCCATGCGAGTCTCACCCAGCGGGATGTTGTGAATGCTCAGTCATTTGATAATGGAGATCAGGCGAAGGAAAGCCATGCATAAGACCTACAATTTTTTAGGACTTAGGAAACTTTGAAGTGATGGGGTTAGGTTTACTTCGACAACAACAATGACAGGGTCGGTAGGGACAAATATGAAATCTACCCTGTGGGCGACAGTCAAAGGTCAGTTGCTTTAGAATGACAAAACAAGAATGGAGTCCTGCATAGGGTGACGTTCAACTATGGGTCTGCAATACATGGACACAACAACAAAAGTGAAGGTGGGAGCTGCCCCCCAAATGGACGTCAAGGCTTGGCTATTGGAAAATGATGGAGCGTAATGGTGAACGACAAGAGGAAACCGACAAACATAGGTCTATGAAGGCTAACAGACGTCGGGTGAAAAGCTAAAGGAGGCCTGCAAGGTAAAATGACTTGGTGAAGCCTAGGTTGGTGAACTTGGCCAAGGGAAGTTTGATCATTTACTAGCTCATGATAGTCTTGGGCTTACAAATGGGGATGCACAAAGTGAGGCAAGAGAAAAGCAATCTGTCAAGAGCGAAAAGAGGGGGTCCCTACCAG
Source organism: Sequoia sempervirens (assembly GCA_007258455.2). Taxonomy (NCBI): domain Eukaryota; kingdom Viridiplantae; phylum Streptophyta; class Pinopsida; order Cupressales; family Cupressaceae; genus Sequoia; species Sequoia sempervirens. The sequence goes on along the minus strand of VDFB02049217.1, from coordinate 16,247,188 downwards.
AGGTGGGGCGTGTGTGTAGAACATGCACAACAAGTTCCTAGACCTGTGAATAAGAATGTAATTGGTTCAAAATGGGTGTTCAAGAATAAGTTGAATGAAAATGGAGAAGTTATAAGAAAAAAAGAAAGACTTGTATGCAAGGGATACTCACACATTGAAAGTATAGACTTTGAAGAGACATTTTCCCCTATGGCTAGAATGGAAGCTATTAGGATGTTTGTGGAATTTTATGCCCACAAGGATTTCAAAGTATATCAAATGGATGTCAAGTCAGCATTCCTGAATGGTGAATTCAAATAAGTATACATGGAACAACCTAATGGATTTCAATTATCTAAAAAATTGGATATGGTTTGTAGGTTGAAGAAGGCATTATATGGAGTGAAGCAAGCTCTGGTGTAGGTGCACCAACCGCAAAGAAGAGTGTCAATGGAGATCAATATGTCAAGTAGGGGTGTTTGAGTCTTTTGCATGATTTTAGGTATATTTATGTTAAATAAGGTCTAATGAGACCATATTTTATGTAATTTAGGGGTTTGTGAGTCATTAGTGTCAAACTAGGAAAAGTTACAAAAAATGCAAATGTTGTCATTCAAAAAATTGTGAAAATTGCAATACTTAGGAATATGAAGAGTCTAAGAATTTGAAAAGAAATTGGGGTAATTTGAGTGGTTAGATTTGATTTTAAATATTTATAAAATCCTTTCAAAGTCTCAAACATCAATTGTTGAGTTTTTATTTGAAGAATTCTAAATAATATGCTATACATTTTCTACAAAATATCTGTAATTATGAACATTGCTTCCTTTGTACGAAGCCGTATAGGCTTCAAATATTCTAAATCCTATTCTATGATGTAATTACATTTTTTATCTTTCACTTGATTCAATTTTGAGGGTCTAACTTTGTATTTGGAGGGAGAAATCACTCATTCTCTATAACTGCCCTGTTTTCACAGTTTTAAATTTTGAGGGTCTTTTAAAATGTCTATTTGAACCATTCCACTTTTTTTATCCACTGTTTCTCATGGAATGGGTCCTAAATAATGTAAATTAGTTGTCCTAATGATTTGGTAGGTAGAGAAAGCAATTTGTGTGGCTACGAATGATTCCCTAGGGTTGATAAAAAGCAATTTTCTATGTGAAAATGGTGGGTTTGAGAAGGGATTTGTTAAATTGTTGATGGGAAAGTGTATGTAAGGGTTGATTAACCTTTTGTAGGGTATTTTTAGCCTGATTGAAGCATTGGTTAAGTTTGGTAAGCCCAGGTAAATAAATTTTCAATAAAACCCTAGTGTTTTGTATAAAAAAGGAGGGTTTCTTGGATCAACATTGTAAAAGTCTTGAATCTAAGAAATGATTGTGGAATTGGGAGTTTTGGCACACAATTAGTGACTGTATATGGATATTTGGTGAAAAATAAGTGAATAGGAAGTGCTTCCTTTAAAAATTAGGGCTAATCTAGTAGCCTAAAATAGGGTTGTGTATAGAAATCAATATTGAACATGCAAATAAGTTTCTTATATCCTTTTGGGAAGTTGTGTTGGGTTCTATGGGAAACCTAAATTATGGTTTGATAGGTCTTTGTACGACCTTATACAAAAAAATTCTTCAAAGGTAGTGGTTTGAGGGCTAGAAGCCTCTAGTGGTGTATTCAAGGACAGTGGGGGTAGGTTTTCCTTGGTTGAGTTAGGTTATTCTTTGTTGGTTAGTGAGTGTCAACCACCTTTCTTACATTAGGTAATATCAAAGCAAAGGGACAAGGCCTATTGTTGGTGATTTGATTGCATTTTGTAGGTTTGAAGAAAGTTGATTGGAAGGTGAAAAGAAAAATTGGTGAAGATGCCTCTGAAGGTTGTTGGTGCTACTAGAGAGTTGCAAGAACTAAAGGAGAAGCATTCTAAGCTTTTGGAGTCACATAATGTAGTGTTGGAAAGGCTTGCTACCTTGGAGACAAATAAAAGAAGAGATGCGAATGAAGAGAGTGAAACAAAGGAAGATGATGAAGAATATGAAGATGTTGATAAGGAACTAAACCCTAAAGATTAGAGGATGGTAAAGATGCTCAAAGTAGTGAAAGGTGATTCAATGAAGGTAAAATTTGATCTTCCTATGTATGGTGGAAATTTAAATGAAGAAGAATTGCTTGATTGGATTGCTACAATGGATAACCACTTTTAAAGTGAAGATATTTTAGATGAATAGAAGGTGAATGTGGCAAAGAAAAAACTCAAAGGTCATGCTCTTCTATGGTGGGGCTATGAGAAAGTAGATATGAAGCATGGAATAAGCCCCAACTCATATGACATGAGTTCTTTTTATGTGGGGTTGTATGGTGTAGGTGCACCAAGCACAAAGAATAGTGTCAATGGAGATAAATATGTCAAGTAGGGGTGTTTGAGTATTTTGAATTAGTTTAGGTATATTTATGTTAAATAAGGTCTAATGAGACCATCATTTATGTAATTTGGGGGTTTGTGAGTTATTAGTGTCAAACTAGGAAAAGTTGCACAAAATGCAAATGTTGTCATGCAAAAAAAATGTCAAAATTGCAATACTTAGGAATATGAAGAGTCTAAGAATTTGAAAAGAAGTTGTGGTAATTTGAGTGGTTATATGTTCTTTGAAATATGTATAAAATCCTTTCAAATTCTTGGAAATCAGTTGTTGAGTTTGTATTTGAAGAATTCCAAATAATATACTACGCATTCTTTGCAAAATCTTTGTAATTTTGAAATTTGGTTCCTTTGTATGAACCTGTATAGGATTAAAATGTTTTAAATCCTATTGTGAAATGTAATTACATGTTTTATCTTTCACTTTGTTCCATTTTGAGGGTCTAACTTTGTATTTGGAGGGACAAATCACTCATTCTCTGTAATTACCATGTTTTCATAGTTTTAAATTGTTGAGGGTCTTTTAAAATGTCTATTTGACCCATTCCGCTTTTTTTATCCACTGTTTCTTATGGAATGGGTCCTAAATAATGTAAATTAGTTGTCCTGATGATTTGGTAGGTAGAGAAAGCAATTTGTGTGGTTGGGAATGATGCCCTAGGGATGATAAAAGCAATTTTCTATGTGAAAATGGTGGGTTTGAGAAGGGATTTATCAAATTGTTGATGGGAAAGTGTATGTAAGGGTTGATTAACCTTGTGTAGGGTATTTTTGGCCTAATTGAAGCATTGGTTAAGTTTGATAAGATCGGGTAAATAAATTTTCAATAAAGCCCTAGTGTTTTGTATGAAAAAGGAGGGTTTCTTGGATCAATGTTATAAAAGTCTTGAATCTAAGAAATGATCGTGGAATTGGGATTTTTGACACAAAATTAGTGTCTTTCTATGGATATTTGGTGAAAAAAAGTGAATAGGAATTACTTCCTTTAAAAATTAGGGCTAATCTAGTAGCCTAAAATAGGGGTGGTGTATAGAAACTCAATATTGTTGCAAATAAGTCACTTATATCCTTTTGGGAAATTGTGTTAGGTTCTGTGGGAAACCTAAATTGTGGTTTGATAGGCCTTTGTACGATCTTATACAATTTTTTTTTCAAAGGTAGTGTTTTGAGGGCTAGAAGCCTCTAGTGGTGTATTCAAGGATAGTGGGGCATTTTGTGTTCAAGGGTAGGTTTTCCTTCATTGATTCAGCTTATTCTTTGTTGGTTAGTGAGTGTCAACCACCTTGCTTACGTCAAAATCCTAGAGCTTGGTATGCAAGATTGGATAGATACCTGACACAACAAGGGTTTTGCAAAGGCTCTGCTAATAGCAATCTTCACTTCAAAATGCAAGGTAGCAAAATGTTGATAGTGGTAGTATATGTTGATGAAATCATCTTTAAAGGAATTGAAGGCATATGCAAAAGATTTGTAGAAAAGATACAAAAATAATTTGAAATTTCCATGATTGGTGAGTTGAATTTCTTTCTTCATCAAGTAAATCAAACTGATAAAGGGATATTCATTTCACAATCTAAGTATGTGAAAGAGCTATTGAAGAAGTTTAGAATGGATGATTCCAAACTGGTTAGTACTCCTATGGTGACCATATGTAAGCTGAGTAAAGATGATGAATATACTAAAGCTAATTAGAGCAAATACAAGTATATGATTGGTGGGTTGTTGTATATTATTGCTACTAGACCAGACATCATGCATGTAGTGTGTTTAGTTGCTAGATTTCAAGAAAATCCTAAAGAGGAACATGTTACAACTATAAAGAGGATATTCAAATATCTTAAATGTACACCAAATTATGGCTTATGGTATCCTAAGGATGGTTATTTCACCTTGAGTGCTTATACCGATGCAGATTGGACTGGTTGTGTGGATGACCAGAAGAGTACCAGTGGAGGTGCTTTCTTTCTTGGTGGAAGATTGGTTTCTTGTTTGAGTAAGAAACAAGACTTGGTTTCTTTATCCACTACAGAGGTAGAATATATTGCTACAACATCCTACTGCACACAGGTTTTGTGGATGAAGCAAACTCTAAAAGACATTGGAGTGATATTTGATGAGCCTATTATTATTTTTTGTGACAACACAAGTATTATAAAAATTTCAAAGAATCAAGTAATGCATACAATAAAAAAAAACATATCTATTAGATATCATTTCCTGAGAGAGGTGTTGGAGAATAAACTCAAGCTAGAGTATGTGTCAATGAAGGAACAAATTACAGATATATTTAATAAGGCTCTTTTGAAGGATACTTTTGAGTATCTTAGGGACAGGTTGGGGTTCATTGGACCTGTGCACTAGGTACACATGGAGGTGCATTAGTCCAGTGAATTCATAGATTCTTCATTTATCTATACTGATGAATAGGTCTAGTCTGTAGGGGGAGTAGAAAGTTTTCATTATTGCATTATGAGTTTAATGGGTGTACTCCTAAGGGGGAGTAATCAGAGCTTTTGATCTTTTCCATTGATGTCAAAGGGGGAGATAAAGTCATGTGAAAAATATTAGAAGAAAAAATGAGAGAGATTCATGAAGAGGAAGAGAGTGTCTTTGATGTTTTTTCACATCATGTGTTTCCATCAATGACAAAGGGGGATATTGTTGTAAGTATGAGCAAGTTTGGTGGTGTTGTCATTATTGTTGTCATTGATGTCAACATAGTTCAATATGTTGTAGATTTTACATGTATAGTTGAGATGTTTTTGAAATGTTGTGAGTACATGGAGCTACCCTTACAATGTTGCAGAGGTGCTTAAATGATGAGTCTCCAAGTGCTTTTGAGAAAATTAATAAAGAATGAAGTTAAAGTTATGTATGGGTTCAGAATGTGCTCTGGTATGTGCTCCACATTTCTTCTATGTTGATCCTATGCTTGTGTATATCTGAAGGGTTGTTGTCGATGATCTAAGGTTGATATATACTAATTTTTAGCTTCTAGTTTGATGGAGTATGAAAGTTGTGTTCACCGGTGTGTGAACTGGTTTGGCAGAGTTGCTTGACTATGGAATAGGAGAAATGTTTTTTCTCTACAGTCCTCTACTATTTTGTTTTAGATCTTGCGGATTTGGAATATATATTGTAATGGTGTTCTCTCAGTTCTGGAAAAGATGTTTGTGGTTTGGTGATCTAGAAGTTGATTTTCTGAGTTGTTGTATGTGTTTGCTACAGATGTATATGGAGCCTGAGAAGTGTTCTCATGCATAATGAAGCATGTTGTGTCATCTGCATGTTATCTTCTTGCTAGGAAGTGTGTACTTTAATGTTCAATTATGTTTTTATTAGGTTTGGATGACCTGGTGTTTACACTTCATATGAAGAATTAAAATTTAAATAACGAAGTGTGTGGTTGTTCCAAGACATTATTTTTGGTCTTGGTTAAGTGTTTAATTTTCCCACTCTCATTCCTTTCCACCACGAGAATGTTGAGCTACCGACCTAATTTGAATTTATGAAATGAAGTATATGTGGCCAACCTTGGAGAAATTTTATAAGGTTGAAGAAGGTATAAATGCAAGTTGATATGTGAAGGATTAAAATATACACAAGTAACGAAGTAAGCCACAAGTGAAGAGCAGAAGTTTGTGAAAGTGAGTTGAGG
>VDFB02049217.1:15791341-16241035 GCA_007258455.2 Sequoia sempervirens | reverse complement strand
GGAAAACATACTGTATTTGGAAAAGAGGTCTTGCAGCTTAAAACCAACAAGCTTCCCAAAGGGCTTGTGGCACTAGAAAGGGTATATGATGGAAATGATCGATCTCTCATGAAGTAGACTCCAGTCAAAATGGAAGATATTGAAGAAGTCAATCTGGGGACTGAGTTAGAACTAAAAAAGGTATATATTGGAAATAAAATAATTCCAACAATCAAAAGAATGTTGATTGCATTGTTAAGAAAATACAAGCATGTGTTTGCATGGTCCTATGAGGATTTCAAGGCGTATAGGGAGGATTTATTTCAACATGAAATCCCATTAAAATCAGACACAAAACCATTCAGGAAAAAGCAAAGGCCCATCAACCCAACTCCGGAACAAAAAATGCAAGAGGAGCTGGAAAAACTCAGAGATCGAGGCATTATCAAACCCATTAGACATTCAACATGGGTCTCAAACTTGGTTCTAGTATGAAAGACAAATGGGGATATTAAATTGTGTAGACTTCAAGAATTTAAACGTTGCTTCCCTCAAAGATAATTACCCTCTCCCTAATATGGAAGCCATACTACATAAAGTGACAAGATGTGAGTTGTTATCAATGATGGATGGATTTTCTAGCTACAATCAAGTCAAAGTTAAAGAGTCTGAGAAATATAAGACAACTTTTACCACCCCATGGGGGGCATATGTTTATGTGAGAATGCCCTTCAGTCTCACAAATGCAGGAGCAACCTTCCTATTATGCCTTGCATAACCACCCCATTTTAAACTTAATTAAAGCGGGTCCCTCCTTTCTGTTTTGTTTTCCTTTGGTTTTGTTTTCTTGTTCTTTTTTTTGTTTTGGTGGATGTGGAACTGGGATCAAAACCGAACTTTGGTATTTGTCCCAAGTTCTAGTTTCTGTTTCATTCCTGGTTCTAGTTCCACCCCCTTGTGGTTGTCTTTATTGTTCTAGAAGGCACAAAATGTAGACCGAAACCAAACTAGAACTTGTAACAAGTCCCAGTTCTATTTCCGGTTCTGGTTCCAGTTCTGCCCATACATTTGTTTTTCCTTTTATCCTTGCATTTGGTCGTGCAGTGTTTTCTTCCCTTCTTTTCTTTCTTTCTCGTCTCTTTTCTCACTGTCTCTTTATGTGTTTTCAGAGGTGGATTCAGGATGGAAATTGAACTTGGAACTTGGGAAATTTTTAGGGTCAGGTTTTGTTTTTCCTCCACCCCCGTCAGGCTTTTGGTTCTTCCCGTTGCATTCATTTTTTTGTTGCTTGTGTTTGGTCTCTTTTGCGGGGTCTGGTTCAGAAGGGATTTGAGATCTGGAGTTTTTGCTAGGTTATGTTTCCTAGTTCAGTTCCAATTCTACCTCTGCCCTGTTGTGAGTCCCTGGGTTCCTTTTTTTTGTGGGCACGAAACCAGAATGTGGGCTGAACTTGGAGATGTTGGTCATTTCTGGGTTTAGTTTTCATTATGGCTCTAGTTCCAGTTCTGATCTTTTGGTCGATTGACTAGGTTTTGGTTCTTTCCTTTTGCGAGGTCAGAGCCAAAATGGTGTGAAAATTTAAATATTTGTGAATGGTCTTGTGTCTTGTTCCTGTTCTGACTCTGGTCCCGGTTTTGATTTCATTTTGGTTCCCATCCCACCGGTATTAAAAGTAAATGTTGTTCCTAGTTTGGTTCTAGTTCCACCTCTACTAGAGTTAAGTTTTGTTAAATATGGGAAAGGAGAAGGTATGAAAGGTAAGACAAAGAATGATATTTTCTATGCATTTGATGACTAATGAGGGAATTGTTTTGCAAGGTTAAAACATGTCAGGAACATCGGATGCTACTTCTCGAAGGAGTCAACTTGCAGAAAGTTCCAGGCTAAGGGAAAAGCCTAAGAGGAAGAAGCCACAAGTCTTAATGATGGATGGGACGTTCACTGGCTGAAGTAGGTGGACATGAACGACAATACCCCTAGAACACTCAAACCACTCAGTAGAGTAGTTTTTGAGGTCAAGTATGAAGTGCATGAAGTCTTGATAATAGATGAGATGTCTACTGGAAAAAGTAAATCAGCATTGATGATAATACTTCAGAACATTCAAGGGGCCCATACCTATGGGAGATCCTTCGTCGACATAGATAGAGTACGTGCATTTAATGCATCATTGACTTTGTTAAAACTCTTCTAGGGCCAACTTCTTCTATGACCGACCTTTTTGTAAACCCTAAAAAAAATGGGGTCGACGCATCTGACGCATTTTTCATAAATATGGCATTTTGCCTCTTTTGTAAAGGATCTTTCTTTTTTGGGGGAAAATATTTGGTTACTATCTTTCTTCTAGTGTTAGAGTTGTTAAGAGAAGATGGGATAGCAAAAAAGTAGGTTAGGGTCTTGAAGTTAGTTAAACATTTCTTGTAGTACCACAAGAGGATGAGGTTATGTATCTTTATGAAGTTTCTTAGCATAGATAGAGATGATTTGAAGACATGGTTTTATGTACATTGGTAATCTTTCTAGATTTGTAAATGCTACTTATCTGTTTCATTAACAGTAGGAGTAGCCAAATTTAAACCTTCTTTATCTTATGCTCTGGAATGGTATTCAGTTTGTGTTAATCCTTTTAATTTGAAAAGATTTCAAGGAATGAGAATTTATCTTATGTTTTGCTTGAATGATGATTTGCAATATATTGTTAAAGTTTGCACTATAATTGAATGAGACTTAGTATCAATTACAAGTTAATTTTATTCTATAGTTCTAGTTTAGGAATTCCTTGGAAGGCAACAAGTTTGGTTATTTGAATGAATCAACATTCTTTTCAATTTGAAAGCCTTAACCTATCCTTTTTTCTATTTCTTTTAAACCCCTAGTTAAAGTAGGTTTAAATAGATGTTTGATCTTGCGACAATCCAGAAGCTCAAAACCAGTAGGCCCCTTGAACATTACAACCATATTGACCACTCTATGAAACAACAATGTTGTGAACCAACATAAAAGACCTTGGGAGGTGATCAGTTTGATTACTGATTATCTCTTTCAGGAGAGGTGAGATATTTCACTTTTATCTTTCCTACATGTTGTGGGTCAATTTGGCACCATCAATAGTTCTGGCACTAGAAGAAGGGCCATAAGAGCAAACTGGACAATATTGGGTTTTTCTCACCAGAGAGGTCCCATAGAGTTCTTTGATCAACTAACAACCCACCACCTTTGATAGAACTCAAGACCCCAACGAGACACAAGATTCATAGGACTGGGGAAACCATTCTACCACCCTTGTCAGCTCCACTCACTCCACCAGGATTTTCACCAATACCCCGGTGGATACCCATGAATCCATCACCAAATCCATTTCAAGTGCCATTACAACTAGTTCAACCCATCCAATAGCTGGCTCAACGCCCACCACCACCAATGGAATTTTTCATGAATAATCCCTCTCCATTAGGGACTATTCTTGGAGGCTTTCACGATATGCCTAAGAATCCTAAGAGATTTTGTCCCAAATACATTCATGGTGAATCAAGGAGTGTTGAAGAGCACATACAAGATTTTAAGGATGCTTGTACCAGAGCTCATATAGCTCACCATGATGTGGTTTGTAGGTTGTTCCCTTATTCCTTAGGCGATATGGCGTACAACTGGTACCTAAATCTTCCACAAGGTTCTATTCGGAGCTGGACAAATCTAGAGAATGCTTTCATCAATCAGTTCAAAGTTTATGTGGATCCAGCCATTTTGTTCCATCAATTTGCTACCATTAGGAAGGAGCCATGTGAATCACTACCCTTGTTTAATACAAGATTCCAACAAATGTATAGGAGATTGCAGGACCCCTATCTAGTTGCTGAGAATAGTTCCATTCAGGTGTATTTTAGAGTTATAGACCATTTGCTTGGCTTGTTCCTACAAAGGAATTATCAGCCTACAAATATTAATTCTCTGTCTAAAGTTTATCATCTAGCCATCAAGCTGCAACAAGAAACTAGTTCTCAACAAGGAAACTTGGGAGGAGGTTTTCCTTCTATGGGTTATTAGATGCCCAATCCAATCCCTTTATTCAATATTGTTCTAGGGATGTCTCCTTCCCATTATGGACCTATGTCTGAGTTGTAGACTCAATCTCCCATTCCATTCTTCACCAATGGAGCTCTTGACTTCTCTCAACAATCATAGGCTCATCATAGTCTACATGGTCATCATAATCAATCTAGAATACCAAATCCTATCGATCAGCCACCCATTGCTAAGAATGTTGAGAGTGAAAGGATAGTTCAACTCACAAATGAGGTGGAGACCCTAAAGAAAACTTTGTCTCAAGTCAGAAATGATATGGCTCAACTTAAACTAAGCCCCTCTCAAAACCAAGGTAACTACCCCAATCAAAATAATAATAATCAGGGTAGTTATCAGAACAACAACAATCACAACCAAAGGAATTATCAAGGCCAAAAATTCCCTAACCAAGGCTATCAAAATTAGAGTAGAGGATATAACTAATGGCCTAATAGCAACAAACAATGGAACACAGGGCCAAATAATGGTGGATTTTCTCACAATTATCAAGCTAATGAGGACAAGTCACATACTACAAACGTGGCTGACCTCAATTTTATGACTAACTAGTGTAGGATGCATGATACTGCAACTCATTCTGAGGTGAACTATCCTGAAATAGAGAAGGTTGTGAAGATGGTACAGGAAGATGCCCAAACGTTTCAGGGGAATTCAAATAAAGGAGGTGGCTCAGTGGATACAGTAATGACTTATGACCTCTTTGAAGAAGAACCTTCATTCCCAATGCAGAATAAGAATGAACTAGAGGAAGATGCGTATGATGTGCAAGCCTTTCAGACAAAGGGATGGAACTTCCTAAGAAACAAAAATAAGGGCCCATTCACTACATCAACACTGCCTAACCACATGGTGCCTCTGAATTAGAGTGCCGATAAGAGCCCTCCTCCACTGAAGGGTCCGTCTGACTTCCCTAGCAAAGGTAATTCATCTGGTGTTTTCAAGTATAATTCAAGTTATAACATAGAATTTGATATTGTTTATGAGATGTAGAAACATAAAACCTCTTTATCATGCTTTGACATCCTAAAGTAGTGCCCTTCCCAACGAGAGATACTGTTGAAATCTTTGGAAGAAGTTGATAAATCAAAAGGGAAAACCAAGGTTGTACCCACTGCGGACATGAACACAACTTTGTATAGAAGAAAGGTAGGTACCCCGCCATTTATCTTAAGTTTGAGAATTTGTGGGAAGAATCTGCACAATTGTCTACTAGATTCAGGGGCTTCTGGCAATGTTATGCCATTTTCTGTATGCAAGAAATTGGGATTGAATCCCATCCAAACAAACAAGAAGGTCATCCAACTTGATAAAATAGAGGTTAATGTAGTTGGAGAATTGAGAAATATACATGTGCAAGTAGGGTCTAACCCTAGGATTCTAACCAATAGGGATATTTAGGTAGCAGACATTCTTGAGACTTACGCTATGCTTTTGAGTAGATATATGATGAAGAGTATAGGGGGATATCTCTCCCTCGACTTTTCAAATATGTGGCTACCATGGAGGGGAATTCCTATGCAAATTAGGATTGAGAGTGAACCTCATCTCAAACATATCATCACTGAGTATGATTGTCCCAATGAGGTAGCTTACTTCGAAACCGAGATAGGGGTTTATAAAAGAGAGGAAATTCTGACTCTTTTGGTTCTTGATCCTAATGATTTGTCAATACAAGAATCCCCTGATCCCATGATTATTGTAAACTAGAAGGTATTGATCAGTAAGCTACAACAAGATTGGCTAGTCTTAGGGGAAGACATCAATTTGTAGAGTCTTCTACTCCCAAATTGGTGCAGGGTGCACTACCAAGATCATTCGGAACAGACCTACCAACCCTGCATCAATATTCTAAATCATGTTTTCCAAACTAAAGACACCAACCCAAGTCACTTTGAGACCATTTCAGATCACTTCTCACTTGAAACTAAAAATTCAATAATGTTAACCAAGGATAATATACCTTTAGAGGAAGTACCTCCTCAAACTAAACTTTCCCCGGTCATAATACCGAACCAACATAGTTATGTTGAACAACCTCAGGGTTTGCTTGATACCCCTGCACTCACAAGTATGCCAAAACCCAATGGCTTAATCAAAGATGCAGATAGCAGTCAAAAGGATATCCTAGGATTACATGATATACCTAAACGAGAATTGGAAATTGTACCTAATGAACTTACTGAACACTCACCCCCAATATTTGATACAAAAGATCAAGTGGCCCCACCTATGGTTTATCTTATTCGGCCACCCACAAAAAGCTCAAAGAAATCAACCCCATCTCATAATCAGCTATGGTCCCTCACGTTTGATGGATCCAAATCTAAAATAGGGTGTGGTGCTGGAATTGAGTTAACCAGCCCAAAAGGGAAAAATTTTTTTGCTTCTTACAGGTTACAGTTTGGATGCACTAACAATATAGCAGAATATGAAGTGTTAGCTCGGGGATTGATGTTCGCACATCAGAAGAAAGTTAATGCCTTGATGGTTAAAGGAGATTCAGAAGTGATTATCAAGCAAGTACGTAGCCAGTACACATGTCACAATAAGAGGCTAGCAGCTTATAGAAAATAGGTGTGGAACCTGATTGAAGACTTTGATTCTTTTGGGATTAGTTTAATCACTAGAGAGGAGAATCAAATAGCTGATTCATTAGTTGTTGCTGCAAGTACCCTATAGTCCATGCAATGCTCCAAGATTAAGAGATTCTCAGTAGAATTGATATCCACCCCAACTGTCCTTGATAATGTCAGGAACTTTCAAGTCTTTGATGATGATCGAGATATCCTTGCTTTTCTATCAAGCTTAGATGTTTTCGAAGGACAGATAATCGATGAGTTTGATAGGGTTCAAGGAGACTAGAATCCCAAGGGCTGTGATATAGAAGGAGTCCTCAATTTAAAAATTAATAACATTCCCAAGGGAATGGTGGCCTTAGAAATAATTTTTGATTTAGATCCAAGGGCTTGGGAGAAGGTATCAACCGAAGGTAAAGGAGGTGAATATGAGATTGTTAACTTAGCTGAATCTAGCTCTGAAAAGAATGTTTACATAGGGAAAACTTGCGTTGAAGTAATTAGAAAAGATATAATGAGGGAACTGAAGAAGGATATTGCTGCAATAGCTTGTGGGTATGAAGATCTAAAAACATTTGATACTTCTATGATAACTCATACAATTCCTTTGAAGCCTGAAGCTAGACCATTTTGGCAGAAACAACATCCTGCCAACGTTGTGATTGAACCACTGATCTTTAAGGAAGTCCAGAAATTACTTTCAGTAAGGATAATCTTCCCTGTACGAAATTCAACATGGGTGGCTAACTTGGTTCCAGTCCATAAAAAGAATGGGGAGATCAGGCTATGTGTAGATTTCAGGAATCTGAATAGAGCTTCAGAAAAGGACAACTACCCACTCCCTTCTCTAGACGAAGTCTTGCAAACTGTCAATGGGTCTCAGATTATATTGTTCTTGGATGGTTATTTTGGGTACAATCAACTGATCATTAATTATGAAGACAGAATGAAGACAATCTTCACTACTAAGTGGGGAACATTTACTTACAGGAGAATGCCATTTGGTTTGATAAACGTTGGAGCAACCTTTCAATGTGTGATGGATGTGGTGTTCAAAGATTTGATTGGTAAGTGCATCATTATTTATATGGATGTCCTAAAAGTATTCTCCAAAGATAGACTAAACCATGCTATAGACTTGGCTAAAGTTCTTGAAAGATGTATCCAATATGGTGTTTCTCTGAATCCTAAAAAGTGTTTGTTCAGGATTTTTTAAGGGAAACTTTTGGGACACATAATCTCAGAAAGAGGGATATTAATAGATCTAGATCGAGTTGAGTCTATCCTGAAGTTAACCATGCTTGGAAGCAAGAAGGAGATGAGATCTTTCTTCAGAAAGATCAACTTTGTCAGAAAATTTATCACAGGTTTTGCAGAAATTGTTAAACCTTTGAACGAAATGATGAAGAAAGATGCTAGAATAGAATGGAGTAATGAGGAAAAGGTTACTTTTTCTCAGGTTAAGCAATCTATTTCAGAGGCATCATTCCTCACCAATCTTGACTACTTGAAGCCATTTTATATTTATTATTTTGCTTCTGAACACTCATGTGCAACTATTCTGACACAACGAAGAGAGGAGGAGGATGAAAGGCCAATTTCCTTCATGAGCTCTCCATTTAAGAATGTTGAAATCAAGTACCCACCTCTTGAGAAACAAGCTTTTGCATTGGTTAGAGCTGTCAAGAAGTTTAGGCATTATATCCTTCAATGTCAGATCATTGTTATGGTTCCTGATGCTGTTGTGAAGTCTCTACTTATGCAGAGTGAGTTGGGAGAACAAAGGGGGAAATGGATGGCTATTTTGCAGGAGTTCGATCTAGAGATGCACCCTATGAAACTTGTTCGAGGTCAAGGCCTGTCTAAAGAAATGGCGGATGTTGGTAAGAACATTATTTTCCAGCAATACACAACACAATCCTTTTCCAATGACTCTTGGTATGCTGGTATTATCTATTTCATGCTCAATAATCGGTGCCAAGAAAGAATGAATACAACTCAAAGGAAAGCAGTGAGAATGAAAATCTCCCATTATATGCTCAAAGGATGATTCTTTGGCACATTAGATCCTTAGATCTGGTTATTATTGGCCATGTGTGTTCAAGGATGCTCACCAACATGTAAGGAAATGTCATATATGTCAAAAATTTTCATCAAGAGAGCGTCATCCAACAATTCCATTGCATCCTATCTATGAGGTAAGACCATTTTCCCAATGGGCACTTGATTTTATTGGGGTAATTAACCCAAATTCTTTTGTAGGACATAAATTCATTTTGACTACCACAGATTACTGCATGAGATGGACCGAAGCTATACCTTACAAGAACAACACAACAGAGGTAGTAATCAAGTTGCTCACTGAATGCATCACAACCAGGTTTGGAGTATCCTTTGCACTGGTATGTGATAATGGCCCTGCCTTTTCTTCTTCCAAGTTCATTTCATGGGCTTATGATCATAAGATTGTTTTAAAGTATTCTTTAAACTATTATCCGCAAGGAAATGGAGTTGCAGAATCAACTAATAATAATCTCTTAGGAGTAATCAAAAAATTGTTAGAGAAAAATCCTAGAGACTGGCACACCCAATTAAGATTTGTGTTATGGGTAGATGGGACTAGGATCAAGGCGGCATTGAAAACTTCACCGTTTAAGCTAGTGTATGGCCAAGAACATGTGTTCCTGATTCACTTGCAAATACCTATTCTAAAATTTATGCAAGAATATTACTCTAGTGATGATAGGATTGAAGTAAGGTTAGCTGGCTTGTTGAAATTAGAAGAGCAGAGAAATAATTCTTTGCAGCAATTCTTTAGACAATAGGCTGTTGTCAAACGTTGGTTTAACAAAAGAGCCAAAATCAAGGCCTTCAGGATATCAGACCTTGTGTTATTATGGGATAAAGCCAATGAAAAGAAGGGTGACCACCATAAATTTGATAAGCTTTGGTTGGGTCCCTATCAAATCGCTGAAATCCTAAGAGAAAATGCTTTCTAGTTGAACAGTTTAATAGGAGAACTTGTTCCATTACCTGTCAATGGACAGTTTCTTAAACAGTATTTTGGGTTTTGAAAGTTGATTTTCTTGATGGGTTGTATATATGTAAATAGTTTGTTGTTCTTGTTGTTGTTGTGTTGTTTCCTTTTGCTTGCCTTTCCTTTTCATTCTTTTGCTTAGTGTTCCTTTGTTTTTCTTTGTGGGGACCTTCATTTTATGTAGTTGTGAAGGGGGTTGTTATCTGAAGTATACTTTGGTTGCTATGAGAGAAGTTGGTTTAGATATTTTCAGGTTTTCTGATTGAATGATTTTGTTCTAAATTCATTGTTTTATGTCCATTGTCAATAAGAGTTGTGGAAAGTTACTAAGAGCAAGGTATAAAGTAAGCATTCTTCACTAACTATGATTGAATCTGTCACAAATCATCAGAAACATCTACTTTTGTAGTGGTATATTTGTCTTAGGATGATGGTGTTGCAAGATTTGAGTGAAAAAATTAATTCCACAGATGCTGTTATGAGGTCCATGGTAGTTTTCAACCCAGTGCAAATGTTCGACATCTGACCTATTGAGAAGAAATTGAATGAAAGAACTTCAAAAGGAACTATCTAAAGAAAAAAAAAAGGGGGAAAGAGAAGTTTCAAAGAAAAGAAAACTCATTATGAATGGGTGATTCCAGTATCTCTACCAGGGCTATGGAAACCTGACTAGTAGTAGAGCAATGTTGTGAGAAAACTAGAGGTATCTCTGTTAGAGCTATGGATGCTTGACTGGCAGTGGAGCAATGCCCAGGATATCATTGCACAATATTTAAAGGGAATCAACTCATGTAGTTCAAATCTTGCACACAATTGTTCAAAAGACAAGGTAAACTTTATAAAAGGGTGATGCACCATCAAGCACACACATAGATTCAGGGGTAGCTAGTGTTGATTTACATTTGAGATTCTAGCTCAACCTTGATTATTGAAGCTGACCTAACTAGAATTGTGATGTCCATAAACCAAGAGTTCTAGGTAACTGAATCCTTCAGTTTCTTGAAAATGGTTAAACCATTTTCCCAGCCAAGTCGCCAATTGTTATGCCTTGCATAACCACCCCATTTTAAACTTAATTAAAGCGGGTCCCTCCTTTTTGTTTTGTTTTCCTTTGGTTTTTTTCTTGTTTTTTGTTTTTTTTTGGCAGACACGGAACTGAGATCGAAACCGAACATTGGTATTTGTCCCAAGTTCTGGTTTTCGTTCCATTCCCAGTTTCGGTTATGCCCCCTTGTGGTTGTTCTTTGTTGTTCTAGCAGGCGTAGAACATAGACTGAAACTGAATTGGAACTTGTAACAAGTCCCAGTTCTGTTTCCGGTTCCAATTCTGGTTCCGCCCATACGTTTGTTTTTCCTTTTATCCTTGTGTTTGGTCATGGGGTGTTTCCTTCCCTTCTTTTCTTTCTTTCTCATCTCTTTTCTCATCGTCTCTTTGTGTGTTGTCAAAGGTGGAGTCGAGATGGAAATTGAACTTGGAACTTGGGAAAGTTTCAGGGTCAGGTTTTGTTTTGCCTCCACCCCCGTCGAGCTTTTGGTTCCGCCCGTTGAGTTCGTTTGTTTGTTGCTTGTGTTTGGTCTCTTTTGCGGGGCCGGGTTCAAAAGGGATTTGGGATCTGAAGTCTTTGCTAGGTTTTGTTTCCTAGTTTGGTTCCAATTCTACCTCTGCCCTGTTGCAAGTCCCCAGGTTCCTTTGATTTGTGAGCTCGGAACCAGAATGTGGGCTGAACTTGGAGATGTTGGTCATTTTCGGGTTTAGTTTTCATTACGACTCCGGTTCTGGTTCCGACCAGGTTTTGGTTCTTTCCTTTTGTGGGGTCAGAGCCGGAATGGTGTGAGAATTTAAAGATTTGTGAATGGTCTTGTGTCTTGTTCCCGTTCCAAATCTGGTCTCGGTTCTGATTTCATTTTGATTCCCATCCCGCCGGTATTAAAAGTAAATGTTGTTCCTAGTTTGGTTTCGATTCTGCCTCTGCCAGAGTTAAGTTTTGCTAAATATGGGAAAGAAGAAGGTATGAAAGGTAAGATGAAGAATTATATTTTCTATGCTTTTGAGGACTAATGAGGGCATTGTTTTGTAGGGTTAAAACATGTCAGGAACATTAGATGCTGCTTCTCGAAGGGTTCAATTGCAGAAAGTTCCAGGCCGAGAGAAAATCCTAAGAGGAAGAAGCCACGAGTCTTAATGATGGATGGGACATTCACTGGCCAAAGTAGGTGGACATGAATGGCAATACACCTGGAACACTCAAGCCACTCTGTGGAGCAATTTTTGAGGTCAAGTATGAAGCACGTGAAGTCTTGATAACAGATGAGACATCTACTGGAAAAAGTAGATCAACATTGATGATAATGCTTTAGAACATTCAAGGGGGCCACACCTGTGGGAGATCCTTCGCCGACATGGATAGAGTACACACATTTAATGCATCTTTGACTTTTTTCAAACTCTTTTAGGGCTGACTTCTTCTATGACCGACCTTTTTATAAACCCTAAAAAAAATGGGGCCGACGCATTTAACGCATTTTTCATAAATATGGCGTTTCGCCTCTTTTGTAAAGGATCTTTTTTTTTTGGGAAAATATTTGGTTACTATCTTTATTCTAGTGTTAGAGTTGTTAAGAGAAGACAAGATAGTGAAAAGGTAGGTTAGGGTTTCGAAGATAGTTAAACATTTCTTGTAGTACCATAGGAGGAAGAGGTTATGTATCTTTCTAAAGTTTCTTAGCATAGATAGAGATAATTTTAAGACATGGTTTTATGTACATTGGTGATCTTGCCATATTTGTAAATGTTGCTTATCTGTTTCATTAACAGTAGGAGTAGCCAGATTTAAACCTTCTTTATATTGTACTCTAGAATGGTATTCAATTTGTGTTAATCATTTTAATTTCAAAAGTTTTCAAGGAATGAGAATTTCTCTTATGTTTTGCTTGAATGATGATTTGCAATATACTATTAAAGTTTGCACTATAAATGAATGAGACTTATTATCAATTACAAGTTAATTTTATTCTATAGTTCTAGTTTAGGAATTCCTTGGAAGGCAACAAGTCTGGTTATTTGAACGAATCAACATTCTTTTCAATTTAAAAGCCTTAACCTATCCTTTTTTCTATTTCTTTAAAACCCCTTGTTAAAGTAGGTTTAAATAGATGTTTGATCTTGTGACAATCCAGAAGCTCAAAACCAATAGGCCCCTTGAACATTACAACCATATTGACCATTCTGTGAAACAAAAATGTTGTGAACCAACATCAAAGACCTTGGGAGGTGATCAATTTGATTACTGATTGTCTCTTTCAGGAGAGGTGAGATATTTCACTTTTATCTTTCCTGCATGTTGTGGGTCAATTTGGCACCATCAACACTTCCAAAGGGCCATGGATGTGGCATTTGTAGGTCTAATCAATACTATAATGGTAGTATACCAAAGATTACCTTACCACTTATTCAAAAAGGGTTGAAGATCATGTAGAACACTTAGAGAAAATATTCATTAAGGCTTTGGAATATGGTATCAGTCTTAATCCTAAAAAATGTCAATTTTTTGTTACAAAGGGTAAACTTTCAGGGAATATTGTGTCAAAAGAAGGGATTAGAATAGACCCTAAAAGGGTAGAATCCATAGATAAAATCCCCATTCATAAGGCTGTTAAAGCCATTTAACCATTTTTTGGGCAGATTAACTTTGTCAAGAGATTTGTGTCAAACTTTGTTGAAATTGTTAAACCTATATCCAAAATGCTGAAAAAGGGAGAAAATATGGACTAGATTGCAGAAGCCTTAGAAGCCTTTATATCCATAAAAAAATCTATCAAAGAATTCCCTATCCTAAAGTCTCCTAATTTTTCCAAACCTTTTCAAATATTTTCATTTTCCTCATTTCATACTATAGTAGTTGTTATGTTACAAAAGAATGATGAGGGTCATGAGTATCCCATATCCTTTTTTAGCAAGTCACTGTAGGGGTCATATTTGAATTATGATATTATGGAAAAAAAATCTTTTGCATTGGTCAAAGAAAAAAAGGCTTTCAGACCATATAGATTGTTGGAGCCAAAGTAATTTCCTATGTCCCACATGTAGCTATGAAAGATATTTTGGTATAGACAGAGGTAATAGGGAAGAGATGTAGATGGATTTATAAAATCCAAGAATTTGATATGGAGATCCAAATTACCAAGTTAGTAAGAGGACAGGGTTTGGCGAAACTAATGGTGGAGACAAACATTGAAGCAAATCAAATCTGCAATATAGAGAGTAAAGAGAGTGCAGTTGCAAGCATTGAACATACTTCTTGGTACACAAACATTGTGTATTATCTCAGACACATGAAATGCCCTGAAGGATTAAATGATAACCAAAAGAGAACTTTGAAGTTGCAAGCATCTAAGTATGTGTTCATAGAGGGTGATCTGTTTTGGAAAAACGAGGATGGAATGTTATTATTGTGTTTAGATGAATCACATGCGAAGCATGTTTTGAGAGAAATGCATGAAGGGGTGTGTGGAGGCCATTATTCTACCAAAACAACAACACATAAAATTCTTAGGGTAGGCTATTATTGGCTTAATATTTTTAGTGATTCTTTTGCATATGTGAGGAAGTGCGAAGCCTATTATAATTTCTTAGGAAAAATGAAATATCAGGGAGCTTTACCACTTCGACCTTTACAAGTAGAAGCCCCTTTCCATTAATGGGGAATTGATTTTATTGGGGAGATACATGAAAATTCAAGTGGGGGACATAAATGGATACTTGTAGCCACCGATTATTTCACTAAATGGGTACAGGAAATCCCAACAAAACAAGCAACAAGTAAAGTGGTAATAAATTTCCTAATGGAGAATATCATGACCAAATTTGGTACACTAGTTAAACTAATTACAGATAATGGAATGTGTTTTAGGTCTAATGAATTTAAGAGTTTCTACAACACATATGGTAATTTTTTTTCTTATGTTTCCCCATACCACCTACAAGAAAATGGTCAGGAAGAATCCGGCAATAAAAGTCTCTTGAAGATCATAAGAAGGATGTTGAATGGAAATAAGAAGGCCTAGGATTCAAAATTGAAAGTGGTTGTGTGGGCAGATAGGATTACTGTGAAAAAGGAAATTGGGAAATCTCCATTTGAATTGGTATATGTGACACAGGCTAGGATGCCACTACAAAATCTTTTACCTATGTATAATTTCATCCTTCAGGAAGATTTAGACATTCCAAAACCAACGAAGGAAAGAATGGAGCAACTTGCAGAACTTGATGAAATAAGGAGGATGGCTCAACAACAAAATCTGAAGATGCAATTTGAAATGAAATATCTTTTTGATAAGAAATCAAAAAATAGAAAATTTGAGGTGAGTGATTTGGTACTGATGTGGAATGCTAGATGTCAGGAGAAGGGAAAGCATGGAAAATTTGAAGCCTTGTAGTTAGGGCTCTTCATTATTATGGGCAAGGGAGGAGAAGATTCATATTATTTGCAAAACATGTATGGAGAAGAACAAGAGTTGCATGTACATGGGTAGTTCCTAAAACACTTATTTTCTTGAAGAGAATAAAGTACTAAGGGTTACCAGTGCGTGGACAACTCTTGAAAGACCTCTTAAAATATGTCATTTTCATGCACAGTAGAATAGGTAAAGGTTAGGGATTTCTAGTGCATGGAAAATTCCTAAATAACCTTTTCAAAATAAATATTTTTTTCCATGCACATTATAATAGGACTCCATATCACTCTCATCATTCTTCATTTCCCTTCATCTCTACCACCAGTCCTTATCATATATCACATGGTCTGATTTCCCAGATATCTGAATTCCTGCAATGATTTCACAATCATTCATCCCCAAATGAATCCATTGTTGGGACTATTAAATTTTCAAAAAAAATATCCACTAGGAATCTACATTTCAAGTATAAATTTTCTATGGTCTACTCTGTATATCATTATCCCTGAGTTGTTCCATCAGATTTGACATTTTTGACACACCAAAATCCCTTTGATTTTCATTAAGGAGGAACTAGTAAATAAATAATCCATATCGACATGGGTAAGTGCAGGTCTCTCTGACCCATAAGCTATTACATTCCAATATAGGTCTTTTGGGCATATCGGCGAAAGGTCAAGATTGTCATATTGATCAAATTACTTGGGAGGATACAACTCAGGAAGATACAACTCATGGTCTCACTGATGAAGGTCATTGGCAAGAAAAACATTATCAGAGTGAGATATATAAATCAACATGAGCATACATGTCACATTGATGGAATTCCATTGGTGAGGTACCCATTCTATCTCATCGATGAAGAACAAAGAAGTATATTGGGAAGACATGTGCTATCAGAATAAGTTTGAAATGTCTTCCCGAATCTCTATGTCATGCTAATGGAAGTTACATCAGAGAGAGTCTTTCTGACTCACTCGAAAGGAAATAAATGAACATCAAGGAGACTTGTAATGTTGGAGAAACTGTCAAATCTCTTGGTGATACTTGATATCTTTCCGATGAAGATACAAATGGATCAAAAGGTTCATTGGAGTGACACTTCGTGACACCTATGGTATCTATGTAATTCTTGAAGGTGGTATGGATTTGAAAGATTAATTATTTGACATTGGTGGGAATGATGTGTTGTCTCCCCAACCAACAGTGTGCTCAGTGAATGTTTGGCTTAACCCAAACATAAGGATCAACTAGAGTTTCAAATTGTCGTATCAATATAATCATTTGATTTGATAGTGGGAAGTTTGAAAAACTTGCTACGCTCATGTTCAAAGCTAAAGCATTAATGGTGGAATGAATACACAATGCATAGATAATTCCCTGATTCGAAGAAGAATAATTAAAAGAGATTTTGTAGAATTGGCAGTAGGAGAAACGAGAGAGTGAACAAAGGGCCAGAGGATTTTGCAACCGAAGATCTTCAAATAAAACTTATGAGTTCTCTGCAATTACATTTTCAATTTTGTGATCTTAAGGAAATAAAATGGAAAGTACAAGCTCAGGAAAATAAAAAGTTAGGAGGAAGAGTGAGGGTAGTCATCCTCAAGGAAAAAAGAAAAAAATTGAGACTTAGAATGAGCTAGAGGTAGCTGAGAGGAAACTAAATCAAGATCTTATTGATTAGCTGCCCAACTCAGAACCTAAAGCTAGACACTCTACGCAGCTTAGGGAAGATGTACAAAAGCTTGAGGATAAATGTAAACACATAGGGGATGTATGGACCCCAATTAGGGGATATGAGCTATTCACTTTTCACTACCATCAAAGGAATCAATTTGAGCCAGTGTGTAATCTTTGGAACTTCAAGCTAGGAAATTTAGTCTTCTCAAATGTATTTGTGGATGTAGAATTGGTGAAACTTTTAGTTGACAATTATAACCCAAGGCTCAAATCCATTTGTGATCAATCAAGAAAACCATTCATACATGTGTTAGAAGCTGCAATATGTGAAGTTTTTAACCTGGTAGGGACATGTGATGAAAAAATTGTGCACGAAGAATTAGAGACAAAGTTCTGGAGGATGGACACCATATATAGGGGTTGGAGGCTATTGTTGTATAGACCTAAGAGGGATGGAAATTCGGTTGCACTAGAGGAAAATGATGGGGCCCCATTTCATGTTGACTTGTTCAAGCCTTACATGAAATATGCATACTTTTCAGCATGTCAGGTGTTAGGGATGGAGGCCCCTGAGTATATGTTAATCGTGCCAATGGTGATTGCAATATATTTTCAGTGTCATAACTCTAGACCCTTTGATTATGCCTCATATATCATCAAAGGACTTGATTCAGGGTTGATAGCAATAAAAAATGGATCTCCTATTTTACATTTCAAACATTATTTAGTTTTTATGCATATAATACTATATTATGGACAAGAATTGGGGATGTGGCCCAAAAAATTTAAGAATTTAACAATTTGAGAGGGAAGGTAAATTATTACTAGTTCAGCTATGGAATGCTATTTGGGATAGCAGGTTTGCCAACTCTAGTTTTGTACATTTTGAAGAGTACTTTGTGAAACCTTTGTATAGATTATTTAATCACCCTTCTGAATATTCATTATATGATGAGATAAAGAGATTTCTCAAACCCAAAGATTTAAATAGGCCTATTAGCCACAATTGGGGAGATTGGTATTGTTTCGAAGATGCAACTGTGATTAGAGTATATGGTTTCAAGGATACACCTTTTATCTTTCCCAAAACAGTGCCTGACATAATTGCTTACTTGGAGATTGTTAGGTAGATGGATTATTCAAGTGTCTTGAATTTAAGTTCTTTTGGAAAATAAGCATTCATTCCTAGCACACTGTGTTTTGGTGATTTCACTGTGCTATCAAAAGATGGGTATGATATGATTCTTGATAAATTGTTGCAATATAATCTAAGGAGATCTCTACCAAAAAAAAGTTTTGATCCAGAGGGGTACATTCATTCTGCTTGGCATAAAATGAATTTAGGTAGGTATGATCGTATACCCTATCAATATGATGATTTAATCAAAAATTTGGAAGAGGAAGAAGTAGAAAGGGTAGTTAGTGAGTACAATAGGGGACTGGAACAACAAATTAAAGGACTACAAGATGCAATAGTGTGATCTTCTAGAGAGGAGACATTTGGTGATGATGAGCCTCAAAGTTCAGATGACAAAATCTCCAGACTAAAAACTCAAGATTTCAATTTTCCTCCTAGAGAACTAGATATTGAAGAAGGTTCAAAAATAGATACAAGGAAAATGGCATATAGGTCATTTATGGTTGATGATGAATTTTTGAAGTCTCTAGAATTGAAGGCTTTCTTATACATACAAAAAGGAAAATCAATAAGGGATTCAGTTAAAAGTATAACACTGAGTAATGAAGAACAATTATTGAACAATTTAAAGTTAGGTGTGGAAAGAGAAATGAAATACATGACCCCTAAGTAGGGAAGAAAAGTATTGGAAGATGCGGGAGTTATGATTTTCCCAAGGTTAGATCTGAATTCTGCTTTGGTTTTTGATAGTTTCCTAAAAAATAATATTGCCACACATAAGCTTAGCCCTAAAGGAGTAACAAAAGTATATAAAGGATCCAAATATAACCCTAATGAGGGATCACTTATGATATGGGCCCTATATCCACCACATAAAAAATTTGTTATTATTGATATTGAAAACGGTTTTGGGCATGTCATGACACTGAAATTTGGAGAAGTTGATCCTATGGCCACAACTAAGATTTGCATCAATGTTGCCAAGTTGAATAAGGTCCAAATCCAAATGTTAATCAAGGAGAAGGAAATGTACAAGATGAATAATGAAAGAATACTCAGAGAAAATGATTGCCTAAATGATATGATGGGAATCTCATTGGGATCCAGCAGGCTGTTGAATCATGGGGAGAGCTCTCAAACAAAAGACCAATGGGAGGGATCAGATGCATATTCTCAAGGTAAATATGATACACTTGTTGTAGTGATTAGAAAGAGGCAAGCTAGCTTGATGATTTGGTTGAACAAGCTTTGGGGAACACATTCAAAGAATTATATTATAGAGCACGAGCATAAGAGAATTGATGGCATAATCCAAGAAAAGTTCCAAGAAATAAATAAGAGGGATGTTCCTGATAATGTGGCTATTGATATTGCTAATCAAATCATAAGGAAAGAAAAAGACTACCATGAGGAATTGCAAGAGGATGCAAAAGGACTAATTAATACCTTGAAAAAAGAACTACCAACATTATTTGAAAATGGAGAAAAAGTGAAAGAGAAGGCCAATGGATTGAGGAATGTGATTTAATACTGCAAAAGATTCTGGAGATAGCTACAGGAAAGGACTCAACATTGGAAGAGGCCTACGAGTAGAATGAGAAGATGGTGAAAATGGAGATATCAATCCAGAATGTGTTAGGAGATGCCAACACTCATGAGTGACAAGATTACTTGGATCATTTGTCAAAATTTCATTTGTGGCTAAATAGAGCCTAATTACTTGTTTTAATTATTGCTAGTTTTTATTATTAGTAAGAGACATTTTTGAAGGGATATGTCCCTTCAAAATATGGATGTATATATATCTATTTCTTAGCAACAAAACTAGATATAGGTGAATAGGAGAAGTAGATAGTAGAATGTTTTCAATGATGTTTTCATTTCAAAATACTATGATGCATGTATAAAATTTTGGAGGAATCAATGGAAGATATTTGTTTTTTGTTGTACATTTATGGTATGAATTGTTTGTTAGATTAATTAAAAATATTATCAAGTTGTCTCCAAGGCTGATAATTCTTTGTTACTTAAATTGATATATCAAGCATATATTTAGTTTATCAATGCACATTTGCTGCATTTGTCTGGTATGATTAGTTGGTTCTTTCAAGTAAAGATTAAATCATTCAAGTCATTCATAGTAATTTGGAAGTATCTTTTGGATTATTAAGAAGGACCTGGTAAGTATATCCTTTCATGTTTATACAAGTTATAAACAAATATTCGTATCCCAAGCAATTAGAATTTATGCCAAATAGAAGTCACTCATCTCAAACTTTCATCTGACTCTGCATTACCCAATAAGGCACTAGTTTTACCCATTTTATTTAGTTTTATCATACTTAATTTAAGATTTACATCTATTAACTAAACATATTAAATTTTACCTTGATATTGCTTATACAATTTATACCAACTAGGATTTCATCTCTCCACTTTTAATTGCCATTGTGGATAGATTTCTTTGGGAAGAAATACATAGTTCAAATATGTTCCATTCAAATAGGTACACCTTCCTAGGTCTGGTAGAACCTAAAGAGTAGAAGATCTAAATTCATCATTTGGCTTTGTACGTTAGCCAAAAATGTATCAAGAGCTTGGGAACATCTTGTGGTTTCAAACTATTTTTTTTTAGACCTAACAACTCCTTTATTTTGATTGTTCTCTCTTGTTTTAGATTAGATTTCTAGCTGAGATAGTGTTGTGGTTGCCACTTAATCTATGCTACTTGATTTTTCCTATCTTACATTGGTGAACCCAATGTGAAAGTATGAATTTTTGCAAGAAAACCTGTGTTTCCTAACAACACAACTGAAGGAAAATGACATCATTTCCAAAAACAACGATGCAACTGCAGGCTGGAATATGTGATTTGAAATAGTAATGAAAATGTGACACATAGTAACACGTTTGAAGGTAGGAGTTTCAAATTTGAAATCATGATACAACTTCAAGATCCTAAGACACAACTAAAACACCACCAATGATCTAGAATGTGCCACAGTACAATGCTACAACTATGAACCTAAACGATGCATCTGCCTAGTTAGGTATAATTTTTCTATTTTTAGTTTTGTTTGAATTTTCCTTTTAGTTTTTCATTAGAATAGGGTTTTTGGTGTGCTAATCACCTCTTTTCAACATGTGGTGTTGGTTTTAAGGATTGTACAAGCTATTTCTTTAGAAACAAATCGATCTTATCATCATTTATTTTAGGATAATCAAATTTTTTTATTTACTTACAACAACTACAATTTGCATCATACTCATAAGGTTAAAATGAACATGCATTTTCATTGATAAGGGTTAAAATGAAAAATAAAATGCATATTTTACTCATGGGATGTAAAATGAAATTGCACCACATTTCATTGGTTTAGAAAGAACCCAAGTGTTTTTTTTCATCGTAAGAAAGCTTAAAATTAGCGTGTATTTACCATGTCTTGTGGTTTGCATTTTTCCATTGGATGCATATACTCTTCTCTCACACTACTTGAAAATCTTGAGAATCAAAAGCATTCCTTTCACACTTGTATAACCACCTAGACATTTTGATTTGGATTCAAAATGAACCCCATGCAAGTGTGAGGAAAAGGCATTGTGTATGCTCTCTCCTTGTGCTTCGTGCGATCTGGGAGATTAAAAACATTACACTTGCTTTTTTTTACCCTTTAGAGGGTTTAATGTAGAAAATTGTACTCTCTTGAAAGTGATACAATTTCACACTTAATTTGGACCTATTTTGGCTCCCTTGCATTAATTACCCCTTTAAAATCATCATTAATAGGCCCCTAAGACCCATTATTTTAGATTTTGAGGCTTATTTCACCTAAAAACCTGACATCACTTAAAATACCAAAAATCACAAAAAAACACCTCAAAAAGCTAGGGTGGGACTCAGTCGCCCCCTTGGGTGCATGAGTCCCCCTAGGTGGGACGCATTCACCACCTTGGGGGAATGAATCCCATTTGGGGTTTTTTTCAAATTTGAGTGAGAAAATCACCATTTTAATTCAATTTTTTGGTGGATGTCGACCTTTGAGATCTAAATAATGATCAATTAGGTGTTAATGCTTATATAGGCAAGTTTCTAAGTCACTTTTATTATCTAAGCAATTTGAGCAAGCATTTTCAAGAGAAATTCTAGTGACAAGTGTTGATAATCTTTAAACAAGAGCATTCAAGTTTCAAAAACAAGCAAAGTTTAAGTATTGGAGTAGCATTAAAGTGTATTGTAGGTCTTAAAGTTCACTTTTATTCAAGATATAGCATTGTCGAGGGTTGATCATGGTTTTCTATGGTGAATCATGATGGATTCTAGGTTGGGGAGATGTAACTAGCCATCAATCCAAGCTTAAAGACTTGTTTCCTAAGTGATTCCATCTTCCATAATCACTCTACATTTAGCCTAAGAAAGGTACAAGCATCATTAGGGATCATTTGAGGTGAATAGAGATATCCTCAAGTGAGTCATGTTCATCTTCATATTTCCATTCTTGCATCATATTCTTACATGTATTAGAATAGAATTGCATTGTGTTTCAGACTTCCTAGTCCTAACACACGTAAGGCTAGGGTTTTATGCACATTTAATTATTTATATCAAGGTTTAATTACCAAACTATCCCCATTAGTAAATTAAGTTTATATTCTATTTTGTAGGTATTTTTGTAGATTCAGATCTAAAATTAATGTTGGAAGGAAAGAGCAGGTGTTGAAGTGCATATTAGAATTTTAAATTCCTAAAAAAGTGAAATGTGACTGATTCACCAAGAGTGGCAAATGAACCCCACTGTAGGTGTTTTCTAGATCTATCTATAGATTCATATACCATTTTAACTGAAACAAGCTCATGTGCAGAAATCTAGATCTGGGACTAATTTTTCTAGGTTGGCGAATGAGTCCTAGTTGGTCAAAAAGTCAAATTTTCTAGTGTTTCAGAGTTGCTTCCAGTCACTTCCAAATTTCCAAGTGCACACTATTCATTTTATTGGTTTTCTATTATGTTTTACTTGCATTTATATGTTATTTTATAGGTCATTACATTAAATTAGGGCTTTATATTTCATCTTGTATTTCATTTTCTTTCCAAGTCTAAACTTGGTGGAGAACCCCTTATTAGATCATAGTCAGCCCCTAGAACAATCCTCTTGCAAGATCTCTCTCTCTTTTGCATTGAGGTCTCAAGGGTTTGTTCTTGAGTGAAAGTGAAAATTGTCCTCCTAGGTACTACACCATCGAATAACATGAAGATGTATCCACTAGTGGATCTTCTACTACCAACATCCCCTTCCCAATCAAAATGAACATACCCATGAATGCTAAAAGACCTATGTGATCCAACCGAGTTTCCATGATAACAAAAAGAATAATCAGAGGTACCCTTCAAATACCTAAAAAATATTTTCACAACATCCCAATGTGGTCTTCCTGGATTAGCCATAAACTGAATAAGTACTCCCACTTCCTGGGAAATTTCTGGTTTGGTATAGACCATTTCGTACATTAAACTACCAACTACACTTGCATGAGACACCATAGTCATGTCCTCCATCTCAGTAGGATACTTTAGACAATCTTCAATAGATAGCTTCATTCCCTACAACACTAGAACAACTAACTAATTGCAATCTATCATAGTAAATATCTCAAGGACAATATTAATATACTTACTCTAGTTGAGCCAAATTTTTCTACTTCCCCTATCCCTTCTAATTTCCATACCCAGAATATACATTGCTGCACCTAAATCTTTCATTTCAAACTATGTTGGCAACTGAGATTTTAAATCAAAAATCATATCCTTACTATTCCTAAAGAATAACATATCATCTACATATAGGGAAATAATAAGTACACAATCATTTTTAGTTTTGTAGTACACACAATGATCTGATTTTTTCTCACAAATCCCAATGACAACACAAAAGTGTTCAAATTTTGGTACCACATTCTAGGTGATTGCTTTAAACCATACAAATATTTCTTTAACTTGCAAACCAAAATTTCTTTACCTTTTTCAACAAAGTGCTCAGGCTGGGACATATAAATTTCTTCTTCTAGATCTCAATGAAGAAATGATGTCTTCACATCCAGTTGCTCAATCTCTAAGCCATATGTAGTTGCAAGTGACAACATAAATTTGATAGATGTTAGCTTAGCTACAAGAGAAAATATTTCTTCATAATCAATTCCCTCTGCCTAGGAATAACCTTTCATGACCAATCGAGCTTTATACTTGTCAACACTGTCTTCTAGACCAATTTTCTTCTTAAATACCCATTTACAACCAACAGGATTTCAACCTTCAAGCAGGGGTACCAAATCCCAGGTTTCATTCTTTTTCAATGATGCCATTTCCTCATTCAGGGCTTCCAACTAGGAATCTAAATTAGACATATTAATAGCCTCTTTTACAATCTTAGGCTCATGAGTGTTATTAATCAAAGCATAGGCACAACTCAAATCCAACGTAGAAAATCCATACCTTTCAGTTTGTCACTTCTCATGTGTAGACCTCCTCACTAGCTGAGGATGAAGCTCTTCTTCCTATTTAGAATCCTCAGAGTTGCTAGACCTCTCCTTAGTTTCAAATACACTTTGAATTTGTAGTTCCTCTTTATCTAAAGTTTGAGGAATTTCAACTACATCATCCTTCATTTATTTTCCTTTTATCTTTGACTGTAGATTAACTATAGAAGGTTCCAGTTCCTGAAATATTACACTTCTGTTGTATACAACCTTCTCAGTAATAGGATTCCAAAGCTTGTATCCTTTCAAACCAATGTCATAGCCAATGAAGATACATTTTACAGCTTTGTTTTCAAACTCAAATATTTTCTCATTTGGCACATATACATATGCCTCATAGCCAAAGACATGAATATGTCTTAGAGAGGGATTCTTACCAAACCACACTTCCAAAGGTGTTTTGTCAAAAAGAGCCAAACTAGGTGAGTGATTAATCAAGTAACATGTAGCCATAGCCTTAGCCAAGAACTTCTACTCCAGACTAGCAATGCTCAACATATTTCTCGCTCTTTCTATTAGTGTCCTATTCAACCTTTCACCAACTTCATTCTATTGTGGAGTATAAGGAATAGTCTTATGCCTTTTGTATATGTCTAAAAATGGTCATGAATAATCAAGTTTGTTAATTAATTAAATATAAATTATTTAATTAACCTTGTAAAGTCATCTACATATAAATAAATATAATTATTTATTTATATTGTTCACTTTTATAATTCTTCTACCTTAATTAAATAAATAACTTTATTTAATTATTACCATCTTCCATATTCCTCTTAATTAAATTAAATAAATTTAATAATTTATTTATATTAATTATCATGTTATTCTAAATTTGAATATTTGAATTCAAATAGTGGAATATTCCTCTAGACACCCTCTTCATCTCATAGTCAAATTAAATATTATAAATATTTAATTCAATACCTTTTCTCACTCCACACATAATTAAATATTGTAAATATTTAATTACCTTCTAAGTTCATCTCTCACACATAATTAAATATTACTTATTTAATTATGCGAACTTCTAAATTCATCTCTCACACATAATTAAATATTACTTATTTAACTATGTAAACTTCTAAATTCATCCTCACATATAATTAAATAAGTTTATTTATTTAATTATGAAATTCATTCTCAACTCATTCTTCAAATGGAAACCTTCCTTCAGATCTAAATGAGAAGATTTGTGAAGGAGGAAACCTTCTATTTCTCTCTCACCTTTCAAAAATATCTCACCGTTCATCCCAACAAGCTTGATCTGAACTGTTGATCACAACAACCAATCAGGTTTTTTCAAAAACTCTTTAAATACATGTGCAAATCCAAGCATTGGTTACGAACACACATACACAATTACGCTTATGCATTTGCATCTTTAGCATTTTATGAATAATCATATCTTAGCAATAATTTGATCATAGTATGGCATCATTTTGCATTTTAGCATAGTATGCATTTTAGTTTAAATCTCATTCTCTAGAAGTCCATTTCGTTGAGCTTGTCATACTAAATCTGAGAGCAACATGAACCAACGAAACGCTGGAGATAGAGAGCAATAGAATGACTTTGAAGAAGCTGCCATAAAGAGTTTGTTTAATTTTCTTTCAGTTTCTTTGATATAAGGTTTTATTGATTGTGTTTTGAATTCGTTATGATAGACATATTTTCATACACACATAAAATGGTGCCCACCGTGGGGCCTATGCCCCAATTTTGACTTTTTTTTGTAGAAAATTCTGATAGGTTTCCGCATTTTGGAGTTCAATTTTGAGAAAAATTCAGCGTTTTAGTGCATCCGACACTTTCTACAATGCATATGGGAATGTAATGTTTTAGTTTTTGTAGGAATTTCAGCGCATTTGAGGACTGTTTCAGTGCTTCTGAGGGTTAATTTAGCACATCCGAGGGATAGAATAGTCCATATAGTCTCAATACATCTAGAGTTAAATCTGCATTTAATTAAAGTAGCACATTTAAGAACTGTTTTAGCACATTTAAGGGTTAAATTAGCACATTTAAGGTAGATTTTAGAGCATTAGATGTTGTGTCAGTGAGAGAGTTAAATATGCATTTAATTAAAACTTAGTGCATTTAAGGACTTTTTTAGTGCATTTAAGAGTTAAATTAGCACATTTAAGGTAGATTTTAGAGCATTAACTACTGTGTCAGTTAGAGATTTAAATTGCGTTTAAACTAAAGTAGCACATTTGAGAACTATTTTAGCACATTTAGGATTTTCTATGGCACAACTAGAATATATTTTGGTGCATATAGTATCTATTTCGGCACATATACTATCTATTTTAGCACATATACTATCTGTTTCAGCACATATACTGTCTATTTTGGCACATATACGGTCTGTTTCTGTGCATCTGGAATCTATTTCTGCGCATTTGGGTTGTAACATAAAAATAGGATTCTGAGTCTAATGCATTCCGTAGACAGAATCTTTTCTGGTTTAAAATGAATCAATCTAGGATAGTCACCACACTTTGATCATGCAGTTAAAATGAACCCCATGTCGGTTGTGAAGTAATATCTTCACTTAGCTTAAATCATTGTGATTTGGTGCATTAAAATGAATCTGTTTACTCTGCTTGATTGTGCTTGAAAGTGGTAGGTGACTATGCTCTCACCCTATGCAAACTAGGTGATCAGAAAGCCAGACCCACTTTATCCCTATGTAACCCTGATGCAATAACCGAAGTATCCTCTCCCCTTGCACAGTAATGCAATCCTGGGTGTAAGAGAAATGATTATTACCTCTAGAAATTAGGGCCTGCCTGGGGATTTCATCACCCCAATGTGACTCAAACTGGCAATGGAGCTAAGGAAAAGCTACCCCCAACCAGTATACAAATGTGAATCTTAAGGGAAAACCTAAGATTATGAGTGTGGATGTGTCATATGGACAGAGTAGTACTCCCATAAACCCTGTTGAGCTTAACCTCTTCAGGTTGGAGTGCCACCTAAATTGGTGATTAATCTCTTGCCCCATGTATGGCCACTCGAACGAGGGTCTCGAATTAAACACCATTGTTTAGTAAACCAAAAAAACTTCTATTTTCTAGTGTAGCACCGGTCGGTGTGAAGGCATCCACACTTTCAAAAGCTTGGTTGGCCTGAGAAGAGAGTGCACTGTAAGGGGGAGCCCATGCAGCCAAGCTTCTGAATTCACATTCTATTGATATGCAATTGGGGAAACCTGTGTGGAATCTAGCGGATATTGTCCTGGCTTTACTATAGGATGTTCTTGCTTTATCTGCATTTGGTTACATTCCATTTAATTCAAAGTGTTTGTTTTGTTTTCATTCACATTAATTCAGATAAAAGATCATCCAAAATGAACATGAAAAACAACAACTGAAATCATTCAAAAACTGTTTGTATCTTTGGTCCAGTAAGCATACTGATATTTCTCCCATGCTTAGAGAGTGGAAGTCAACAAAATTTGTCAAGAAATCAGTTACCAATAGGATCAAGAAACCCAAGAAACATTTAGGGTACAAGAAAACATTGCAAAGAAGAATTTTTTTGTACAAAAGTCAACACGTCTTGCTTCATTACCATGGATTTCTTCATAGATACCAAGATTTTGTTAGGGGATTCACTGACGAGTATGCTGTAGAGCCTTTCGATTCTTGAGCTTATTATCAGAGATTAGCTCTATCTCAATGGCATAATCTTAATCAACTTCTTGAGTTTGATAATATACCACAACCTTCTATTGAATATCCTTCACATCCTAGTCAAATCCTTCAGTGATCTTGAAATCTTTCTTCGAAAACAAAGATCAAATATTAAGAGTGCACCTTTCAAACAAATTTCTGGTTATTGATTCAACTTCCCCAACAAGATTCTAACATCCTTCATCATTGGAGGCCACAATCAAAAATTAGGAACATCTTTGATCATATCATAGAATTCACATCTTATTAGATCAAGATATCATTATTGTTGCACTTATCAGAACTATGATCTAAGTTTAGAAGAACTCTTCAAAATCATATGCCTATCTCCACAAGATCTCGATACAATAAATTGAAGGATGAAATCCAACAAGAAGGTCATACCCAAAACATTCAAGAAGAAGGTGAAAGCAGTAATCCTCTTTACAATATAAGTTGTAATCCACTTTTCAACAACGACATGGATAATAAAGAAAAAAATCCATTCCACAACTACAGAGACATGAGAAAAACCCATATAGATAGTGATGATGAACGAGATGAGGAATGTCTTAGAGAGGCTGAGCAAGATCCTAAATTTCACAAAGCCATAGAAAATATCTTGCAGCGCGATAAAGAAAAATATTTCCTCTATCTAGCTGACCAAGGAGCTAAATTGCCTCATGACTTTGATACTGAGAATTTGAAGAGCAAACCTGAGGAAATACCCCTATCTGATCTTAGTGCTTTGACTCAACAAATTAAGGAACTTCAAGGATAAATTAAAGAGTTACATGGGGGAACCACAACAAATAAATATACTCTTAAGGACATTTGTCCTTATCCTTTCGATCGAAGTCTCAACATGATTCCATTTCCCAAACATTGTGAAATTCCAAAATTTGATCGTTATAATGGGAAATTGGATCCAATCGATCATGTTAGAGGCTTCCGAAACATGACTTTAGATTTTTCTCATGAGGACACTTATCTATTGCATTTGTTTCCTATGAGTCTTGGAGGTCACTCTATGGAATGGCTATCAAAAATCACACCTCTTGTCAAGACATTTGAAGAATTAATCAACCTGTTTATATCACAATATGCCTACAACATCCAACACCAAATCACTATGATAGATCTTTGCAAAGTTGCACAAAAACTTGGTGAACCTTTCATTACTTTTCTTCAGAGATGGAGAAGAATGTTTGCTAGATATCCACTTCCTATTCCTGATAAGGAAAAGATGGTAACCTTCATTAACAGCTTGAATTCAGAGATGAGCTATCGTTTGAGCTTACATTGTCCTCCCTCTTTTGAGAAACTGATTGAAGATGCTATAACCATCGAAAGTGCTTTGGTCAAAAGAGGAATCATAAAACTAGACAAGGACAATCCTGGCTCCTCCAATCATCATAACAATTAGGACAAGTCTAAATTTTGGACTCGCAACAAGAACATGGTGAATGATGGTGTTGTTGATGAAAATCAAGTCTTGACTAAGCCATTTGTCCTTAGTACCCCAAGTGCTCCTCACAAAAACAATTATAACAATGTCAACTCGGTCACAAATCAAGGAAACAACCCTCCTCCTCTGACGAACAATGTGAATCAAAATTCTACTCCCAATCAAGGGACTGCCAACAATCAAGGTTACCGGGGAACCAATAACAATAGAAACTCCTTAGGGAATACCTCGAATACAAATCCACAATGATTTTCATTCTTCTCTAGTAGAAGAACTTACACTCCATTGGGTGAATCTTTGGAATCTATATTCAAAGAGTTGATGGCTAAAAATTTCATTACCTTTCCACCTCAATGAAACTATGAACCTAGTGTGAAGCCTCCATCATGGAATGAGACATACTATTGTGACTATCATAGGTGCAAAGGTCATCGCACAAATAACCGTCAAGCCTTGAAGAATACCATTCAAGACTTAATCGAGAATGGCACCATCACAATAGAAGGACATCAACAATAAAATGAAGACCACCAATCTTTTTGCAATCCTTTGCCCAACTACCAAAAAGGTGAATCTTCTGGAAAAAGTGTGAATCATATTGAGGATCCGATAATTAACCATATCTACATTGACGATGAATGGGTCAATGTTATTAAAGTCAATGAGAAGATGGAATATAGAGAAGTCAACGTAACAACAAGGGCACAAGCTAAGGTTGTCTTAAAGGGTGCCTCTTCAAAACCCAATGGACCTCCACCTCAACATCAATATGATTTAGTCAACCAACTTCGGAAAACTCCTGCTTAGATTTCTATCTTAGAACTCTTGAAGATTTCCCTAGCACATAAGGAAATTCTTGAAAAATCCCTCGTTGAAACACTGTATCCACTAATTTGGATGTGGACCAATTTCAAGCCATGGTAGGACACTTTTCCTCACCCACATGCCTTTCATTCTCTGAAAAAGATGACGTTTCCATAACTCATCCCCATAATTCATCATTATATTTAGAAGTCATGGTTCACAAGTTTCGTGTCAGACGAGTTCTAATAGATGGAGGTGATGGTTTGAACATATGTACCATGAAGTTAGTTAAGGATTTAGGATTTTTTGAAGACTCCATTGATCTTAGAAGAAAGATTACCATTAAAGCCTATGATGATGAGGAAAGAGCGTCCAAGGGTTTAATCATGATACCGATCAGAGTGGGACCTATTACCAAGAATACCTTCTGTCAAGTATTAGACCATGATCTTGCATACAACATCTTGTTGGGTCGTCCTTGGATCCACGGAATGTAAGATGTCCCATCCACATCATCAATGTCTTAAGTTTCCTTATTATGGACTGGAAATCACGATATCAGCTGATAATTCAAATATTCAAACTTGTGCCAATATCAAAACTAGTCAAGATACTTTGGTTCCTAACAATTGGGAAGCTTGTGCTAGTACTTCTTTCAAGATTGACACACAAATCAATTAGTTAACCAATAGTTTTGACAATAAATTGAAATTCAAGGACCATGGAGTCGGGGAGTACTCTCTCTGTCTTGCTAATTTACCTACATCACCTCGATCACATGGAAAACCTTCTATCATGCAACATCAAATATTAGTAGCATCAGCATCAACACAACCACCATCAAAGTCAAGCACAAAGTTCAATGGATGATTCATCAAACAAAAATTCCTCATGGAAGATTCTGAGGATAGAGAAATTCTAAACTGGCTCTATAAAGATGAAGATGAAGCAGTTTTTTATGTCAAATTACCAGCAGATAGATATGGAAAAGGATATTCAATCATGTAGAAAATGGGCTATGATAAGGGTCCTATTAGAAAAAGAAAAGAAGGAGTAGTTGAGCCTATTCACCTCTGAGGACTCGCTACGAAAGAGAAAACTGGATTAGGCTATGATACTAACTCCAAAGAAAGAAAATCCAAACAACTGCATGGCACTATCTTTACATTACAAGAAGGTTTAGATTCAAGAGAAGCATGTTTGGCAACAGTTCAAAATTTTGTGGATAATAACTCTGACACAGACTCTGCTGAATATGAATGGGACACCATTTACAATGATGAGTTTTGGAGGGACAAAGAGGTTGATGTAATACACCAGTATGCCCCAACTCTAATCGAAGGTCAAGGTTTAGGGACCCAAACACGAGAATCTGAACTACAAGGTGACTATGATTCTAGTGATACTGAGTCAGATTTAAACAAACAAGATTATCATGAGAATAGTATCATCATTAATCCACCTCATACCTCAGATCCTACGGTCAACTTTGTTATGACCATAACCATTTCCAATTTCACGCAACCTGATGACCCATTCTCTTTGATCCATCCTGATCTCATTGATTGGGATTCATCCGAACCTATCGATATACCTATGTTTCCAAGTGATGAATCTATTGTAAACTTCCTTTCCGCGGATGACTTAAATGATTGTTCCACTCAAAATTTTTGGCATAGAGTCTTTAATCAGGAGAGTGTCAATTCTCCTAGCTGCAAAAATAAAATTCAAAAAGAAAGATCTAATGGTGAAAGCCAGA
This sequence comes from Sequoia sempervirens, assembly GCA_007258455.2. Classification (NCBI taxonomy): domain Eukaryota; kingdom Viridiplantae; phylum Streptophyta; class Pinopsida; order Cupressales; family Cupressaceae; genus Sequoia; species Sequoia sempervirens. Next base: position 16,208,846 of record VDFB02049217.1, on the reverse strand, counting down.
ATCTAGCAGTATTAGATCAAAAAAAAGATAAAATAAAGAGCGTATTGGATGGTAAAAACCTTTTTAAAGCACCAGACGATGGGAATCTTGACACTCTCCTAGAGCACTTCCATGAGCGATCGCCTATTTTGATTGAGCCTACAAATGTTTTCAATCTTGAAACTTCAGAAAAACCAAGGATTTTATAGTTAGCTGCATCATTGATAGAGAAAGAAATACCAGAGTTCATGGAATATCTAAGAGAAAATCAAGTCAACTTTGTTTGGTCTTATGCAGACATGCCAGGTCTTGATCATGATCTTATCATGCATCACTTGTCTATCAAACCAGGAGTTAAGCCTGTGAAACAAAAACTCAGAAAGATGCACCCCCATGTTGCATTATTGGTTAAGGAAGAATTGAGAAAACTCCTTGATGTGGGCTTCATAAGATCAATCGACTACGCAGAATGGATCTCCAACATTGTTCATGTATCTAAGCTAGATAAAAGTGTCAGAGTATGCACATATTTCAAAGATCTTAATAAAGCATGTCCTAAGGATGACTTCCCACTTCCCAACATCGACACTATAGTTGATTTCATAGATAGCCATGCCATGTATTCATTAATGAATGGTTTTTCTAGTTACAACCAAATCAAGATTGCACCCGAAGACCAGGAGAAAACAACTTTCACATGTCCATGGGGAACTTACTATTGGAACGTCATGCCTTTCAGTCTAAATAATGCTGGGGATACTTACTAAAGAGCCATGACTAAAACCTTTCGTGACATGATGCATACATTCATGGAAGATTATGTAGATGGCATATTGGAAAAGTCATACACCAGAGAAGGACATCTGGAAATATTGTCCAAAATATTTGCAAGATTTGAGAAATTCAAAGTTCGCCTCAATCCCAAGAAATGTGTCTTTGGGGTCACATCTAGAAAACTCTTACGATACATAGTATCAAGAAAAGGAATTGAAGTAGATCCTGCCAAAGTACAGGCAATCATGGAAATGCCTCCCCCAAGGAACATCAGTCAATTGAGATCATTGCAGGGACGACTTCAATCTATACGAAGGTTCATTGCACAACTGGCCAACAAAAGGCTACCTTTCAAACATCTACTACATAAGAATGTTCCTTTCAAGTGGGATGACAAGTGTGAATTGGGTTTTCAACAAATCAAATAGTACTTAATGACTCCACCAGTTATAGTACCACCAAATCCAAACAAACCATTGATCTTGTATATTTCCGCAACAGAGACATCCTTGGGTGCATTACTAGCGTAAGAAGACCATACGGGGAAAGAACGTGCAATTTATTACATCAGTAGAACACTAACAAGTCATGAGCTCAACTACACTACCATCGAGAAGGCTTGCCTAGTAGTAGTCTTTGATTCACAAAAATTTTGGCGTTACATGTTAACTCATACAAACAATCTTGTTTCAAAGATTGATCCACCCAAGTATCTGTTAAGCAAAGCATCATTGACATGAAGGTTAGCAAAGTGGCTAATGATTCTAAGTGAGTTTGACATCCATTATGTTGATCACAAGGCAATCAAAGGACAAGTTATTGTTGATCAATTAGCTGAAGCACCACTGCAAGCAGACCATCCCCTACACATTGAATTTCCCGATGCTGGTGTCTTTACTGCAAAATCCAAACAACCATGGTCCTTATATTTTAATGGTTCTTTCACTCAACATGGATCGGGGGCAGGCATACTTTTCGTCACCCCTCAAGGACACACCATTCCTCGATCATATAGACTGATGTTTCCATGCACCAACAACATAGCCGAATATAAAGCATTAATCACTAGACTTAAAATAGCATTGGAATGGAGGATTGTAGAACTACAAGTGTATGGCAACTCACAGTTAGTCATTAATTAGATCAATGACGATTATCAGACAAAAGATGACAAACCATTACCCTATAAAAAGATGGTTGATGACTTCAAGAAGTACTTTGTGGACATCAAATTCACACAAATTCCAAGGCTTGATAACAAAGTAGTCGATGCCATGGCTACGATCGCATCATTGTTACAACTCTTGGAAGATTAGGCTCACTATGAATTTATGGTGGAATAATCATTTACGCCTGCTTATGACACCCCTAAAAGCCAAATCATTTTCCACTTGGTGGGATCTGATTCACCTTGGTATGACAAGATTTATGTCTACCTAAAAGATGATATCTTACCACCTGATTTATCTCGTAACCAAAAATGAAATTTTATCCTCCAATCCTCTCGCTACACTCTTATCGTCGACACCCTTTATCGCCGTGGTCTTGATGGTACTCTACTTCGATGTCTTGAACATGATGAATCTGACAAAGCTTTACAAGAAGTTCACGGTGGCATTTGTGGTACTCATTCGAGTGGACTGACCTTATCCAAGAAATTGATTAGAATGGATTACTACTAGCCTACAATGGAGAGGGAATCATTCACTTTTGTGAAAACATGCTCAAAATGCTAGATTAATGGGAATCTCATTCATGCTCCTGCACAGGAACTTCAACCATTTACACCAACCTGGCCATTCTCTCAATGGGGGTTAGATCTAGTGGGAAAGATTCATCCTTCATCATTGAACGGACATAAATTCATCATCACAGCCACAAAGTATTTTACCAAGTGGATTGAGGCAGTACCTCTCACTAAAGTCACCAGAAAATAGATCTCATCTTTTATACTCAACTATCTCATTTGTTGGTATGGCATTCCCACCTCCATCATCACAGATAATGGACAACCATTCAAGAATCAAGATGTTGATGAAATTTGTGAGAGATCTCATATTCAACACCTTACTATCCACAAGGGAATGGCCAAGTAGAGGCCTCAAATAAAACAATATTAAAAAAATTGAAGAAGACTGTGAATGATGCAGGGAAAGATTGGCATGTTCAACTCAATCCCGCCTTATGGGCCTACAGAACTAGTATCTACACACCAACAGGAGCAACACCATTTGCTCTTGTCTATGGAGCATAAGCCATCCTACCTCTAGAAGTTGAAATCCCATCACTTAGATATCACTGAAGGGCCTCACAACAAATGATGAATATAGAGTTTTCTGACTCCAAGAGCTAGAACTCCTAGATGAAAAGAGACAAAGAGCAGCTGACCATTTGAAAGCATACCAATAGATGATGTCTTGCAGCTATAATCACAAAGTAAATCCATGTACCTTTCAGGTAGGTGATCTGGTTTTGAAAGAAAATCCATGAAATCAACAAGACAGAGAAAAGAAAGGAAAGTTTGAACCAAATTAGCTAGGTCCTTATGTAGTTATCGTCGTCTACAGTTTAGGAGCCTACAAGCTATCGATGCTAGAAGGGGACCTGTTTGATGAACCCATCAACAGTATGCACCTGAAAAAGTATTATGTCTGAAGTGGTTATCATCATTAGAAAAAGTCTGGAAGAAATCCAAAAAATCAGATAAATGTCCTGAAAAAATCCAACAAAAAATAGAAAAAGCCCTACAAAAATTCAAAAATAGCAGAAAAAGTCCTGAAAAAATGGTTACCTTGGTGAAAACCTGGAAAACAAGCATCTTGGTAATGACAAAAAAAAACTCGTCATAGGGTGAAAACCTGGCGACAGGCAGTCTATTGACAAGAAAAATGCAATAAAAACAAACAGTGAAAATTTGGAAAACATACGCTATTTGTAGCTCTCCATCTATTAGTTCATGTTTTGCACTTGGCTTCTCAGCCTTCATTTCATGCATCTTTTTCATCATCTTAGGGCCATACTAGCATCATGTTGTCATCATTTTCCTAGAACGATAATGTCTTACCATGGCTTGATTATTGTACATATTCATTTCAGCAAGTTGTGTCAGTATTGGGGGCAACCAACTTTCAAGTTTTACCAAAACAGCTAGACAATGACATAAAATCCAATCATGCAAACACACAATCAAATCCTTTGCATAACTATCCAATCATTGATCCAAAGAACAACAATTTTCAGCTAAGTACCGTATCATGACTCATATTTGGATGATCTAAAATTTGAATAATGTTTGGAATAGTAGTATTATATTTTGAACAATGGTTGTTTGATTTTAAATATCATCTCTTTGTAACATACTTGATGATGTACTGAACTAGAGTGGTGAGGAAAGAGGATGATTTTTATTTGTTTTCTATGTTGAGGTTAACTATCCATCTGGTGTAAATATGTTGTGAGACATGATTTCCAAAGTATATCATTGATAACAGTCCTAAATTTGCATGAAAAGGTGGTTAGTCTTTGTTTGTTTATGCAAGAAATGCTCAGGTCATCTTGGTTTAATTATACTTCGATGCTTGTGTTCACTTGCTATATCAAAAATCATGAAAGTTGTACTTAGGTCATCATTGGTGCTAATTTACCCTCTGATGCTTGTACATACTTCCAAAATTTTAAAATGTTCTATGATGATTCAAGAAAGATAACAAAAAGCTCAACAAATGGTTGGTTTCATTTAGTTGCATTTCATCTCATCCATTGTATGTATCTGCGTACTAGATTTGCATCAGAGTTTTTGAAAGGCTAACAATAACATCAATGACTGCCATGTCTCTTTAGACTATTTATGGAGGAAAATCAAACATTTGTTTCATCACCACCTTTCATCTTCATGATCATTTCATTAATCATTATCATTTCATCTAGGTCCTATCAGTTATCAATTATCATTCATTTACTCTCATTTAAATCCTCCATCATATTTATATCTTATCATTTTCATATTCACTTCATTTTCATTTTTGCATCCCATTTATCACTTTATTTCATTTCACCTATTACTTATCATTTCATTTATCATTATCATTCATTTCATATCATTATCACTTATCATTTCATTTATCATTTTTATCATCGTTCATTTCATTATCACGTATCTTTTCATTTATCATTATCATTCATTTCATATCATTACCACTTATCATTTCATTTATCATTTTTATCATCGTTCATTTCATTATCACTTATCATTTCATTTATCATTTTCATTATCGTTCATTTCATTATCACTTATCATTTCATTTATCATTTTCATTATCATTCATTTCATTATCATGTATCATTTCATTTATCATTATCATTCATTTCATATCATTATCACTTATCATTTCATTTATATCATCGTTCATTTCATTATCACTTATCATTTCATTTATCATTTTCATTATCGCTCATTTCATTATCACTTATCATTTCATTTATCATTTTCATTATCGTTCATTTCATTATTACTTATCATTTCATTTATCATTTTCATTATCGTACATATCATTTCATTTCACTTATCATTCATCATTTTCATTATTGTACATTTCACTTCATAGCACTTATCATTTTCATACATGCCATTATCATTGCATTTCATTTTATCATTTCACTTAATCATCATTACAAGTCATTACATTTCATCACGTATCATTTATCATCTTATCATACATCACATTATTATTAACCATTTCATTTCATATCATTTGTCACATTACATTCATATCATATCATTAATCATCCTATCATTTTCCATATCAATTCATATTACCAATTTATGATGCATATCATAAACACAACATTCATCTTCCATCATATTATCATCATTTACTTGCATTTGAAAATCCAAAAATAAACATTCCATACATACATTTTCATATCATTTTCAAACAAAATTTTCATAAAACATATCAAATATCCCATGACATATTCTCATAATCACCTCATAGGCCATCCACCTGCATGACATCATTAGTATGCATCATCAATCATTTTTCATCATCATAACAACATCATATCAAATCATCATGCATATCATGTTAGTCATCAAATCATTCCAATGCATATCAAAATACCATAACACATAGAAATAAATGCATATCACATCATCATCTCATACATATCACATCATCAAAAATCATCGCCGCTGCATATCATCGCTCATCATAAATAATACAAATGTCCAATGTCCAAGGAAACTGAAAAGTTTAAAGAGAGATAAATGGGATATGATCAAAAATCAAATATACATGCTCCAAAAATGATATACATGTGTGAAATATATCTACATCACAGCGTCCTAAACTAATTGGTCGATGCCCCTGACGGAGCTGGTCCAGAAGGAGGTGGCCTACCACTGGTACCTGTGTTTAGATCCCGCTGAGGCCCAGTAACCCCCAGGCTCTGTGTCGCTGTATGTGACCTGCTCCTAGTCTTAGTGTGGGACCATGGGAATGGCTCTCTGCACTCAGGAGGGAATAACTCCTCATATATGACACGGTAATACTCTGCCTCCCTTGCCATCTCCATGCCCTCTGCAATAGCCTCTCGTAAAGATGCACTCTCTACAGTGCCCATGAGCCTCTGAGTGACACCCTCAACCTCCACTACCCTCCATCTTAATGCATCCCTCTTGTAACCAACTGGGCTATCTGTGGGTCTGGGGCAGGCTGAGATACCTATGCTGGTGCTGGAACCTGAGCCTATGCCTGTACAAGATGTGCCTGTAATTGCGCTATCACACTCTGTGCCTGACCTAGCTAACCCTGAACAGCTTGCACCTGGGCTCACATCATATCTATCTGTGCCTGTTGTGATGAGGACACCTTGATAATGGTCCGTGGTCTGCCACCAGATCTAGGCCACCGTACAATCTGCGCACTGGATAGGCTATCGAACCTCTGCCTCACTACCCTCTTTGCCTCCTATCCACCATCTCCCCCATCATCCCCATCATCTGAGCTATCATCATCAATATCACCCTCCTCCTCATCTCCAAACTCCCCCTCCTCCTCTCCTCCACCCACCGCCTGCTCTCTGCTAGCCACACCCTCTTGTATCTCCACCTCTGGCTGTTGTACTACTATAATCGGCCTTGGCTCATTTGGGCATGTAAATCATGGGAAGTGATGTGTGTGGAAGTACACTAAGTACTCATCTAACATCCCTGCATCTGTCACCTCTGGCCTATATTCCCATACCTTAGGCTATAAGCTAGAATACTCTATGTATGCCACCTGGTATGTAATACATCGTCCCCATCCAGGATCATCCTTACGCTGCCCATAGTGAGCAATGCCCTGTGGCATCCCCTGCATGAATTTGTATTGTCTCTAAACTTGCAAGGCCAAAAATCTCTCAATAATATATGGGGTCCATCCTATCAGATATCGGGGTATATAGACAAATGGCATCTCTAAATGATCCATGCCCCAGGGGTTGCAATCTATATACAACCTCCATATAACTGAATCCACATCATCTAGCATGTGCCACCAGTACTCCAACTTGCCTAGCTTGGGCTAGAAAAGTGCACCTAAATGTGCATATATATACGGCCGACCTAGTGGCCTAGCCCTGGCACACTCTAGCCTTGTAATCGCAATATGCTCCCATGCCCAGATCTGGAGCAGAGTCACACCACTGCCCAAACTTGTCGATCCTCGGTACACAACCTGATGTAGATCATGATACAAATGAGCCAAAATGCAACTCCCCCAAGCATACCTCTGTGGTTGAGTCACCATCCACTCCAGCATCCTACCCCAACCAACTGAGAATCCCTTCGACCGATGGTTCCGTCCAAGGAAGCCTCCAATGAATGCAACCAACACAACAACTAAGGCTGGATATCTACTAAAATCCACCCATGGCACCCAATATCCTGCTATCGACATATCACCGTAGATCCTCCTTAGTGCCTCAGTCCCTCCTATCTCCTTGTGGTCATAAACCAAAGGGTCACCTACCACAAGAATCCCTAGAATCCTATACACATCCTCGGGTGTCACAGTCATCTCACCAGTCGTCAAATGAAAGGTGTTATGATCTGGATGCCACCTCTCTACCAATGCAGTCAATAGTCCCCTGTTGACTCGAATCCCTCACGGGATAGTCAACAAAGATCCCAGCCCACAGTCCCCTATCCACTATATCTCTGCAGGAGTCATCTCTCCTACCTAATCCCAACATATCGGGAAACGCTCTCTAATCTGGAGGTTATAAAAAACCTCCTATATTTTTGGTCAGCACAAGGACAATTAATCAAACTCATCTATCAAGTGAACTATATCAGTGACTCATATCAAATTAATCAATGCATCATATCAGTGTATCATATCAATGCATCATATCAACAAATCATATCAGTGACCCATATCAGTGACCCATATCAAGTGAACTATATCAGTAACTCATATCATGAATTCAATGCTACATCTATCTATCTGAATCTCAAATCAAGCTACTCTATAATCATATTACTATTTGTTTTCTTTTTCAGGAAAGAAAATTTACCAACGATCAAATCATTTTCTTATTTGTACTTTAGTCATGAATGCAAATATATTTGAAAATCGTCATCTACTATTTGGTTTCTATCATAGAAAGAAAATTTATCAAACATTTACTCTTTGTTTTTCATTCATGAGAAGCAAAGTTATCAGACAATCAATCAATCACATCAATCAATCTTACTCTTTGTTTTTCATTTATGGGAAACAAAGTTATCAACTATCTACTCTTTGTTTTCTATTTAGGGAAGCAAAGTTATTAGTTAATCATCACATTTTCTGTCATTTCTATCCATATCAGCATGATGGCAAAATATTTTCTCTATCTATTGACTCAGGAAGCAATGTACACCATCATTTTTCATCACACTTGCATTCTGCCAAAATTTTCCCATATGCGCTAATCTACGCCTCAGATGCGCTAAAACACGAAAGCACTACAGTTTACCTTGAAAGTGCTAAAACTCATTACGCACGCTATTGCACCCTAAAAGCACTAAATTTTTTCCTATAAGTGCTAAAACCTTAGATGCGCTAATATACATAGCGGATGCGCTATTTCATCATCTTGAAGCGCCAAAACCCTGTATGCGCTAAGATAACCCTCAGATGCGCTACTTAATACCCTAGATGAGCTAATACACCTCTATTGCAGCCAATTGCTAAATGCATGACTCTGTGCCCTAGATACGCTAATGTTTTCTAGCCAGACTTCAACCCTATAAGAGCTAATATACACTTCGTATGCACTAGAACACCTGGTTTTACCCTACACCTATATGCGCTACAAAAAAATTTGAATGTGCTAAAACAGACCCATAGATGCGCTAAAACGTTATCTTTTGCCCTAAATCCATGTGAAAAACTTAAAAAAATTGATGAAAATGACAAAATTTTGAATCATAAAGGGTTTAATTGACTCATCGGTGTTCCATACGCGGCTGGTCTCTGAAATTGGCAGAACCGCTCAAATCTATGCACGTGAAATGGAATCGGCATCTCGCTAAGTCACCGTCAAAGCATCAAAATCACTGTAGTAAAAGGGTGAAAATGACTTCCACTTTTACCCCTTTTTACCTTATATGGGTCAATTCAAGGAAGTTTTGGTGGCATTTTACTTTATTTTTCACCAGGGGCACCTTTTACACCAATTATTGGGAGCTAAATCACTAAAACACCAGCAAAATGTCATCATCCATTCCAGTTTTGTTTATCACATTTTCAAAATTCATATCATCTGTGATTTACCTCCCGAGGGGGCATCAGCATCAAAAACATATCAGGGGCAAAAATTTTATTTTCTTTGAAGTAATGCGTTTCACACATCACTTCAAAGAGGGTCAAAATGTATATGTCTAAAAATGGTCATGAATAATCAAGCTTGTTAATTAATTAAATATAAATTATTTAATTAACCTTCTAAAGTCATCTACATATAAATAAATATAATTATTTATTTATATTGTTCACTTTTATAATTCTTCTACCTTAATTAAATAAATAACTTTATTTAATTATTACCATCTTCCATATTCCTCTTAATTAAATTAAATAAATTTTATAATTTATTTATATTAATTATCATGTTATTCTAAATTTGAATATTTGAATTCAAATAGTGGAATATTCCTCCAGACACCCTCTTCATCTCATAGTTAAATTAAATATTATAAATATTTAATTTAATACCTTTTCTCACTCCACACATAATTAAATATTACTTATTTAATTATGTGAACTTCTGAATTCATCACTCACACATAATTAAATATTACTTATTTAATTATGTAAACTTCTAAATTCATCCTCACATATAATTAAATAATTTTATTTATTTAATTATGAAATTCATTCTCAACTCATTCTTCAAATGGCGACCTTCCTTCAGATCTAAACGAGAAAATTTGTGAAGGAGGAAACCTTCTATTTCTCTCTCACCTTTCAAAAATCTCTCACCGTTCATCCCAACAAGCTTGATCTGAACCGTTGATCACAACAGCCAATCAGGTTTTTTCAAAAACTTTTTAAATACATGTGCAAATCCAAGCATTGGTTACAAACACACATACACAATGCATTTGCATCTTTAGCATTTTATCAATAATCATATCTTAGCAATAATCTGATCATAGTATGGCATAATCTTTCATTTTAGCATAGTATGCATTTTAGTTTAAATCTCATTCTCTAGTAGTCCATTTCGTTGAGCTTGGCATACTAAATCTGAGAGCAACATGAACCAATGAAACGTTGGAGATGGAGAGCAATAGAATGACTTTGAAGAAGCTGCCATAAATAGTTTATTTAAATTTTTTTTTAGTTTCTTTGATATAAGGATTTATTGATTGTGTTTTGAATTCGTTATGATAGACATATTTTCATACACACACCTTTTAATCCCATGGTCTTTGCAATACCTTTTGAAATCTATAGAACATAATTCACCACCATTATCTGCTCTTAAGAATTTATTTTTTCTTCGAGTCTGATTTTCTACCAAGTTTTTAAACTCTTTAAATCAATTAAAGACTTCTTATTTACTTATAAGAAAATACACAAACACCCTTCTTGAATAATTCTCAATAAAAGAAACATAATATTTAGACTTCGATAACGAAGGAACATTTACTTGACCAAATACATCAGAGTGAATATAATCTAGTATGTTAGAAGATCTATGAGGACTAGAGTAAAATGAAACATGGTGTTGCTTTCCATAAATGCAATGTTTGCAAAAATCAAACTCAAGGTTACAATGAATAAGGCCTTCTACCAGGGTTTTATTCTTTAAGTATTTTAAGCCTTTTTCCCCTATGTGGCTGACTCTATGATGCCACAACATGGTTTTCACTTTTGGGAGTTTCACCTGTAAAGAGTTTGCACCTAGAGGAACTTCGTTCTCCTTCTCTACACGAACAACTTTGCTTGACTTTACAAAGATGTTACATTGAACATGAGGGTATGTGCAGGATCATCATGGAAAAAATAGGCCCTTAAGTGGTAAAAAATTTAGAAAAATCAGAGTTAGGAAATTTGATGTAAAAATTTGAATAAGTTATCTATATTATTTCAAAAATATGTAAGAATAGAATCTGTAGCAAATTTAATGTAGTTTCTAAACTACTAGATTTGTTTAAAAAAAAATTGAAAATTTGAAATTTCAATTTAGTAGTACTTAAATTTCAGGGAAAAATAAGTAGGTGTCTGTCTAACCACCCTAACCACAATAAAATGATAATATTTTTTTATAATATTTTAGATATAAGTAGAGGACTCATGTCCCGATGCGATGCATATTTTTTTGTAATTTTTTTCTAAGTAAATAATTAATTATGAATTTTTTATTACAACTTTTAAAAAATATATAAAACTCGTGTGTCTAACCACCTTAACTTGGTCAGAACTTCATGAAATTCAATTTTCCTTTTTTTAATCCTATAGTATGTGAAGCATAGAATGTGACGCATGTTTTGGATTCAAAAAAATTGATACCGTTTGAAAGCTATAGATGTTTTTCAATCAACCTATCAATTAGGAATTTAGTCATAATTTGAATAGAAAATGAATAATAATTACTTATTAAATTCAAAGTAAAGCATAATTTATATTGGTGGAAAGATGAGAATCTCCTTTAAAAACCCTTTTCGTTTCATCAATTCTGGGTAAAAATAAAGTTGTCAACCACATACCCATCATATTGCCACTTTTTGGCCCATCATCCTGTACATACCCATGACATGTATCCATCCTGTATAGAGTTCCTATGTATGCACCCTTAGCCAACACCATTGAACCTCTAGTCATCTTACAACCACCACTTGAGAATGAGACTTTCACTCCAACATTATTCAGCTTACTGACAAAAAGAAGATCATGAGCTAGACCTAGTATGTACACTACACCATCAATTCCTTTGATTCTTCTATCAGGAAATTGGATTATGACTCTTCCACGGCCAAAATTTTTAAGAGATGAATCACTTGCTAGGTACACCTTTCCACTAGTGTAATTTTCATACTTCATGAACCGATCTCTATGAGATTTCATGTGAAAAGATGCACCTAAGTCAATTAGCCACACATCATTTGATGCCTGCATTACTAAGACTGCAATGAAGTGATCTATATTACTCTGAGAAGAGTCATTGTTTGAAGATTTTTTGTTGTTATTTTTATCCTCTTTACAATCCTTCTAGATATGACCACTCTACCCACAATTCTAGTATTTCACCTTTGACTTCTTGCCTAGAGACTTTGATCTCCCCTCAGATTTGGATTTATACTTCTTGTATTTCTTCTTACCTCTCTCTTTTTATCTGCCTTTAATTGAAAGGGACTCCTTGTCCATCTCAGAAGACTTCCTCCACATTTCTTCTAACAATAATGAAGCAACCATGTCTTCCATTTTAAAGGTGGTTGTTGTACTTCCAATAACCATTACTGGATGATCCCATGTGTCAGGTAAGGAGCATAATAGAAGCATACAATGATCCTCTTCCTCTATCTTCACACCCATAGAGGCCAACTGAGCAACAATCATATTAAATGAATTCAAATGGTCTTTCATAGATGCACCTTCTTCCATCTTCAAGGAGTTAAACTTCTTCCTCAGGAATAACTTTATCACCAGAAACTTCCCCTGATAAATTTTACCAAGTTTCTTCCATAATGAAGATGTAGTCTTCTCCTCATGGACATTTAGGAGAACATAATCAGCCAAACAAATTCTTATTGCTTCATACCTTGTGGAATAGTTCTAGACACAACAATCCAGAGATCACTTTCCACCAACAGGTCTTCCATTTTTAGTTTCCACAACTCAAAATTGTTGCCATTTAACTTTTCAATTTCTACTCTTCTTGATGTGCTTTCCATCTCAATCCATAACCAAGACAATTATTTTTCTCTGCAAGACTCCCACTAAATAGAATTAGCATAAAAAGATAGCCCTACTCACAAGGATAACACAACTAGCCAGGCTCAGATACCACTTGTATGGAAAGTACAGTGCAAAAATTCCTTCCAAATGAAAAATTCTCAAGAAAGAAGTGTAGAAAGAGAACTTATATAAATAGAGTAATAACCATTATGATGCACACCATAAGAATACAAGAATATTAAATTTAAGCAACACACAAATTGAACACCAATTTCACATGGGAAAAAAATTACAGGAGAAAAACCTACACACCAAGAAAAGTCACTTTGTATTATAGTAAATAGATTACATATAAAGTTATAGACTTCACTTTCGGGTGTTAATTCATAGAATTAGTTTGGCAACATTACATTCACTCTTCCTTTGAGCAAACACCAACTCCATGAAATACCATTCATCTCTCTCATTACATTACAGACATCTCATTTTATCTCAATCATTCTTCAAGTCAGCCTAATCTCTCCATGTCGTAGTACCAATTTTCTAGCTAATGAGGAATTTTATTTTGTAATGTAGTTACATCGTTATTAGGAAATACAGTTGTCAACTTTAGTTTGAAAACTTCGACACAATGATCATCAATTCACAACAGTGATGTAGAATCAACAAATGAATCCATGCCACATGTCGAAACATCACATATCATCTCCCTCAATAGAGCCAAGTCCCTATGATGAAGCCTTATTGGCTCGTCCCATGTGATCACTAAATCGAAGGTTCCCAAAACTACAAAACTCGCGACTAGTGGTTTCAAACTTCTGTGATTTTGTGTTATTGCCACAACTATTATACCATCAAGGAGACTTGAAGTATAGTCCCACCAATAAGGCTAAGTCCCTTTGACACACTCCATCAGGCCATCTAGGAGACTCAAGATAGAGTCCCTTCAATGAAGTTGAGTCCCGCCGATGAAGACTAAGGCAAGGCTTCAATCTATCGAGGAGACATAAAACAATGTCCCAATGATCTAACCAATTCCCACTGATAGAAAAAAATGATGAATAGATAACAACCATTGAACCATTGATGGGACTAAGAATAGGGTCTTGCCAATAAAGAACAGTCTGGCCGATAGAGAAACAAATACAACTGTTGTAGGAAGTCGCTCAAGCCAGTAAATCTAAGGAACCTTTTTCCAACAATTTCCATGTGACACGTCAAAATCCTTTCTTAGGAAGGGACTGTGAGGCCTCTTAATTGAGCTAATATTTCCTCACACATAGGCACTAGTATTTCCTTGAAACATAGACTAAGAACTAATTGTTGTGGCCAAAAACCCATTTACTTGCTAGCACAGGCATGGTTGTTCTGAAGCCGCCCTACATTCCACCATTCATTGTAGAGAAAGGGAATTTCTCAAGGTTTTTGGATCTTAGGGGGTAAGATATTTTGGTGAGCCTATGTCGTGTAAGGGGGAGCCAACTCCACCAAGGTCTCTAGTTGTCTATTTTTTTTAAGTGTTTGGAATAATCCAAGTAGATATCCAACAGGTGGTATATTTTCTAGCCTAGGTTATAGATTGTTTATAAGTGTCTTTTTACACATTATACATTTTTCACACTCAAAATCAAAACAAACAAGTGTTTGTTGACTGTTTATGTGTTTTCCAAATTTCATTTCACAAAATCTCATTGAAACCAGTCAAAAATCCATTAGAAAACCATCAATTTACTAAAAAAAACTCTATAAACTACAACTAAACAAAGCAGGCCCACAACTAAAAATTTTTGTCGCAACTATTAACCCAAAAACCACAATTGATATATTGAACTACAACTACTTAAGATAGAGCCACAACTATTATCGTGAACTCCAATTGCTCATCAGAAACTTACAATTGAAATGATGCATATGAAAAAATATTAGCACAATTGCATAATTATCTGAAATTTATAAAATCCTTGTCCAAAACTGAATCAATTCACCTTGACAGTGATCTTGAATTCTAAACTAGAGACTTGCATAGTTTTTACCATTCCATTCCATCACCTTCATTTAGGATTGCATTACATTCTAGGTTTCCTTCCTCATCCTTTTCCTTTCATAGTTAATCTTAGAACTTAGGTTGCACATACCTCTTAGATTTTAGACATAGGAGACCTATCAAGCCTTTGGAAAATCCATGGATACCTATCTAACTTGTCATTGACCTTCATATTTTAATTTATCAACATTTGTCATCGTCATATTGATCAAAACTTGAGTCTCAAACTTGTGTCCTAGGTTAGACTTGCCTTTTTAAATTCATCATCTTGGTCATCACAAATTTCAATGACATTTGGGTTAGTTATCTTGGATCTACAATAGCTTGATTATCATCCCTTTTTCTCAAATTTTAAGGTTTATATCCTTAGTGTCATCTTGCTAGTCTCATTTAGCTTCACATCATACCCTTTGACCATAGCATCACTATCATCCTATCATTCCTTAATATTATATTTAGATCGCATCTTCACTTTTCATCTTTATATCTGAAAAAACACAAAAATATAGCTTATCATCATTTTAGACTTAGTTTCACCATAACCTTTGATCATTGATTTAGTATCATCTAGCCTTAATTGTCATTATCTTTTACCATATATTAGTCTCCCTTAGGTACCATTTGACATCCATTAGTTTAATTTAGCTTCATTTAATCCCATCCTTTAGTCTTAGAGTCATTACCCTTGCATGATCACCTTGCATCCTTATACACAAGAAATCACAAAAACATAGTTTAGCTTCATATCACCTTGCATTACCTTCCAAACTTGCAAGTCTTACATGGTTGAAACAAGGTCATGAACTAAAAGAAAATACATGGATTCCTTAAATGACCCCTTTTATAGTCCACATCATGACAGTAACAATGGAAAACATTCAAATCAATCTACACCACAAAGAGACCCACTCAACACATTTTAAAATCTAGGCTTAGATGCATTCAACAAGAAATTGACTCCCGAAGAGATTGAAAGATTTTACCAAGATCCAAGGATTTTATGCCTTTTCGATGAGCTCATTGGTGTTGATCCTAATAGATACTTCTATGCACTAGCCAAAAAGAGTGCTAAAGTCCCTCAAGGCTTTGATGTCTCCACAATTGTGGAAGGAGATACTCAAAACCCATTCACATTAGGGATGCCATCTTCACAACAAATGTCTACTATACCATTTGGGACAACAACACACATGGAAACCACTACCACACATATCCCTAATATCCCCACATTTGGAAACAAGGTAACTCATGCAACAACACAAGGAATTTTTTTTACATTTGGTAGCTCATCAAACTCCATGGGTAAGACCTTTACAAATCCTCTTTTTAAAAATACCAACCAAGGTCCTACATCTCAAGGTCTTCCACCTATATTTCAAAACACGAACCAAGGTCATACATCTTAATGTCCTACACCCACACTTCAAAACACAAATAAAGGTCCTAGATTTCAAATTCAAAACACTACCCCATCAACACAAAAATCAACCAAAAAAATTAAGGAGAATTCACATTGTCCCACAAAAAATTCCAAATCAAAACACCAACAAAGGACCTACTACTACATTTCAAAACACCAATCAAGGACATACATTTTAAAATTCCATTCAAGGACCTACCTCATCATTCTCAAATGCAAATCAAGGATCTACATTTTCAAATATCAATCAAGGATTTATGCCATCTTTCCAAAACACAAAGCAAGGTCCAACATTCCAACTCCAAAACACAAATCAAGGACCCACACCACAATATCAAAATTCCATACCAAATACAAACATGACTTTTGGTACCAATCTAAATACCAATTTAACTCCAAGCCAAACCAACACTAATTGGACGTTTACACATCAATATCACTAAGGTAACCAAGGTCCTATGCTACAAAATGTTAAACTAAATTCAAATCCAACATATGACCTCAATGCCAATACAATGATGCAAAATCAAACCAACATGAGACCATCCCTTGCAAACACCTTGATGCAACAAATACAAGCCATCCAACAATAGATGACTAACATACAATTGGGGACCAATAATTAAATTTATTCCATGGAGGAATTGTGCGCCTATCCATTTGATAGAAATCTCTACATGCCACCCTTTCCCCCTGGCTTCATGACACCAACTTTACCTAAGTACAAAGGGAAAGGAGATCCACTAGAACATATACGAGAATTTAATATGGCATGTATGGAAATCGCATATGATCCTACCTACTTGATGAGATTGTTTCCACAAAGTCTCTTGGGGCCAGCCCTATATTGGTTCACACATCTTCCTCCAAGAATTAGAACATGGGGGGAGCTGGTTGATAAATTCATTAATCACTTTTCCTTTAACATTGAAAGTGACATAACCCTCGCAACATTATACACTTCTAAGCAAGAAGAACGGGAGTCACTTACCTCATTTTACCAAATATGGCAAATTTTATCTAGTAAGTTTCCTTGTCACATCCTTGAGAAACAACTAGTCACCATTTTTGTGCAAAATCTTAATGTAGAAATGATGAGTGGTCTCCAAATCCAATGTTGCACTTTTGAAAGGTGTCCTTATTGAAAAGGGTCCTTATTGAAAAAGTTCTTGTCACCAAGGGACTAGTCAAAGTACACAAAGAGACCTTGAAGCCTGATAATGACAAAGGTAAATATTGGTCCTAAAACAAGAATGTCACTAATGATGGAGTTTTCGATGCTAAAGTGATAAACAAAGGTCCTACCATTCATATCAAAGGTCCATCCACATCAAACACATCAAGTACCCAAACACAAGGTCAAACATTGAATGTTGTCCAAAACAACCAACAACACAGAGGTCCTCCACGTGCTAAGAGAACATATACCCAATTGGGTGAACCCATCGAATCAATCCTAAAGAAATTATTGCAATCGAATGTCATCTAACTTCTAGATATCAAAAACTATGAACCTTCTTGATCAAACCCGACTGGTGGAAAGAAAATGAATATTGTGACTATAACTGTGGAAAGGGACATAAGACATCTTCATGCTAGACCCTAAAAAGTGTCATTCAAGACCTCATCGAATAGGGAATTATTTCAATAGAAAATTCACAAGGCAAGAAAAATGTTGATCATACCATATTTAAAACTCCCTTGCAAGATCATGACAAAGGAAAATAATCTAGTTCAGGGAATAACAATAATTCCAATTATACCTACATCGCACATGATTACAACACCGTCATTCAAAATATATGAGCCTTTGATGATGGTGTTGCCACCATTAACATAAATAAAAAAAGTTCAAAGTGTGTTGTCACCATTCGCTGAGCCAAGGTAACTCTTCCAGGACCTCCTTCCAATCCACAATAAAAAAGCTAGTATAATCTCCTAGAATATCTTGGGAAGACTCCAGCATAGATTTCTATCCTGGAACTCCTCTGCATATCCCCTCAACACAGAGCTATCATTGACAAAGCCTTGCAAGAATCATTTGTACCTGCTGATCTAGATGTTAATGAATTTCAGGCCATGGTTGGATATGACACATCATGTCACCTTCTCTGAACAAGACCTTTCTACACAAAATTCCAATCATAATGATCCCCTACACCTAGGAGTCTACGCAAATAAAAATAAGATTATATGAGTCTTGGTAGATGGTGGAGTAGGTCTGAACATTTTCTCCTTAAAATTGGAAAAAGCATTAGGATACTTTGAGAATTTCATAGATCAAACCAAGAAGATTGTTATCAAATCCTATGATGATGTTGAATGTTGATATGAAGGAGTAATTTCACCTCCTATAAAACTTGGTCTAGCTATACAAAATACTATTTTTCATGTCTTGGATCTAGATTTATACTACAAACTTCTCCTTAGCCACCCTTATATTCATTCCATGAAAGCCATATCATCCACATATCATCAATGCCTCACGTTTCCACATAATGGCACTAAAATCACTATTCCTAGTGATCCTGATCCCTTTCAGTATTGTACAAAATTAAAAGGAATTGTTGATCATCAAGTACCCATAAATCAAGATGCCTCATCTTCCACCTTATCCCATTACATTGATCCATCTAACCTCACCAAATAATTCACTTCATTCACCCAACCTTCCAAACAAAAAATATAGATTCAAGACAAAGGATGTAGAGAATACAACAAGAAGAGTATTTTTTGCATTGGAAAGTTACCTAAATCACCAAAGTCTTATGGTAAGCCACATGTTGGTGCTTTCCCAATACACCTAAGGAATCTCTAAAGAGTATCCAAATCTTATGTTTAAGACCCTTAAAGTGAATGGCCAATTGACAAGATTCAATCAAATACTGAGATCTTCTACTCTTCAGGCTCTGTGGGACCTAGGAGGGTGTTCCTTTTAGAATTTTATTTGACCATTTCAGTAAATGACTTGACAAATCACAGATTGGTTCCTATAAAGGGTAAACAACAAAATTTTACTCAAAGGTCAGCTAACCTTTAAGAAAATATCCATCCATTTACCAAGAACATGAAAGATATCTCACATACATGCTTCGTTGTAGGTAAATTTTAAAATATTTGTATTCTAACTCCAAATCAATAGTCCAATACTTCATTATCACTCAATATGTAAATACCAAGACAAATAGACTAGTGCCTTCATCGATTGGGCAATAGAGTCATACATATTATGACCTGTCATGAAAAAATTATTTGAAATTGATAATTATGGACTATTTACATAAGGAATTGCAATATGGAAACTCTCTATATGGGTATGTGTAGGATCATCATGGAAAAAATAGGCCCTTAAGTGGTAAAAAATTTAGAAAAATCAGAGTTAGGAAACTTGACGTAAAAATTTGAATAACTTATCTATATTATTTCAAAAATATGTAAGAATGGAATTTGTAGCAAATTTAATGTAGTTTCTAAACTACTAGGATTGTTTAAAAAAAAAAATCTATTTGGTGAAAATTTGAAATTTCAATGCATTAGTACTTAAATTTCAGGGAAAAATAAGAAGTAGGTGTCTATCTAACCACCCTAACCACAATAAAATGATAATATTTTTTTATAAGATTTTAGATATAAGTAGAGGACTCATGTCCCAATGTGATGCATTTTTTTGTATTTGTTTCCCAAGTAAATAATTAATTATGATTTTTTTATTACAGCTTTTAAAAAATATAAAAAATCATATGTCTAACCACCTTAACTTGGTCAAAACTTCATGAAATTCAATTTTTCTTTTTTTAATCGTATAATATGCAAAGCATAGAATGTGACACATGTTTTGGATTCAAAAAATGTGATACCGTTTGAAAGCTATTGATGTTTTTCAATCAGCCTATCAATTAGGACTTTAGTTGTAATTTGAATAGAAAATGAATAATAATTACTTATTAAATTCAAAGTAAATCATAATTTATATTGGTGAAAAACTGAAAATCTCCTTTAAAAACCCTTTTTGTTTCATCAATTTTGGGTAAAAAAAGTCATCAGCCACATACCCATCATATTGCCACTTTTTGGCCCATTATGATCGTGCACATACCCATATATAATTCATCACTTCTTACCAAATTCTCGGTAAATCACTACAAATACATGACCTAATTTAAACATTTAGTTGATTCATTGAATCAAATAAAAAATGAAGACATGCATTCAAATGAAATATTTGAAGATTAACCAAATATGCTTGATATTGTATTCAAAATTTGTAAAGTGGTTTACAGAGAAGAGCATATGAACTATATATGAAATTTTCTTTCGATATCAATAATTTCTACATAATTATTTAAGATTTTCATATGTAAGGTTCAAAACCCAAGACAACATTACTACCCTATTCTTTGGTATTCCTATATTTTCTACCCCTTACATATCAGACTTGAAGACTCAAAATTTAGAATCACCACAAGTGAGCCCTGAATTCCCTTTTATAGAACAAGGGAGCCAACAAGCTTCAAGCTCAAAATGTAGTTAGATTACAAAATTTTCATTTCATATCGCATTTCAGTTGCATTTTCCAATATTACCCACATGATAATTTTGTTAAGATGAGGAAAACCGAAAATCTCCATAGCCATCATGAGGAAGAAGCAAAGTGCTACCAAAATCTTCCTCCACCATGAGGTAAGCAACAAAACCAATGCCCAAACCACCATGAGGGCACACATTCAACATCCAATGCTTCAAAAATTTTCCATGCATGTAGAGAAAATGATGAACATAGAAATCATTTATCAACACAAAAAATTATCATTAACCACCACCTTCTCATGAACCAAAAGCCCTCTTACCAACAATAAGCACCCCATGGTACACACGACCACTCCACATTGTAGCAAGGGTTTGGGATGAGACCTCAACCTCAACTTCACCTTTCTCCTATTTCAACATGGCACCATCTCACCCACCCAGAGTCTTGACAACCAAAGAAGGGAAAAACAACACCTCTGCCTTAGGAGATAGAGCTTGAACTAAGGTCGCAAGGTATGAGTGGTAACTGGAGCCCGTCTCCATTTCGCTAATGGACAAGTTGTTAGTAACATCAATAGGAGAATTTTGCTGACCATACAAGCCATGGCCATACCTAATTTTCCTTTGCACTCCCCTAGATGGCCCATCAGCCTCCTTTCCTTTCATTCCCACCACCTCCGAGCTTGCAACTTGGGCTTTAGTCAGGGACTAAATTTGGTAACCATGGACGTAGATTCTCCACAATGGATGCTCTTGTAAGTACTCTGTGCTAGCTCCAGGTCCATTCTGTGAGACTTGTTGATGTGTTTTTTATGCACTTCTCAACACAGGCAGTGCGTAGGTGCACTACCTCTCTTGAAAGACAATCTTCCACGATTCGATTGCAGAACACCCAAGGTCTCTAAAGTCAGGTCTTGATAGTGCTTGGAATATCTCAATTGTTTGATATGATTTGCTGGAATCACAAGGAAATCTTACATATGGATTACAAAGCATGGGAAGTTGGATCTTGAAATGGAGTTCCTAAGATGGAGAGGTTGTTGTGCTTTTGCTGTAGGTTCAAACAATAGTCTTGAACTCTATTTTTATCATTAGATTTAGCTTTACAATGTGCAATGAACCTTGGCATGGGTCACTCATTAAAAAAAAGAAAAAGGGGCAAGGAAGAGAGAAAGTTCCTAGACCTGCAACTAATTGTGAACAGTGATAATGTAATTCTTGCAATGGACAACTTCCTGAAACAATATTCCACTTAACCAGAAATCTCACAGTCTCATGGAATTTGTGCTATCTTCTAAGGTCTACAAATGTTTTGTTTGTTATTCACCATATTCATGCATGAACAAAGATGAAAGTGTGTAGCAGCTTTGAATTTAAGTCCAAATTAACTTTACATAGCTATCTACCATCAGCAAACAGCAAAAAGTATGGACTAAGAAGGAATCTACACTGCAGGAATTTTCACAACCACAACACAACATTCCTAAAATCTACCAAGGCAAGATAACAACTAACTAGAACAACAATAAAATCTAAGTTCAACATCTAACAATGGAGATTGAATCAAGCAACATGTGAGAAACTCATAAAATGCACCAATCCAATGTCTTTTCTTTATAAATTTTTGCAGCATATCTTTACAACAACTCAACTCTCTTTGCAGATGAGAGGAAACCCCTATTTATAGTGCTGCAAAAGTTGAATGAATGGCCAAGATTAATTCTTATTGTGTGGCCAAGATTCATTACAAAATAGGGTTTCACCAACCCCCAATATATCACAATTTAAATTTCATTTTATCATGTTCCCTATTTTGTCCTCTAGTGATGGCACTGTAGCACTTTGTCTTTTAGTTGATTGTTGTTTTACTATAGCTACTCTTTAGGGAGCTCTTCATTCTTGACAAGACTATCTTCTTTCCTTCTCAATGCTTTGTACTCCACGAACTTTAGGATGACTAGTTGGAGCTTGTCTATTTCAACGATTTCATATCACAACACTTGGTAGCTCCATTCTTTTGCGTTATCTTCCAGCTTTTTCCAATCCTCATCATACTTTTCACCTTGGTCCCTGAATAGCTCTGATTGATCAAAGGGATGAGTAGCAAAACCCATGAATTCCACCATCACTTTGCCAAACATCCCATCCTCCATCTTTGTTTGGAAATAAGCCTTCACCTTCTCTGGGTCCATTTGCACTGTGGGCATATCATAATCGGTCATTAGCTTTAGGTACTAGGCACATTCCGCTCTGATTTCTTTGAACCATTCGATATCTGGATCCAATTTGTTTATTATTTGTTCCAACCTTTCCTTCCGGTTGTCAAAGTCTCGCTACCATACATCCATCAACTAGTGATCATCTTTCTTAAATGCAAGCTCCTTTTCCTATGTGGCTTCTGGAAATTGAAGGATAGCCTCAATCCTTGGGAAGGTGGAGTTGTAGGTTGTAGGGAAGTCGATGCATAGTTTCTTTGTGCCCTCCAAATATTGCTGTAGGTCCAAGAACTTGTTGGCTATTCGAACAGCCCGTCTAATTCCCATGTTTCTGACGTATAAGACTTGTCAGAACCAGTCTTCTGTAGTCTTTTCCAAGTTCTTCCTTCTTTCCATCTTATCGATTTGTTCTTTGGACAGCACCTGGGGCACGGTTGTGGACATGGTAGGTAGGTCATCCATCAATGACCACTGCTGGATGTAATCTGTTAAAGCAGCCAATTGTGCTTTGAGCTCATATTTTGAAATCTTATCCTACCTTATCAAATTTACCACTGTGGCCACTGACTCCTCAAGATGCCCCACCTTTTTTTCTCTTGTGGCGGTCCCTAGATCCATGGTGGAGATGTTGTAAGTTATCCCTTCCTAACCTACCACAGGCGTGGCCACTTGCAAAGCTCGAGACCCAGAAGCACCCATCGTTACCTGGAATTAGATCTTAAGCTTCTTTTCCTTCTTTGTCAGGATTTGAGCTTGGGCTAAGATAGCCTCTAGTCTCAGTCTCGAGTCCTTTAGTATGGGAGTTTTCTTTTTGAGTTGTTTTCCAACCATTTTGGTATGGTAGATTTTCCCCTAGGTGAGTCATGGCCACCCTCGCCCCTCTCGGTCAAGGCTAAGGTTTCCGCTCTCGTATCTTCTGGGGACTTTTCTTTCTCTTTAGCAGCATCTCCTTCTTCTTCATCGAAGTCTTGGATAAACACAATGCACTTAATAGGAGGCTTGGCCAACAATTGTTGTTAGGGGCTTTCTTTCTTTTCTGCTTCCTCCCCTTTCTTTCCTTTAACTTGTCCAACCTCATGCACACGTTCTTTGAATTGCTCAATCTTGAGGCCCTTGACAGCTTGGGCTTCTCCCTCAATTTTGTCTTCTTTTTGTTGTTCTTCTTTCTCAAGGGGAAACCTTTCTGCCTCTGCTTCAGTTTCCTTTGGCTGCCAGGCTAGTTCTTAAAGATCATCATCAAAGGCTTGCACGATTACCTTGCCACCAGTGTTATCTTCCTTGTCCCCGCTCTGTGAGGAACCAGTTCCCTCTTCCTCATAAGCCACCCTGTCAATAGTTTGGTGTTCATACTCTGGGTGTTCGTGGTATTCATCCGCTTCCTCCTTAAAGGGCCCCGAGGCTTCCCGCTCTCGTTCCTCCCACTCCTTAGAAATTAGCATGGTGGCTTCCATAGCCGGTGGCCCTGTCAGCGGTTCTGAAGGCTGAGCAGTAGCGAGGACTTGTGCAAGGGCTGATTGAAGAGTGGGATCCATTAGGATCTGGGAGAGCTCAGGGGGAAGATTCTCCATATGTCTCGAGAGAGCCTTAGGCAGGGTGGAAGTGGGAATAGGTGCTATTACTGTTGCCAGACGGAGTGATGTGGTTGGTGACATGGCAGCGAATGAAGGGGGAGTAGTTATGGCAGAGGAGGAGTCAATTATAATCATAAGCTCAGTCGGGGGTGAAGGGGAAAGATGGACGGAGATGTCCACTATTGGTGGGGATGTGGCAATCATGGCTAGAGAGGTAGGTGGGGGAACCAAAGCAGGTAGAGCCAGGACAGGTTTGATTTGATCAGTATCTTTGGCTTCCTCTTCTTGGACTAATGGCTAGTCCGTGGTGCCTTCTGTTTGCTTTAGTCTCTTGGACGGTGAGCCCCTTGAATCCTTCCTTGTATAGACCTTGGGGTCAGGAGACTACCTTGTTTCTATCTATTTTCTCTTTTTGGATCTGGTGACCAGAGGAGACTTGGATGTCCCACCAGTTGAAGTGGTGGTAGCAGCATCCTCTGTGGTACTTGGCTCACTTTTGAGCCCTTCATAAGTCAAAATCACCTCCTGCTATTTCAATTGGGCTATCCATCCATCAACCCACTCCTTAGTGTGAGCCAATATTTCCTGAGTTATAGTGTCGAGGTCATCAACCTCTTCCTCATCCCAGTCTATTGTTGGTATTGACAAATTGGCAACTGCAGGGTACCTGGGGTGCATTATGGTGGCCTCGTCTTCTTCGACCTGGTCTGGTATGGGGAATGCCTACACCTTCCTTACAAACTGTGCAATCATTTGCATATAGTGCCTTGCACGTACCTCTTTATCATCCTAGCAATCTCCCCAAAAGTCTTCAATGTGGTGGAGATGAGCGAATCCTGGCCCTAGTGTCTTCCTTATGTGGCCATATGGGTCTATCCACGAGTGAGCAGTGTGTAGGTAGAAATGCTAATCTTTTAGTTCTTTCTCGGAGTTACCAGCACACTAGGAATTTTGTAGTTTATACATGCCCTGGCCCAGAGTCATGGGATAAAAAATCCCTACTATGTGTTTGTTGCTGAAGATTGCCTATATGTGTTGGTGTTATTGAGAAAGCTCCAGTAAGATGATTATGTGATTGGGGTATCAAGGCAACCTGTTTAGCCTTTCAGTGAAGCCCTGGGCATGGATGTATGTGAACTTTGGGTACTAAATGAAGAGGAAGGCATACTGCTTCAAAAATGCCCTAGCACTGTGGGAAACCCTCCTTTCAAAATCTCCGGAAATCATTTTGACAATATGGCCGATGAAGGTGTCATTCACTCTGCAATACTCCCTCTTGAAGTTTCTGTATTGGAGCTGGGGGTATCTATCATAGACCTTGAGTTTTTCACCCTGCTCTTGATTGGGTGCCACAAATAATCTGTTGTATTGTCTCTGGTCCACCAAGGAGTACACAAGGTATGAAATCATATAGAATTTGGAGCTCTTCTTTACATTAACGAACTGCTCATGGAAGCAGTTGCTTATTATTCCTCCCCAGTAAAATGAAGTCTTTGTGGTGACGTCCTCATTCCCTCGAAAGATCTACTCAATGAAGTACACCATCCATTTTTGGAAGAAGGCCGCCATAGGAATACCCATAACCCTGCTTAGCATTGTGACCAAGTCATGGTAATCTTCGTGGAAATCACTACGGAAGAGTTCGTGAGGAACCTTCGCAGCACTGCCCTACCTTTCTTTAAGCCAAAGCTCATTTATTGACTTTTTATAGCCCATAGGATTATCATCCCATGTCACCTAGCATTCTCCTATAGTGGAGAGTTCCATCTCTTGAAAAGTAGGGATATGGAAGGTTTGTGTGATTCCTTCAGCTGACATGTTGGCAAGAACGTTACCATCCCTGTCGACAATTGTCCTTGTGTCAGGCTGATATGCCTCCCAACAAGCCATGATGAGCTCTGAGGCTACAAGAGATGGAGGAAAGCCTGCCACTTTTGCTATTCCACTTTGTCTTATCAGTCTTGCATTCTTTGTCATTGGATTGACCTTGACCCTTCATGTAAATTCGTCAATATCGACATGCCCTATGTTGGTGTTGGTGATCTTTTTCCAATCCGTGGTAATTTTCGAGTGTAGAGGTTCACCCTGGAACTAGTATTTCATTTGGTCTTTGTCCTCCTTCCCTTGAGGAGTCTTGCTTGACTTCTTTTCTTTGTCCTTTCTGACGGGTGCCCCTGAAGGTCCTACACCTGATTCCATATATTCTGCAAGCAAAGCCATAGTCAGCGTAATTTATCATGAAAGCATTCACATTAGTTGAAATCCCAAAGATGAAATCTATTTTAAATATTCTATCAAGCATAACAATAACTTTATCTCCCGATGTCATTGATCTTTTGATTGAGGGCATTTGGATAGTTCGGGCCCTAAGGGCCAGACTTACCTGGCAAGAATACCATTTTGGAAAGGCAAATAGGGCATAGGGCTCCGGGGGATTTTCTCTGATCGAGTTTTGATAATTTAAAAGGATCGCAATGAAGAAGACCAGGATTAAGCATGTGGGTCGAGATCAGATTTTGGAGTGGGCTCATCTGGATCAATCCTAGAGAATCTAGAAGTAGTAGGTCGGACAACCATCAGGAGATGGCTTTTTGGGAATGACAGATCATAAACAAAATTTTGGTGGAAATCCGGGGTTTGGGGTCCGGTGGGTTGCAGGGCGGTCAGGAGATAACGTTTGAAGTAATCGGGCCAAGAGGGCTGAGATGCTGTGGTGAATTCATTGTTTGGGATGGAAATCGCCAGACGGAAGTCTGGAGCCTTGGGGCCGACAGGGGAGGACAACGCCACTTCTTTTCAGTTTTCAATCATTGTGAATGTCTGCCTCAGAGAAAGGTCTCGGTGACAACTTTATGTCTCGCCAACTAAGCATGTTGGCAGGAGTTTGATCTTCGGTGTGAAGTCACAACGAACGCCTCGGGTCTCGCCGACTAGTGCAACAGGGGTAAGAGAAGTCGGTGAAAGGTCACAGCGGCAGGGTAAGGTCTTGGTGAGGTCCTTAAGTTTCACCGACAGTCAAGAGCAGGACTGGACCCGGCATGAGCGTCTGCCATTTGATTTCATTTTCAGTCCTGCGGTGGTTGGGAAGGCGGATCCTAAAGCTCAGAAGGGTGGACAAGATTTTCCCTTCACAACGGCGGACAAGGGAAGGACTTCCGGATGGCGGAGCCCAACGTGAATGAGGGTTCATTTCATTGTTCAAGTTGGATCCCAGTGACGGATGGAGGTCCAGAGCCCGGCAGTTGGAAGGACGTCGGGTATTCGCCGAGAGGAAAGTAATGTTGCCATGAGGTCTTGGCGAACACTAAGGGTCCTACCGACAAGAGGAGTCTTCGGTGTAAGTTTTCCAGGTCGGAGAAAGGTTTTGGTGAACATGCAATGTGTCGCTGACGAAGAGGCCCGTCGGCGTAACCTCTTTCTGACCTTGCGAAGTCACCCCAATAGGGGAGCCGAGCTCGTCAAGATGAAGGGTTTCACCAGGAAGTCTTGGTGACAGATGAATGTCTCCCCGACAGGTCACTCGACAAAAGTAGGGTTAGCTCGGTGAAAGGTCTTGCCGAATACGGAGGGTCTCGCTGATGGAGAACGAGGGGTGAAATCCCGGGTGTGGAATCCTAGATACCCAGGCCCGAGAGACCCCAAAGCTGATTCAAAATCTTGTTGTTTTGCTAAGTCTCCACTGGCAAAGGGAGTGTCCAAGCCCGAGGGTCACGAATGCTCCCATAAGGAATGATCACGCGGAGATAAAGCTCCGAACTGGGCATGAGGGAGTTATGTCAGTTTTCTCAATTTTTGAAGGCATGGGTTTCATTCATGGTGCCGTATTTTATCGTTCGCATGCCGTTTTGTTGGTTCCTATTCATTTAAATCCTTAGAAATCATGAAAACAATGTTTGAGAGGGTGAATGGAGAACCTACCTCAAACATTCAAGGAGGGGAGGTGTGGGATCCACTTTCGATCGATGAGGTGATGGTGAGGGCAATGAGCGCGAAGGATTCGAAGATGGTGGGCTCATCTAGCAGGTTCTAACCTCTTACTGCGATGCTGACAAGTGAAGATGATAGGCCTGAGCAAGCAATTTATACCCCCAACCACCATTAATGGCCCTATTAAATGCAGGTACAATGAGCAAAGAAGTTGGTGATTTTGAATGCACCGACGGTGGCGGGATATCTGGGGTCCAAAGATCGGAAAAGTGCAAGACAACAGTCATTTGATAAGTTCCTCTTAGAGATTCACCAGCGGCAAAGAGGAGGTCGGGCCTAGAAGGTGGAACTCCACCAAAGGTTCACCATGAGGAACGTCCAAACACTCACGAAACCCCGGGAGCGGAACTCCAAGGTCCTGAGTCAGAAGGGTTTACAGCCGTCAAGATTTTCATGGTTTTAACAGATGGAAAATGGGGGTTCGGGCCCCAGGGGCCAAGAGGACGCGACCCGATCGCTGTTGGGGATGGCAGGCACAAAGGGGAAACCCGACAAGGGAAACCTAAACTGGTGGGCCCGGCAAGGCCCGCGGTCGTTGGCAGAGGCAAACTGCCAGAGAGACTCTGCGAAGCGCCAGAACTTGACAAAATTAAAAGGGGAAGGAACGGTCAAATTATGGTGACTTTAAAGCAACATTGACCATTCGAGACACCAAAAATGGGGCACACAAAATGAGGCAGCAACAAAAAATGACCCGACAAGGGAAAGAAAAGAGGGTCCCCGTTCTGAACGGGGTGTGTGTGCTAAGGGCACAACAAATGGTGACTCCGCTGGGAAACGTTCCAGAGCATTCTAAGGATAAATATTCATTTGGGACCCAGAATCTCTGGTTTGGCAGACCAGGAGCGGCTTCCAAAGGTGAATCTGGTAGAATGAGATCCTTAATTGGGTCAATTTCAGGACATCTTAGAAGTGTGTGTAGTGAATTCATTCCTTTCCTCGGGACGGTGACCAGGAGTTGCTAATCCAACTGAGCAAGCTACATAAATCGTCTAGCACCAAAAGTAACCTAGATATTGCTCCGCTGCCAGTCAGGCATCTATAGCCCCGATGGAGTTGTCGCTGCAATCCCATAGATAATTCTCTACTACCAGCCAGGTGTCCATAGCCCTGGTAAAGTTACTCGCACACCCATATGGTCATTTATTTTTCTAGAATTCCCTTTTCCTTCATTTTGATATTTCTTTCAATATACCTTTCTCCTTTATCATTTTTCTTGACCAGGTAAGCACTGATGCCTACAATGGGTTTGGGACCATAGTGGTCACTGGAGCAAACTTAAGATTTTTCACTCAATAGGGTGTTATAGCAACCCTGACACAGTCCTTTAGAAATGATTATTATGTGTTTTGTGTGAGATCTGAGATGTGTGTAAGGAGATCCAACCAAGGGTCGAGTTCTAGACAGAGTTCAAACAAAGAAATCATTCATGGGCAACCTTCAGAGACCGATGGTTGAGAGTGAATGTTTAGCCGAAGAACACTAAGGATAGTCAGCAAAGTAAACCGCTTGTCGAGCGAGCATGGCCACCGTTAAGGGGCAGGAAACACCTTTTAAAAACAAAACTGTCAGGAGGGAGAAAACAAAAGAGCGATGCAAAACAAAAGATGCAAGCAAACCAGAAAAAGCAATCTACCCTAACCTATGTACAAATGTTTACAAAGAAGAGCTCGAATGAGCTCAGGCCTAGAAGTAATGCTTTAGGTGCTGCCCATTGACCGGAAATGAGACGTTCTCATCAGTTAAGGTCTTTAGGCAGAAGGCATTGTCTCCCAAAATCTCAACTATTTGAAAGGGGCCAAGCTAGAGCTTGTCAAATTTGTTGTGTCCCCCTTTCTTTTCGTGGGCCTTGTCCTAATACAGGACCAAATCTACAATTCTTAAGACTTTGATTTTGGCTCAGCGGTCGAACCATCTATTAAACTACGCCTTGATGTTTGGAAAAATTTTCTATTGCACGGTCTTGGACTTCCTCTAAATGCAAGAGCTCAGCTAACCGAGCTTCTCTACGATCTCCTCCCTCATAAAATTCATTAATAAACTAAAGAGTAGGAATCTTCAGATGGATAGGAAATATAGGTTCTAGGCCATAAACAAGGTGGAATGGGGAATCGCCAAGGGCAGCCTTGTGGCGAGTGCAGTCAGCCCAGAGGGCGAAATGGAGCTGGGTATGCCAGTCCTTGGGATTCCTATCTAGCAGTTTCTTGATCATGGTAATCATGTTCTTATTTATAGATTCGGCGAGGCCATTGCCTTGAGGATAGTAATTAGATGAAAAATTAAGGGAAATTCCATAGTCAAATGCCCAACTAGCAAATTTCAATGAAGTGAAAGCCGGTCCATTGTCACATACCAAAGCATAAGGACAACCAAAGCGATTCAAAATAAAACTTTCTAAGAAATTAGTAACTACTTCAGTTGTGCATTGCTTACATACTATTTATTCCATCCACCTAGTACAGTAATCAGTAGCGGTAAGAATGTACCTGTGTCCCGCAGATGATGGAGGGCTTACCAAACCGATGAAGTCGAGACCCCATTGCACAAATGGCCTTACCTCTTGTACCGGCTGTAGTGGGACAACAACATTCTTTTCCTTAGTGGTGGCTGTCTGACATGTGTGACATGAGCAGACATGACAATGAGCATCCTTGAAGATGGTTGGCCAATAATAGCCTGCCCTCAATATCTGGTGTGCTGTGGAAGAACCAGAACCATGTCCCATGCCAAATTTATCATGAAACTCTTTCAAGAATCGATCTACTTCTTCCTTGCCCAGGCACCTTAAGTAGATGCCTTCATGATTTTTCTTGTAGAGAATGGACCCTTGTAGCATGTAACCATTTCTTTTCAATCTAAGGGTCCACTTTTGGACTCCTTGCAGGTGCGGCGGACACTTATGGTTCAACAAATAATAGACAACATTCTCGTACCACTCTCTTGGGGAGACATCCTCAAGCTGGTACTGCTGCATAGTGAGTTCGGGTCCAGCCTCTACCATTGTCTCAACAATCATGCGGGTGAGTGCCTGTCCTCTTACTAGTTTTTTATCGGTTGGATCTCCATGTCATATTCTTGGAGCAGGGTGACCCATTTAGCTCTTCGTTCACCCAATTCATTTTGCATGAGCAGCATTTTCACTGCTGGGTCTGGGACAATGGAAAACACTTTATTGCAGAGAATATAATGCCAAAATTTCTTTACCCCTCTAACGAGAGCATATGCCTGCTTTTCAACGTTGTGATATCGCAATTCATCATCCTTCAGGGGAGCACTCATAAAGGTGATCGGGTGCTCATTTCCTTCATCATCCTTCTGGGTCAACATGCTGGCACAAGAATGTTCTGAAGTGAACGAGTAGATGTAGAAAGGCTTCAGATAATCTAGGCTGACTAACATAGGTGCCTCGGTAATAGCCCGTTTGATTTATTTGAAAGATTGTTTGGCATTGAAAGTCCATTCAACTTTGGCATCTTGTTTCAACATAGCATTGAGAGGTTTAACAATCTCCGCGAAACCCATGATGAATTTCCTGACGAAGTTGATCTTTCCAAAGAAGGATTTTAATTCCTTCTTACTACCTGGGGGCAAGATTTTGAGTAAGGACTCGATACGTTTAGGGTCTATAGAGATTCCCTATTCTAAAATGATGTGCCTGAGCAACCTACCTTTAGTCACATCGAAAATACACTTCTTGGGGTTAAGGGAAACCCCAAACTCCCTGCACCTCTGAAATACCTTGCATAAATCAAAAACGTGATCACCCCGCCTTTTAGAAAACATGGTCAAATCATCTATGTAGATGATTATGCACTTGCAAATCAAGTCCTTGAAGGTAATATCCATGGCATGTTGGAAGGTAGCACCGACGTTGATGAGCCCAAAAGGCATCTTCCTGTACGCGAACGTCCCCCACTTAGTGGTGAATGCCGTTTTATGACGATCCTCATACTATACCATCACCTGATTATACCCATACTACCCATCGAGGAAAGACATCATCTAGGAGCCATTAACGATCTGCAGCACCTCATTCAATGAAGGTACTGGATAGTTGTCTTTCTCTGAAGCACGGTTCAAATTGTGGAAGTCCACACAGAATCTAATCTCCCCATTCTTTTTTTTTACCAGGACCAAATTGGCCACCCACGTAGAGTGTCTAACCGGAAAAATAATTCTTTCCAAGAGCAGCTTCTGCACTTCTTTGTAAACGATGGGTTCCAACAAGGCATTGATAGGGCACTGCCATTGGCAGAATGGTCTCACTTATGTCTTGAGAGGGATGGTGTGCATAATGATGGATGTGTCATACGTCTTTAAATCCTTGTAGCTCCATGCCACCATGTCATGGTACTTCCACAATGCATCCGTGATTCCCTTCTTTTCTTTGAGCATGCATACTTCGCCGATAAAAACATTCTTGATCTCCTCAGCTGTCCCGAGGTTGTAGGAATCGCACTGGCTACTTATGGCTTCCTTTTTTTTTGCTAGTTCTAGTCTTTAATCTGGTCCAAGTCAAATATACGTTCTAGATGAACCATGCCCCTGGGAATTGTGTTGGTTTTGAGATTAATAAGCCCCTCTATATCCCACTTGGCTTCTCGCGGATCGGCCTCATCAATTATTTGGGTTGTGAAGACATCAAAACTCGTAATAAATTTGAGAATATGCTTGTCATCATTGAAAACCTAAAAATGAGTGACATTATCTAGGACCGATGGCATAGATGTCAGCTCAACTGTGAATTTCTTGATCCCATATAAAGAGAGGGGTTGCAAAGTGTCGGCTGCTTATGCCAAGGCATCAGCTGTATGATTCTGAGCGCGGGGAATCAATTGTATATTGATTGTATCTAATCCTTCCAAAAGATCCCAAACCCTATGTTTATAGTTGGCAAGCCTTGTATCATGGCAGGAATACAATTTCCTAACTTGTTTAACTACGAGTTCTGAATCTCCAAAAATTTGCAGCATTTTGACATTTTTCTTCAAGGCCATGAGAAGGCCATGAACCAAGGCCTCATATTCCACTACATTATTAGTGCAATAAAATTGTAATCTATGGGCAACAAGAAAGGTCTTACCCACTGGACTGATAAGTTCAAACCTAGCTCTGGCTCCTTGCTTGGACTTGGATCCATCAAATCAGAGCGTCCAACACATGGAGGGTTCTTTATCTTTGGGTCTAATTAAGTTCCTATTCCCTTTCAGCTGGGTGGTTGTCTCAGCCATCTTAGGGGAGTTTTCTGGCTCGATGTAGTGATCAGTGGGTAGTTCTATTAGTGCCTCCTTTGGTGTTTCCTTTTGGAGGGTAGCTGATTTCTCAACATGTTCGATTGTCATTTGACATAAGCAACAGTCAAACTCAGAGTGGGAAGCATTGTGAATCCTACACCAATTTGGCAACAAGAGATCTTGAAAATTTATTTGAGCCCCTAGGCTGAGCTGATCCCTTGCGCACTTTTCTATAAACTCTTGGAACCCACTGAGTAGTCCCCACTTGTCACTTCCATCGTGTTTGTCATCTACTTCTACCAATATTTCCGCACTCAGAGGCATTCGGGTAGAATCGGTCGGAGGACTACACAACACTAGGAGTACTTCGTCAGCACATTCTTCCTGAGGCTCAACCTCATTTTAGCATGCAAACGGACAGTAATTGCCCAGTTCTATCTCAATGAACAACACCTCACTGAGATTGTTGTATTCCGTGATCATATACTTCATACGGGATTCGTGGTCAACACATATTTGGTTTGGCAGTCCCTTCCACAGCAGCCACATGTGAGAAAGATCTATGGCAGTATATCTATTCAGTGCCTTGGTGAATTCTCTTCCCAAGGTGATTCCATATGCATTAGGAATTTCTGCCACTTGAATATCGATGACTTGTTGTATCTGTGGGTCTATAGCAATCTGCATCGGGATCCGATTTATTTCTCCCACGATGTTGATCTCTATTTTGTCTAGTTGGGTCACTTTTCTTCTTGTAGGTGTGGGAGTGGTGCCAAGAGCCTTGCATACTGCCAAGGGCATGACATTGGTAGACACTCCTAAATCGAGCAGACAATTATGTAGGTTCTTCCCGAATATCCTAATGGTGGTAAGGAAAGGGGGAGTTTCAAACCTTCCTTGGAAAATGCTCGTGAGTGTGTCCATGTGAGCTACCTAACCTTTGTCCTTATCACTGCCTGTACCCTTGGTCTGCTTAAATGGCTGGTCCTTGGAAATATGCCTATCACTCTTCTTTGGTTCCTTTTCAATTTGTTTACTCAAAGATTGGTTTATAGGGACATCCTTCCTTTTCCCGGTATTATCCTATATCTCCGGTTCTTGTCTAGGTTCTTCAAAGGTAACCCTCTTAGCTGATGTTTCCTGTGTTGCCCCAGAGGATGGAGTCATATTAAGGATCCTAAAGAAGGCATGCCTTATGATAGGGACTTTGAGTAACTCAAAGGCAGATAAACTAATTTTCATCCTTTTGAACTCTTCCACCACGTATTCACCCATTTTCTCAATTTTTGAACTAAAAGCTTGGCCTATAGCAGAACTAGGAGGTTGGCCTTTCGTTTGACTAGACTAATTTTGGGATTGGCCTTGAGGCTGATTTTGTGACTGGTTTTAAGATCCATTCTTGTTGAGGTATTGGGTAGGTATATGGGAAAGTCTAGGGTTGTTGCTGGCATCAGGATCACGCAGGGTGGCAAAATTGTTGGGTGGGGTAGAAGTCGTAAAGGGTCCACCTGCATGTCTATTCCTAAGGAAGTAGGGAGTTGATCTTTGGTGGAACATGTGGACCTCATCTATGAATGGCTCTTCTTTGTCTATTGGACCATTATCTACTGAATCAAAAAGCTGAGCCAAATTTTGTTCATTACTTACCTCTTGCACTTCTTCACCCTCAACAGGAGCAGGCTCGACTTCGGGCTCGTTGCGATCACCTCATGGAAATGATGCTTGATTAACCACAAGATAGGAGGAATCATATGGCTTGGATGGGATGATGTCCCTATAGCTGGTGCTATCGACTGCATTTTGTACCTCCACTTGGAATATTTCAGCAGCGGTCTGGAACTCGAGGCAATCCAACTCAGAATGTCTGCTGGTTTTGTGAATCCGGCACCATTTGGACAAGACTTCCTCGGCAAGGTACACTCCATTGGTCATATTTTTGTTGCTTGTCGGTTGGTCGAAAGGTGTAGGGACACCTCCGTTATTAGGCCTTGTATTTCACGTACGATTCTACCTCTGAGAAGGTCTCCTTTTAGAATTCTGATTAACATTTGGTCCCTTATCATGATTCTGCCCGGAGGAAGTGCTTGCTTCTCAGTTATCCCTACTATCCCGATTAAGGTTAGCCTAGAAGCTACACTGGGAGGCCTGTAACTGATTATTCTAATTTTTTAGGTGTGTCATTTCCATGGACATTTTCTTTATCATCTCAGTTAGTTCCTCTAACTTGTCTTTCTCGGTCCCATTCCCAGGTGGTGACGCCGGATTTTGGAGAAAAGCGAGCGGGGCTGTCGGCTGATTCTGATAAGCTGGAGGAAATTCTAGACCCGATAGGTACAATGGTGCCTGGGACTACTAGGAATAGACCTGCTATTGTGGAGTAGCCTGAGAATAGTTATACTATAGTTTAGGTTGCAAATAGGAAGGTGTGAGAGGTGCATAATTCAGTGGCTTCCCTGGATGTGGGACAATGGGAAACTGAGGTCCTTGATTCATAAGAGGGGTCTGATGAGCGAACACCTAATTAAGCCCCTAAATCTGTATCGGATGAGCTACTAGCCCCAGAGAAGGCAGCGGGCCAGAGATATTCTTCCCCAAGTTCGCACTGGCGATAAAAAACTCCTTATAGGCCGCCACCACTGAGGCGGATGGCGGTTGCATCCTTTTCACCAAAGTCGATGTGAGATTATCCAATGCCGTATAGTAGACTGAGAGAGTTGTGACATCATTATGAAGGTATGGGTCCTGAAGCCTTATGTAGGCCTAATGAAAGTGGTCATTGAAGGAGCCAATTGGCTCATTGACTTCCTATCTGACAGACATAAACTGCTAGTAATGTTCTGAAGGGCTGATGGGAATTTTGTATATCTACAGGAAGCCATTCTTCATTAGAGTCCATGAGGTAACGAATCCCCTTAGCAGATTGATGTACCAATAGAAAGCTTCTTCCCCCAATGAATGCGGAAAAAGGCAGCATACAACATCCTCGGGATCAACTTGCATTTCGGTAATTGTTGTCTCAAATATTTTGATATGCTCCTCGGCTGTTCTTTGTTCGTTACAAGGATGGAACTTCAAACAAAAGCCTTTCAGATTTTTGGGCATATCATGGTAAGCGATGAAATGTATCAACGAAGGGTTATGTGTTAACCAAGCCATGGTGGGTGGCGGAGGTGGTATCTACTATTGAAAAATGGCAAGTTAGGGTTGTGTCCACACTAGAAAAATAGTCTAGGACTGCACTTGAGCTGTGGTTGATTGGACTGTGCCTTGGGCTGGAAGGGTCGGGAGAGAAGCAATCCCCTGGCTATAGGAGATAGGAGGTGCAAATGCAGTTTTGGATGGTTGGGTGGAAGATGAAGGCTAGCCAAATGAAGGTGAGGGTGGAATGGAAGTGGGTGGAATGGAGGAAGAGGAAGAGGCAATGCTACTTCCCTTAACTTGCTTCACCCTTGTAGGAGGCTGTAATTCTTCAAATTCTCCCTTGTTTGGTGTTGACCGTAGAACTCTTTGAAATCTTTCTGAGGAGAATGATCTGATTCGATCCAGCTTCACTTTTAACCCTTAGCTTTGTATTCCCAATGTGTGCCCTCCTAGCACTAGTTCTATTGATGTATTTTTTATGCACTTCTCAACACAGATAGTGCACAAGTGCACTACATCTCTTGAAAGACAATCTTCCACAATCAGATCATATAACACTATCCTAAGGTCTCTAATATCAAGTCTTGACAGTGCTTGGAATATCTCAGTTGTTTGATGTGATTTTCTAGAATGACAAGGCGGTCTTACATATGGATTACAAAGCATGGGAAGTTGGATCTTGAAATAGAGTTCCTAAGATGGAGAGGTTGTGCATTTGTTGTAGGTTCAAACAATAGTCTTGAACTCCATTTTTATCATTAGATTTAGCTTTACAATGTGCAATGAACTTTGGCATGGGTCACTCATTAAAAAAAAGAAAAAGGGGCAGGGAAGAGAGAAAATTCCTACACCTGCAACTAACTGTGAACAATGATAATGTAATTCCTGCAATGGACAGCTTCCTGAAACAATATTCCACTTAACCAAAAATCTCATAGTCTCATGGAATTTGTGATATCTTCTAAGGTCTGCAAATGTTTTGTCTGTCATTCACCATATGCATGCATGAACAAAGATGAAAGTGTGGAGCAACTTTGAATTTAAGTCCAGATTAACTTTACACAGCTATCTACCATCAGCAAACAACAAAAAGTATGGACTAAGAAGGCATCTACACTGCAGGAATTTTCACAACCACAACACAAAATTCCTAAAATCTACCAAGGAAAGATAACAACTAACTAGAACAACAATAAAATCTAAGTTCAACATCTAACAATGGAGATTGAATCAAGCAACATGTGAGAAACTCATAAAATGCACCAAGTCAATGTCTTTTCTTTATAAATTTTTGCAGCATGTCTTTACAACAACTCAACCCTCTTTGCAAATGAGAGGAAACCCTTATTTATAGTGCTCCAAAAGTTGAATGAATGGCCAAGATTAATTCTTATTGTGTGGCCAAGATTTATTACAAAAGATGGTTTCACCAACCCCAAATATATCATAATTTAAAATTACATATTGTCATTTTCCCTATTTTGTCCTCTAGTGACGACACTGTAGCACTTTGTCTTTTAGCTTATTCTTGTTTTACTGTAGCTACTCTTTAGGGAGCTCTTCATTCTTGACAGGACTATCTTCTT
Source organism: Sequoia sempervirens (assembly GCA_007258455.2). Taxonomy (NCBI): domain Eukaryota; kingdom Viridiplantae; phylum Streptophyta; class Pinopsida; order Cupressales; family Cupressaceae; genus Sequoia; species Sequoia sempervirens. The sequence continues at coordinate 16,169,933 of VDFB02049217.1, read as the reverse complement.
GCCTTCTCAATGCTGTGTACTCCACGAACTTTAGGATGACTGGTTGGAGCTTGTCTATTTCAATGATTTCATATCGCAGCAGTTGGTAGCTCCATTCTTTTGCATTATCTTCCAACTTTTTCCATTCCTCATCATACTTTGCACCTTGGTCCCTAAATAGCTCTGATTCATCAAAGGCACAGGTAGAAAAACTCATGAATTCCACCGTCACTTCGCCAAACATTCCATCCTCCATCTTCTTTTGGAAATAAGGTTTCACCTTCTCTGGGTCCATCTGCACTGTGGGCATATCATAATCCATCATTAGCTTGAGGTACCGGGCACATTTCGCTTTGATTTCTTTGACCCATTCAATATTCGGATCCACTTTGTTCATTATTTGTTCCAACCTTTCCTTCCGGTTGTCAAAGTCTCGCTGCCATACATCCATCAGCCAATGATCATCTTTTCTTAAATGATAGCTCCTTTTCCCACAAGGCTTCTGGCAATTGAAGGATAGCCTCGATCCTTGGGAAGGTGGAGTTGTAGGTTGCAGGGAAGTCAGTGCATAGTTTCTTTGTGCCCTCCAAAGATTGCTGCAGGTCCAAGAACTTGTAGCATGTCCGAATAGCCGGGCTAATTCCCATGTTTCTGACATATAAGACTTGTGGGAACTAGTCTTCTGTAGTCTTTTCCAAGTTCTTCCTTCTTTCCATCTTATCAATTTGTTCTTTGGACAGCAGCTGGGGCGCGGTTGTGGACGTGGTAGGCAGGTCATCCATCGATGACCACTGCTGGATGTAATCTATTAAAGCAGCCACCTGTGCTTTGATCTCATCTTTTGAAATCTTGTCCTGCCTTATCAAATGTACCACCATGGCCACTGACTCCTCAAGATGCCCCACCTTCTATTTTCTGGTGGCGGTCCCTAGATCCATGGTGTAGATGTTGTAATTTATCCCTTCCTGACCTACCACAGGCGTGGCCACTTGCATAGCTCGAGACCCAGAAGCACCCATCGTTACCTGGGATCAGATCTTAAGCTTCTTTTCCTTCTTTGTCCGGAATTGAGCTAGGGCTAAAATAGCCTCTAGTCTCACTCTCGGGTCCTTTAGTAGGGGAGTTTTCTTTTCAAGCTTCTTTTCCAACCATTCTAGTATGATAGATTTTCCCCTAGGTGAGTCATGGCCACCCTCGCCCCTCTCGGTCAAGGCTAAGGTTTCCGCTCTCATATCTTCTGGGGACTTTTCTTTCTCCTTAGCAGCATCTCTTTCTTCTTCATCGGAGTCTTGGATAAACACATTGCACTTAATAGGAGGCTTGGCCAACAATTTTTGTAAGGGGCTTTCTTTCTTTTCCGCTTCCTCCCCTTTCTTTCCTTTAACTTGTCCAACCTCGTGTGCATGTTCATTGAATTGCTCGATCTCGAAGCCCTTGACAGCTTGGGCTTCTCCCTCAGTTTTGTCTTCTTGTTGTTGTTCTTCTTTCTCAAGGGGTGACCTTTCTACCTCTGATTTGGTGTCCTTTGGCTGCCAGGCCAGTTCTTCTTCAAGATCATCGTCAACAACTTGCATGATTACCTTGCCACCAGTGTTATCTTCCTCGTACCCGCTCTCCAAGGAACTAGTTCCCTCTTCCCCATAAGCCACCCTATCAATAGTTTAGTGCTTGTACTCCAGGTGTTTGTTGTATTCATCGACTTCCTCCTCAAAGGGCCTCGAGGCTTCTTGCTCTCATTCCTCCCACTCCTTAGAAATTAGCATGGTGGATTCCATAGTTGGTGGTCCTGTCGGTAGTTGTGAAGGTTGAGCAATAGCGAGGACTTGTGCAAGGGCTGCTTGAAGAGTGGGATCCATTAGGATCTGGGAGAGCTCAGGGGGAAGATTCTACATATGTCTCGAGAGAGCCTCAGGCATGGCGGAAGTGGGAATAGGTGCTATTATTGTTGCCAAAGGGAGCGATGTGGTTGGTGACATGGAAGTAGAGGAAGGGGGAGTAGTCATGGTAGAGGAAGAGTCAATTACAATCACAGGCTCAATCGGGGGTGAAGGGGCAAGATGGACAAAGATGTCCACCACTGGTGGGGATGTGGCAATCATGGCTAGAGAGGTAGGTGGGGGAACCAAAGTAGGGAGACCTAGGACAGGTTTGATTTGATCAGTATCTTTGGCTTCCTCTTCTCGGACTAATGGCTGGTCCGTGGTGCCTTCTGTTTGCTTTAGTCTCTTGGAGGGTGAGCCCCCTAAATCCTTCCTTGTATAGACCTTGGGATCAGGAGACTATCCTATTTCTATCTCTTTTCTCTTCTTGGATCTAGTGACCAGAGGAGAATTGGATGTCCCACTAGTTGAAGTGGTGGTAGCGACATCCTCTATGGCACTTGGCTCACTTTTTAGCCCTTCATAAGTCAAAATCACCTTTTGCTATTTCAATTGGGCTATCCGTCCATCAACCCACTCCTTAGTACGAGCCAAGATTGGCTGGGTTATAGTGTCGAGGTCATCGACCTCTTCTGCATCCCAGTCTATTGTTGGTATTGGCAGATTGGCGACTACAGGGTACTTGGGGTGCATTATGGTGGCCTCATCTTCTTCGACTGGTCTGGTATGGGGAATGGCTACACCTTCTTTACAAACTGCACAATCATTCACATATAGTGCCTTGCACGTACCTCTTTATCATCCTCGCTATCTCCCCAAAAGTCTTTAATGTGGTGGAGATGAGCGAATCCCAGCCCTAGCACCTTCCTTATGTGGCCATATGGGTCTATCCACAGGCAATCAGTGTGTAGGTAGAAATGGTAATCTTTTAGTTCTTTATCGGAGTTACCAGCACATTGGGATGTTTGTAGTTTATACATTCCCTAGCCCAGAGTCATGGGATAAGAAATCCCTGCTATGTCTTTACTGCTAAAGATTGCCTGTATGTGTTGGAGTTGTCGAGAAAGCTCCAGTAAGATGATTATGTCATTGGGGTATCAAGGCAACCTATTTGGCCTTTCAGTGAAGCCCTAGGCATGGATGTATGTGAACTTTGGGTACTGAATGAAGAGGAAGGCATACTGCTTCAAAAATGCTCTAGCACTGTGGGAAACCCTCCTTTTGAAATCTCTGGCAATCATTCTGACAATATGGCCGATGAAGGTGTCATTCACTCTGCAATACTCCCTCTTGAAGTTTTTGTATTGGAGTTGTGGGTATCTATCATAGACCTTGAGTTTTCGACCTTGCTCCTAATCGAGTGCCACAAATAATTCGTTGTATTGTCTCTGGTCTGCCAAGGAGTACACAAGGTATGAAGTCATATAGAATTTGGAGCTCTTCTTTACATTAACGAACTGCTCATGGAAGCAGTTGCTTATTATTCCTCCCTAGTAAAATGAATTCTTTGTGGTGACGTCCTCATTCCCCCGAAGGATCTGCTCAATGAAGTACACCATCCATTTTTGGTAGAAGGCTTCCATAGGAAGGCCCATAACCCTGCTTAGCATTGTGACCAAGTCATGGTAATCTTCGTGGAAATCACTACGGAAGAGTTTGTGAGGAACCTTTGCAACACTGCCCCGCCTTTCTTTAAGCCAAAGCTGATTTATTGAATTTTTACAGCCCACCGGATTATCATCCCATGCCGCCTAGCATTCTCCTATGGTGGAGACTTCCATCTCTTGAAAAGTAGGGATATGGAAGGTTTGTGTGATTCCTTTAGTTTACATGTCGGCAAGAACATTACCATCCCTGTCGACAATTGTCCTCGTGTTGGGCTGATACGCCTTCTGACAAGCCATAACGAGCTTCGGGGCTACAAGAGATGGAGGAAAGCTTGTTGCTTTTGCTATTCCACTTTGTCTTATCAGTCTTGCATTCTTTGTCATTGGATTGACCCTGACCCTTCATGTAAATTCGTCAATATCAACATGCCCTATGTTGGTGTCAGTGATATCTTTCCAATCTGTGGTAATTTTCGAGTGCAGAGGTTCATCCTGGAACTAGTATTTCATTTGGTCTTTGTCCTCCTTCCCTCGAGGAGTCTTGCCTTACTTATTTCCTTTTTCCTTTCCGACAGGTGCCCTTGAAGGTCCTGCACCCGATTCCATATATTCTGCGAGCAAAGGCGTAGTCATCATAATTGATCACAAAAGCATTCACGTTAGTTGAAATCCCAAAGATGAAATCCATTTTAAATATTTTATCAAGCATAACATGAACTTTATCTCCTGATGTCATTGATCTTTTGATTGAGGGAATTTGGACAGTTTGGGCCCTGAGGGCCGGACTTTCCTAGAGGGAATGTCATTTTGGAAAGGAAAATAGGGTGTAGGGCTCCAGGAGATTTTCTCTGATCAAATTTTGATAAATTAAAACAATCATAATGAAGAAGACTAGGATTAAACATGTGGGTTGAGATCAGATTTCGGATTGGGCTCATCTGGATCGATCCTGGAGAATCTTGAAGTACCAGGTCGGACAGCCGTCAGGAGATGGCTATTTGGGAATGGTAGATCATAAACATAATTTTGGAGGTAGAACTATGGGGTCTAGGGTCTGGTGGGTTGCAGGGCGGTCGGGAGATAACGTTTGAAGTAGTCGGGCCCAGAGGGCCGGGATGCCGCGGTGCATTCATCGTTTGGGACGACAATCGTCGGATGGAAGTCCAGAGCCTCGGGCCTGGTAGGGGAGGACGTTGCCACTTCTTTTCAATTTTCAATCATTGTGAATGTCTACCTTAGAGAAAGGTCTCGACGACAACTTTATGTCTCACCAACTAAGCATGTCGGCAGGAGTTTGATCTTTGGTGTGAAGTCACAACGAACACCTCGGGTCTCGCTGACCAGCGCAATAGGGGGAAGAGAAGTTGGCGAAAGGTCACAGCGATGGGGTAAGGTCTTGGTGATTTCCTTAAGTCTCGCTGACAGTCAAGAGCAGGACCAGACCCGGCATGAGTGTCCACCATTTGATTTCATTTTCAGTCCTGCAGCCATTGGGAAGGCAGAGCCCAGAGCTCAAAAGGGCAGATGAGATTTTCCCTTCACAACGGTGGATGAGGGAAGGAATTCCGAACGGTGGAGCCCATCGGGAATGAGGGTTCATTTCGTTGTTCAAGTTGGATCCCAGCGGCGGATGGAGGTCAGGAGCCCGATGGTTGGAAGGACGTCGGGTATTCGCCAAGAGGAAAGTAATGTCGCCATGAGGTCTTGGCGAACACAGAGGGTCCTACTGACAAGAGGAGTCTTTGGCATAAGTTTTCCAGGTTAGAGAAAGGTTTTGACAAACATGCAATTTCTCATCGACGAAGAGGCCCTTCGGCATAACCTCTTTCTGACCTTGTGAAGTCACCTCGACAGGGGAGCTGGGCTCACCAAGACGAAGGGTTTTGCTAGGAAGTCTTGGTGATAGATGAATGTCTCCTTGACAGGTCACTCGACAAAAGCAGGGTTAGCTCGGCGAAAGGTCTTGCCAAATATGGAGGGTCTCGCCGACGGAGAACGAGGGGCGGAATCCCGGGTGCAGAATCCCAGATACCCGGGCCCGAGAGACCCCAAAGCTAATTCAAAATCTTATTGTTTTGCTAAGTCTCCACCGGCAAAGGGAGCATCCAGGCCCGAGGGTCATGAATGCTCCTACGAGGAATGGTTGCATGGAGATAAAGCTCCAAACTTGGCATGAGGGCATTATGTCAGTTTTCTTGATTTTTGAAGGCATGGGTTTCATTCATGGTGTCGTATTTTATCATTCGCATGCTGTTTTGATGGTTTTATTCATTTAAATCCTTAGAAATCATGAAAAAAATGTTTGAGAGGGTGAATGGAGAACCTACCTTGAACACTCGAGGAGGGGAGGTGTGGGATCCACTTTCAATCAATGAGGTGATTGCGAGGGTGATGAGCGTGAAGGCTTTGAAGATGGTGGGATCCTCTAGTAGGCTCTGACCTCTTACTGTGACGCTGACAAGTGAGGATGATAGGCCCAAGCAAGCAATTTATACCCCCAACTACCATTAATGGCCTTATTAAATGCAGGTATGACAAGCAAGGAAGTTGGTGATTTTGAATCCATCGACAGCGGTGGGAGATCTAGGGTCCGACGACTGGGAAGGCACAGGACGGCGACCATTTGATAAGTTCCTCTTGGAGATTCACCAGTGGCAAAGAGGAGGTCAGGGCCTGGAAGGCAGAACTCTGCCAAAGGTTCACCGTGAGGAATGACCAAACACTCACGGAACCCCAGGAGCGGAACTTCGGGGTCCCGGGCACGAAGGGTTTGGCAACTGTCAAGATTTTTGCAGTTTTAACAGACGGAAAATGGGGGTTCGGGCCCCGGGGGCCGAGAGGATGTGACCCAATCACCGTTGGGGATAGTGAGCACAACGGGGAAACCCGACAAGGGAAACCCGAATGGTCGGGCTTGGTAGGGCCCGTAGCCGTTGGTAGGGGAAAACTACTAGAGAGACTCCGCGAAGCACCAAAACTTGACAAAATTAAAAGGGGAAGGAATGGTCAACTTATGGTGAGACTTTGAAGCAACATTGACCATTTGGGACACCAAAAATGGGGCACGCAAAATGAGGCAGCAACAAAAAATGACCCAGAAAGGGATAGAAAAGAGGGTCCCCATTCCGAACGGGGCGTGTGTGCTAAGGGCACAACAAGACTCTTGAAGATTTAACCTAGTATACTTTCACATTGGGATAGATGGGGAGTCATCTTTACTCATTTTTCTATAGGAGAATGTACACTCAAATTTTGGCTTTCTGCACAGACTTGAGGACTTAAAAACTTAATTGCTATGATGAAAATAGCAACCCCTCACTTCTATTTATTGAGAAAAGCGATGATGTCGACCATGAATTCTTAATGAAAAACACATACAAAAACTAAGAAATTTATTGGCAGGCGTACTGTCACCATTTAATTCCCAACTGCATGGAAATCTACAAATCACACTTCATGATTGCTAGCAATTAAGTCTCCACACGCACAAAGATCAATTTGATCACACCAGCAGATAATATGTTATTAATGTCCATTGGTTGTAGAATGAAAATAGCTATCACATGTCATGTTATCAACTTTGAATATAGGTAGTTGATCTCACATCAAGATGGAAAATCAAGTGGCTCTATTTAGGCTAACAAAATTTTAAATCTAGTAGTGCTTCGCTGATATGTCCTCGACAAATGGCATTAACCCACTTTGGATGGAAACTTCTCCATCAGTGGGCTCCACCCATCTCACAAATTGAGTAGATCGGCCCACATGTTGAGATCTCATTGATCTCGCAGCTTTTAAAGAGCATTCACTTTCTCCTCGTGAGCCAACAGGGAATGATGGAGATGATCTCTTCCTTTTGATTCCAGTCATCAATTTAGAACCACGAGCCATAATCTTGATAGTGGAGATTGAGCCCCATGTCTGTATGAAGACACACGTCTTCTTCTTGCTGATCTCGTAGCTTTTAACCAGCTAGAATTTATCACCCACGAGCTGGCAAGGTACGGTCATGATCTCTTCCCATAGCCTCAAATCTCAAAACTTGCACATGGCAAGGTTAGTATTTAATAAAGGGCCTTGGTTAGGCCAATAGTGACATGACCCTCATAGGCTAATAACCTAAGCTTAATTCATCGGGGAAAATTAAGACCCAACTTTAGGAAAAAGTTAAGGTCGATGAGATGACTGGGTGACTAGTTCTCTTAACAAGAGGGGCCGGTAAACGAATGTGCACTGTGGCTTAATAATGACTTAACAAACCAATTATTGGTAAAGAAAATTAATGAAGTGTTAGAAGACTCAGATGATTTCATATACAAAACCCAACTCATAGATGGGAACAAGGGTTTATAAAGTAAACAGGGCCTATGGGCTGCTTAAAAATTAGCAAATTTTGGAAGCTCCATAAGTGGCTCATGCTAAGGGATGTATACCCCCAGTGGGTATAGAGAGAATCTGAATCTTATGTTGAAGCAGACCAAGGTAGAAGACCAAAACACAAGAACTTACCTAGACAAGGAAAGCAGATACAATAGAAAGCAAAGAAAACAAACCAACCTATGTACACTACTTACAAAATATACATTACAAATACATTAATAAGTTGGAGGCCCCATGCCCCCAAAATTTAGGGACAATTCTTTCCTTTGTCGAATACTTTGGCCTATTTTACTAGCAATGGGTCCATATAGATATTTTGCAATTCCAAGCCACTAGCACCAACACAGTTAGCACTGCCCATGACATTTGAAGTTGTATTGCCATATTTATTTTTCCCTATCATAGATTCATCAAACTAGACTGAGAAGATGAAAATCTCATATTCCACACTTTCATGAAGTGTAAAATCACATTCCATTTGTTCATCAAATTTGAAAGCCTCATAGAAACTCTGGCTCACACTTGGCCAGTCCATTAAATGATCAGGAAAAGGAAAAACATGATCAAGCATATCTTTAATCTGTTTATCAGAAGTGTTGTCTTCATAAGATAAAATGAGTTTCATGATAAGGTCCATAAGAAAATGATCATTTGCAAAAAAAATCCATTGCAGCTTCATACTGACTTGTATCATTCACCTGGTTACTTATTCCTTTAAACTACTCCACACATGGATGAAATAGTGTTGCAATATTTGCATACTCTACAAAATCATGAGATAATTCTTTCTTCTCAACATAAAATGTTTTTTCCTGAGTATCCACGCAATCATCATGTGGAACATGAATAGCTGAAATTTCAATTACCTCTTCAAGTACATAGCTTGTCACCATAGGAAAGTTTGTACAATCATCTACATTCTTTTGGACATCCATGATACATCCAAATCCAACATCATAATCTTGAACTTCTTTATCGTGTGAGCTAATGTCACATTTAGATTCCAACAAATCTGAGGCATTCTCCTAATATTTATCAAGAAAAATTTGTTCAATGACATGTTGATAGATTGTTTCATTAGTGTTTGTATCTTCACATCCCCCATTCAGTCGGGGAATTAGAAAATTAGGGGTGGCATTTTCAAAGGTAAAGTTACCAACACTTATATCACCTTGAATTTTGTTTGTTTCATCCATGAAACATCTAGTAGTAGTACTCACTAAGTACTCGTCAGCGTTATCTTCAAAAATAGGATTTCTCCTATACCAATATGATTTGTCATTTGTAACCTTGTTGTCCAATGCAAATTCATCAAATTAAGGACTTTTCCATACCTTCATGGTAATTGGATGTATCTCATCTTTCTCATTATTATAATTTCAATAGTCTTGATCATCAATGCATTCAACATCAATGTAATCACTTGAAGAATAGAGAGAAACATTCTCCACATCCTCTTCATCATTTTCATTCACAATAATCGATCTACACTTAGATAATTCCTCACATGAAGAATATTGCTCACTACCTAGGAAACACACACCCTCAAGGCTATTAACATATCCCCTACTAGAATCAAGGGATTCCATCTCCACTTCATAAGAAGAATCATATTCAATTAAAGCCTATCCAAATTTGATCACATCACTGGATCCAAGTGCATTCCCCTCATTGACTGGTGCCTGATAAGTTCTAGTTGAATCAATTTGTGAGGTTTCACCCATTACCTCCTGTGTTTGCTCATAGAATATGAGATCCCAAGGAAGATAATTAGGTACTTCCTCCTTGTTTTCACACTCTGTCTCTTCATCCTTATCACTACTACATGCACTTTCTTCTATGTTTCTTGGAAAATAACAAAATTAAAAAATGAAATTGCTCAGACTCTGATGCTTCTCTTTGATCAGTCAACCTTAGCCTTTGCTTTTCCTCACTATAGCAATTATTTCCCACATTTTTGGAAACTAGGGGCATATGACCATGCTCAATTTCTTCCACAGTGTTTATCTAATCTACTACATGATCTAGGCTATGAGGCTTCTGATCCTCAAAGCACTAGCTTGATCCTAATATGCAAGTCTCACAAAAAAAAAAATACACATTAAATCACTAGACTTGAAGCTCTTGGGTATCTCCATCAAAGCATCCAATAATCTTGAAAAAAAGTCATATGGTAACTTATTTGCACATCTTTTTATCTCATACAATTTTTTGACAGAGAAAATCAAGTTGGACTTTCCCACCCTTGGTTGATGTGAGGTTGATGCTTGCTCATGTTTTGCATCTCTTGGGAACTTACAATAGATATAACATCCATGAGCTCCCTTTCTTGGAAAACCTTTTTACCTTATGATCTACTTGGTTCACTAACTTGAATACTGCTAGAACTGCTGCTAGCAATCATAGGTCCTCTCATGATTGAGTATTTCATATTATTCTTGATGTTCATAGCCTCTTGGTAAGCTTGCTGCAAAGTGGCAGGTTCTTTGTCTCTCAACGAAAAGCTCATCTTACTATCAAATGCTTCCAAATATATAACCAAACACTCTACATAATTTGGTCTCATATGGTCAAGGATTTCTATTATAACCTTGGAAAATCTAAGGTTGAAAGCAGGGACCAATTCCCCTTTATCCTTAGAAATCTCCATGAAATTGTTTCTTGCAACACTTGGGTTTATCCTTTCACCAAATTGGTCTATGAAAGTTTCCTTAAGTTCATTCCAACCATGTATAGAAGAAATGGGAAAAAAAGAGAACAAATCTCTTGCATCTCCTTTCAGAGATTGGACAAATAACTTCATAACCACAACTTCAGAATCTATCTCATAATCACCCATCATATCAACAAATTCTTGCACATGCCTGCTTGCTGATTCTCACTTGTCATCATTGAACTTTGGTAGTTTGTCCCTGACCTTGGGTGGTACCACATTTTGGTAACCACAAATATTGTCAAAGCTAATAGCCTTGTACCTATTAGTACTAAAATTTACTTTCAATTCTTGAAAAGGAATTGAGAATATACCCAAAAATTATACAACATCCCTTCAATCCCTTTACAAATTTGATCCTAAGACCTTGAAATATTTATTTCCTACAAATGCTACCTAAGATCTAACAATTTAACATGCTCTTTTCATCATAACATGGGAATTTAACTTGTACACAAAATAATGCTAAAATATTATTATCATTGCCTTATCTAGTGCTAATTCACTCATTAGGGAATCATTTACATCTAGAGTATGGGAAAATTCATCTTGATTTATCAATAATACAATCCTGTTCCTTCAAATTTTATGAAAATACCTGGTAATTTGTAGTGGGTAACTATCCTTTTCCTTTTAAGTTGTAGATCTGGCCAATTAATGAAAACTTTAATAGGTTCTTTGAGTCAGAGTCACGACCTCCTTCCAGAGGACTGCACCTCAAGTGTTATGAAGTTTCTTCACAAGTATTACACATTCTGGGTTATCTTCCAAAATAGAGTCATACTCGGATCCTTCAATCTTTGATATACATCAATTATTGACAAGGTTCTTTAGGTTCACTTTACCCTTTGACTCTGCATTTTATATTTGCATTTGGAGAAGGAGAATTCCCTAGCAGAGTCACAATCCTTTTGGTGTTTTCCCAATACACCTAAGGAATCTCTAAAGAGTAGCCAACTATTATGTTTAAGACCCTTAAAGTGAATGGCCAACTAACAAGATTCAGTCAAAGAATGAGATCTTCTACTCTTTAGGCTCTGTGGGACCTAGGAGGGTGTTCCTTTTATCATTTTATTTGACCATTTCAGTAAATGACTTGGAAAATCATAGATTAGTTCCTATAAAGGGTAAACAACACAATTTACTCAAAGGTTGGCTAATCTTTAAGCAAATATCCATCCATTTACTAGAAAAAGGAATGATATCTCACATACATGCTTCATTGAAGATAAATTTTAAAATATTTGTATTCTAACCACAAATCAATAGTCCAATACTTCATTATCACTCAAGATGTAAATACCAAGACAAATATACTAGTGCCTTCATCTATTAGGCAATAGAGTCATACACATTATGACTTGTCATGCATAAATTATTTGAAATTGATAATTGTGGATTATTTGCATAAGGACTTGCAATATGGAAAATCTCTATATATTTAATTCATCACTTCTTACCAAATTCTCAGTAAATCACTACAAATCCATGACCTCATTTAAATGTTTAGTTGATTCATTGAATCAAAGAAAAATGAAGACATGCATTCAAATGAAATATTTGAAGATGAACCAAATATGCTTGATATTATATTCAAAATTTGTAAAGTGGTTTACAGAGAAGAGCATATGAACTATATATGAAATTTTATTTCAATATCAGTAATTTCTACATAACTATTTAAGATTTTCATATGTAAGGTTCAAAACCCAAGACAACATTACTACTCTATTCTCTGGTATTCCTATATTTTCTACCCCTTACATATCAAACTTTAAGACTCAAAAAATTTAGAATCGTCGCAAATGAGCCCTGAATTCCCTTTTATAGAGCAAGGGAGCCAACAAGCTTCAGGCTTGAAATGTAGTTACATTACAAAATTTTCATTTCATATCGCATTTTAGTTGCATTTCCTAATATTCCCCACATGATAATTCTATTAAGATGAGAAAAACCAAAAATCTCCACAACCATCATGAGGAAGAAGAAAAGTACCACTAAAATCTTCCTCCACTGCCAGGTAAGTAGCAAAACCAATGCTCAAACCACCATGAGGGCGCACAGTCAACATCCAATGCTTCAAAAAATTTCCACATATGTAGAGAAAATGATGAACACAACAATCATTTATCAACACAAAAAAAATCATTAACCACCACCTTCTCACGAACCAGAAGCCCTCTTACCAACAACACACACCCCACGATACACATGGCCGCTCTACATTGTAGCAAGGGTTGGGGATGAGACCTCAACCTTAGCTTCACCTTTGTCCTATTTCAACATGGTTCCATCTCACCCACTCAGAGTATTGATAGCCAAAGGAGGGACATACAACACCTCCACCTTAAGAGATAGAGCCCGACCTAAGGTTGCAAGGTACCGGTGGTACCTAGAGTTTGTCTCCATTTTTCTATTGGACAAGCTGTCAATAACATCAATAGGAGAATTTTTCTAACCATATGAGCCATGACCATACCTAATTTTCCTTTGCACTTTGCCAAATGGCCCTGCAGCCTCCTTTCCTTTCATTCCCACCACCTTCGAGCTTACAACCTAGACTTTCAGTTGGTGACTACATCTGGTAACCACAGGCATAGATTCTTCACCATGGACGCTCTTGTAAGTACTATGTGCTAGCTCCGAGTCCATTCCATGAGACTCCATAGATTTAACCTAGCAGACCTTCACATTGGGATATATGGGGTGCCATTTTTACTCATATTGCTACAAGAGAATCTACACTCGAATTTTGGCTTTCTGCATAGACTTGAGGACTTAACAACTTAATTAATATGATGAAAATAGAAAATCATCACTTCTATTTATTGAACAAAGGGATGATATCGACCATGAATTCTTAATGAAAAGCACACGCACAAACTGGGAAACTTTTTGGCAGGTGCATTTTCACTGTTTAATTCCCAAGTGCATGGAAATCTACAGATCGCACTTCATGATTGCTAGAAATTAAGTATCCACATGCACAGAGATCAATTTGATCACACCACCAGAGAATATGTCATTAATTTCCATTGGTTGCAGAATGAAAATGGCTGTCACATGACATGTTATCAACTTTGAATATAGGTCGTTGATCTCACATTAAGATGGCAAATTGAGCGGCTTTGTTTAGGTTAACAAAGTTTGAAATCCAGCAGTGCTTCGCTGATGTGTCCTTGACCAATGGCATTAACCCACTTTGGATGGAAACTTCTCTATCAGTGGGCTCCATCCATCTCACAAATTGAGTAGATTGATCCATGTGTCGAGATCTTGGTGATCTTGTGGCTTTTAAAGAGCATTCACTTTCTCCCTGTGTGCTAGCGGGGAGCGATGGAGATGATCTTTTCCTTTTCATCTCGGCTATCAGTTTAGAACCACGGGCCATAAGCTTGATAGTGGAGACTAGGCCCCATGTCCATATGAATACATGCATCTTCATCTCACTGATCTCACATATTTTAAGTAGGCGGCATTTATTTCCTGTGAGTCGGCAGGGTACAGTCAGGATCTCTTCCCACAACCTTGAATCTCAAAACATGCACACGACAAGGTTAGTATTTAATAAAGGGCCTTAATTGGGCCAATGGTGACATGACCCTGACAGGCTAATGACTTAAGCTTAAGTCATTGGGGAAAATTAAGACCCAACTTTAGGAAATAGTTAAGGTCAATAGGATGACTGAGTGATCGATGCTCTTAACCAAAGGAGCTAGTAAAAAAACATGCACTGTGGCTTAAGTAATGACTTGACGAACCAATGACTCATAAAGCAAGTCAATGAATCATTAGATGACTAAAAGGATTTCATAAGAAAAACCCAACTCACACATGGGGACAAGGGTTTATAAAGTAAATAGGGCATGTGGGCTGCTTAAAAATTAGCAAATTTTGGAAGCTTTGTCACCACATCTCATACATCCTAAGGTTATCATCCACAATCCCCTTACCACCTCCACTAAATTGGGGGAGTTAGCTAAAGAATATTTGGATGACCACATTTATAGATGGTTGTATAAAGAAGAAGACATAGAACCTAATCAAATACAAGTTGAATGGTATCCAAAAGGGTTCCTCTTGATGAAGCAACAAGGATATGATGGAAACAATGGCTTCGGTCTAAAAAAAAAGGAATTTTGTAACCCTTACTACCTCCTAAATTATTAAAATATCAAGGGTTAGGGTTTGTACTATTAAAAGTGATTATCTGAGGTGTTGGGTTACCTTTGAGTGAGATTGTTAATGCTTCAAATGAAATCAAGACTTTCGGGGACTATTATACTAACTCCTATTCCAATGAATGGGAATGAGATTTGGAATCCAATAAATTCATCAATAATTATAACCTTGAAGAAATTTTTAGAGAACTTGGTGAGCCTACCTTTGAGGAAAGATTCAACCAAATGCTCAAAATTGGTCCCCCTCAAAACTTGTCAAATCCCCACCAAAAGGTCCCCTTGAAAAGGGAAGCTTGGATCAAGCACTTGTGGCAACCTGATGACTCTACCTTTATCTTTACCCTAGCTTCCTACACCATGACTCTTGACAACACTGATGATGATCTTCCCCTTGTTTACCCATAATTAATAGATTGGGATCAACAAGAACCACCAAGTTTAGACACATTCGAGAATGATGAAGAAATTGTTGAGTTCATGGGACTTCATGAAGGAATACCAAGTGGGGATCATAAAGTTGTCTTTTTCATAGAACTAAATAGTGCAACATACTTTGGTGAGGCTATCCTTTCCTCTAGTTGTAAAAGTGAGTAAAAAAAGTCAAAATAAAAGAACATGTCTTTAGGTGAAAACCGAAAGGCGCTTGCTAATCATGAAAAAGTAAAAATAAAGGATGTATCAGAAGGTGAAAACCTCTTTGAGCTGCCTGAGGATGGAGGATTGGGAAATCTCTGTATAGACCAAGAGAGATCGTCATTACTTGTAGAAGAGATAGAAGAAGTGAAAATTGGGACACACGATAACTCTAGAATCATATTGCTTGTAGCATATTTGACCACTAGGGAAAAACCTAAGTTCACAACATTCTTTTTTGAGAGACAAATCAATTTCACATGGCCATATGCTAATATGCCTAGATTGGACCATGGGCTTTGTTTACATCACTTTCCATTGATACCAAATGCCAAACCATGCAAATAGAAGCTAAGGAAAATGAACCCATATTACACTCCTGGTCAAGGTCAAACAAAAGAAACTCTTGGATGTCAGATTCATACGCTCTATTGATTATTTAGATTGGATATATAATCTTATTCCTATCACAAAATCAAATGGACAAATCAAAGTATGCATATATTGTAGAGATCTTAACAAGGCTTGTCCAAAAGATGATTTCCCCTTACCAAATATTGACATCATAGTGGACCTCACTGCTAGATATGAAATACTATCACTTATGGATAGATTCTCAGGCTATAATCAGATAAGGATTTCTCCTAAATATCAACCAAAGACAACCTTCACATGCACTTGGGGGAATTTATGTTTGAACATTATTCCATTTGGACTTTAAAATATTGGAGATACATATCAAAGAGCCATGACTACCATTTTTCATGATTACATGCACATAGTTATGGAGTATTATGCTCATGATCTTCTCTCAAAATCTCTAGAAAGAAGTGGATACTTAGCAATCTTGGATAATATTTTCATGCAACTTAAAAATACAAACTTAGGTTGAATCAAATGAAATGTGTTTTCGGGGTCCAATCAGGAAAACTTTTAGGATACATTGTCTCCTACAAAGGAATAGAGGTTGAACCCGCAAAAGTAAAATCTATCTTGAACATGCCACTGCCCATCAATATAAGTCAACTAAGGAATTTACAAGGAATATTGCAATCAATTTGTAGATTCATCCATTTCAACATTTATTGGAAAAAGTAATTCCCTTCATTTGGACAAAAAATATCAAGAAGAATTTGATCAAATCAAGCATTATCTATTGACTCCACCAATTCTTATGTCTCTGATTGATGGAAGACATTTGATAATGTATGTAGCAGCAACTACATCAACACTCCAAGGGAATTATTGGCACAAAATGATAAAGATGGTAAATAATGAGAAATTTACTACATAATTCATACCTTGGTTGGATATGAGTTAAACTATAACCCTATTGAATGAGAATTCCTAGTAGTTGTGTTCACAACCTAGAAATTGAGACACTACATGCTAAACCATAAGACCAAGTTGATATCCAAAATTGATCCTCTGAAGTATCTTCTTAGTAAATTAGCTTTGACAAGATGATTAGCTAAGTGGTTATGATCTTAAGTGAATATGACATTTAATATCTTGATCAAAAAGTAATAAAAGTAAAGGTGATAGATGATCAAATTTTAGATGCACCAATAAAGGTAGACCATCCTTTAATATGTGACTTCCTAGATGAATCAATATTTGTCATAGAAACACCAACAACATGGAAATTGTACTTCGATGGGTCCTACACAAGTCATGGATTAGGAGCTAGGATTTTATTCATCACACCTCAAGGGGATTCCATTCCTAAGTCATTTCGAATAGAATTTCCATGTACCAATACTATAGTTGAGTTTGAAGCATTACTAACAAGACTATGAATGGAAATTAAATAGAAAATCAAGGATCTTCAAGTTTATTGGTGCAGGAGAACCTAGGCCAAACCCCAATTTGGTTTGCACAATTTTGGCTTGTACCTGATCTTGGCCAAATCAATATTTCATTGTGTTTGTTTTGATCTTAGAGGTCTTGATGGTGTGGATGAGTTAGTCATTAGGACTAAACCATCTTAGTTAATCATTGTTAGTTAATGTTGCTAAATTTTGGCTCTATTAAGCTTTCGACAACCTATGTGGCAATATGGAGCAGTAAATGTGTGCTAATCATATCCTTGTGGTTGGAAGATGCCAAAGGAAAGTTATGGAGATGTTTGATTCGGAATCAAGGAGTTGGAGATCCTAAAATGAAGGGTGGTGGCGAAGTTGCAAGGATATTGCAAAATTGCATGCAACCTAACTGTTGGTTTCCCTTGAAATCAGGGAAAATGCCAATCAACTGCCCTTGAACTATGAAAATGGCATCAACAATGGATGGAATGGCTCGTAGGCAGTTAGTTTTTGGTGGGTAATGAAATTTTGGTGTGAAGAATAGAAGCAGTGAGCAGATTCTCGGTATATTTTCAGTGTTTGAAAATCCCGTGGGTTTTCTGACAACTGTGATGTTTAAGAACTATATACACTGACTGGCATTGGATCAGAGTTTTCTTAACATGCTCTAGCATCTTTTCTTTTGTAGATAGTTTATTGACTTAGAATACATGCATTGTAGTTAAGTTTTGTATTGCTAGGAATAGTTAAAGACTGCATTTTCTGTGTTTCACCCAAGTTCTTGAGAAACAGTCATATAAAAGCCACTGTATATACAATTTCCTCACTGTTTTGTGTTTGTTAAATGGTATAGAGTGTGTTTCCCCTTGTAGTCAAGAGGCTTTGAGTTGCTTTAGTGTTTTGTGATCATTGCTTAAGGTTGCAGAGACTTTTCTTGGTTTGAACAGTCTAGTTTGATTTCTCATGGCTCCCCCATAATCTTTGTCCACGGGAATCTCCTAAGAACAGTAGGATATGGAAAGGGAGCCACACCTTGGTAAATACTTAGCACTACGAGATACAAGGAGCCAAGCAAGAATTTATTATTTCAAACCCTAGGTGAGCTGTGTCTGCCCGGTTAGAGGTTTTAGTGAGTAAAGGTTAAGGACTTAGGCAGGGGACTAGCCCATTGTACGGCATCCGTACAGTTCCAAGTGGGGTAAGACAATATATTCACAGTTCAAAAGGATGGAGGCTTCTATCAATCCATCATAGGCAGACTTGAAAGAGGAAACAGTGAAACCCTAGAAGATAGGGAAAATTAGGCCTCCCTTCCAAGAGTGTTGGAATCCACTGTACGGTACAGTCAGAGGTCTAAGACTTGATGCAATATTTAAAGCTCCAAAAAGGGTGTTTGGAATTGAAGATTATTGGATAGGTTGTTTGGAAAGTTTAAAAGGAAAAGGCACAAAACTGACTGGTAAGGGCTACTAGAAATAAGACCTCACCAAAGGAAAAACTTGGAAACGGGTAGTTTGAGGAGTGGAAACCAAACAAGATGGAACTTTATGGATGCAAGAAGTATGTGGACAATATTTTCAAAGCCCCTGCAAAGAGTTCAAGTTAGGCAATGAAATTGGCATCTAGACCTTTCTAGGTGTTGGAAGAAGAGAGCAGTTCAAAGGGTGTTGAATCCTCCAAGGTGAAGCACAAGGAGAGTAACTCTTGTGACAAAGTTAGGAAAGGGCTTAGTTAATGATCTAAGTCAGTTTAGAACCTTGAAGCCATCAGGTTCATGAGTGAAGACAGAGAGAAAGGTCTTCTAGTGGGAGTGCTAGCACATCTTGGAGGTGTCATACACCATATTGGTATCAGAGCTTAGAGTTGGATTCAAGGTTTGTGATTAATGAGCCAATCCACCAAGTCAGTAGGACAGAATACACCAGAGGAAGGAACCATGGTGACAAATGCAGAGCTAGCAAAGAAGGTAGAAGAGCAAGAGGAAGATAATCGGTTGCTCAGAGAAAGGATATCTCAGATGGAGAAACTCCTGGATGAAGTTGAAGAAACATCAGATAATGTGAAGGACAAGATAAAGAAGAAGGAAGAATAAGAAGCCAAGGAAAAAGAAGAGGATTTGGAGGAGGAAGCTCCAAAGCCTGATCCTGTTCTTGCAGAGGAACCATTCTTGAAGGCATTGCAGGCCTTGAGTGGTAAAGCATTGGATGGTGTGCCACTTTTCAGTGGACAAATGGACCCTGATTCAGTTGTAGACTGGATTGAGAGCATTGAGAATCACTTTGAATGTGATGGCATAACAGAGGCCCAAAAGGTAAAGGCGGCCAAGTCAAGGTTGAGAGGAGCAGCTCTCACATGGTGGAAGTTTGTACAATCTGAAAGAGAGAAAGAAGGCAAAGGTCCTATAGTTTCATGGAGAGGGATGGTAACCAAGATAAGGTAGACTTATCTCCCTGATGATTATGAAGTCCAGTTGCATAGGAGAAAACACAATCTGAGGCAAAAGGATATGGATGTCCAAACATATACAGAGGAGTTTCAAAAATTGTGGCTTAGATCAAAGGTGGTTGAAGATGAAAGCATAAAGTTAGCAAGGTACCTAAATGGACTCAAGTGGTCTATCCAAGAGGATATGAGCTTGGTAAACTTCAAATCAGTCTGCCAATGCTATCAAATGGCTTTGAAAATAGAAGAGAAAGGAAAAAAGAAGCAGGAACAAAACCCCAAAGGTAGAGGTAAAGGGAAAGACAACAGAGGAAAAAGAGGAAGTTATAGTGGAAGAAGCTCAGAATCAAGAGCCCAAGGAGAAGTCAAATTTTCTGAACATCAAGAAGGAAGTTCTAGTAAAGGTGGTAGAGGAAGAGGTTTCAGCTCCAGAGGAAGAAGTGGTGGACAAGGGAGAGGCAGCTACTTCACCAACATGAAATGCTATCATTGCAACCAATTGGGACACCCAACCTATAGATGTCCAGAGAAAGGTAGCACTTCTCATGGAGGAGATAAGAGAACCAATTTGATTCAAGATGAGACTACTGCAGCAAATAAACAATCTGAAGTACCATTGAACTCAGAGGAAGGTGAGAATCTCATGATGAGAAGGACTTTGATCAAAGAACCGGTGAAAGAGGACCCAAGCCAAAGGAGGTCCTTGTTTAGGATAAAATGAAAGATGATGGGGAAGGTGTGCAAGGTCATAATAGACTCAGGTTCAACTAATAATATTGTGTCAGAGGAGGCAGTCAGCAAACTGAAATTGACAAGGATACCTCACAAAAATCCTTACAAGGTTACATGGCTCAATAAGGGTCAGTGTGTCTTGGTGAATGAACAAGCATGGGTGGAGTTCTCAATTGGCAAGTACAAAGACAAGGTATTGTGTGATGTGTTACCTATGGATGCATGCCACTTGCTCCTAGGTAGGCCATGGCAATTTGACCGCCAAGTTGTGCATGATGGAGCCAAGAATTCTTATACCTTCAAGAAGGACAATGTAACCTACAAGATTCAATATTTGTTAGAAGACATAGAGGTGCAGACAGCAGGTT
This sequence comes from Sequoia sempervirens, assembly GCA_007258455.2. Lineage (NCBI taxonomy): Eukaryota > Viridiplantae > Streptophyta > Pinopsida > Cupressales > Cupressaceae > Sequoia > Sequoia sempervirens. Next base: position 16,149,213 of record VDFB02049217.1, on the reverse strand, counting down.
CCAAGCTGCTTATAGCTGGTGAAAAAGAGTTCTTAAGGGCCTTGGAAGAAGGAGAAGGAGTTGGCTATGTAGTAATGATCAAGCCAAGAGAAGCAAGCAAAGAGAAGGTAGCTGAAAAGCAAGAGTTACCCAAGGAGATTTAAGACTTGTTGCAGACCTATGAAAGCATTGTAAGTAGTGGTCAACCAGCAACTTTACCTCCTAAAAGAGCCATAAGTCATAGGATAGACTTGATACCAGGAGCTACCCTTCCAAACAAAGCATCCTACAAGATGACACCTCAACAAAATGAGGAAATAGCTAGGCAGATTCAAGAACTACTTGACCAAGGTCTTATTAGGAAAAGCATTAGTCCTTGTGCAGTACCCACTATCTTAGCACCTAAGAAAGGAGGAGAATGGAGGATTTTTACTAATTCTAGAGCAATCAACAAGATAACCATCAGGTATAGGTTCCCTATCCCTAGGATTGAAGATCTCATGGATTGTCTAGGTGAAGCTAGGTAATATACCAAGATAAATTTAAAGAGTGGTTACCACCAAATTAGAATACATGAGGGTGATGAGTGGAAAACATCCTTCAAAACCAATGAGGGTCTTTATGAGTGGCTAGTAATGCCATTTGGCTTATCTAATGCCCCCTCCAAATTCATGAGACTCATGAATAAAATTCTCCAGGACTACATTGGCAAGTTTGTAGTAGTGTATCTTGATGATATTCTAATCTATAGCAGAACAAGAGAAGAGCACCTCCATCATATTGAGTTTATTTTCAAGAAGCTGCAGGAGGAGAAACTGAAGATCAATTTGGAAAAGTGTGAGTTCATCAAAACAAAGCTGGTGTACCTTGGTTTTATGCTATCACATGGCAACTTGAAGATGGACAGTAGCAAGGTAGAAGCCATTCTTAATTGGCCTACTCCAAAGATAGCAATAGAGGTAAGAAGCTTCCATGGTCTTGCTCGGCATTATAGGAAATTCATAAGGTAGTTTAGTGCAATTTTTGCTCCTATGTTGGATACCATTAAAGGAGGAATGAAAACCAAGTTTGTATGGAATGAGCAAGCTAACAAGAGTTTTGAGTTGCTGAAGGAAAAGATAGCTACCCAACCTGTTTTGGTGTTGCCAAGCTTTGAGAAGCTATTCACCATTGAATGTGATGCAAGTAATGTAACAATTGGAGCAGTTCTCAGCCAAGAGGGCAGACCGGTGGCTTTTCATTCAGAGAAGTTAAGTGAAACCAAGAAGAAGTATTCTTCTTATGACCTTGAAATGTATGCATTAGTCCAAGCACTAAGGAAATGGAGGCACTACTTGCTTCCCAAAGAATTCATTGTATACTCAGACAATCAAGCACTCAGTTTCCTGAATTCACAAGAGAAGTTGAGTCACAGGCACATGAAATGGGTGGAGTACTTGCAAGCTTGCACCTTCAATATCAAACACAAGAAAGGAGCTCTCAATAAAGTGGCTGATGCATTGAGCAGGAGAGTTCTCACAATCCAAGAAATTCAGTTGAAGCGCATGAGAATAGATCATTTCAAAGATCTATATGCAGATGATGAAGACTTTGCAAAAATTTACAAGGTATGCCTTGAGTACAAGAATCATTTCCATAGAAAATATGCTGAATATACCTTGCAAAGTGATTTATTGTTTAAAGGGAATCAGCTTTGTGTTCCTAGAGGTTCTATTAGGGAGAACTTAACTCAAGAAAAGCATAATGGTGCATTGAGTGGTCATTTTGGGATCACAAAAACTCAAGAGCTTGTCCAAAGGTTTTATTTTTGGCCTAGGATGAACCTAGATGTCAGGAAATATGTAGAGAGATATGTGGTGTGTCAAAAGGCCAAAGGCACTTCCTCAAATGCAGGCCTATACCATCCACTGCCTATCCCTTCTAGACCATGGGAATGCTTGAGCATGGACTTTGTAGTTGGTTTACCCAAGAAAAAGCAAGGTATGGATAGTGTGTATGTTGTTGTAGAAAGATTCAGCAAGATGGCTCACTTTGTGCCCTACAAAACAACCAATGATGCTAGCCAAATAGCCTCTCTTTTCTTCAAAGAGATAGTAAGGATTCATGGTTTACCAATCAGCATTGTATCAGACAGAGACACCAAGTTTATGAGTCATTTTTGGAAGACTCTTTGGCAGAGAATGGGCACTAATCTATCCTTTGGATCTGCATACCATCCCCAAACTGATGGTCAGACCGAAGTTGTGAATAGAACACTTGGAAACCTTCTAAGATGTTTGACCAAGGAGTATGGTCAACAATGGGATCAGATTATTGGGCAAGCTGAATATTCCTATAATGATACAGTGAATAGATCCATAGGGAAGAGTCCCTTTGAAATTGTCTATGGAATGCACTCTAGAGGTGTTTATGAACTGAGAGAGTTGAAGGATGAAGTCAAGGGAAGTGGATATGCTGATGACTTTGCTTGTGCAATGCAGGAGATTCATGAGACAGTCAGAAAAAACTTGGCAGAGAATACCATGAAACATAAAACCAAAGTGGATGAGCATAGGAGAGAGGTTCAGTTTAATGTTGGTGACTTAGTGATGGTACATTTGAACAAGGCTAGATTGTAGAAGGGAGTTCCTCACAAGCTGCAAATGAAGAGGATAGGTCCCTGTCCTATCTTGGAGAAGTATGGCAACAATGCAGTCAAAGTGCAATTACCAGATGATAGTGGACTGTCCCCTATTTTCAATGTTGCAGACCTTGTACATTACAAAGGACCACCAATCAACATGGATCATACCTTCCATGAAGTCACCCAAGATGTTGAAGAACCCAAACTGCCCCCTGCTACAGTCAAAAAAGCTGATAAGATCTTAGATACCAGGGTCTACAAAAGAATAAGAACCAAAGAATACAAAGAACATATGATCCAAAGGCAAGGACAACCTGAAGTTGATGCAGTATGGATCAAGGAGGCAGAATTTAAGAAGTTGGGGATTGATCTCACCTTGCTCAATCCAAGGGTGGATTGAGTTTCTGTTTTGGGGAGGATGGTGCAGGAGCACCTAGGCCAAACCCCAATTTGGTTTGCACAATTTTGGCTTGTACCTAATCTTGGCCAAATCAGGATTTCATTGTGTTTGTTTTGATCTTAGAGGTCTTGATGGTGTGGATGAGTTAGTCATTAGGACTAAACCATCTTAGTTAATCACTGTTAGTTAATGTTGCTAAATTTTGGCTCTATTAAGCTTTGGACAGCCTATGTGGCAATATGGAGCAGTAAATGTGTGCTAATCATATCCTTGTGGTTGGAAGATGCCAAAGGACAGTTATGGAGATGTTTGATTCAGAATCAAGGAGTTGGAGATCCTAAAATGAAGGGTGGTGGCGAAGTTGCAAGGATATTGCAAAATTGCATGCAGCCTAACTATTGGTTTTCCTTGAAATCAGGGAAAATGCCGATCAATTGCCCTTGAACTATGGAAATGGCATCAACAATGGATGTAATGGCTCCTAGGCAGTTAGTTTTTGTTGGGTAATGAAATTTTGGTGTGAAGAATAGAAGCAGTGAACAGATTCTCGGTATATTTTCAGTGTTTGAAAACCCCGTGGGTTTTCTGACAACTGTGATGTTTAGGAACTATATACACTGACTGGCATTGGATCAGAGTTTTCTTAACATTCTCTAGCATCTTTTCTTTTGTAGATAGTTTATTGACTTAGAATACATGCATTGTAGTTAAGTTTTGTATTGCTAGGAATAGTTAAAGACTGCATTTTCTGTGTTTCACCCGAGTTCTTGAGAAACAGTCATATAAAAGCCACTGTATATACAATTTCCTCACTGTTTTGTGTTTGTTAAATGGTATAGAGTGTGTTTCCCCCTTTATTCAAGAGGCTTTGAGTTACTTTAGTGTTTTGTGATCATTGCTTAAGGTTGCAGAGACTTTTCTTGGTTTGAACAGTCTAGTTTGAGTTCTCATGGCTCCCCCATAATCTATATCCACGGGAATCTCCTAAGAATAGTAGGATATGGAAAGGGAGCCACACCTTTGTAAATACTTAGCACTAGGAGATACAAGGAGCCAAGCAAGAATTTATTATTTCAAACCCTAGGCGAGCTGTGTCTGCCCAGTTAGAGGTTTGAGTGAGTAAAGGTTAAGGACTTAGGCAGGGGACTAGCCCATTGTATGGCATCCATACAGTTCCAAGTGGGGTAAGACAATATATTCATAGTCCAAAAGGATGGAGGCTTCTATCAATCCATCATAGGCAGACTTGAAAGAGGAAATAGTGAAACCCTAGAAGATAAGGCAAATTAGGCCTCCCTTCCAAGAGTGTTGGAATCCACTATATGGTATAGTCAGAGGTTTGAGACTTGATGCAAGATTTAAAGCTCCAAAAAGGGTGTCTAGAATTGAAAATTATTGGATAGGTTGTTTGGAAAGTTTAAAAGGAAAAGGCATAAAACTGACTGGTAAGGGCTACTAGAAATAGGACCTCACCAAAGGAAAAACTTGGAAATGGGTAGTTTGAGGAGTGGACACCAAGCAAGATGGAACTTTATGGATGCAAGAAGTATGTGGATAGTATTTTCAAAGCCCCTACAAAGAGTTCAAGTCAAGCAATGAAATTGGCATCTAGACCTTTCTAGGTGTTGGAAGAAGAGAGCAGTTCAAAGGATGTTGAATCCTCCAAGGTGAAGCACAAGGAGAGTAACTCTTGTGACAGAGTTAGGAAAGGGCTTAGTTAATGATCTAAGTTAGTTTAGAACCTTGAAGCCATCAGGTTCATGAGTGAAGATAGAGAGAAAGTTCTTCTAGTGGGAGTGCTAGCACATCTTGGAGGTGTCATACACCATTTATGGTGATTCCTAGCTAGTGATCAAGCAAGTGAATGATGATTATGATAGCAAGAAAAAAAATTGATTCCCTACAAGCACATGGTTGATAGTTTTAGGCTATACTTTGAAGCTATTACCTTTGATCAAATATCAAGAATCCAGAACAAGGTAGCAAACACAATGGAAAAAATTGGATATCTCTTGTATATCGCTAACAATGTATCACAATATGAGTTCTTGGTGGAATAGCTGTTGGTCCCTATGTTTGATGTCCCCAAAACTAAACTTGTGTGTGAACTTGTTAGTCTTGAATCTCCCTAGTATAAAAAAATTTACAATTATTTGCATGACCAAATTATCCCTCCCAACTTGTCTTCCAAACAATGCAAAACCTTTATCTGACAAGCCTCTAAATATGCCATCATCGGCAACACCCTTTACTGCCGCGACCTAGATAGCACCCTCCTCCGATGTCTTGACTCACATGAAGCATAAATGGCCTTGCAAGAGGTTCACCATGGTATATGTGGAGTGAACTTTGTTGGTCCTACCTTAGCTAAAAAAGTTATGAGGATGAGATATTATTGGTGTACAATGCAACATGATTCCTATCACTTTGTGAAAAGATGTCATCAATGTCAAATTTGTGTAGATCAAATACATGCACCCGCTCAGGAATTGTAGCCACTCACATCACCATGGCCATTCTCTCAATGGGGACTCAACCTCATAGGAAAGATCCATACCACATCTGCAAGTGGGCATAAGTTTATCCTTGTTGCTACATAATACTTTACCAAATGGATCAAAGCCTTCTCTATAACCTACATTACTAGTAAGTAGATATCCAAATTCATTTTGAATTACATTATATGCCACTATTGTATCCCACAATCCATCATTATAGACAATGGTCACCCTTTCAAGAATCAGGATGTCTATGAGATTTGTGAAAAGAATTATATTCAACACCATTTCGCTACCCCATATTACCCCTAGAGTAATAGTCAAGCTAAGGCATCTAATAAGACTATTCTTAAAATATTAAAAAAGACTATCAATGACGTTTTCCATGACTAGTATCTACAACTTAATTTTTCTTTATGGGCCTACCATACTAGTGTTCACACCCCTATAAAATCCACTCCCTATTCCCTTGTCTTTGGATCTGAGGCCATACTTCCTATTGAGGTCAAGTTACTATCTCTAAGGGTATCTATGCAAGGATTGATTGATCAAGAAGAATACTGTGTATCCCATCTACATGAGCTAGAATTATTGGATGAAGGAGACAAAATGCTTTGACAAATTTATAGGCATATCAAAACAATCTTCGACACAACTACAATAAGAATGTTTGACCTAGAAGCTTTTACATTGGTGAATTAGTCTTGAAAGAGAATTCAAAGAATCAGGAAGATCGAGAAAAGCTCAAAAAGTTTGAACCCAATGAGTTGGGCCCTTATATCATCACAATAGCATATGGATCCAATGTATATCAACTCTCCAATCTTGAAGGTGAACCATTGCCTAAGCCTATCAACAACATGCACCCTTTTAGATACTACACATAATTCTTAGAGTATCCCATCAAAAACATACAAAAAAATAAAAAAAATAGTTACAATGATGAAAACTTGGCAAACAAGCATCTTGGTGACAACAAAAAAATCAAAAGAATGGAATTTAAAAAAGAAAAAATAGTAAAGAGAAATAATTCATCCAAAAGTGAAAACCACTTAGGTGGTACTTTGGTTAAGTACCATGGTGAAAACCTGGCAAATAGACACCATGTGTAGTCAGTCTATGCTCCTCTTTCTACTATCACTCTACCTGGTCTTCCATCTTTCACTCATCCATTTGCACATATCATCCATCCATAACAAAGCTTTGTCATCGTTCCCATGGCCTAGGAAACCATTGAAATTTAGTATCCTTCACCTTCATTACCATCCTTTATATTCATCGGTTGCTTCCGCTCACACATAATGAGTTGGTCCTATACCTAACTAGGGGAAATTCCTTGAATTACATCATATGTGATCCTACACATGGTATCAACTCATAATCATCAAAATCCAAAAAAAATAATCAAAATCCAAAAAAATCTCAAACCATCAAAATAAAAAAAAGCTGTAAAACATCAAAATCCAAAAAAATCAGAAAACCTTCAAAATCCAAAAAACATCAAAAAATATCAAAACTTCCCAAAATAGAGTCAAAGTTAGAGTTAGTATGTGTTAGTTTGGTCAAACTCTGTTGTCTTTGTGCATTTTCTACATAGGCAAGGCCCTCACTCAATGATCCCCTAAGAAATTAGGTTTGTTCTTAGGGTTTTGTTAAGTCATATCAATTTTGGTTTGCATTTGTCGAACTACAAGGTCTTTGCATGTATAACATAGGCAAGGCCATAAATTGATGATCCCCTGAGGCCCTAGGTTAGTCCTTTAGGGTTTTTTGAGTCTAGTTCTTTTCTTTTTCTACAAGTAAGTCATTATTCAAACTGAATACTGAATCAATAGAAAAACATATCTAACAAATCCTTATTCTTCAATCAATCAATTTCCTAATCATCCTCACTGGTCGTTGGCCTTATATCAAAATGGAGCATTATGTCATTTGTATCATTCAATCTCATTTCTTGTCTCCTATTAGGATGTGTCCTTCCTGAGATTAGACATTGGCATTGGTCAACCTTTTCATTCAACTTAAGAAAGATATGTCTTTCCTGCAGCTAGGTATTCATCAAAAGGGTCAATCGATCAACTTTATCAAATGTGTTCCTTGCCTTCAACATGATATGTCTTTCCTAAAATTAGGCATCATCACATCGATCAATTATATCAATTAAACCATATCAAGTCAGTACAAGCTAGTCACTTGGTCAATTAATCTTGTCATCTTGGTCAATTAATTTGGATTTCAATAGGATATGTCTTTCTTGAAGCCCAGTCAAATCAATTAATCAGCCTTATGAACCTATCAATCAACTTTGGTCAAATAATCAATCAAATCAATCATCTCTATCATCTGTCTTCATCAAGATGTGTCTTTCCTGAAACTAGAACTAATCAACCTAATCAATCAATCTTATTAGCAAACATTATCTCTTTGGCAAACACTTTGTTGGTATGAGTTTGTCTTAGCTTTTTTATTTGTTTTTTGTCATGTTACTAGGCCCCTCGAGGATTTCCAAAAAGGATTTAGAGGGGTGATGATGGATCATGATCTCTTTTCTTTGCTTGCTATTTGTAGTTTTTCTTGGCAAAAATATTAGGACAATTGGGTCCTTAGTATGAGTCGGGGCATTCCTTGTCTTTTGAAATTGTCTTTTGACTACTTGTCTCTCACAAATGGTCACCTTGCACACCTTAATCTATGTAATACCATGGTGTTTTTGTTCCATTTGTGAAAATTTTGATGCCTAATGATGATACATATCAAAATCTTGAAATTCCATCCTTCATCATTTCCCTCCTGAATTCACACTTTCTTTTCCATTCTCCATCCTAACATCCATTTATTCCACATTGACACTTCTTGTATTTGTATTTTGACAACATCTTGTGACACACAAAAATACCCTACATACATGATCATGTTAGGAAGCATTATAAGCATTATCATCATAATAGGCCACATATATTTTCATGAGAAAATACAAAAAAAAAAGAGTGCATCCATATACCATTATCATTTCATAGCATTATAACATAATCAACTATGACATTGCATTTTCAATTAGGATCATAGTTCATTTCCATTTACATTGCATCGACATCTCATAGGCATTGCATAACATTGATAAAATTATTGTATATCACATCATACATCATATGTTTCATTCACATTAAATCATTTAATACATATTTTATAAGCACCACATTACATCAACATTAATGGCATTCATATATCACATCGTATCCCAAAATTAGGTCAACCATACTACATTAATATATAACATCATTGCATAATCATATTAGATGCATAAAAAAAATTATAATTGCATAATCATCAATCATATAAAACCATCACATGATCATATAAAATGCATAAATAAACATCCTAAAGCATGAACATCCATAGCATAATCACATAGGACTACATATTGTAACTCACTGCCAAAACTCATATCATATATCACTCAAGATATGTCATAGTACAATGTCAAGATGTCTCTTTTTTAACAAAATGGAGCTCGCAGGCTCAATGATAAAAAATATAGTGTCATAACACATCATGTCAAAATGATCCATATTCTGAGTTGTCCTACTCTCCTAACCTGGATGCATCCCTATCCTCTCACCATGGTGAGCCCGAAGACCTATACTCTACTATGGGTGGCCTCTCATATGGGTGGACGGTCTCAGACCCAATGCCTCACCACTCTATGATCTGCTATGAGAGTGTATACTATGAGATTTTCCCTATGATCGGCTCTGAACCTAAGAAAATTTCACCTCTCTCCTCTCAAGTGGCACTGATTTCTCATATAGATTTCTATGATACTATAGCCCCATGGTAGATCTAACTAACACTCATGCAACACCCTCCACTAAAACACTACATGTTTCCACAAATTCCAACATCCACTAATCATTCTGTTGTTGGTTGATGATTGCTAATTTCATCTCTATCTAGAGGGTGTCTCTCCTGGCCTTCAAGTTATCTCGCTCTACCTTGAGATTCCTCACCTCTACTTCTAGAGCTTGTACTTGGGCCTATAGGGTGGCTATCCTCTTATCTATTATGGCATCCTCTACTCTAACCCTGACCTCCTCCAACCCCTCCTCAACATCCACCCCATAATGATCCTCTCTTCTAGAGGACTCTCTTTGTCTCTCCCATCACTAGATCATCTACATCCTCCTCTCACCTCTCCTTTGCATGCTCTACCTCTACTTCTACCTCCATCATCTCCACCTCCTGGTGTCCCACCTCCAGACTGGTATCTTTGCATGTTGATCTCCCTCCTCCATCACCATCTCCCTTGCCACCCTCACCTCTCATTGGTCCTCCTAATCCTCCCCATAGATCAATGATAAATTTCTCACCACCCATCACATCCCATCTCTCCTCCTCCTACCTTGATCTGCTCCTCAGCATCCTTGACCATCCCCTCCATCATCTCCCCCTCCATCTCCCCATCTACCATCCCCCTATCCTCCATCTCCTCGCCCTCCACCCCTCCATCCCCTGTCTCCCCTCTAGCCTCATGGGCCCCTACCTCTACACTCTATAGGTGATGGCTTCTCTGGATCTATATATGGACTTGGCCTATGCACAAACCACCATGCATCATACTCAGGATTCATACCTGCATCTACTACACCCCCTCTCCATCCCACTATACTAGATATAGAGCATTAATCTCCTGCTCAAAAGTAGTCATTAGTATCTATTATCCCCATGGATGCACCTCCCAAGAGGAATGCACAAACTCTATTGTATCTACAAGAACACCCTACCTCTCACCAAACTATTGTTTGATTCTCTCATGCAGGTACGTCTCTATGATGTGCTGTGGCTGTATAGTCTGACCTATCAAATAATGGCACTAATGACACCATGGAAAATGCTCATCCTCATCTACCCACACATCATAATATTTGAAAGGTCTTTAGATGAAGCTCACCAATGTATCAATCCCATGTCTCCAATAGCCTATGTCTCCTACATGCATCTATGTAATGGAACCTCGATACAAATATGCATATGGAGCACAAGCTCCCAACTGTCAACCCATTGGTGGTCGAAGCACCGCTATCTGCTCCCACGCCCATATCATGAGAAGTGTAACACCGTAACTCATGTTCTTACCCATTTGATATGTAATTTTATGAGGCTAGAAATAAAGCATTCCTAATAAACATGGTCCTTGAGCATACACTATCTCATCTTGTACCATATCGGCCAATACCTCTCCCTAGCCCACTGGGAAACCAAGGCCCCTACGATTTGGAATTAGGACCCTGATAATCAATGTGCATAGAACATACTTGAATCTATCATATCTCTCTACCAGGGTCTCCCATCTGATCTCATACCCCTAAATACCAAGCTTTGCCTTGTCCTCATAATCATAGAATTCATAAATAGCATGTAGACCTCAAACGGGATCATACCGCACCCGCTCTCCATGAATAGGAAACCACAAAATACTATACATGTCCTCTAATGTAATAGTAGCCTCCTTAGTCGAAAGATGAAATGTGCATGTCTCAAAGTGCCACCACTCTACAAGCACTATCAACATGCCCCTGTTTTCCCTAATCAAAGGCATATATGTCACATAGAATAATCTGAGATCTAGAAGTGCCCGCTTCTTGACATCATCCAACTGATCTTGAATCTAAAATGCCTCCAATCATGAATCCCACATATAAATAGGGAAAACTACATCCTGAAGTCACCATTAATGTCATCATGTCAATTCAAAGTCCTTTTTTGACCTATTGGACCTAAATTGAACAAGTCATTTATCCTAAACTAGGGAAAACTTTTCATTAGTCAATTGCATTGTTCTACTTGTCAAATGCATTGCCAAATTTCTTAGCATCACTATTTTAGCACATGCATTGTGCAACTGCACTTGCATCACATAATTTAGCCAATGTGTTTCCAGGGTCAATTGCAGTCAACCCCTTAACAATTGCATCATTTCTTTGCATATGTGTCATTTCCCCTCATTCATGCATCACTAAATATCAATTGCATCATTTCCAACCACATATGTGACTCAAAAATCAAATGCAACACACCCTTTCAAATGTGTCACATTACAACTGACATCCTATGGACCTATGCAATTGCATCACGATGAGGTGATTGCAGAAAATGACATCACCTATGTCGTTCGTGCACACAATTGCATCGCACATCATGTGATGTAATTTCCAGCTAATTTTTTCCTACCTAAAAATTGACAAAAAAAAAAAAAAACAAAGCGGGTTTGGAGTACATATCAGGAATGGTGCTCCCTCAGGTCACTAAAATGTGTGGACATGGTAGCCTCAGTGTGTGGAGTTTGGAATTTGCGACATCTCCCTAGCTTCTTTTCTTAGAGATTCTAAAATTTCTAAATTTGGAATTCACAAATGACTAAATTTCTTAATTAATGTCCTATTTATAGCCTAAAAATGAGGTTTTCCACTTGGAAAGTGTACTAGGTGCACTTATTGATCAATTTGAACCTAAATTTGACCACTTTAATGACCCCAAAAATCATTTTCATTAGCACCATTGAAATCCTTGCTGCCAAATTGTCCTATCAGAATAATTTTCCAACATTTTTGAAAATTTTAAAAAAATTGCAAAATTCTCCCAAGGGGGCATGCGTCCACCCTGCTTTCATTGGGGTATATTTTGATTTAATTTCTTTGACACAATGTGATGAACTATATTATGTCAAAGAGGGGAAAAATATGGACACTAAAAAATGTCTTGGTTTGCAAGTGTCATTTTTCTTGCTCTTCTTCCCTATGTAATTAAATAATTTTAATTATTTAATTAATTTATATCTTGACCCTTATTCTACTAAGATCAATTGAATAAATTTAATTGCATCGTTAACATTCCTTCATTCAATAATTAAAAAAATTATCAATTATTTAATTATTTACCTTTCGTCATTCGTCTATAGTTAAAAATTTATTATTAATTATTTAATTCTCCTTCTCCATTTCTTCTTGTTTAATTAAATTGGTTGCAAAAAATTATTTTGATTAAATTCCCACTTTCTTTTCCACAAAATAAATAATTTAAATAAATTATTTATCCTTCACTTGGCCAAATATTCCTTTCTCATGAATTAATTGATTTTAATTTTTAATTTCTCCATTATCTCCCTCCACTCTCTTTTTCGAATCTCGGCCATTGATTGCCTCTAAGCTCTTTTCAATCTCAACTATCCATGTCATAGCCATCCTAGCCCACTACTCTATGGTGCATGTCTTCTCAACTGTTGATCTTGGAATCTTTCTAGAAGCTTGATCTCGTCTGTTTGTTCGAATGACTATCTATAAAAGAATCTCTTCTCCTCTATTTTCAATTTAACAACTACTTATATCTAACTTTCATGCTTATTGTTTGTAGGTATTTTCACAAACTTACAACAATCTAAGGGAAACTTGCAAAGGTTGTTTGAGGAGAGACAAGGTAGGTGATTCAAATTCAATATGTGGAGTGCTTTACTTTATTTCTTTCATTTTAATCCTTTATTTTGATTGTTCTCTCTTGTTTTAGATTGGATTTCTAGCTTAGATAGTGTTATGGTTGTCACTTAATCTATGCTACTTTATTTTCTTATCTTACATAAGGAAAGCATAAAATGATGGAAAATCTAATCATTAAAAAGTTGGGCACCACCCAGTATAGTTCAATCATCAATTAATAACTAAAGAAATTTCAAACAAAGCATAACTAAGAGTCTCCAAAATCCTACACACATTTCCTTAATGTATTGTGGCACATGACTTTAGATCAACATTTTCTACTAGGAATTGTGCCCAATTAATAATGACCATTCCTGAGGATTTTAAAAACACACCATTTTTAGCATCATCAACACTTTGCAAAACATTCATCCAGCTATAGTAGAAATATTTATTCTATATCTAGTTTTCTTAGCTTAGTTATCTAACCATGTTCATACTACCTAATTCATTATTTCTATGGATGGTCCCTTATGAAATTGGATTTTGATCTTCTAATAAAAAGTGGCCCTTTCGATCTGTTGGTGTACTTTGGAAAAAGCTTCCAACTCCTCTTAAAGGGACTGTAGTTTCACTCTCTTATTGAACATGTTCTCTATACCTTCCTGGCTAACCTATCCTTGCATTATATTTTGTAATTCTTCAATCATTTTCTTAGGTTTTCTTACTAGTGAAGGGCTTTCCCAAAATATGCATCCTAAATCTTCTATGGCTTTCTAGATGTGACCCATTGCATTCTTAGCCTGAATCTTATCATTTTTTAACTTATCCTTACATCCATTCAAAATATCCACTCAAAATTCAACTTCTCTTACCCAAATAGGAATCAACACATGTTATCCTTCCTTCATTACTATGGTCTTGAGAAATTCTTCTTCTTTGGTGTCATTTATCTAACAGAGAGTTGGAATGTATTCTTTCCATAATAATAATTCCTCATCAATACTTAGGACAAGTTGATGAGCATCACTATTCTCATCACTAATAGCATTATATAATTTAACAAGATTCTTCAAAATGGTTTCTACCAACTCCAAGAAGTTTTCCTTCCACTGTTGCACAACTAGAATCCATTTGTCAGGGCCTAAAGGCCTAATTTCACCTTTCAAGTAAATTAAACAGAAAACTCAAGATTTTTGTCATTTAGTAGCCCAATGAGATTGATTAACTACTAAACTTGAGCTTTGAGATCATCTTTTTTGTTGTCATCCTTTTGCATCCTTCTCAAAATAGAAAGTACTAATATCCGCAAGCCCTTCTCTTTACCCTCCCTTTTTTGTATCCCTAAATCCACCTAATAGATTTGGTAATCATAAGGTGTCACTTCCGATTCCAACTTATCTAACAGAGGGAATACTATGTTAGCTAGATCCTATTTCCTTGTTCCTCCATTCAGATGGTATAAATACTTTGAGCCTTATTTTTTCTTCTTCCAGGAGACTAGAAGGCCTCTAATAGTGCTATCAAGCTTGGCTCTAGAGTCTCTACATACATCCTATGCCTTTTCTTGATAGTCTTGTTTAAGAACATTGGTATTATAGTAGAAGTTTCTTTGAGAGGAGTCGAAACTATCCTCATGCCCTAGGAAGTACCAATGTTTGTATCTAACTCTTCTTCTATTTTCTTTTCCTCTTCCCAAGCCTTTTTTTGGTGTAATTCCTCACTTCAAGGTCCATCCTTAACATCTTTCTCTTTTTGGTTGGATTCCTTTTCAACTTATTCTTGTCTCAATACATGTTCTCATGAAACATGCTTAGTTGTGTGAGTTATTTCTTTATCCACTTCTTCTAGTAACACTTCTACATTAACATCAAGTTGGACATTCCTAAAAATATCACCTATATCTTTAATCACTTCCTCTTCTCTGAGAGGCTCCTTTTTAACACCCTCTTCCTCAATAATGGTTTCAATAGGGACTCCTTCAACAAGGGGAAATCCAATTGTAGGAAGGGGAGTAGTTGGTAATGGAGGATGAGGTGGTGGTATAGGTACACTTTTTTTTGGTGATGGAGGAGGACTAGGTAATGTAATCTCATGAGGAGGGGTAGAGGATTAAGCCTCTTTAGTTTCTTGCTGGGCCACTCTTTCTCTAGCTGTGACCCTTGTTCTCCTTCTATAGAGATTTTTCCTTTTGGTTCATCCTCTTCCAAAAAAAAAATGTTAATAGGCCCTTTTTCTTTCTTCCTCTTTCTTTCTTCTCTAGTAGGGTCGCTCTTGTCTCTTTTCTTTGCTATAGGGGTGATGGAGGAAGTTTTTTCATGCTCTTTCTTCATAGTTACCTTGGCTGAAGTTTCCCCTTCCTTTTCCTCAACCAATTTTAGCTTCTCCAAAGGTTTGGCCATGGAAAAAAGGTGTAGTCAACCAACATTGAGAGGATTCCACCACCTATTGAGACATGTCCTTTATGATGTCATTTTCCTTTACTGAACAATCTGCATTAAAAGAGGAACAATGGAGATCTTATGGGAAACATGGCAACATGGGATGGATCCAAAACCTTTCCATATTCTACTTGTATTTTAGGTATCTTAGCCTTTAAGAAATTTCTAATCAAAACATTTGTCAACTAACAATAATCTTTTAGTCTCACTTCAAATTTTTCCTCACAATTTTCCTAATGATCCTCCAATTTGAACTCATTGATGAATTATGCTCCCATCACCTTGCTGATATTCCCAATGGAGTCAAATCTTCCCCGAGCATCTTGGTACAAATTAAAACTATAACTTGGCATTTCAATTTCTTCATTCTTGGAATTCTATGTATTAGCACAAGAACACACTCCTATTTGAATTGGGAAACTATATCCATTCTTTCGTTTCCCCGCAATGAGTTGTTGTACTTCAATGATTTTCCTACAAACCTCCAACAAAAGTAGCTTGTCTAAAGGATACCTTGGAAGTTTATATGGCATATTGTAGAAACCTACCACTCTGATGTAAGTAAATGTTTTTTACTAGTTGAACCAATACCCAATATCTCCAATTAATTTCATATCCTTAAGGGATATCCTCCAACAAAATTCTCCTTCCAAGCCTTTAATTATCATGTAAATAAAATTATCATTCATAACACCAAAATAGTGGAAACTTTCCTCCAACTCCAACTAGGGGTAATGTTGATAGATGGCGATTACACATAGCTCATAACTTCCAACCTTGGTGACTCCTAAATATGAGGCATGTGACACCAATAGATACACAAGGTATGATGTCATGAAGAAATTGGTGGATGAAAGGACATTGCACATTTGGTCATGGCTGTTGTTACTGATAAGGTGTGCACAATCAATTTTCCTTTTGTGAGAAGAATTTATAATCTTGATGAATCTTAGCATAGAAGGATAAAGATCCTTTGCATTAGGTTGATCAAACACCTGAGTTAATAACAAAATCAGGTCCTTGACATCTTCTTTATACTCACTTCGGTGGTGTATTCTTACTAATTTGTATGCATCCTTTCTAGGTTTCTCCAATAATTTGTCATTTATGTATCTTAAGTTATCAACTAGAGCATCATCAAAGTACTTGATGGCCCTTTTCATATCCAACACTTCATATTCAAAATGAATAGGGATTCTAAAGTCTCTATCTATCATCTTCAGAGTCAAGTCCAACACAATCTCTCCATTGGCCCCTCTAATCTTTTGGGTCTTGTGGTTGTAGTGTTGAGCACATGTCAGAAATAGTTCTAGAGATTACATTGTAACTAGGAAAGAAGCAACCTCCACCATTCTATAATTAGCAAGATCCCTTTCCATTGAGGTCCTTGTACTAGTATTATTTATCCTTCTTTTGAAATCATCCATATTGGCATGCCCTAGGTTTGTGTCACCAATCTCATTGTAAGTAGAATACATTTTTGAAGGTGAATGGTAACCTTTTATTGATACTTCATTTCCTATAGATCTTTTAGATCCATATCTCTTGCAAATACCAATACCATGTATTAACATTTTCATATATTAAGAAGAGAAAACCTACAAAAAAAGTCATGTTAGACCATATCAACTTTTTTTTCAAGGTTATAACTTTTCTAGAAGGATTTATATAAAAGTTTCAAGGATTGGCCTTTGGGCTTACCCCTTACTCTTTACTACCAGCATCTACACTTAAGCATTGGATTCTTTTATTTTTATCAACTTCGGGTATCAAGGATCAGGGATCCCTCATACCCATTACTCATAGAATGAGTTTCCTTTGTTAAGTTCAAGCTTATAGATTATCAGACATTAGAGATATCATTTACCCTTTTCTTATCAATAAAATATCTTAGAGCCAATGCTTCTTTTCTCAACTAGGTGTTAGAGACTGGAGATCCCATTTACCCTTTACATTTTTTCATTGGTATTGATTAAATGGTATCTCTCATAAATTTTGAAACTCAACTTGTGTTGAGTCTTTGAAGTTTTAAGGAATGAAATTAAATTAAAAAGAAAGGGTATCATAATTATAACATTCAAAAGGCATTTTGGAAATTTATAGGGCTATAATCAAACATTGGTGTTTTGTCATATTTCGGGGATCGAGCATACTCCTTATTGCTTGCACCTCTATAAGGAATTCAGTAAGAAGTATCCCTGATGTCCAAAGTTCAAAAATATTAAGCATTTATTCTAATGCAAGATCGATCGTTGGTGGTTAGAGTTTCTCCTTTCCTTATGCAAAAGATTTAAAGTTTGAAGCAAGGAACAACTGCAATGCTTGACACCTGAGGGTTATTAATCTTAACTCATCCATATTTTTAACAAGGAATAACCCTCAAGGAACCTCGAGGTCTGATGATCGATGATGATATCATAAACATAATTGGTCAATGTGTTAAAAAGACACTTGATTTGGTAGGGTAAAAAGATCCAAAAATGGAAAGAACAAAAAAAAAAACAAATGCAAAAAATATCACAAATAGAAGAATACCAAACCAAATTGAGGGAAAGAAAAAAAAATGAAAAATAGAAATAAACCAACAAAACCCAAACCCACAACACAAACCCACGTTACTCAAGATAACCAATCAAAGAAATTTATGAAGCGAGGCCATTGAAATCATCCAAATTGGAATAGTGCGAGAGAGTACAAGGGAAACAAGATGAAGACCAATGAAGCTGAGGTGACATGAGCACACAATGAACCAAGAAGATGAACATGAGAAAACAACAACAAGAAAGCACCACCATGAAACTTGGTGCCCTGATGCTAAAACAAAAAATAACCAATGATTGCAATGACAAGATCCCAAATGCAAGAAAATTTGTAGAGCTCAACTAAATGTGATTTTATTGAATAGGAATTTTGTTAAATGAGGAAGATCCTAACTTAACACCCCTATGTAGCCATATTGATGGAACATTAAATGTAGGGGAATGGCATTTACATTAGGTGGCATAGTGTTAAATCTAGTGGCATTCATTAAATTTGAAATGGTTCAACATTAAATTCAAAGTAGTCTTGAGATCACACAATAAGACATGATGTGATGTGCATGCAAAATGAGGTGTTGTCAACATACATCACCGATCGAGCACAAATGGAAAGAAACCAACCTAGTGATGATGTCACAAACAACACCAAGGATAAAAAACCACAAATCAAGGGATATGTCAGAGGTCGAGCACAACAAGGAAGGTATACCCTTTCTTGGTAGCCTAACACTTGAACTCTAAAAGACAACAATAAAAAAAGAAAAACACAATAGGGGAAAGAGGAAAACAAAAGAAAATAAAACACAAGGGGAAATGAAGATAAGAAAAATAGAAAATGGAGGGGGTCCCCATTTCACCTAAAGAAAAAGGGGCACGTGTGTGAAGGTACAAAAAATAGTAACCTACAAACAAAATGCTCGAAGAGAATTTCCATCTTCAAATATTTTCAACAAGCTTAAACCCAAAGATATCACAAATTTAATATTAAACAATCAAAGTCCATATATATCCCAGTATTTGGCCAATTTCACCCTTCTCAATAATTTTTTTAAATCTCGAAGTGTGTGTGTGAGGTTTATTCATTTGGAAAGCAAGTATCTATTAAACATAATAACAAATAGATCAAGACCATTTATTTGATCTTTCCTTTCTCCTAGTTATGTTATTAAACTTTATTTTCTCTATCTCTTCTACTATCTAGGTGTCCATATCCCTAATGGAGATACCTTTGATTTCCTTAAACATATCTCTACTACCAGCTAGGGGTCAATAGCCTTGATAGAGGCCATTTGAATCATGTAAGGAAAGCAGAGGTGTGGAAGCAACTTTCCTAACATCAAAACCACAGGGGAGTAAGTAGGCAGTACTTTTAATTTTCTAACTACAATCCAATTAAGACATACATGCAAGATCTATAGAAACAGAGAAGATACTCAAAGATAATGAACAACAAATTTATGTGGGAAAACCCTTTCAGGAAAAAACCCACCACACCAACTTGAATCTCTTTGTATTACAGTAACAAACTATTACATACAATTCAAAGATGCAACTCTCTGGTTATCAGTTCTCAGTAGCTACATTCAAATGCTCATTCAGTTACAGAATAGATCTCAACAATTTGATTTTCTCATCGTCCCAGTCTCAATAGAATTGATCTGCTTTAAACTAATCACATTCTGATTTTTCCATCTGTGCATCCTTATCCGCTAGATCTCCATTCAAAAAAAGTTTCCATGCCGATATAGATTTTTCCCTGCAAGATGTTTTTCTCTAGTGTCGAAGCAGTTACAAAAATCCAACTGTCATTCAATTTGAAAAATTGTTTCCTCTGATTGGTTTAGTGGGATGCCACATAGGATGGTCACACAGTCAATTGCATTCAAACTTTTTTGGCATATCGGTGAGACACTCACAGTGTCTCCCCGATGCCACAAATTTTCTCTATTGATATCGGCTTTAAGTCTCCAGCAGTTAGAAAGACAACAAAAAAGTTATACCAAAACCATCGATGTCCATTTTGTTCCTATCGGCAAAGGTTTCCCTTATCGGTGAGACTCATATCGAATGCATAAGTCACAACGACCATCGAAAAGACACTTCGTTCTCACCAATACCTCATGTCGAGTTCACAAGTCACACTGATGAGGTTTCCATTTGGCGAGACATTTTCTTTTTGGAGAGACTCATATCGAAGTCTTTAGTCACAGCGATGAGCTATTCCTTTTGGCAAGACATACCAATCTTGCCAAGACTTTCTGTCGACAACCTTATGTTACTCTAAAGCCTTTCACCTATCGGCAAGACCCCCATGGTTTTGGTGAGACGTCATACCAAAACAAAGCTTCCACCGAAAGTTACACTGTCGCCAAGACTCGTGTCTATCACCGTGACCTTTCTCCAAGCTCCCTAAGTCTTACCAAAGACTTACTATCAGCAAGACTCATGACTTTCGCCAAGACTTCTTAGTGAAGTCTTTTGTCACTATGA
The DNA here is from genome assembly GCA_007258455.2 of Sequoia sempervirens. NCBI lineage: Eukaryota > Viridiplantae > Streptophyta > Pinopsida > Cupressales > Cupressaceae > Sequoia > Sequoia sempervirens. The sequence goes on along the minus strand of VDFB02049217.1, from coordinate 16,128,776 downwards.
AGACCATGAGACATCTCCCATCAGCGTGACCTAACCAAGTCACCAGGACTTCCCAGCGAAGTCATTTGTCACTGCGAAGAACTCCTGTCAGCGTGACCAAGCTGCATCGTTGAGACATCTCCCCATGAACTCTGTGTTACCCTGATAGCTTTAAGCTATCAGTGAGACATCCACCAATCACCGGGACCTCTCCCCTACACCTGAGTTAGCCTGATAAGATCACACTGTTGCCCAAAGAAATCCATTCGCCAAAAGGTCATGCCGAATGCTGAAAGTTATAGCGATAGTCTTGTCGGAAAGACATCAACCCTGTCACGCCGATATGAACATTTTAGATTTTTAGAACAGTTAGTCAGCCAGACATTCATGATGTCACATCGACTTTTCCTTCAAGGAGTTTCTTGTCAGTAAGAATTGAGGCATATATTCCAACAAATCATCCTTTTTCATTAATATATTTTTCTCTCTTTTTTGTTTTCTAGGTTATCACCTAGTATTGGGTTGGGAATCACTGTGGTTACTAAGAAATACAATACCTTTTGTATTTTCTTAAACCCATAGATCACTACATTTCATTTCTCTTATGATCCTGATTCTTTAATGTTTATAAGTGTTGAGATCCAAGCAACCAAATTCCAAGAATAGTTGTCCTTATACATCAAATAAGTAAAGACTAAATTTTAATAACATATTTGTTGCAAGTATGAGTAGTTGGTGTTGTCATTGATGTAACAAGCTTGTGTTTTCATTGATGTGAACTATATGAGAAGAATATTGTTGCAAGAGTATGTGTTATTTCATTGGTTATGCTTTGATTAGTTGCATGATGTTGTCATGAGTAAGATACTAGTTCCAACCTCTAGTTTTACTTTGATAAGCTTCTATCTATGGTTGAGGAAGTGATGAAGGTAATAGGGATGTCCTCTTAGTGCTTGGTTTCCAAGTTCTTTTGAGAAAAATTGATAAAAGAGGTAATAGTGAAGTTTCCATGTGTTCTAGGTTGAAGATATGCCTATGAATTTTAGATATGTCTAGAAGAGGTGTATAGAGGAATTGTATTAATAATTTGGTGAGCTAGATCATTGTGTAGAAGTTGTGTTCAATACCGTGTGAATGGTGTATTGTAGAGGTGTCTGGGAGAATTTTTTTTTCTTTGTCTCTCTATATTTTAGTTTTAGGTCTTACAAATCTAAAGATGTGTTGATAGTTTTGGTATCTTTCTTCAGTCAAATTTGTTCAAGGTTTGGTGCTTCAAAAGTTAGTTTCTTAAGTTGTAATGTATGATAGAGTTGTTTAAATATGTTGGGTGTGTGTATTCCTCAAGTGAAACATGTTGTGAAGGATTTTGTTGGATTTCATGGTGTTAATGGGATATTCCAGGTTATGTTCAGGTGACATTTATAGTCAATGAGTTGTTGAATCAAAGAAAATGTGTAGTTAAAAGTTTAATGGTGTTTACATAGGTAATGACCAACCTTGGTGTTTACATTAATTGTGGTAGAGATTTATTGTTTTTAGAAGCATGTTGCAGCATGGTGTTATAGATTTTGGTCCTAGATAAGAAGTGGTGTGGTCCACCTTCATTTCTATCTGCTATGGAAGCATTTTGGTGTCAACCTAATTTAAATTTGCATAGTTGAGGTGCATAACTGACCTTGGAGAATTTTTTCATGGTTTAAGGTGATATAAATATGAGTTGAGTTGTTGAGGGATGTGAAGATAGATGTTTATGATGTAAATGATGTGAATTGTAGAGTGTTAGAGTATGCATTTGAGAAGTGTAGTGCAAGCTTTCATGTGTTAGACTATTGGATGCAATGAGAAAAAGGTGTCTACAATTCTTTAGAGAGACTAGGAAGGTGTTGGTGATATTGTGGTGGATTCCTTTGTTACATTGAGATGGATTTCTCTATGTAACACTCTTCTATTATGTCAGTGATCCTTTCTTTCTTTCTTTGGGCAGTGAGCTCTCCAGTAGTGAGCCCTTTGTATTTGATGTTGATATTACTTTATATTGTGATCTAACCCTTACCGTCATTTTTCCCATCTTGTGTTTTCCATGTAAATCTAGTGTTCTCTTGTACATGATGTTGATTTTATTCAATTTTTGTTATTTTATTTTCCTGCTAAATCATTATAATAGATTAAGGTTTAATTGAATGAATGTGAATTTGAATATTTGTGAGGGTTTTAAGGTAACACTAATTCATCCCCCTCTTATTTTTCTTATGCATTCAATAATATTAGTGAACCTTGAAACTAAAAAAGGAAAAGATTTGAAAACATAAAAAATCAATGACTCCTTTCACAGTGGATACTCAGGCCTTTTCCCATAAGATCCCATAAACATAGAAAAGAAAAGGGGGGAAACAAGAAAGGCCACAACAACAAGAAAAGAAAACAAAAAAAAGGACAAAAAAAAGAAACAAAAAAAACCTAAATTATCTATTTACATGAAAGAGACAAACTCTTCCCTAAGATCCAAAATATTGTTTAAGAAAGTACCCACTAATAGGAAATCAAACAAGTTCTTCAATCATCATACTGATCCTAAAAGTGTTCTCCCCCATAATCTCAGAGATTTGGTAAGGGCCTATCTAAAGTTTATCAAATTTTGAATGACTCATTTTCTTTTCATTGGAATTTTCCCATAATAGGGAAAGGTTTGAAATCCTGAAGGCCTTAATTTTGGCTCTTTTATGAAACCATCACTTGATCATAGCCTAGTGTTTTGATACATGTTCTAGTGTAGTTGTACAATTTTCATCTGAATCAAGCCAATTCATCAACCTAATTTGTAATTTTTCATGTATTTCCAAATAAATTTACATAAAATTCAACATTGGGATTCTAAGGTTCTGTTAGAACTGTAAAAATCTGATGTTTTTACATGTTGATTTTACTCATATATTTCCATATTGGTCCTACCGTGTGCATATTTTACCCTTATTTTTCCATATTGCCCCATTGGATCCATCGGGTCTTTCATTTTTTTTACATTCTGGTTCCTATCGACGTGGGAATACCATTGTCTCCCTGACCCATTGTGCGTTTTCTACTAACATGAGTCTGTGTTGCCTTTTGGCAAGACTCATTTGATGTCACAACGATCAAAAATTTCTTGTAGCCGCCATTCGGCAGGAGTTCTTCATGGTCTCGGTGATAATGGTTGATTCACATTTCGGCAGGAGTCTGGTCGTCGATATAATGTTTCACCAAGTGCTTTATGTCTCAGCGACAAACTTGAATGTGGCTACATCAGTATGAGTTGTGGCGTTGGTACGATGTCCCAACAAATTCTTGGGGTCTCAGCGACATGCACATTATGGATTCACTTCGGCCAAACGGGTTACTTTCGGTGTGAAGTTACAACGAGTTTCTTTTGTCACACCAACCAGTGGTGGAAGAATTTCCATATCGGAAAAGGGTCTCAACTTCAATATTATGTCATTGCGAGCCTGCCGGGTCTTGCCGACAATGTTTTATGAATGGATTTCGGTGAAAGGTTGGCATTCTCTCAGCAATCGTGTGTGCTTAGGATGTTTTAGTATGACTTTTTTGATTCTCTGGGACCTCTCCCCAATTTTGAATTGTCTTGTCGAAAGCTAATGAGAGGTGGCTTTCAGTGAGAGGTTAGTTGTGTCTCGCCGACAAACAGCATAATGGGATGCGATATCGGTATGAGTTAAGGTTCTTGATAAGAGGTCTCGGCGAGTAACCTTCGGTCTCGCCGATGGAAAATAGTGAAGGACCTTGTCAGCGAGAGTGTGTTTTTATCTCAGCAACTTAGAATGGAAGATGACTTTCGGTGTGACATAGTGTGCTCTATGAAAGGTCTTCCCAAGAGCGATATGTTATGGTGACAAGTTTGATCATAGGGGCTCTCGACAAAACAAAGGCTTGTCTACATGAGGTTTCCCCGATATCATAAGGTTATAGTGACACTCAAGGATGGTTGGGGTCTTTAGGTATAACAAAGTAATTTTCAAGAGGTCTCTTTGATACCATTAAGTCATAGCAATAATGAATGAAAACAAAAGCCCGTCTCGGTGAGAAAGACTCTTATGTCTCAGCGACTGAAACAAATATAACATAAATGTGATCTCAGTGAAACAAAGTGTAATCTATACGACATCTCCCCTAATCCGATGGGTCACGGCGAATGCGAGCACAGTGAACATAGGAGGATAGTGATTAACATTATAATTTCCTTCGGCATACTACTGCATTGTCTTAGTGACCGGTTCACTAATGATTAATAAAATACAAATCTTGTGGCCGACAGGTTGATGCTTGAAGACCATTGTAGGCCGACATAATTTGAGCCCAAATTTTGTGCTGGGTCGACATGTGATTCCAATGTGATATGTTTTCTCATGCTAGTGTATAAATAGGCTTCCTATGATTGTAATTAAGGAACCAGTTATTATATTATTCGATACACTGCAAGTAGATATAGTAGAATAAAGTTATCAAATCAGAGACTATTGTTGCATGATTTCAGAATGGAGGTATTTATGAAAATCAGTTGATGTTGCTGCATTTTTATGGTGCCAATTATTTGTTGAATCTAATGAAAGTATTGTTAAGTTGTCTCCAAGATGGATTCTTTCTGATTATTTAAATTGATATAACAAGTTTGTATTCAATTTATCAGTGCACATTTACTGTACTTGTGTGATTGATTGATTGGTTCTTTCAAGTAAAGACTAAATCCTTTTATTTAATCACTATAATCAGAGAGATTCATTTGGATTATTCAAGTAGAGCTTAGTAATTATAGAATTGCATGTTTATACTAGTTGTAAACAGATTATATGCCAAATAATTTGAGTTTTCTCGAGAGAAGTGTTGCTCATCTTGATCTCATTTGACTCCGCATACCCAATAAAGCACTAGTATATGCATGTCATCATTTTGAACTCATTCAATTTCTTTATATCTGTTAATTCAACATTTTCGGATTTAGATCAGAATATTGTTATTGTTTTCAAGTTGAATTTCATTTGTTCACCTCCAATTTCCATTATGAAAAAATTGGTTTAAGGAGATAATCACAAGCTAAGTCTACACTATTCAGAGAGGTACACCCACCTAGGTTTAGTAGCACCTAAAGAGTAGAAGGTTGAGTCCTCTTGACCTTGTCTGTTACCCTGAAGCGTATCAAGAGATTGGAAGCCTCTTGAGGCATCTTTCCTGCATTTTTGAGAGCTAATAAATTGGAGACTTTTCTTGGGAGCACAATTAGAATCAAGGCCTTAATCATAGAGTCAGGAACTTGATACAGACTCCACTGGGAATAAGAAGCATTAGGTGTTTTCTTACTTTTGACAAAAAGTGAGTGGCGACTCTGACAGAAATTTTGCAGTTGTTCAAACATGAATGGAAGAAGATCTCAGTACATGGGAGGTCATACTGGAGCTCCCTCTAGCAATAGTAAGTGGACGCACAAAGATGACAAGGTGGATAAAGGAAAAGGAATAAGTGAGGACATGTGCATAATAGACAAAGGAAAAGTGCCAAGAGCACATGGTGAAACACATAATTGCTATGATATGTGGAGAGATGATTCAAGTGCATAACTTTGTACCCCTGAGGATCAAAGAAATCCTTTCCCTTCTCTTGATCCTCAGAAACAGGCTAAGTTTGAAGTTGCACTTGAGGCTGAACGAATTCAAATTCAACACGAATATGATCAAAAGATGGAGAGTAACCAAAATGTGTTTATTAATCATGAGCTTCCTGAGGAAGTAAAAGAAAATTTTGAATTACAAAGGAAGAAAATAGAGGAATTAGAGGCTAAATTGTAGAAAATTCAAGTTACTGATGAAATAGCTGATTGCCCTCCAAAGTATGTACCACCTCATAAACAAGGTAATCTTGGTGCAGGGTCTTCAAATCCACCAGTGTCCCCTCACCATCAGACAAGGAATCACTATAAATAGCCAAATCATCCACCTCATATTCCCACACAACATAAAGGTATGCATCCACCTCCTGGTCAATCTTTTATCCCACAGCATAATGCACAGTACAATAATCCCATGCACCAGCATTAGTGTCCACCCATTCCTCCCCCTCACCAGCATACAACCATGATCAGAAAGTTTGATTTAACAGGTTTTCAGTTATACCCTTACCCTATGGATGGCAGTTGGAGGGGTATGGTGCCCAAATTTACATGGAGTAATGCAATCACTGCTGAAGAGCATTTAAGGAGTTTCCACATTTTCATCCAAGACATAGATGTGCCATATAAAGAATTACACATGAAGCTATTTATGATGTCACTTCTTGAAGATGCTAGGGATTGGTTCAACAGCTTGCCAGCATTCTCAATTAATTATCTTCAAGTATTCCAGGACCAATTCCTAGAACAATATGGGAATCAAAATGCACTAGATGTAGCTCTTCATGAACTAATGTGAATTCAGAAAAATCAGAATGACTCAATTTATGATTTCAACCGAAGATTCAACAAGTTGCGGACTAAGGTACCTCCTGGATCAAGGTTTCCAGACTCTGTAGCTTTGAGTGTCTATTTAAATGCATTTGATCCTAAAATAGGGTATGAACTAAGAAATATATTTCCAAGAGATCTGGCTAAAGCTTAGAAGATAGCACTGACAATTGAAAACAACAAGAAGGTTGCTGGTATAATCAGTAAGAGAGACAAACCTAGGCCTCCTCATCAAAGCAATAATTATCAGTACAGATAGGAGAATACATACATAAATGAGAATAGAAATGAGAGGCCGAGGTTGCATGAGATGCCTTATAATACAGACTAGAAGGATGGAAAACCTATAACAGTTAGGCCAAGAAACAAAGAGACTCCAGATCCATTGAGTAAGAAGGGAACTTATATGGTGAGTAATAATTATTTTTGTTAAACTTGTGATAAGCCACATTCCCTAGACTATTTTGTTGTAGCCCAAAGGATGCAGGAAGAGGGAATGTTGATGGAAAATAATGGAGAAGATGGAGAAGATCACAAAGTATATTTAATTTCAAGCACTTTTCACCATGTGGAAGAGAGGTACTCATCTTTTGAGGATGAAGGGTATGAGTATGATGTCTCAAATTAAGGGTATGAGTATGATGTCTCAAATTAGAAATATAATGTCCACATGGCTGAATAGTAGGTCTTTTATGATTCTGATGAAGATTATATTGAGCCACATTCTATTGAGACGCCTGCTCAATGCAATGTGAGGAGAATTACTGAAGATGAAATAGAAAAAATAATTGTAGCTACAGTTGAGGAAGCAAGGAGTAAATATTAGTTGAGAAACATAATAGTAAATGAGAAGGATGGCGTTCCTGGGGGAATATTTATGAAGGATCAAAAGGAAACACAAGGAACTATGAAGAAGTCAGAAAAGAGATTGCCTGATAAAGATGAACAGAAGCCTGTCCAAAAATAGGAAGTTAAGGAGGAAGTGAAGGAATTACATAAAGAGACACAAGCGCCTAGCCAACCTAATAAAATAGAAAAGGAAGAAAACAAAGGAGATGCACCAGAACTGAAGAAGACTGTTAAGGTGGAGAACTCTTCTTTTGACTTCACTCAGGCATTATCCTAGGTAAAAATGTTTGTTCCTTTGCTTGAAATGATGAAAATAAAAGAATATAGGGACACTGTTGTTCAATTGATAACAAGTGGAAATGAAAAGCATATGAATTTTGAAAACAAAATAGCTATTAAAGCAGTCAGTAAGCAAGAGAAGGTTAATATCCCAGAGGTTTGTTTGGGTGATGTATTAACAACTCCCCCTCAAGTGGATCCTTTTTTCACTACATTTCTCATAAACAACAAACTGCTGAGAAATTGCATGATAGACTCTAGTGCTGCTATAAATATCATGCCAATAGGAGTTATGAAGTAGCTTGGCATGTGGGTTGATACATGTGAAGGGAAATGCTATGCAATGGATAATAGACTGGTTCCTATGGTAGGCATTATGAGAGGAATTGAAGTCAAGCTGGCTACTTATCCACAGTTGGCTTATAATATAGATATCACAGTGATTGATACTCCTCTACAGTTTGGTATGCTTCTGTCAAGACAATGGACATCAGCAGCTAGAGGAAATGTCTAGTTTGATTTATCTTATGCTACTATTCCAGTGAATGGTCAGGAAGTCAAGTTGTATAGAGAGCCAAGAATGAACCAGCTTGTTGACTATGTACCACAAGATCAGATCAATTGTTTTTGTGATGTTGATCTTGGAAGTTTTAAGATTGAATCTACCTAGCCAAAATTAATCAATAGTGATCCAATTGAAAAGCTTGTGGCACAAAGTTGCAATGAAGTGTGGAAGATGTATTTTGATGGAGCATGCAGCCAAGAAGGTAATGGCACTAGGATTTTTTTTGTTTCATCTGAAGGTATTACATTTAAATATTCATTTCTGTTAGCATTTGAATGTACAAACAATGTGGCGGAATATGAAGCTTTATTGATAGGATTGAACATAGCTGTGAAACATAAAATCAAGCTGCTTGCAATTCTGGGTGATTCTGAGTTGGTTGTTTCACAAATTAAGTCGAAGTATGCAGCAAAGCACAAAAGATTGAAGCAATATAGGAATGTTGTATGGGACACAATTGAGTTGTTTGATGCCTTCTCAATTGAGTGGATTGACATATCAAAGAACATAATGGCTGATTTTTTAGCAAATGTGGCACTGAAAAGAGATGATATCACATTGGCTGGGGTATCATGGATTGAGTTCAAAACAAGGCTTGTTGTTCCTAACAACATTTACAATTGGTAGGTCTTCGATGATGATACTAATATTTTGAAATTCCTCAATTGTATAGATCAGTATGAGGCCTAGGAAATTGATTTCAATGCTTTTGTTGAAGAAGTGGATGGGAAGCAAACAATGTTTGGAAAAGAGATCTTGTAGCTCAAGAAAAATAAGCTTCCTAAAGGCTTAGTGGCACTAGAAAGGATGTATGATGGAAATGATCGATCTCTCATGAAGCAAACACCAGTCAGAAGGGAAGATGTTGAAGAAGTCAACCTAGGGACTGAAATAGCACCAAGAAAGGTGTACATAGGCAAGAAGATAAGCCCTACAATTAGAAGAATGCTGATAGAGTTATTGAGAAAATACAAGCATGTCTTTGCTTGGTCATATGAAGATCTGAAAGCATACAGGGAGGATTTATTTCAACATGAAATACCATTGAAGCTAGATGCTAAACCTTTCATACAAAAGAAAAGACCCATAAACCCAACACTGGAGCCTAAAATGCAAGAGGAACTGACAAAGCTCAAAGATGGAGGAATTATCAAACCAATCAGGCACTCAACTTGGATTTCAAATTTGGTTCCTATGAGAAAGAAGAATGGTGATATCAGATTGTGTGTGGACTTCAGAAATCTGAACATGGCATCTCTCAAAGATAATTATCCTCTACCCAATATGGAGGCTATATTGCATAAGGTGATAGGGTGTGAACTGCTATCCATGATGGATGGGTTTTCAGGGTACAACCAGGTTAAGGTCAAATAATTTGAGAAATATAAAACAACATTCACAACTCCTTGGGGAACGTATGTATACATAAGAATTCCATTTGGTCTCACTAATGCTGGAGAGACTTTCCAAAGAGCTATGGATGTGGCATTTGCAGATCTAACCAATCTTATCATGGTAGTGTACTAGGATGACCTGACTACTTATTCGAAGAGGGCTGAAGATCATGTGCAACATTTGGAAAAGGTATTTATTAAATCCCTTGAATATGGTATTAGTTTAAATCCAAAGAAATGTCATTTTGTAGTCACAGAGGGTAAGCTTTTAGGACATATTGTTTCAAAAGAGGGAGTTAGAATAGATCCTGAAAGGGTTGAAGCTATTAATAAAATCCCTATTCCCAAAACTGTTAAGGCTATACAGTCATTCTTTGGACAAATTAATTTTGTTAGATGATTTGTCTCTAACTTTGTTGAGATCATCAAGCCCATATCAAAAATGTTAAAGAAAGGACAGAAAATGGACTGGACTGCAGAAGCTCTAAATGCTTTTATATCTATCAAAAGGGCCATCAAGGAGGCTCTTGTTCTTAAGTCTCTAGATTTTTCCAAGCCTTTTTAGATATTTTCATTTGCTTCAATGCATACTATTGCTGCTATTATGTTACAAAAGAATGAGGATGGTCATGAACAGCCTGTGTCTTTCTTTAGTAAGTCATTACAAGGGTCTGAATTGAAGTATGATATAATGGAAAAATAGGCTTTTGCATTAGTAAAAGCCGCAAAAGCATTCAGACCATATCTTGATGGAGCAAAAGTAATTGCTTATGTCCCTCATGCAGCTGTCAAAGATATCTTAAAACAATCTGAAGTAACAGGAAAGAGATGCAGATGGATCAACAAGATTCAAGAATTTGACATGGAGATACAGATCACTAAGCTAGTAAGAGGTCAAGGCTTGGCTAGGCTGATGGCAGAATCAAATATTGAAGCAAGTCAAGTCTGTAATGTAGAAGAAGAGACTGCAATTGCAAGCATTGAGCACACTCCTTGGTATAACGATATCATGCATTATCTTAAATACACGAACTATCTAGATGGATTGAGTGACAACCAAAAGAGAACTTTGAAGTTGTAGGCATCAAAATATGTTTTCATGGATGGAGATATGTTTTGGAAGAATAGGGATGGTATACTGTTATTATGTCTGGATGAGTCATAGGCTAAGCATGTCTTGAGAGAAATGTATGAAGGAGTTTGTGGAGGACATTATTTAGCAAGGACAACTACACACAAAATTCTCAGGGTAGGTTATTATTGGCCAAAGGTTTTTAATGATTCTTTTACACATGTGAGAAAATGTGAGGCCTGCCAAAAGTTTTCTAGAAAATTGAAGTATCAGGGTGCTTTTCCACTCTGACCTTTGTGGGTTGATGCTCCTTTTCATTAGTGGAGAATTGATTTTATTGGAGAGATACAAGAAAATTCAAGTGGAGGGCACAAGTGGATACTAGTTGCCACTAACTATTTTACCAAGTGAGTGGAAGAAATCCCAACTAAGCAAGCCACAAGTAAGGTAGTGAATAATTTCTTGATGGGCAACATTATCACCAAATTTGGTACACCATTGAGATTAATCATAGAAAATGGGATGTGTTTCAGATCTGATGAGTTCAGAAGCTTTTGTGACACATATGGCATTACTATTTCTTATGCAGCCCTTTATCATCCACAAGCTAATGGAAAAGCAAAATCTAGCAATAAAAGTCTTTTGAAGATTATAAGGAGAATGCTAGGGCAGAACAGGAAGGCTTGGGATTCAAAATTGAAACTGGTTGTGTTGGCTGATAGGATCACTGTGAAAAAGGAAATTGGAAAATCCCCATTCGAATTGGTGTATGGAACACAAGCCAGGATGCCTTTGCAGAATTTGTTACCAGTCTACAGGTTTGTCCTTCAAGAGGATTTGGATGTTCTTGAACCTATGAGGAAAGAATGGAACAATTGGATGAACTTGATGAAGTAAGGAGAGTGGCCCAAAGTCAAAACATGAAGTTACAGACATAGATGAAATATCTATTTGACAAGAAGGAAAAGGATAGAAAATTTGAAGAGAATTATTTGGTACTAATGTGGAATGCAAGATGTCAGGAGAAAGGAAAGCATGGTAAATTTGAAGCCTTATGGCTAGGACCTTTTGCTATTGTTGGAAAGAAGGGTGAAGACTCATACTATCTACAGAACATGGCTAGTGAAGATCAGGAATTGCTTGTTCATGGGTAATTCTTGAAGCTTTTCTTCTCTTGAGCAACACAGAGGATTAAGGGTTGCCAATGCATGGACAACTCTTGCTCATCCTCTTTAAAATTATTTTCCATGCACAGTAGTTTAGGATTTTTTCCATCTCCATTTCACTTTCATTTTCCATTCATCTCCATTTTTCATTCACTTTCCATTCACTCCCATTGCCATTCATTCCATTTCTGCTCATTGGTCTGTCCTTTGTTATGTTTGGTCTGCTCACCCAAATATTTGGATCCTTGCAATGATCTTGCTATCATTCATCCCCAGAAGGAGCCACTGTTAGAACTGTAAAAATATGATGTTTTTACATGTTGATTTTACTCATATATTTCCAGATTGGTCCTACCGTGTGCATATTTTACCCTTATTTTTCCATATTGCCCCATTTGATCGATCGGGTCTTGCATTTTTTATATATTTTGGTTCCTATTGGTGTGGGAATACCATTGTCTCCCTGACCCATTGTGTGTTTTTTGCTAACATGAGTCTATGTTTCCTTTCGACAAGACTCATTTGATGTCACAACGATCAAAATTTTCTTGCAGGCACCGTTCGACAGGAGTTCTTCATAGTCTTGGCGACAGTGGTTGATTCACATTTTGGAAGGAGTCTGGTCGTCGATATAATGTTTCACCGAGTGCTTTATGTCTCAGTGACAGGCTTGAATGTGGCTACATCAGCATGAGTTGCGGCATCGGTACGATGTCCTAGCAAATTCTTGGGGTCTCAGCGACATGCACATTATGGATTCACTTCGGCCAAATGGTTTTCTTTTGGTGTGAGGTTACAACGAGTTTCTTTTGTCACACTGACCGGTGGTGGAGGAATTGGAATATCGGGTCTTGGCTTTAGTATTATGTCATTGTGACCCTTTCGGGTCTTGCCGACAATATTTTATGAATGGCTTTTGGTGAAAGGTTGGCATTCTCTCGGCAATCGCGTGTGCTCAGGATGTTTCAGTATGACTTTTTTGATTCTCTAGGACCTCTCCCCGATTTTGAATTATCTTGGTGAAAGCTAATGAGAGGTGGTTTTTGGTGAGAGGTTAGTTGTGTCTCACCGACAAATAGCATAATGGGATGCGATATCAGTATAGTTAAGGTTCTCGATAAGAGGTCTCAACGAGTGACCTTTGGTCTCGCCGATAGAAAACAGTGAAGGACCTTGTCGGCGAGAGTGTGCTTTTGTCTCAACAACTCATAATGGACGATGTTTTTCGGTGTGACATAGTGTGCTCTATGAAAGGTCTTTCTGAGAGTGATGTTACGGCGACAAGTTTGATCACAGGGGCTCTCAACAAAACAAAGGCTTGTCTACATGACATCTCCCCGATATCATAAGGTGATAGAGACACTCAAGGATGGTTGGGGTCTTTCGATATAACAAAGTAATAAGCAAGAGGTCTCTCTGATACCATTAAGTCACAACAATAGTGAATGAAAACAAAATCCAGTCTTGGTGAGAAAGACTCTTGTGTCTCAGTGACTGAAACAAATATAACATAAATGTGATCTCGGTGAAATAGAGTGTAATCTATACGACATCTCCCCGACTCCGATGGGTCATGGAAAATGCGAGCACAGTGAACACGGGATGACAATGATTAACGTTATAATTGCCTTTGACATACTGTTGCATTGTCTTAGCGACTGGTTCACTGATGATTAATAAAATAAAAATCTTGTGGCCAACAGGTTGATGCTTGAAGACCATTGCAGGCTGACATAATTTGAGCCTGAATTTTGTGCTGGGCCGACATGTGATTCCAATGTGATATGTTTTCTCATGCTAGTGTATAAATAGGCTTCCTATGATTGTATTTAAGGAACCAGTTATTAGATTATTTGATACACTGCAAGTAGATACAATAGAATAAAGTTATCAAATCAAAGACTATTGTTGCATGATTTCAAAATGGAGGTATTTATGAAAATCAGTTGATGTTGTTGCATTTTTCTGGTGCCAAGTATTTGTTGAATCTAATGAAAGTATTGCTAAGTTGTCTCCAAGATGGATTCTTTTTTATTATTTAAATTGATATAACAAGTTTGTATTCAATTTATCAGTGCACATTTGTTGTACTTGTGTGATTGATTGATTGGTTCTTTCAAGTAAAGACTAAAGCCTTTTAGTTAATCACAGTAATCAGAGAGATTCATTTGGATTATTTAAGTAGAGCTTAGTAATTATAGAATTGCATGTTTATACCAGTTGTAAAGAGAATATATGCCAAATAATTTGAGTTTTCTCCAGAGAAGTGTTGCTCATCTTGATCTCATTTGACTCCACATACCCAATAAAGCACTGGTCTCTGCACTTCATCATTTTGAACTCATTCAATTTCTTTATATCTGTTAATTTAGCATTTTAGGATTTAGATCAGAATATTGTTACTATTTTCAAGTTGGATTTCATTTGTTCACCTCCAATTTCCATTGTGAACAAATTTCTTTAAAGAGATAATCACAAGCTAAGTATGCACTATTCAGAGAGGTACACCCACCCAGGTTTAGCAGCACCTAAAGAGTAGAAGGTTGAGTCCTCTTGACCTTGTCTGTTATCCTGAAGCATATCAAGAGATTGGTAGCCTCTTGAGGCATCTTGCGTGCATTTTTCAAAGCTAACAAGTTCATTGGGATAACCAAATCTACACTGTAGACTAACTGATAGGGGAAGTCCCTAAATATGTTTTAATGCTAGTTTGATCAGCCCATAAATCAAACTTAACATGGGAGTGCTAATCCTTCATGTTTTTATCCAATAGTTTCTTTATCAACCCTATTAAGTTTTTATTTTTAGATTCAACCACTCTATTACCCTAGGGATAATAATTTGATGAATAATTAATAATAACACCATGCTCAAATTCCCATTGCATTAATTATACTGAAGAGAAGGAATGGTCATTATCACATACCAGTGTGGAAGGCATTCCAAACCTAGTCATGATTTGATCTTCTAGAAATTTGATAACAATGTTAGTAGTGCACTATCTACAAATGACCACTTCAAACCATATCGTGTAGTAATCAGTGTTGGGAAAATGTGTCTCAACCTTGCAATTATATATGTTTTTTTTTTATAGGATGTATATATATTTATATATATATTTCCTACTTACATCGATAGGTGTATATAATGACAACAAGGAGCAGAATGTGAGTGTGTTAACTTTTTCAGGAAACTTCCAGAATGGCCAACATACATTAAATAATGATATATTATAAATCTAGACCATTCATAATTTAGTTTTAGATCTAACCATGTGGATATTTTTTGGCATGTCTTTCCCTATAATGTAACTCTATTTTATGAGGGTGTTGTATTATGATGTGGTATAGAGAAGACGGTGATGTATTCTGAGAGTCTAATAGTGGTCATGTTGTCTCTTGATCTCTGAGTGGTGATAATCCTATAAGAATTTTTCTCTACAAGTATATTGTAATCTTTGTGACTGTTGAATAATATATTGGGCGGCTTTTGGAGTGTGGGGTTTTTCTCCCGAAAGGGTTTTCCCCACATAATTCATTGTGTCTTGGTATGCATGATATTTGTGTTGATTTCAATTTAAGTTTCTATAACTATTAAAGATATGTAAAATTTTGCATTATTCTCCTCTCATGATTAGTGTAGGAAGTTGTTTTGCTACCTTATCTTCCTTACAAGTGGTATTAGAGCTTGATCACCTTTGATTTTAGTTGTAGGTTGTTAAGTTATTTTGAACTAATCCAAATTTGACTAGGAGATTGTGCATAAGATAATTTTTGATCTTGTTGCAAGAATTTTTAAATGTCAAGTTCATTAGGGAGAATAGAGGTGGGGAAATTTTTTGGAAATAATTTTGAGATGTGGAAGCTAAAGATTGAGGATTTGTTGATAATGTTGCAAGTATGAGCACGTTTGGTGGTGTTGTCATTAATGTTGTCATTGATGTCAACAAAGTTTAGTATAATGTTGATTGTACATGTATAGTTGAGATGTTGTAAGTACATGGAGCTACCCTTATGATGTTGTAGATGTGCTGAATTGATAAGTCTCCAAGTGCTTTTTAGAAAATTAATAAAGAAAGTAGTCATAGTTTTGAATGTGTTTAGAATGTGCTTCGGTATGTGCTCCACGTATCTCCTGTGTTTATCCTATGCTTGTGTGGATCTAAAGGGTTTCTTTTGATGATCTGATGGTGATATCTACTGATTTGTAGCTTTTGGTTTGATGAAGTGTGAAATTTGTGTTCATCGGTGTGTGAACTATTATGGTAAAGTTAGCTTTCTATGACTGGGAGAAATGTTTCTACTCCATAGTACTTTGTTGTTCTATTTTAGATCTTGTGGATCTGTAATTTTTCTTATAATGATGTTCTCTTGGTTTTGGAAAATTTTTGCATGGTTTGGTGATCTGGAAGTCAACTTTTAGAGTTGTTGTATGTGTTTGCATAGTTCAGATTGATTGTGTTAGTGTAATTAATATTTAATTACACTTGCATAACTTTAACTACGTAATATTTGAATTCCTAGGTTAATTATTCTCATCCTTATCTTTTTGAGCTATCTTGTTGCTCAAGATAATATTAGGGTTATGCATACTTTCTTTTATAAAGAAAATGATCTCATGTAATTATGAATTCCTAAATAATAATATTTTGCACATATTTATGCAAAGCTCTTGCTTTTTTTGTTTTTCTCTTCTATGGAAGGCTTTTCTGGTTTGCATGTCTAATCTTGGTTTCTAACATGGTATCAGAGCTCTATGTTGTTTCCCATGCACTTTTTTTGGTATCTGTCCCAGGTTGATCATTATTCCATATTTGTCCTGATGGGTGTTTTGGAGATTACTTGGATGTTTTGGTAGTTGGAAGGGTGAAACTTGAGTATTTGCACTTTATTTTAGTACCACATCATTTTATTTTCTGTTTATGCATGTTTGCATTCTCTCCTTTTACAATCGTTGGGTTATTGTAATAAATGATCTGAGATAAAGTTCCATCAGGGAGGTTTCTTGCATAATAATCTGATTAGAGTGTGCATGCACTTTGATATTCATCTTGTTTTGATGACAACTCACATGGGTTATATACGATTTCTTAGTTTCTTTTGGTCACATCTTGCTCTTGCTTGACACATATTAGATTTACATCGGTTCACACTTTAGATTGGGAGTTTATGGTTATTGATCCACATTGGTTTAGATCCTTCTCAGTTTGAGGGCCATGTTTTTATGGTTAATGTTCCAGAGTCTTTATGGTACTTGTTCCCATGGAATAGTTTTAGTCTCAATTTGGCATCGACATCAAGATACGTAGTTTCCAGATTATGTCATCATTTCGTCTACTGTTGCTTCATAGATTCCAAGGTTGTTCTAGTTTGTGAGTTTTTCAGTGTTTCGTGGCATCGGGTTTGCTATCACATTATTATGATTCCAATTTGGTTTCTTGTAGATAGACGTATCTTTCCTTTCTTTTCAGATTGTGGTTCCAGTGTTACTCCACAGTGTTCTTCCAGTGCTTCTTTACAACAGTCATCTCATTGTATGGGGGGTTTTGTCCCACTGGGTTTTCCTTCTCTACCTCATTATTGCATTTGTACATGGGTACCTGATCAAGATTTGTTGTTGAGACCCATTCATGCTTTCTTTCATTCATCTTAGTTTTAAGTGCATTCTTTTTTAGTCTCCCTAAGTTGCACTTATGGGGGGTGTTAGTGTAATTAATATTTAATTACACTTGCATAACTTTACTTAGGTAATATTTTAATTCCTAGGTTAATTATTCTCATCCTTATCTTTTTGAGCTATCTTGTTGCTCAAGATAAGATTAGGGTTATGCATAATTGCTTTTACAAAGTAAATCATCTCATGTAATTATGAATTCCTGAATAATAATATTTTGCACATCTTTATGCAAAGCTCTCGCTTTTTCCATTTTTCTCTTCTGTGGAAGGCTTTCCAGGTTTGCATGTCTGATCTTGGTTTCTAATAGATTGTTGGAAGGATTTTAGTCTTCGAATATTGTTGCACTTGCTATGGATGTATCTGAAGGAACCTGAGATGTGTTCCCATAGATAATGAAGCATTCTGCATCATCTATGTCATATCTTCTTGTTGGGAAGCATGTACATCAATGTTCATTTGTGTTTTCATTAGGTTTGGCTGACTTGGTGTTTACACTTCATATGAAGAATAAAATTTAGTTAACGAAGCATGTGTTTGATTTGAGACATTATCATTTGGTCTTGGATAAATGTTTTATCGGTCCACTCTCATTTTTTTCCATTGTAGGAATGTTGATATTTTTACCTAATTTGAATTTATGAAATGAAGCTTATGTGGCCAACCTTGGAGAAAGTTTCTAAGGATGAAGATGGTATAAATGCAAGTTGAATTGGGAAGAATTGGAGGGTGATGCAAATTAATGAAGTAAGCCACAAATCAAAAGACCAGAAGTGTGAGAAAGTGAGTTGAGGTAGCAATACTTCATTGTGTTAGATTCCTAAAGGTAGTGAGTTGAAGGTTTCTACAATCTTTTAATCAAGGCTATGGATGTGTGTTAATTTTTGTGGTGGATATTTTGTTCTATTTTGTATCAGTAGGTAGTGAGCCTCCCTGTTGGACAGTGAGTCCTTTCTATAGGCAATGAGGCTTTGTATTTGGACAATGAGTCCTCTTTTGGGAAGTGAGCCCTTGGAAGTGAGACTTTGCAATCGGTTTTTCTATCTCTTTATATTGTGAGTTAATCCTCACCATGGTTTTTCCCTCATTGGGTTTTCCACATAAATTTTGGTGTTCATTGTGTTGATTTTACTTTATATTATTTTTATTTCATGTGCATACCTAATAATAGAATAGTGTCGTTGTGAAGCTAATAAGTATTTAAAGTTTTTAATTTGAATTTAGTGATGATTGGTATCAAAGTGTTGGTTCCTTTGTGTAGAGCTTAACCACTCAAGGAAGATATGATGGCACATAAGTTGGTGATCCCTATGTTCAATGGATCTTATTACACTGATTGGAAAGTGTAGATGAGAGGATATATTGTTTCTCTTGGTTACAAGACCTGGAAGGTTGTTGAGACAAAGTATGTTGCTCCAGTGAGTGGTCCTACTACTACATATGAGGTTGCTACTTATGAGGAGAATGAGAAAGTGAGGTATACTATTTACAATGCTCTATCTAAAATTTAGTGAATTAAGGTTCTTTCCTTGGGCACTGCTCATGAATTCTAGAAGAAGTTGGAATAACTGTATGAAGGAAATGAAAGAGTAAAGTTGACAAAGAAGTTGGTAGCAAAGCAAATATATGAGAATCTAAAAATGGAAGAGGGTGAAGAGTTTACAAGTTATTTCTTGAGGGTTAAGATGACAACAAATGAAGTTAGGAATCAAGGGGGAAACCTGATAGATGAAGATATAATTGAGAAGATATTTATCACCCTACTAGATTGGTACAATGATAAGATCTTAGTTATTGAAGAGATGTATGATCGTAAGAAGTATACAAAAGAGCAGTTATTTGGTACCTTGACAACATTTGAGATGAGAAAGTTCAAGAAAGAAGAAAAGACAGAAACAACATTTAAGGAAATAAAGATTGAAGATGATCCAGATAGTGACAGTTTTGATAAGTTAGAAGGGAAATTGAATAGAAATTTGAAGAAAGGTACCAAAAATTATAAAGGTATGTTTCCCTTTAAATGTTTAAGTTGTGGTAAAATTGGTTTTTTTTCTTCAAGATGTCTGAATAGAGTTGTACATAAGAAGAACAAGGATTATAAAGATAAGGATGGAAAGGATAATAAATACAAGAAGTTGCATTATGTTAAAGAAGAAGTTAGAATCTCTGATGATGAATCTGAAAGTGAAGTGAATTTGAGAACCAAATGTTTGAGATCTAACAGAGGTGGAGAATTCACTTCTAGTGAATTTAAGACATTTTGTGAACATGGCATAAAAAGATAGTTTTCTGCTTTGAGAACCCCTCAGCAAAATGGGGTAGTTGAGAGGAAAAATTAGACAGTACAAGAAGTTGCAAGAAGCATGATGAAAGAATCAAATGTACTAGATGTGTACTGGAGAGAGGCAATACACACTGTTGTTTATGTTCTTAATAGAGTTTAGATTAGAGGAAACAACACAAAGACTCCTTTTGAGTTATGGACTGGTAAGACTCCTTCTGTGAAGTACTTCAAGGTATTTGGAAGTAGATGTGACATTAAATGAGATGATGAAAATATTGGAAATTTTGATGCTAGATGTGATGAAGGAATTTTTCTTGGGTACTCTATTACTAGCAAAGCATATAGATGCTTCAATAAAATATTGAGGAAGATTGTTGAAAGTGCTAATGTGAAAGTTGATGAAGATATGAACATACCAATTGAGATAAGAAAAGTTGAACCTGATGATCCTATCTATGGAAAAGTACTTGATGAGAATAAGGAGAAGGAAGAAGAAGAAGAAGAAGAAGAAGAATAAAAAATTGAAGAAGAAGAAGAAATCTCAGAACCTGTTGTTAAGACTCCTAAGTATGTGTACAGAAGAATCATTCGAAGGAAAAAATAATTGGAGATAAGAGTGAAGATGTGAAGAAAAGAAGTAAAGTAGCAGGTGAGGTAAATCTATGTTTACTCTCTAAAATTGAACCTAAGTCTATGAGTGAAGCATGTGAATATGAGAGTTGGATGAAAGCTATGAAAAAAGAGTTGCAACAAATAGAAAAGAATCAGACATAGGAATTAGTTCCTAGACCTATGAATAAGAATGTAATTGGTTCAAAATGGGTGTTCTAGAATAAGATGAATGGAAATGGTGATGTTATAGGAAATAAGGCAAGACTTGTATGCAAGGGATACTCACAAGTTGAAGGCCAAGACTTTGAAGAAAATATTTCCCCCATGGCGAGAATGAAAGCTATTAGAATGTGTTTTGGAATTTTCTGTCCACAAGGGTTTCAAAGCATATCAGATGGATGTCAAGTCAACATTTCTAAATGGTGAATTGGAGGAAGAAGTATACATGGAAAAACTTGAAGTATTTCAATTATCTAACAAACTTGATATGGTTTGTAAGTTGAAGAAGGCATTGTATATACTGAAGCAAGCTCCTAGAGCTTGGTATGCAAGATTGGATAGATACCTGACAAAGCAAGGATTCAACAAAGGCTCTGCTGACACCAATATTTACTTCAAAATGCAAGGTAACAAAATGTTGATAGTAGTTGTATATGTTGATGATATCATCTTTGGTGGAAATGAAGGCATGTGTAAAAGATATGCAAAAGAAATGCAAAAATAATTTGAAATGTCCATGGTTGGTGAGTTGAATTTCTTTCTTGGTCTTCAAGTAAATCAAACTGATAAGGGGATATTCATTTCACAATCTAAGTATGTGGAAGAGTTGTTGAAGAAGTTTGGAATGGATGAATCCAAACCGGTTAGTACTCCTATGGTAACCAGATGTAAGCTAGGTAAAGATGATGAATCTGCTAAAACTGATTAGAGCAAATATAGATCTAAAATTAGTGGACTGTTGTATCTTACTGCTACTAGACCAGACATTATGCATGCAGTATGTCTAGTTGCTAGATTTCAATTAGATCCTAAAGAGGCACATGTTACAACTATAAATAATATATTTAGATATCTTAAAGGTACACTAGATGGTTTATGGTATCCCAAGGATGTTGATTTCACCTTGAGTGCTTATATTGATGCATATTGGGCTGGTTGTGTGGATGATCAGAAGAGTAATAGTGGGGGTGCTTTCTTTCTTTGCAAAAGATTGGTTTCATGGTTGAGTAAGAAATAAGACTCGGTTTCTTCATCCATTGTAGAGGCATAATATATTACTACAACACCCTGCTGCACACAGGTTTTGTGGATGAAGCAAACTTTGAAATACATTGGAGTAATATGTGAGAAGCCTATTCCTATTTTATGTGACAAAAAAAGTGCTATAAACATTTCAAAGAATCTAGTTATGCATTCAAGAATAAAACAAATATCTATTAGATATCATTTCCTGAGAGAAAAAAGTGTTGGAGAATGAAGTCAGGTTGAAGTACATGAGAACAAAGGAAAAAATTGTAGATATATTTACTAAGGCTCTTCCAAAGGATACTTTTGAGTATCCTAGGGAGAGGTTGGGGGTCATTGGTCCTCCAAACTAGGTGCACATAAAGGTGCATTGATCCAGTGAATTCACAAATTCTTCATTTATTTGGACTCATGAATGGGTCTACTCTGCAGGGGAAGTAGAAAAGGTTTTCATTGTTGTAGTATGAGTTGAATGGGTGGACCCCTAAAGGGGAGTAATCAATTTTTTTGGTCTTTTCCATTGATTTCAAAGGGGGAGGAAAAGTCATGTGAAAAAAAATAGTAGTAGAGGAAGAGAAGGTGCTCTCCCAAAATATTGTGTAGTATGTTGTCTTTGATTGTTTTTCACATCATGTATTTCCATCAATGACAAAGGGGGAGATTGTTGCAAGTATGAGAAAGTTTGGTGGTGTTGTCATTAATGTTTTCATTGATGTCAATACAATTTAGTATGTTGCAGATTGTACATGTATAG
This sequence comes from Sequoia sempervirens, assembly GCA_007258455.2. Lineage (NCBI taxonomy): Eukaryota > Viridiplantae > Streptophyta > Pinopsida > Cupressales > Cupressaceae > Sequoia > Sequoia sempervirens. The sequence continues at coordinate 16,106,423 of VDFB02049217.1, read as the reverse complement.
TTGAGATACTGTTGAGATGTTGTGAATACATGGAGTTATCCTTATGATGTTGCAGATGTGTTGAATTGATGAGTTTCCAAGTGCTTTTGATAAAATTAATAAAGAAATCAGACATAGTTTTGAATGTGTTTAGAATGTGTCCAGTATGTGCTTCACATTTCTCCTATGTTGATTCTATGCTTGTGCATATCTAAAGGGTTTTTGTTGATGATTTGATGGTGATATCTATTGATTTGTAGCTTCTGGTTTGATGAAGTGTGAAAGTTGTGTTCACCGATGTGTGAACTATTTTGGTAAAGTTAGCTTTCTATGATTGGGAGAAATGTTTCTACTCCATAGTCCTCTATTGTTCTATTATGGATCTATAATTTGTTTTATAATGATGTTCTCTTGGTTCTGCAAAAGTTGTGTATGGTTTAGTGATCCGAAAGTCAAGTTTCAAAGTTGGTGTATGTGTTTGCATAGTCCAGATAGATTGTTGGAGGAATTTCGCTGTTCAAATATTGTTGCACTTGCTGTAAGTGTATCTGAAGGAACCTGAGATGTGTTCTCATGCATACTGAAGCATTTTTCATTATTCATGTGCTATCTTATTGTTGGGAAGTGTGTACATCAATGTTCATTTGTGTTTTGATTAGGTTTGGCTGACTTGGTGTTTACACTTCATATGAAGAAAAAAATTTAATTAAGGAAGCATGTGTTTGATATGAGACATTATCTTTTGGTCTTAGATAATTTTTTTATTGGCCCACTATCATTCTTTTCAACCATAAGAATGTTGAGTTTCCGACCTAATTTGAATTTATGAAATGAAGCTTATGTGGCCAACCTTGGAGAAAGTTTCTAAGGATGAAGATGGTATAAATTCAAGTCAAATTGGGAAGAATTGGAGGGTGATGCAAAGTAATGAAGTAAGCCACAAATTAAAAGACCAGAAGTGTGAGAAAGTGAGTTGAGGTAGTAGTACTTCATTGTGTTAGATTCCTGAAGGCAGTGAGCTGAAGGTTTTTGCAATCTTTTAATCAAGGCTACAGATGTGTGTTAATTACTATGGTGGATATTTTGTTTTCTTTTGTATCAGTAGGAACTAATCCTCCCTATTGGACTGTGAGTCCTTTCTGTAGGAGTGAGCCTTTTTATTTGGACAGTGAGCCCTTGACAATGAGCCTTTGTAATCGATTTTGCTATCTCTTTATATTGTGAGTTAATCCTCACTATGGTTTTTCCCTCATTAGGTTTTCCACATAAAATTTGGTGTTCATTGTGTTGATTTTAATTTATTTTTTTATGCATTCCATGTTCATACCTAATAACAAAACAATGTGGTTGTAAAGCTAATAAGTAATTAAAGATTTGAATTTGAATTTGGTGACAATTGACTCACCCCCCCCCCCTCTTAGTTGTCCTATGCCTTTTAGCAGATAGATCAAGATCTGTGGGATGCTATTGATGAGAATGTTTCAAGGCCTACAGATCCTACTCAAGCTACTCAATATGATGTTATAGACAATAAATCCAAGGGTGATTGTTCTTGGAAGACTCTATTTTAATGAATTTCCATGAAGAGACCTCTCCAAAAAAACTATGGAAGAAGCTTGGTGAGATGTATCAAGAAAAATCTTTAGTGAACACGATTTTCTTGAGGAAGAAGTTGAATTCCTTGAGAATGGAAGAGAGTGGATGAATCACAAACCACTTTTAAGCATTCAATATGTTGGTGGCTCAATTGGCATCAGTTGGTGTCAAAATGGATGAGGAGGATAAATGTCAGATCTTGCTTTGTTCTTTTCTTGATTCATGGGATTATCTTGTTATAGCTATTGGGAGTACTTATGTTATTTTGAAGACTGAAGATGTGGTGGGTTCTTTTATTTTTGAAGAGATGAGGAAGATATCCATCACTGCCAAGGAGGCTCTAAATGTTCATGGAAGAGCTAAGGAAAAAGTCAAGAAGAATGAGAAACATGACAAATCCAAGTCTAGGGGTAGATCTAAATCTCTTGGAAAGTCCAAATTTATTTACTAGAATTGTAGTAAGCCTGAGCATGTTCGAAAGGAATGAAAAGAAGAAAAGAATAAGTAAAAGAAGAAAGTTGATTCTGATTCTGAGTTTGAGAAGGAAGATGGTGAAGCATTCATTGCAACTTTGGCAACTCGTGCAGGTAATGGTGCATGGTTAATTGACTTAAGTGCATCTTTCCATATGACCTTTAATAGATATTAGTTTTCTAAATATGAATAATTTGATGGAGGTAAGGTGTACTTGGGTGATGATTCTCATTTCGACATTGTTGGTCATGGTACAGTTAAAATCAAGTTTCTTGATGGTAGAATAAAAAGGATTAATGGTGTGTTACATATCCCTCGATTAGCATGGAATATATTATTTGTAATAAAACTAATAGATGTGTGTGTGCAAGTATTATTTTGTGATGTAGGATAAAAAATTGTCAAAGGTGCTATGGTGATTACTAGAGGTGTTAGATATGGCACATTGTATAAGCTTGATGCGTACACTATTAAGTGCAATAGTACTTTTGTGAGAAGCAAGTCTGTGGAAGAAGTGAGGGTTTCACCTTTAGTATATGGTCATGGCTTTTGGGTACCCAAGGGTTCTCTTTCTTCTGAAACAAAGTTTCATGTAGAGAAAACTATGTAATGGCACCAAATACTTGGCCACATTGGAGAAAAGGGTCGTAGGACCTTGAAAAATAAAAATCTTGTTGAAGGTTTGTCTGATTGTAATCTTGAATTCAATTTCTATGAGCATTGCATTTATGGAAAACTAAACCATGTTTAGTTTTTACTTGAGTTCTCATAAATCTTATGGTGTATTGGATCTTATTCATTATAATGTGTTTGCTCATGTAAATGTTCCTTGAAATGGTAAATCCACATATTATGTTTCATTTATTGATGATTATAGTAGAAGTACATGGGTATATTTTCTAAAGAGTAAATTTGAAGTTTTGAGTCATTTTAAAGAATTTAAAGCAATGGTTGAGTTATAGACTAGAAACAAAATAAAATGTTTGAGGATTGATAATGGTGGTGAATTTTTCTCTAATTATTTTGATAAATTTTGTAAAGATTGTGGTATTCATAGATAGAAGAAAACTCTGTATTCTCCATAGAAAAATGGAGTTGTAGAAAGAATGAATATGGCAATGATGGAGAAGGCTATGAGTATGTTGAGTTGTGTTGGCCTAGAACAAAGGTTTTGGGCTGAAGTTGTTGCCACTGCATGTTACCTAATTAACAGGTCTCCACATCAGCTCTTGTTGATAAGACACCTATAGAGGCATGGTTGGGTCGTAAGCCTTCATTAAGACATCTTATATTTTTTGCTTGTGAGGAATATGCACATGTGCTAAAGGAGAAGCGAAAAAATGTGGAGAACAAGGTTGTGCAATGTATCTTCATTGGATATAGTTATGGTGTGAAAGGATACAAGCTTTGGGAAACTATTGCACAAAAGGTAATATAGTAGAAGTTTTATTTTTAGAGAAACTAAGATGTCTTCTATTACATTATAGCCAGAACAAAGTAAACATGAAGATGTGATTCAGTTTCCTTCTACACTTGAGAAAGTTGAATCAAGGCCCAAGGATAGACAAGAAGTTGAGGAGAGCTCATCTAGCTCTGGATCTTCAGAAGAGGAGGAAGAACCTCCAACTCAACTTGTTTGTAGGTCCACAAGACATAGACAAGCACCTGAAAGGTATTCATCTAATGATTGGAGATGTATTTTTTCTTTGAATATTAACATGGATGAACCCAGATCTATATAAGAGGCACTAGGTATGAATGATGCAAAATCTTGGAAGATTGCTATGGATAAAGAAGTGGCATCTTTGAAAAAGAATGATACATGGGATCTTGTACCATTTCCTGAAGGACAAAAACTTGTTGGTTGAAAATGGGTTTTCAAGAAAAAGATTGGTTCAGATGGAGGTATTAATAAGTATAAAGAAAAGTTAGTTGCAAAGGGTTACTCTCAAGTTGAGGGCATTGATTATGGTGAGATATTCTCTCTTGTAAAAATGGCATCCATTATATTTTTGCTTTCTATTGTTGTTTCTTATGATTTAGAGGTTGAGAAAATGGATGTAAAAATTTATTTCCTTCATGGTGATTTGGAGGAGGATATTTATATGACATAACCAGAGCACTACATGGTGAAAGGTAAAAGTAAGTTAGTTTGCAAACTGAAGAAATCGTCATATGGCCTAAAATAGAGTCCTAGGATGTGGTACTAGAAATTTGATACACATGTGTTGAGTTTGGGATTTCAGTGTTCTAAATCAGATCATTGTGTTTATTATAAAACTAATGGTGATCATTTCCTATTTATTACATTATATGTTGATGATATGCTATTTATTGGTAAAGGGAAAGGTATGATTTTAGAACTAAAATATCAACTTGCTGCTAAATTTGAAATGAAAGATCTTGGTGTAGCTAAACACATTCTTGGGATGGAAATTAAAAGAGATAGAGTGAACAGAAAGCTATGGCTTGGCCAAAGTATGTCCACTCAATTTTATATAGGTTAGATATGCAAGATTGTAGACCATTGTGTGTTCTTGTTTCAGTTGGAACAAAGTTATCTATTTTATATTGTCTAGTATCTCCATCAGAGATGGAAGACAAGAGTAGAGTGCCTTATGAGAGTAATTTTTGAATTTTGATGTATGCTATGGTTTGTACAAAACAAGGCATTGCCCAAGCAGTGGGAGTTATTTCTAGATATATGTCTAATCCCGGTAGAGTTCATTGGGATGTAGTTAAAAGATTCTTCAAATATTTGTGGGGTACCTTAGATTATTCATTGTGTTATCATAGTAATATGGCTGAAGAAGAAATTTCCCTTGATATTCATGGTTATGTGGATTCATACTGGGTAGGTGATGTTGATAGCAAAAGATCCACTAGTGCTTATGTGTTTACTTTACTTGGTGGTACAATCAGTTGGATGAGTAAGAGACACATTGTGGTTGCTTTTTCCACTATTGAAGAAAAGTATATGGTAGCTATTCATGCTTATAAATAAGCCATTTGGCTTAAGAGACTATGTTCAGATATTGGAATAAAATAAGGTGTAGTGACAATTTATTGTGACAGTCAAATTGCAATATGTCTAGACAAGAACTCGATATTTCATTCCAGGACCAAGCACATTGATGTACAATATCATTTTGTTAGAGATATGATTGAAGATGGCAAGATGAAGCTGGTTAAGGTAGAGACTTTGACGAATGTTGTTGATTCTCTAACTAAGCTTGTGAGCACAAAGAAGTTCAAATGGTGTGTAGAGACTATAGGCCTTTTGGCCCCTAGTAATTAAAGAGATGATGTTTACACCCTCTCATTGCTCTTGAAAGGTGTTTGACAAGTGGGAGATTTTTTGGGAAAATGTGTCTCAACCTTACAATTATATATGATTTGTTGTTGATAGGATGTATATATATTTATATATTTATATATTTCCTAGTTACTCTAATAGGTGTATACAATGGCAGCAAGGAGAAAAATGTGTGCATGCTAACTTTTTCAGGAAACTTCCAGAATGGCCAACATACATTAAATAATGATATATTGTAAATCTAGACCATTCATTATTAGGTTTTAGATCTAATGGTGGATATTTTGTTGGCATGTCTTGCACTAGAATGTAACTCTATTTTATGAAGTCATTGTATTACGACTATGGTAGAGAGAAGATAGTGATGTATTCTAAGATTCTGATAGTGGTCATGTTGTCTCTTGATCTCTAAGTGGTGATACTCCTATAAGAAGCTTGCTCTATAAGTATATTGTAATCTTTGTGATTGTTGAATAATATATTGGGCATATTTTGGAGTGTGGGGTTTTTCTCTCGAAAGGGTTTTCCCCACGTAAATCACTGTGTCATGGTATGCATGATATTTGTGTTTATTTATATTTAATTTTTTATAACTGTTAAAGATATATAAATTTTTACATTATTCTCCTCTCAAGATTAGTGTAGGAAGTTGCTCTGCTACCTTAGCTTCCTTACAATCAGTTGCTACTAGAATAACTCTATGCCCTATAGAAGAGTGAGGAATTATCATACCAATAAATCAAGCCCCCATTAGGTGAAAGTATGCACCTCATATACGCACATTTCTTTCTCTACTTGCTCCAACTTGGCATATGTGACAAGTCTTGACATGTTGGAAGGTGTATTTGAACAAGGTAGGGTAATAGTACTTGGAACATATTATTTGATGGTTTTTTTCCTCAACTGAACCATACCCTATGCCAAACTTTTCATGGAATTCTGTTAAAATAAGGATAATTTTTTTATATAGGAACTTGAGGTAAACTCCCTCATAATTTATTTTATATAAGACTTCACTTTTAATCATGTAGGCTTGACTCTTGATATTTAAGGCTCACCTCTATGCTACACTCACATGATCATGACATTTTTTCTATAGTAGGTATTGGAAAATGTCCCTATACCATTCATTTTAGGTGATGTCGTGTTGTGTATATTGTTGGCACACCAACTATTGATCTACACCTACCATGGTCTTAGAGAGTCCTTGACCTCTCACTAGCTTCATAGGCTGGATATCCATATCAAACTCTTGGAGTATTTCCATCCATTTCTTGTGTCATTCCCCAAGTTCATTCTACATCAAAATAGGCTTCACTACAACATCGAGGACTATTTCAATTAGTTTTTCTCCTCAGATATAATGCCTAAATTTCATAATGGCTTTGATGAGAGAAAAGGGACTATTTATCCAAGTTAGGATATCTTACTTTTGAATTTCTGAAGAGAGTACTCATGAATGCAATTTTCCTAAGGCCTCTTGTCTCCTTCCTTTCCCTTTTTTGTAAGAACAACTATGTAGAAATAACCAAAAGCAAAGGCGTAAACATGAAATGGCCTAGAGTAATTTGGGCTAGGTAGTACAGGTGCACTAGTGATAAACTCTTTAATTTCTTGAAAGGATTTCTTGGCCTAGGCTGACCAATAAATTTTAGCATCCTTTTTAAGAATATCATTCAATGGTCGAATAATTTCTATGAACCCACTGATAAACTTCCTGAAAAAAAATCTTTCCAAAGAAATATTCTAATTCTTTCCTATTGTTCATGTATCAATGGGTTAAATTTTGGATTAAGGTTAGCAATGATTAGATCAATAATAAAACCCAAAGAACTATAAAGCACAATGAAAGCAAATAATAAGAACGATTATACTAGTTATTCCTCAAAGCTTCCATGATTCACCTCCTTAGCACCTCCTAGCTTGCAGCGTATGATTGAAGCCCTCAGATCGAGTGTGTGAGTGATTTGACTATGACATTGTCCTATGCAAGTTTTGAAGGATTTAAGTAAAATTATGCCTATGCCTATGCCAATGATGAATGACTATAACAAATGATAAATGACTATAATGCCTATAATAATGAAGTGGTCCCTAAATTATGAGCAAAATTGAAATTTTATAGAAAACATAATTTTGAATGGATGGATGAGATCGACTCTTGACAGAAACCTAAAATTAGAGGATGAGATTTAATTTGATAATCCCTAATCAGGGTTAGGGAAAAATCCTTAGACGAGTGGTCAAAATGTCATATGAGAGAATCGAATCGGCGGTGGAGAAAAGATGAGATAATTAATTAGAAAAATAAAGATTTTCAAAAATCAAGAAGATAAAGACTGCCTGATTTATGAGATTTGAAAAATCAAGAAGATAAGAGGTGGACTGTAAAGCAAATTTGAAAAATCAAGAATCTGCTCGCTTTATTTGATTTTTGGAAGAAAGCTACCAATTTGAATTAAATCAACTCAAAATATGGATTTTGTGAGATAATAAATAATCTTTTTCAGATTATTATCATTTTAAATAATAAATTGATTTAAAATGATGGAAATGTTAAATTGAGTAATTAAATAATTAAAGATAATTATTTAATTTTAGAGGATTATGACTGATAATTAAATAAATTCATAAATTCATTTAATTATGGAAATTAGTGACATATTGAATAAATAAATAAAATTTATTTATTTAATAATCAGGAAGAATAAATGGATAAGGGTAATTAAACAAATTAACAAATTCATTTAATTAAAGGAAGACTTTAGAAAATTAAAAATGTATTGAATAAATAAATAAAATTTATTTATTTAATAATCACAAAGAATAAAAGAGATTTCAACTAATTAAACAATTATGAATTATTTAATTAATAGACAAATGTGGACCAAGGACATAATGAAATGTCACAATTATGCTAGGATGAAAGTGGTAAAAATAGATCTTGTAGGCCTAGGTCATTTTTAAGTGTCTACAGTTCATGTGAGATAGCTTCATACTAGGTTCAATCCTTTCAAGGTATATAAAAATACCCTTTCTCTGTATGACGTGATCAATACTATTTTCTTTTGTCACGCCGAAGATGCCCTTCTTGGCATTCAAAGAGATCCCATAATCTTTACAACACTATAGTATCTTACAAAAATTAGTCACATGGTCAACTCTATTTTTAGAAAATACCATTAGGTTGTCCATATAAATAATGATATACTTTCCAATTATCCCTTTAAAAGCTATATCCATTGCCCTTTGGAAATTTTCTCCTATGTTAATGATCCCTAATGACATTCTTCTATATGCAAAGGTTCCTCACTTTGTAGTGAAATTTTTTTTCAATATACCCTCTTCTCAGACCATTACTTGATTGTATCCTAAGTACCCATCCATGAAGGACATCATTTGGGATAGATTGACTATCTAAAAAACTTTTTCAAGTGAAGGAAATGGGTAATTGTCCTTCTCTAAAGCCTAGTTGAGATTTCTAAAATCTAGACATAACCAAATCTCTCCATTTTTCTTTCACACCAATACTAAGTTGGCCACCCAAGTGGAGTGTCACACCAGATAAATGATCTTGACACTCAAAAACTTGTGAACTTCTTTTTCAATTAAGGGTTCTAGTAAGGAATTAATCGGTCACTACCTCTACTTGAATGGATTAGTATCTTTTTGTATGGTATAATATGTGTAATTATTGAGGTATCATATGTTTTGAGCTCTTCATAGCTCTAAAACATTACCTCTCTATAGTCTATCAAGGATTTTATTATTCAATTCCTTACTTTTGGGATACAAATGCATCTGATAGAAACTTCTCTTTTATCCATCTCATCTCCCAAATTGTGGAGATCACTTTTACTCCCATTTGAGTCAGTGGTGGTCTTCTAGATCCTAGTAGTGTTATCAGGATCAAATATCCTTTCCAACGCTACTATGCCCTTTGGGATAGTGTTGGTTTTAATTTTAATGATGCCATACTTTGCTATCTCAAATGGATCCCTATCACATTCATCAATAATTTGAGTAGTGAAGATCCTCGAGCTGGTAATTAATTTGAGGATATGTTGATCATCCTCAAATACCTAAAAAATCAATGATGTTATCTAGAATTGATGGTGTAGGGTCCATTTTAGGTGAAAACCTATCATAGATTCTAAAGAACTAGCAGAAGCAGCAAGGGCATTTGCAGTATAATTTTTTCATCTGGGGACCAACTTTATGTTGAAGGATTCAAAATATTCAATCAAATCACATGCTCTATTTCAATAGGTGGTGAATCTCTTATCATGATAGGAATATTTCCTCCTCACATTCCTTTACAATTAGTTTAGAATCCCCTTCTATGAATAGTTGCTGGACCTTCTTTTGGTGGTCCAACAATAAACCCTTAATCAGAGCTTCATACTCTATGAAATTTCCGGTGCATGTGAATTGAAATTTGAAAGTACTCAGGAAATATTTTCCTTGTGGATTAACCAATTAAATCCCAACACCATTCCCCCATTTTCACTTAGATCCACCAAATATAATCTTCCACATTGTTCAATTTTTTTGGAGTGATGTTGGTGGGATGATGCCCTTTTCTAGACTACTCTAATCAATGATAACTAGTTCTTTGATTTTCTTTCCCATATCTTCTAACATATTTTTCTCTATGGATGTTAAATTATCTTCTCTAATAGACCTATTTATGAGAAGAGTAGAAAATTCTTCGTCAGTATCTTGCTCACCCTTTGAGGTCAATTGATCTAATGAATCTAAAATTCCATCTTCTATTGTGTTCACTTCTAAGCCACTTCATCCCACTTTTGGATAATGCATCATTTTAACTTTTTCCTATTAGAAAACCAAGATTAGACATGCAAACCAAAAAATCCTTCCATAGAAGAGAAAAATAGAAAAATCAAAGCTTTGCAAAAAGATGTGCAAAATAATATTATTCAAGAATTCATAATTAAATGAGATGATCCACTTTATAAAAGAAAAGTATGAATAACCCTAATCTTATCTTGAGCAACAAGATAGCTCAACAAGATAAGGATGACAATAATTAACCTAGGAATTAAAATATTACCTAAGTAAAGTTATGCAAGTGTAATCAAATATTAATTACACTAACACCCCCCATAAGTGCAACTTAGGGAGACTAAAAAAACATGCACCTAATGCTAAGATGAATGCAAGAAAGCATGAATGGGTCTTGAAAACAAAGGCCTAATCAGGTACCCATTGTACAAATGGAATAATGAGGTAGAGAAGGAAAACCCAGTGGGACAAAACCCCCCTACAATGAGATGATTGCTGCAAAGAAGCACTGGAAGAACACTGTGGAGTAACACTGGAACCTCAATCCAACAAAAAAGGAAAGATACTTCTATCTACAAGAAACCAAATGAGAGTCACTAAAGGAATTAGGTGGAATCATAATAATGCGATAGCAGACCCGATGCCATGGAACACTGGAACAACCCTGGAATCTTTGAAGCAACAGTAGATGATATGATGAAAGAATCTGGAAACTATGTATCTCGATGCCAATGCCAAATTGTGACTAAAACTCTTCCATAGGAACAAGTACCATAAAGACTCTAGAACATTAACCATAAAAACATGGCCCTCAAACTAAGAAGGATCTGAACCAATGCAGATCAATAATGATAAAATCCCAATCTAAAGTGTGAATTGATGAATCTGATATGTGTCAAGCTAAGACAAGATGTGGTCAAAAGAAACTAGGAAACCAGATATAACCCATGCGAGTTGTCAAAAAATAAAGATGGAGATCAAAGTGCATGCACACTCTAATCATATTATTATGCAAGAAACCCCCCTAATGGAACTTTATTGTAGTTCATTTATTACAATAACCCAATAATTCTAAAAGGAGAGAATGCTAATGTACATAAAAAAATAGACCTTAGATCTATGTAGAGGATTGAACCAGCTTTCCAATGCCGCAAGAATGGCGAAAAATGGATAAGCGATTCAAAAGATATGTTTCCCAGAGTGAAAACAGAAACATGTGACTTCTGAGGATAAAAAAGGCATCAAAAATTAAAAACAAAAAAATCACACCTACACCATTACAAAGAGCTTGGAACCAGCTTTCCGATGATATCTCATTTGCAAAAAAATTGTCGTATGTGAAAGTTATGCCCAATTCCATGAAAGTGCTCCAAAAAAGTCCAATATGGCCTTGTTACCCACCACCAGCACCTCCCCATACCACTACTCCACCTCCCTTCAGCCCCTACGGGCTTAACAAAAAGCTAGTCATTGTCACGTTGGGACCGATCCCCAAGGGTTAGCCCCCGCCAGGTTCTTAAGCACCAGTCCTAGTCATATTTGTGACCTGGGGCTCCACCGCATGACCCAGCCGCTAGCCCCTTGGTCCACCCAGGTGACTAGGGGATTTATTTATTCCTCTCTTAAGATTTCACTTTAGTTTGCATATTGTGATATTTAATAATTGTATGAATTATTAAATGTCTACCTATTAGGGTTTCTTTAGGATTGCACAATCTCCTTTTATAAGAATTGATCATTGTATTTTATCCCTCACTCTGATACCATGTTAGAAAACCAAGATTAAACATGCAAACCAAAAAAGCCTTCCACAAAAGAGAAAAATAGAAAAAGAAAAGCTTTGCAAAAAAATGTGCAAAATAATATTATTTAGGAATTCATAATTACATGAGATGATTTTCTTTATAAAAGAAAAGTATGGATAACCCTAATCTTATCTTGAGCAACAAGATAGCTCAACAAGATAAGGATGACAATAATTAACCTAGGAATTAAAATATTACCTAAGTACAGTTATGCAAGTTTAATCAAATATTAATTACACTAACATTGCCCATGCATTTTGGAAAACTAGCCAAGTGAACTTGGGATATTCTACTTCATGGATCCTACACCACCAAAACAATAATAATATAGAGGAATCTACATACTCTCCAAGATTAGTTATATCACTATGCATTTTATTCAAAAAATCTTGAAGGACATGATCTACAGTATCAAATTCCTATATCCCTTGATAAGATTGTCTACTTTTGGTTGTTCTTCAATTTTTAATGATATCATAATTCCATTCATTATATACACACCTAATTCTAATTATGTAAATACCACCTCATGTGGGGCATTGTATGCAGTTATTGTATGATTTAACTTAGGTTTGGTGTCAATATTTATCTAGTTATTCAACCCCTTCCATGGTAACCAGAGTTGGTTGAAGTTTTTTGATAACCATCCTCTTATATTTTTAGTCCACTCTCGGATAAGGACCATCTTGTACATTTTGAGGATGAATACATGTATACCAATGTATTTTGGGACCTTGGGGTCAAAACCTAATTGCATATGGACATTCATTAATTCACCTATGACTTTGACCTCTATCTTATCTAGTTGGGCCATAAATCTATTAGCTGGTCTAGGGGTTACTCCTAACTTTTGGCATATAGAGTAAGGTATGTTGTTACACGATGCCCCAGAGTCTACTAGACAATTATGGACATTTTTTCCAAGCATTTGTACTATCAATAAAAAGGATGGATTGTAATTTTACCCCTAAATATATAGTATTTGTTGGGGTTTCTAGCTAATGGTCTAGAATCTCCTAAAGGGTAGTTACTACTTATAATCAGAGACCCTAGGTCAGTGGCCAATGAATAGGAGATGACCAATTATCAAGTCTCTCCTCTACACTTTAGGCTCTGCAAGACCAACATGGGTATCCCTATACATTAATGCAAATCATCACACTACAATGGTGGAAGGAATTCAATGGGATAAATTTTCTACACAACCTTCACTATTAATAGTGGCTTGTGGTAGTGTGGAAAGGGAAAACATGAAAGAAAATCTAAACTAATAAAGAAGGAAATGTTTTTGAAAAAGATTTTGATTCTTCCATAGCTTCATACTTTGTGAATCTCCTTGACCAGTGCATAATCCACACATAGTTAGGAATGCAATAAATTCCTAAAATAGACCAACCATGGCTTCTCATAACCCTACTACCTTGCAGCAAGAAACCAAAAAAAGGACAATCAACATGTTACTTAGTTATCCACAATGCACTATAATACCCTCATTATATCTATGCAAACAATTATACCACTCCTTGAATGATAGGCAAACATAAACATAACTCAAACAACAAATGTGTTTGAAGCATCAACACAACCTTTGATTATATTGATTCAAAAGACAATTCATACAATATTTGGAGAACATACAAATTGACATATATAATGAAGAAAAATATAAATGTTGTATGGCAGTCATCTATTGTTATTACATAGCATAACTCATTACATCCCAGGTATCTATGTCCAAAGGACTTACCCTATTCAACTTAACTTAAAGCAAATAATTATAGAAAGTATAGGAACAAAATCTGGTAGGGAAACACTACACCAAACTACTCAAGTTGGAGAGTAGAAGTCCAAACAATAAAAAATAAAAAACCTTTCCTTTCTAGTGCAAGCATAAATCAAAATTCAAATTCAAACCATAACCCTAACTCAATCAAAGTTACAAAAAGGATTAAATTTGATCATATTACAAACAACAAGAATTCCCCCCAAAAATGGAGCAATAACTGGCCATAAAGGCCTCTAACACCTCAAGTACACTCCAACATTGATGGTGTTATGAAATAGGCATGGAACCCCTAATAAATCCATGATCAGATCAAGAATAACATACCCTGACAAAGAATTTAATCACTACAACACTATAGGAAATAAATGGCACCACACAACAATCACTTTAGCCTTGGAAAAAGCACAAAAAATTGATCCAAAGCCATCTAGAATCGATCTGTTAGCTGAGAAATAGATGAACCATTAATATGTAGTCAATAGCCAAGAACAGGAGCAACTAACCATTAGGAAATCACATTTTGAATCATGGCTATCGATTTGTCTTAATCGCATCAAGATCTAATGCCTATCACTCACTGCCCATAACTTTAAAACCCAACCGTCAGATTTAAAACCTTTAAATCTAGGCCGCTTGATCAACCATCATAGCATGACTCACAACAATGACGTGAGTTGTCCAATCCTTCAATCAGGCCATGCTACCTATTGGCCTTCATTATCATCCACCCTCATCACCTTCCTATTGGGTCCCACCAGAGACACACATCACCAACTCGCTAACCTTGTAAGGTTTTGGAAAGCATTGTTTTATTCATGTGGGTGTGCGAGGAATGACTAAGATTAAACCAAGCTATGCCATCAATTAGGGACCTACATCACATACATGATATGCAACAAAAGCTCACTAACCCCACTACTTTTCAAAAAAAAAAATTATTCCTACAAGTATGGTAGGGAACGACTGAGATGCATTCAACGCATTCACTTTATTGTCCATCATTCAATCAAGGGCCCACCTGCACACTTAAAGAGTTAATATTTCATGAATAATGTTAGAGAGTTCAATAGAATTCAAGAGCATTCAAGGGTAGATTATCAAGCATTTTAGAGCATCATTCAAGCATCAAGCATCATGTCAAATATTCCATGCATCATGTTTGTTTTTGAGCTAACAATTGTGATGTAGGTTTTTATGATTCAAGCTAGCATTTATTTCAAGATATATCACCTTCAAGAAAGATTCAAGATCTAAATCCATTAGATCCATTTCATACATGTTTGCAACACTTCATTGCTAGGGTTTGGTGAGTTGCAACATCATAATTTTTTCATTCATCATTTTGCATTCCTATTTCATTCTATTTCAAGGTTTTATTACCAAAAAGGGGTTTGACCAAGGAAAACCCCTAAAACTAACAAAACAACATTTTTACCTCTCTTTAGTGTGTGATTTGTAAATTCAGATTGAAAACATATTGAAGAGAAAGTTGGAGAAAGTTGTCAAAGTGCCTAAAAGTTGTCAAAGTTGTCACTAAGTATTAGAGAAAATTGGAGAGCACCTACATGTTGATTTTCAGAGATTTAGATCCAAAAAATTGAAGAAGTAGATTGAGCAGAATGAGAAGAGAAAATTCAGATCCTAAAGTTTTAGAAGACCTTAACTACAATGATTCACCACTTCTATTGAATGAGTCCCAGTTTTGGTCAAAATTCAGATTTTTGCAGATTCAGATACCCATTTGTCAAATTCTTGTTCCTACACAAAAACCTAGATTTTGGACTGATTCACCTAGCTTGGTGAATGATCCCCAATCATCACTAAAGTCAAAATTTCCAACATTTTGGAGCTCCTTCCATGCATCTCTAGATTCCCAAGTGCACACAGTCCATATTACAACTTTATTTTTTTTTCATTTACATTTCTAGGTCATTTTGCAAGTCATTACATTGAATTAGAGTTTAGTTTTTCATCTTTCATTTCATTTATCTTTCCAATTCTAAACTTGGTGGTGAGCCCCTCATTAGTATCTATTCATCCCCTAGGACATCCCTATTGCAAGATCTCTTTCTCCTTTGCATTAGATCTCTAGGGTTATCCTTGAATGAAATAGTAAAGTGGGTATGCTCTATGTCCTAAACCATACGAAAGCACCTAACCCATTTTATTTCATTTCAGTAGGGTAATGAGGAATAATACAAATCTATCTTAATCAGATAACAACATCAAGCATTCAATCAATCACATCTATAGGTTTGAACAAGTTCTTTTGTAATAATCATTAATAGAGATAAAAATCACACATTTATGATTAGTGGAGTGTAATATTCAAGGGAAACACAAACTCATAATATTTTTGAATTTGATTCAACCAAAACACCACTAATCATGCATAAGTTTGGGAAAAAATCCTACTTAATTCCATAGATTAAAGTCATATCTCATCAATTTAGCAATTGCAATTAAATAGAATGATCATACAATCACCATGGTGTTGAATCAAAATGCATGTAACATAGGCATAATTCTTAGACAAATAAATCAAAACTTTGCAACAAAGTCAATGGGAAAAACTCCACACCGAGATTGTATTTTTTTGTAGTTGCAAAAATTATATAAGAATCAAACCCTTCAAACGATTGGGAATTAAACATATATAGAAAATAAATTCCCCATGATTGTGGATCTAACATAAAAGACAATTGGAATTAACTCCAAACTTTAAACATAAAATAATATTGAACTAGGCATCCCACTTGCAACCAAGTCTTTTTATTAATTCTAAGGAAAGCATAAAATAATGGAAAATGTGATAATTAAAAAGCTGGGTGCCACCCAATATAGTTCAATCATCAATTAATAACTAAAGAAAAGCCAAACAATAGCTAACTGAGTTTCCAAAATCCTATGCACATCTCCTCCATGTATTGTGGTGCATGACTTTATATCAACATTTCCTACTATGAATTACACCCAATTTAATGCTAGCCATTCCTGAGGACCTGAAAAAAGCACACCATCTACAACATCATCAACACTTTGCAAAACATTGGTCCAACTATAGCAGGGATATTTATCCTATCTCTAGTTTACTTAGAAAAGTTATTTGGCTATCTGAGAACTACCTCATTCATTCTTTCTATGGATGGTCCCTTATGAAACTGGATTTAAAAATTCTAAGCAAAAGTGGCCCTTTTGATCTACTAATGTACTTTGGCAAAAGCTTCCAACTCCTTTTGAAGAGATTAGAGTTTCACTTTCTTAATAACCATGTTTCCTATACCTTCTTGGGTAGCTTGTCCCTGCATTAAATTCTATAATTCTTCAATCATTTTCTTAGGTTCTCTTACATGCAAAGGGTTTTCCCAAAATGTGCATCCTAAATATTCTATGGCTTTTTGGATGTCACTCATTTCCTTCTTAGCCCAACTCTTTTCATTGTTTAAATTATCTTTACATCCATTCAAAATCTCCACCCAAAATTTAGTTGCTTTTACCCAAATAGGAATCAACACCTATTCTCCTTCCTTGATTACTATGGTCTAGAAAAATTCTTCTTCTTTGGTTTCATTAATTTGGTGGAGAATTGGAATGTATTCTTCCCATATTAATAATTCCTTTTCAATACTTAGGATGAGTTGTTGAGAATCGCTATTCTCATCACTAATAGCATGGTATGATTTAACAAGTTGTTTAAAAATGGTTTCTACCAACTCCAATAGGTTTTCCTTCCACTACCGCATAGCTAGAATCCATTCATCAAGGTCTGAAGGCCTAATTTCACCTTTCAAGGTAGCTTGAAGAGCAAACACATGATCTTTGTCATTTACTAGCCCAATGAGATTCTTATACAAGTAGTTAATTGTTGAACTTGAGCTTTGAGCTCATCTTTTGTGTTCTCATCATTTTGCATCCTTCTAAAAATAGAAAATAGTAACTTATACAAGCCCTACTATTCACCCTCCCTAGATTGCATCCCCATTTGACGGATTTGGTAATTAGAAGGTGTCATTGTAGATTCCTATTTATCTACAAGAGGGATTGGTATTTCATCTATCTTATTTCCCTATTGATCCATTGATATGGTAGAAATCCTTTGAGCATTCTCTCTTCTTCTCCTAGGAGATTAGAAGGCCTCTGAAAACACTATCAATATTGGCTCTGGAGTCTCTACATACGTCCTCTTCCTTTTCTTGATAGTCTAGTTTAACCACACTGGCATTGAAGCAAAGGTTTCTCTAGGAGGAGTAGAAACTATCCTCGTGTACTGGGAAGTACCAATGTTTGTATCTAGATCTTCTATTTTCTTTTCCTTTCCCTAAGCCTTTTCTTGGTGTACTTCCTCACTTCAAAGTCTATCCTCAGTATAATTCTCTTCTTGGTTGGCTTCCTTTTCAACTTCTTCTTGTCTCAATGCCTCTTCTTGAGCAACATGCTCATTTGTGTGAGTTATTTCTTTATTTGTTTCTTTTGGTAATACTTCTACATTAACATCAAGTTGGGCATTCCAAAAATATCATCTATATCTTTAAGCACTTCCTCTTCTCTGAAAGGCTCTTTTTCAACCTCCTCTTCCTCAACAATGGTTTTAGTAGGGACTCCTTCTCAAAGGTGAAATCCAACTATAGGAAGCAAAGGAGTTGGCAATGGAGGTTGAGGTGGTGGTATAGGTACTCTTTTTTCTAGTGATACAGGAGGACTAATGGAGTCCCATGAGGAGGGGTAGAGGAGTAAGCCTCTTTAGTTTCCTATTGGGCTACTCTTTCTCTAGTTTCTACCATCATTCTCCTTCTTCTATAGATATTTTCTCCTTTTGGTTCATCCTCTTCCTTAGAAGAAATGATAATAGGACCCTTTTCTTTCCTTCTCTTCCCTTCTTCTCTAGTAGGGTCACCTTTTTCTTTCTTCTTGGTTGCAGGGGTACTGGAGGAAGGTTTGTCATGCTCTTTCTTCATAGTCAACGTGGCTAAAGTTTCCCCTTCCTTTTCCTCAACCACTATTGGCTTCTCCAAAGGTTTCTCCATAGAAAAAGGTGTAGTCAACCATCATTGAGAGCATGCCACCACCTATTGACACCTATCCTTTATGTTGTCTTTTTTCTTGACTAAATAATCTACATTAAAAATAGGAACATTGAAGATCCTTTGGGAAGCATAGGCTAGATATAGAACCTTTCCATCTTATACTTGTTCTTTAGGGATCCTAGCCTTTAAGCAATTTCTCATAAAAAATATTGTCAACCAATAATAATCTTTAAGTCTCACTTAAAATTATTCCTCAAAATTTTCCTAATGATCCTCCAATTTGGACTTGTGGATGAAATATGCTCTCATCACCTTGTTGATATTGTTCCTCAAGTATCTTGGTACAAATCAAAGCTATGTACCTAGACATTTCAATTCAGGTGTTCTTGAAATTATGTGTATTAGCACAAGAATACACTCCTATTTGAATCAGGAAACTATATCCATGATTGTGTTTCCCTATAATGAGTTATTGTACTTTAATGATTTTCCTATAAACCTCCAACAAAAGCATCTTGTTTGAAGGATACCTTAGAAGTTTTTTATGGCATGTTGTGGAAGCTTGCAACTTTGATGTGAGTAAATTTTTTGTACTGGATGAAATAGTACCCAATATCTCCAATTAATTTCATAGCCTTGAGGGAGATCCTCCTAGTAAAGTCTCATTCCAAGCCTCTAATTATCATGTAATTAAATTTTTTATTCACAATACCAAAATGGTGGAAAAATTCCTCCAACTCCAACTGGGGGTAATGTTGAGAGTGTTGCAAGTATGAGCAAGGTTGGTGGTGTTGTCATTAATGTTGTCATTGATGTCAACATAGTACAAGATGTTGTAAATTTTGCATGTACATATGAGATGTTGTGAGTACATGGAGCTATATTTATGATGTTGCAGATATACTGATATGTTGGGTTACCGAGTGCTTTTGAAAAAATTAATAAAGAGTGAAGTCATAGTTATGTATGTGTTCAAAATGTGCTTCGATATGTGCTTCACATTTCTTTTGCATTGATCCTCATCTTATGTGGATTTGAAGGGTTGTTTATGGGCTTCTATTGGTGACATATTCTGGTTTGTAGCTTCTGGTTTGATGGAAAGTGAAAGTTGTGTTCACTGGTACGTGAACTGGTTTGATAGAGTTGTTTGTTTATGGACTGGGAGAAATGTTTCTACTCCATAGTCCTCCACTATTTTGTTTCAGGTCTTACAGATCTAGAATATTTCTATTAATGGTATTCCTTGTGTTCTGGAAAATATTTTTGTGGTTTGGTGCTCCAGAAGATGAGTTTCAGTATTACTGTGTATATTTGTACTATCTAGATGGACTGGAGTGTTCAAGGTCTAAAGGTTGTTGCAGATGATGTGAATGTATCTAAAGGTATCTAAGATGTGTTCTCATGCATGATAAATCATCCTATGTCATCCACATATTATCTTCTTGTTGGGAAGAATGTACTTCAATGTTCATTTGTGTTGTCATTCTTTTCTACTACGGGAATGTTGAGTTTCCAACCTAATTTGAATTTATGAAATGAAGCAAATGTAGCCAATCTTGAAGAAAGTTTCTAAGGTTGAAGAGGGTATAAATGCAATTCAAGATGTTGCAAATAAGAATATCTCAAATCAAGAAGAAAAGTAGAGCTGTACGAAATTGAATTGAGGCAACAATACTTTAATGTGTCAGATTCCTAAAAGTAGTGAGCTGACGATGTTTTCAATTTTTCTAATCAAGTTTGCAAATGTGTGTAACTTGTTGTGGAAGATCTTTACTGTAATATTTTGTATTTGTAGGAAGTGAGCTTCCCTATTGGACATTAAGTCCTTTTTGTAGGAAGTGAGCCTTTGTATTTGGGCAGTGAGCCTCTTGAATTCAATTTTACTATTACTTTATATTGTGAGTTAATCCTCACCATGGTTTTTCCCTCATTGGGGTTTCCACATAAATCTGGTGTTTCCTTTGTTGATATTGCTTTTTGTTATCAACATTTTATGTTCATACTTAATAATAGAACTAAGTGGATAAGAAATTGATAAGTGGTTGATATTTCAATTTTTGTTTGGTGACAACTAATTCACCCCCCTTCTCAATTGTCTTGCACCTTTCAACAATTGGTATCAGAGATTTTTTTCCTTGGTGAAGAGCTTAACCGCTTGAGGTAGATCTGATGGCACACAAATTGGTGATCCCTATGTTTGATGGATCTGACTATAGTGATTGGAAATTGCAGATGATAGGTTACATTGTCTCTCTTGGTTACAAGACCTAGAAGGCTATTGAGATGAAGTATGTTGCACCAACAAGTGGTCTTTCTACTGCATATGAGGTTTCTGCTTATGAGGATAATGAGAAAGCAAGGTATGTGATCTACAATAATTTATCTGAGACTGAGTAAACTAAAGTTATTTCTTTGGGAACTGCTTATGAAGTGTGGAAGATATTTATGAAGGAAATGATAGAGTGAAATTGTCAAAGAAGCTAACAACAAAGCGAAGATATGAGAATTTGAAAATGGAAGAAGGTGAAGATATTGTGAGCTATTTCCAGAGAGTTGATATTGCAGTGAATGATGTGAAAATACAAGGAGGAACTCTGACTAATGAAGATGTGATGGAGAAGATCTTGATGACTCTTCTGGAGAGTTATAGTGATAAGGTTTTAGCTATTGAAGAAGTGTATGATCCTAAGAAGTTTATTAAAGAATGACTATTTGGCACCTTGACTACATTTGAGATGAGAAATTTTGGAAAGAAAGAGGAGAATACAAAATCAACATTTAAAGCAACAAAGACTCAATATGACCCGAATAGTGATGGTTCAGATGATTTGGAAGAAAAATTTACAAGGAAGTTGAAGAAAGGCACCAGTAAGTGTAAAGGTATGTTGCCTCTTAAATGTTTCAACTGTGGTAATATTTGTCATTATGCTTCAAGATTTCTAAATAGATCTATACATAAGAAGAACAAAGATCATAAAGATAGGAAGGATAAGAATTTCAAGAAGTTGTATTATGTTAGAGAAGAAGTTGGTATCTCTGATGATGAATTTGATTATGAGGGTGATGATAGTGAATGCTTGTTCTTATCCTTGGACAATAAATCTATGTCTATTAACTCTGGAAGATATGCAAGAGAAAGTGACTCAGAGAATGAGAAGGATGAGATGGAAGGTACTTTAGTTACTTCCTTTCATGCTAGACAAGATGAAGACTATTGAGTGATTGACAGTGGATGTTCTAATCACATGACCAAAGATAAAAGTAAGTTCACTAAGCTTGAAAAGTATGATGGCAGTTTGGTCATGTTTGGTGATGATTCAGGAGCAAAGATTGTTGAAAAAGGTACAATTAGTTTTGATGGAATTCATAACACTAATGATGTATATTATGTAAAATGCTTAAGGCATAAAATTTTGAGTGTTGGAAAAATGTGTAGAAAAGGTTTCAAACTTGTGTTTCAAGATAATACTTATGAGATTAGAAAAGGGTCTGGAACTATGGTTGTTGCAAGAAGGAGAACTTATGGAAACATCTATTAGCTTAAGGGTGTTGATAGTTAGTGCCTTGTATCTCAAGTTAATAAAATTTGGTTGTGGCATTGGAGAATGAGACATGCAAACTTTGATAATATATTCAGGATTAGTTCAAGAGATGTCTGAGATATACCTAAAATCACAAAGCCTGCTAATATTGTTTGTAGAATTTGTTAGTTGGGGAAACAAACAAGATGTAGTTTTAAAGGAAAAGAGCAATCAGCTATCATAATGTTGGAATTAATTCATATAGACCTTTGTGGTCCTACTAGGATAGGTAGCCTAAATGGTGACAGGTATTTCATGCTCCTTATTGATGAATATTCTTGAATGACATGGGTTGCTTTTCTTAGAGAAAAAACTCAAGATTTGGATAGGTTTAAAGTGTTCAAGGAAAGAGTAGAGAATGAAGTGAACCTAAGAATTAAATGTTTGAGATTTGATAGAGGTGGATAATTCACTTCTAGTGATTTTAATGCATTCTATGAAGAGCATGGCATAAAGAGACATTTTTCTACTCTTAGAACTCCTTGGAAGAATGGAATTGTTGAGAGAAAGAATTGGACTATACAAGAAGCTACATGGACCATGATGAAAGAAGCAAATGTACCTGATGTGTACTAGAGATAGGAAATACACATTGTTGTTTATGTTCTTAATAGAGTTCATATTAGAGGAAACAACACAAAGACTCCTTATGAGTTATGGACTGGTAAGACTCCTACTGTGAAGTACTTTAAGTTTTTTGGAAGTTGATGTTACATTAAAAGAGATGATGAGAATCTTGGGAAGTTTGATGCTAGATGTGATGAAGGGATTTTTCTCGGATACTCAACTACCAGCAAAGCATATAGATGCTTTAATAAAATATTGAGGAAGATTGTTAAGAGTGCTAATGTGAAGGTTGATGAGGATATGCACATACTTATTGAAACAAGTGAAGTTGAACCAAATGATCCTATCTACTGACCATTACCTAAAGAGAATAAGGAAGAGGAAGAAGAATAGACTAAAGAAGAAGCACTGAAACTTGTTTCTAAGAATCCTAAGTATGTATAAAAGAATCATCCAGAGGAACAAATAATTGGAGATAAGAGTGAAGGTGTGAAGACAAGAAGTAAAGTAGGAGCTAAGGTAAATCTGTGTTTACTTTCTAAAATAGAACCTAAGTTTGTGTGTGAAGCATGTGAAGTTGAGAGTTGGGTTAGAGCTATGAAAGAAGAGTTGCAGAAAATAGAGAAGAACCAGACATGGGAACTAGTTCCTAGACCTGTGAACAAGAATATAATTAGTTCAAAGTGGGTGTTTAGGAATAAGTTGAATGAGAATGGTGAATTTGTAAGAAAAAATCAAGACTTGTATGCAAGGGATATTCAAAAGTTGACGGCATAGACTTTGAAGAGACATTTGCCCCAGTGGCAAGAATGGAGGCCATTCAATTTTTTTGGGCATTTTCTTCCCACAAGGACTTCAAGGTATATTAGATGGATGTCAAGTCTGCATTTTTGAATAAAGAACTGGAAGAAGAAGTGTAAATAGAATAACCCAAAGGATTTCAGTTATCAAACAATCTGGATATGGTTTGTATGTTATAAAATGAATTATATGGACTAAAACAAGCTCCCAGAGCATGGTATGCTCGATTGGACATATATTTAACACAATAAAAGTTTAATAAGGGCTCTACAAACAACAATATTTATTTCAAGATGGAATGAAACAAAATGTTGATAGTGGTAGTAGATGTTGATGATATCATCTTTGGAGGAAATGAAGGTATGTGTAAGAGATTTACAAAGGAAATGCAAAAAGGATTTGAAATTTCCATGATTGGTGAGTTGAATTTATTTCTTGGTTTTCAATTAAATCAAACTGATAAAGGGATATTCATTTCACAATCGAAATATGTCAAAAATTTGTTGAAGAAGTTTGGAATGGATGACTCCAAACTGGTTAGTACTCCTATGGTGATCGGATGTAAGCTGAGTAAAGATGATGAATCTGCTAAAGCTGATCAGAGCAAGCACAAATCTATGATTGGTGGAATTTTGTATCTTACCGCTACTAGATCGGATATCATGCATGCAATATGTTTAGTTACCAAATTTCAAACAGAACCTAAAGGAGCACATGTTACAACTATGAAGAGGATATTCATATATCTTAAAGGCACTTTGGATTATGGCTTGTGGTATCCTAAGGATACTAATTTAATTTTAAGTGCTTATACCGATGAAAATTGGGCTAGTTGTGTGGATGATCAAAAGAGTGCCAATGGAGGTGCTTTCTTTCTTGGTGGAATATTGGTTTCATGGTTCATTAAGAAATGAGATTCAGTTTCTTTATCCACTATAGAAGTAGAGTATATTGCTCTGACATCTTGCTGTACACAAGTTTTTTGGATGAAGCAAACACTGAAGGATATTGGAGTGATATGTGATGAGCCTATATCTATCTTCTATGATAATAAAAGTGTTATAAACATTTCAAATAATCTAGTTATGCATTCAAGAACAAAACATATATCTATCATATATCATTTCTTGAGAGAAAAAGTATTGAGGAATGAATTCAGGTTGGAGTATGTGTCTACAAAGGATCAAATTGTAGATATATTTACTAAGGCTCTTCTGAAGGATACTTTTGAGTATCTCAGGGAGAAGTTGGGGGTCATTGGCCCTCAAAACTAGGTGCACATGGAAGTGCATCAGTCCAATGGATCCAAAGATTCTTCATTTATTTGGACTAATGAATAGGTCTACTTCACAAGGGGAGTAGAAAGTTTTATTGTTGCACTATGAGTTGTATGGATGCACTCCTAAGAGGGAGTGATCAGAGCTTTTGATCTTTTCCATTGATGTCAAATGGGGAGAGAGTCATGTGAAAATAAGTAGAAGAGGAAGAGGTCTTTTTCATAGAATATTGAGAATGTAGGAATGTTGTGCATGTTGTATAATTTGGAAAATAAATGAGAGTGTTGTCTTTGATGGTTTTTCACATCATGTGTTGCCATCAATGACAAAGGGGGAGATTGTTGCAAGTATGAGCAAGGTTGGTGGTGTTTCCATTAATGTTGTCATTGATGTCAATACAATATAGGATGTTACATATTGTGCATGTATAGTTGAGATAATGTTGAGATGTTGTGAGTACTTGGAGCTATCTTTATGATGTTGTAGATATGTTGATATGCTGGGTTACCAAGTGCTTTGAAAAAATTAATAAAGAGTGAAGTAAAAGTTATGTATGTGTTCAAAATGTGCTCTAGTATGTGCTCCGCATTTCTTTTTTGTTGATCCTATTCTTGTGTGGATCTTAAGGGTTGTTTATGGGATTCTATTGGTGACATCTCCTGGTTTGTAGCTTTTGGTTTGATGGAAAGTGAAAGTTGTGTTCACCGGTATGTGAACTAGTTTGATAGAGCTGTTTTTCTATGGACTAGGAGAAATGTTTCTTCTCTGCAGTCCTCTACTATTTTGTTTTAGGTCTTGCAGATATAGAATATGTCTTGTAATGGTGTTCCTTGTGTTCTGGAAAAGATGTTCATAGATTGGTGATCTAGGAGATGAGTTTTAGTATTACTATGTGTATCTGTATTGTCTAGTTGAACTGGTGAAAAGTGTTTAGGGTTTAAAGGTTGTTGTATATGATGTAGATGTATATAAAGGTATCTAAGATGTGTTCTCATGCATGATGAAGCATGTTACATCATTCATGTATTATCTTCTTGTTGGGAAGCATGTACTTCAATGTTCATTTGTGTTTTCATTAGGTTTGGCCGACCTGGTGTTTACACTTCATTCTAAGGATAATTTTTAATTAAGGAAGCATGTGGTTGGTCCAAGAAATTATTTTGGGTTGTAGTTAAGTATTGGTGTGGTCCACTCTCATTCTTTTCCATTGCGAGAATGTTGAGTTGCCGACCTAATTTGAATTTATGAAATGAAGTGAATGTAGCCAAACTTGAAGAAAGTTTCTAAGGTTGAAGAGGGTATAAATGGAAGTCAATATGTTGTTGTAGACACTAAAAATTGTCCTAGGCTTGCGATTTCTAAATTCTCTATCATTTCCCCTTTTGTAATTATTTTCTAAAGTCATGTCTTCTATTAATTAAATAATTTTAATTATTTAATTAATTCATTCCTACTTTTATTTCTTGCTTGATTAATTAAATAAATTTTATTTATTTAATTGCATCACTAATTAAGTCCTCTTCTTTCTAAAATTAAATAAATTCTTATTTATTTAATTTTTGTCCACTATCCACTATAATTAAATAATTAAATAATTAAATAATTATTCATTAGCCTCTTCTCTCATAAATTAAATAAATTTTATTTATTTAATTTGGTCCACTCTCTTGAATTTTGAATTAAATCATTATTTAATTCAAAATATTTCCTTTTGTCACATTCCTCTATAATTAAATAATATCTTTATTATTTAATTATTCATTGGCCACCTAAATTAAATAATTTTAATTATTTAATTTCTCCTATCACCTCTTTTTCCGTGCTAATCTTGTCTTCCACATCAAATATTATCTCTTGAAATCTCATTTAATTTTGGCCCTTGATTGAATTATTTTATAATTCAATCTTAGCCATTCATTTCTTGTCATTTCCCTAATTTTGACCTAACCCTAGTCCATACTACAACTTTCAATTTTGGCCATTGATTTAGACATCTTATTGACATTCAATCTCAACCGTCAATCCAAATTAGACATTTCCTATAAATAAACTCTCTCATAAGCCATTAGGGGGTCGATTCTTCAAGTATCCTTATGCTGTCAAAATCATTCTTAAATCTCTCGTCCATTTCTATCTATTATCATTCATCTATCATCCCCATGTCAATGTTATGCTGCTAAATTGAGCAACCAACATTCCTACAATAGTCAATCCTTCAAAATCTTGCTTTCTTATGCAGGTGGAGAAGAGCCATGGAGGTCAATCAAGTCTAGTTTGAAAATTGGTTTGCATTTCTTTTATTTATTTGCATTTTCATTCTAGTTTGTGCTTCATGGTGCTTGATAGGGTTTTGTTAGTTTTGTGTTCTCAATACACATTAAATCTAAATTTTTCCCTATTTACAGTTGTGTATAAGAATATCTCAAATCAAGAAGAAAAGAAGAGTTGTGTGAAAGTGAATTGAGGCAACAACACTTTAATGTGTTAGATTCTTGAAAGAAATGAGCTATCGGTGTCTACAATTTTTTTGATCAAGGTTGTGAATGTGTGTAACCTGTTGTGGTGGATATTTACTATAATATTTTGAATCTGTAGGTAGTGAGCCTCCTTGTTGGATAGTGATTCATTTTTGTATGCAGTGAGCCTCTTGAATTTGGTTTTTCTATTACTTTATATTGTGAGTTAATCCTCACCATGATTTTTCCCTCATTGGGTTTTCCACGTAAATCTAGTGTTTCCTATGTTGATATTGATTTATGTTATCTACATTTTATGTTCATACTTAATAATAGAATTAAGTGGATAAGAAATTGATAAGTGGTTGAGATTTGAATTTTTGTTTGGTGACAACTGATTCACCCCCCCTCTTAGGTGTCTTGTACCTTTCAACACAGAGGTGGTGACTTCACGTAGATCATAAGATCCCACCATGGGGATTCCTACAAATGAGGCTTGTGACAATAGTAGATACACAAGGTATTATGTCATGAACAACTTGATGGATGAAAGGAAATTGCACATTTACTCATGGATGGTGTTGTTGTGCAGTTTTTGCACACACGCCCCACTTGGAGTAGGGACCCTCCTTTCTGGCATCTTTCAACCTTTGGTTTTATTGGACTTATCATTTTTGAGGTCTTGATATGTCAGTCTTGCTAGCCTTGACCTTGTCCTGAGGCATGAATTGATTAAAATTGAGTTTTGGGCAAAATTCGGGTTTTCACCCGACTCCGGGATTTTCCCAGGCCCTGGCCCTTTGTTCGCTTCTGGCTGGATTCTCTGAATCCAGGTTTCTGCTTGATCTTAGGATTTTCTGGTTCTTGTAGATTTTCTCGGTCTGCACCAAAATCCCGAACTTCGTCATTTCCTCAGTTTTTCAATTTTCGCGAAATCTGCGTTTCCGCGTATCTTGGAATTTTTTGAAATTTTGTCTCAGGCTCGGGTTTCTAGATTTGTCAGAAGTGTCTCGTTGCTCATTAATGCTTATGGTACCTTTGCTTAAACGAGTATATGGGCAGATTTAGGGCATGTTTGGCATCATTCTGACTTCATTGCTCACTTGCTTTTTCTCTAGCAATAAGAAATTTTCATTTGAGCTTAGAAGATTGATCTCAAGCGGCTTGTGTGTGGATTGCTGGGTGTCGGTGTCTGGATTTGCATTGCTTGGGCGTGTGCATTTTGTAGTTTGCTTCTCCAAAGTTTGATTTTCATCTGCAGTGATCCATGGTAGGTTATCGTTTCCCTTTTCATTTTCTTGTGTGATGATTGAGTTTCTGGGTGCTGAATAATCATCATTTCGGGTCAGCCTTTGCTTGGTTACAATTTTATACTCATAGAGTTAGGGTTTGACTTTGTCCTTCACCTCCGCAATGCATGTTTTGGTTTATCGATTGAGTGTTGGAGGCATCTTTATGGCCTTGTCTGAATAGGGCTAATTCCTAAGTGTGTCATTCGCTGCACTTTGGGACGATTAGGGTTTTGGGTTATTTTGCCCAAATAAGCCGACTCCCAGTAGGGTCTTTGTGATTTCGTGATTTATATTCAACCCAGCCTGCTCATACCTCGAAGAGATCCTTGTGTCCGTTGGTTAATCACCAAAATGATAATTTTCCTTGAAATCACGAGCTTACCTGGGCTTTATTGGTGGAGGTCTAGTTATTGGAATTAGGGCATCGCCATTTCACCATAAGGACTTGTCCTTTGAAAGCTTTTGGAATTTGAAATCCTTTGCATTCTGAATTTTATTGGTTATCATCAATTTCTAGACCATGGGAATCCAAATGGAGAAGTTTACATGATTATTTAGTCGCCATTTTGCGGGTTGTCCTTTGTCGGGTTCCCGTGGTGTCCGCGGAATTTCTGCACACCCGGACTTTCCCGGTTTAGGATAATTCCGTGGACTGGAGTAATTTCCAAAATGCTTCTACCTGTCTGCGAAAATCAGCCCCATCCAGATTTTTCTGGTTTTTCTGTCTGACCTTATCCTTGTTGATTTTTCGAAGATAGGATTGCTGGAACAAATGCTAAATGCTTATTTCTTGTTGTTAATGAACAAATTGCATGATAATCTGATGGTTTTTGGTTGAACTAACGATTTATTGGACAAATGGTGCTTTGGCAGTGAGAATCCGTCTGGGTCGGATTTCTTCAAAATTCAGCCCCGAATGGATTTTCCCAGTTTGCAATATTTTCCCGGATTGCCTGATTTCTCCGGATCTTCAAGGATTATCAGTTTGCGATGGATTTTAATTGTTTTATATGATTTAGGCTAACCTTTGGATTGGAATATGAACAGTAATTAAATACTAATGATGTCTTTTGTGAATGTAGGTCGAATCAAGCAAAGCTACCGCTGGAAAGTCTAAGGGTGGCATGGAGGGGTCATCTATTTCTGAGGAAAAATGACTAAGGTTAGACGTCAAGAGTCAGCTTCCTGAGAGCAAAATATCCTTCATATGGTCTGAAGTGTCTAATACTAATGTGGGAGCTTGGAGGTATGAGGAGTTCAAATAGAGGACAGTTGAGAAGGATCTATCAGCCCTATGGCATGATGAAGTCCGGACTAGTCCATGTGGCTGGGTTCCCTCTGGCAATCCAATGTTATGAGCTAATTCTGGAGTGTGCTAGGCAATATGACTTCGACATGCAAACAGTTGTTAGCACCGAGGGGAGGGTCTTGGCAAACTTAAGTCTTGCCTCCATTGCTCAAGCCTTCAACATGCCTGATCTACCTTCAGTATGTGCTCTGAATATAGACACTGCCAAGACATACTATGAGAATGAACCCATCAAGGCCCAACAGATAATCAACTCTTGGCCAGAGAAGCCGAAGTCCCATTATTCTAAACTACCCAAGCAGTTGCATAGAGTTAAGTTCAGGTCAGATGTTTATGATGCCATAACATTTTTGAGTAGAGTAGCTGGTTTGAAGACTGCCGGGGTACTAGAGAGCTGGATGGTCCATGTGATCACCAGGATTGAACAGGGAACTAACTATCACTGGGCAGGGCTTATTAGCGCTAAAATAGATAAACAGCTAAGGAACGTCTTGGAGGCTAAGAGGTTCACTATGTCCTCTTATGTTATGTATGTGTTAGCCCGGTTCTATCCATACAAGGGTCTGATCCACGAGGGACACTTGGACAAGATATAGTCTATGAGGTCTACCCGGAGCTGCACCTAGGACACAGGGACTACCAGAGATCCAATGATGCATTCACAATGCATATTACCTAGATGTTGCAGAATGCCGAGCACATGAGATTATCAGATGGGGCCAAGGGGCTAATTAAGAACTATGGGGCTTGGTTCATTCAGTTCCCCACCTTCACTTACATAAGGATTGATGGATGCCCGGTTGCTCCATATAGGTTACCCCGGTATCCTACTGATCACATCGTCCTATTGGAGATTTTTAGACAGATTTGTGAGTTTGATGCTATTGTAAAGAGAGAGAAGCATAAGACTGGCTTCGGAGGAGACTTCCCTCTCAGGATTGGTGTGGCAGAAATGTGCCCTTCCATCCAATCATCCCACACTGCAGGAGAAGAGTTGGCAGCATATGGTTTCTCCTTCCATTCCAAGAGGATGAACTTTGACATCACGGGAGAAGCACAGAAGAAGGCTACCAAGGAGTACAGGCATAAAGATGACCTAGAGGATTATTGGGCCAACATCAAGGATGACCTTGAGGCAAGAAAGAAGAGGTATTTCAGATTCCTTATCGATGCAATCAGGCAATATAATGTCAAGTTGATCTCAGATCAACTGGAGGATAATGGAAACCTGGTTCAGGACCATGCTTATGAGGTTGTGAAGGACAGGTCAGTCGGGGATATTAATTGGGATGAAGGAGAGGTCACGGAGTTGGAAGACCTAATGGCCCCGGTCATGAAATTTACCTCCTTTTGGTTGAAACATAAAATTTGGGAGTTGGAAAGTGAGAAGGTAACTTGTACCTTCGATTTGATGGGGAATCTCAATCCTATGTCCTCTTCTGAGGAATCCGAAGAAGATGATCCCAAAGGGAAAGCTACAAAGACCTCGCCGTTCAAGATAAAAATTAGAGGACCCAAGGAAGGTGGGCTTGAAGCAAAAAGGAAGCCAAAAGGAAAAAGGAGATGGTAGAATTTGAAGCTTAGCAGGTCATCTGATGAGGAAGAGTTGGAAAAAGTAGAAGAGAAAGATGTTCCTCCACCTCCGAAGAAGACAAGAACAACAAGGATTGCAAAGAAGGGTTGGGTTGCTTTGAGTGATGAGCCTCCTATTGTGGATGTAGAGAGTTCAGGAGGAGAAAAGACTAAGGTTTACACGAGGAAATCCAGGACTCCTTCTCCAAAGGACACTGTGACAAAGGTAGATCCTCCGCCAAAATTACCAACTGCAGAGCCATCCAGGGCTATTTCTCCTCCACCAAGCGCACCTGAGGAGGAAATTCCGGAAGAGGATGAAACAAGTGGAGAGGCAGAGCCCTTCAAGGAAGGGACACTCTTTGGGGAGGCAGCCGAGCTTGATGCCGAAGTAGAGGAAAGACATACTTCTCCTTTAGTATAGTATGAAGATTCTCCAGAAAGTGAAAGGGGAAACAGATCACTTGAAAAGGAGGAGGATATCCCTGCTAAGACCCCATCACCGGTACAGCAAGAGGTGGAACTTGAAGAAGGGGATCAAGGTGAGTAGCCCCCTGAGAAAGAAGAAGACAAAATAACTGTAGAAGAAGGAGAGAAAGCGACAGAACAGCCAGAGGAGGCTAGAACAGAAGAAATCCGGGTAGAACCTGCAGCCCCGGAATGGCTTGAAAAGGAGCTTGCAAGAAAGAAACATGTGGTTGTTGAGGATACTCCCTTACACTGGGATGAAATGCTGTCAAAGATCGGTAAAGGAAAGAAAAAGAAGACAGCCAGGGTAATCTCGAGGGTGGAAAGAGATGAAACAAACAACAGGGTTATCCATATTGCCACCCCTGCCGCAGACAAAACAAGAGAGGATGTCACTAGTCAGGATTATAATGTGCAAACCATCAACCTTGGGCCTGCCTCCATGGAGCAAGACATAGAGGAGTATGAAGGGTCCACTACTATTATCATCGGCAGATTGAGGAAGGAAACCCAGACCAAGCATGAGTTGAAGGAAGAAAACGAAAGATTAAGGAAATGCTTGGAGGAGGTAATGAAACCCTTGCAATCCCTCCATCCTTCTTCTTCTGCTACTCCCGGCTTTCTCCCCAAAGAAACAATCTCCAGAATTGAGAAGATGAAAGCCTCAGCTCAAGCTGCAATAGATTGGTTGATGAGTGTGCAAATGAAGGGAGATGATACCATCAGGGACATCCTTTCAGTAGGGAAGGATGCAGTCTGGGCCAAGGAGCTATTGGAGCATGTGTTGTCTCAGGACAAGTAGGACATGGAGCTCTTGCTGTAGAAATCAAGGGTTATCATGGGGCATGGTAAAGAACAACTGGCTATAGATGGAATCCTTCCTTCCTCCAGATTGGATGAACCCTGGGAATGGTTCGAAGCTCTGCAGATTAGGCAGAAGGCCATAAAGAAGATCCAAAAGCGGAAGAAACAGATTGATGGGGATCTCATTGCAGTATATGATGGATGCATTGCATTCTTCAAAGTGATGACCGGCAGGAGGAAGATTGCTCCGAAGTATCCGAGTCTTGAGTAGCTAAGGGAATGGTGGCATGAGGTTTATGCCCCAGATGCAGAAGGAGTTATAACTGGCCACCAACTTGATGATGCAGCCACATATCTGGCAGTGATGGATAGATATTTGTCCAGTAAGGAGGATTGGAGTAGGACTGTTGAGCAGTCAAAGGAGGAGATTGACTCCATTAAATGCAGACTTAGGGTACTACCTATGCCACCTGTCACTAAACTGGATGGAGCATTCGTGAGGGTCCAGGGATCATCAGCTCAGGGAAAGGATAAGGGAAGTGGCAGTTAATGCTTATTTCAAGATTTGTGCTTCCCTATTATTATAGGGCATGCATTGGATGGGGCTGCATTGAGGACTGTGTCAAAGCCGACCTAGATGATGGCATTTAATGTGTGCCTTAGTTTGTTTCTTCCTTGGCCGACTTGTTTTGGAAAATTTATTTATCTTGCAAAATGTTTGGTTGGGCCAACATACCTTGGGATTTGCTATAAAAGGCATTCTTGCCTCATTGTAAGGGGTTAGATGTTAGACATTAGAAATTGAGAAGAGATAATAGAGTTAGAGCATTTTGTGAGTTTCTTGAAGCAAATATTGTAATCAGAATGGTGGAATTGTTGCAGTATGTTGATGATTTAATACAATTGAGGATATTGTGGTTTTCTGGTGGAATCTCTTATGTTATCTTATCTCGCATGGTTCCTTTTGTTCTATCTTTCAAATTGCTTAAAGATTTAGGGTTTAGCGTTCAGAATTAAATAGTTGTAGTTTGATGAATGATGTTTATGATTTTATATTTGGAATGTTTGTAGCAATCTCTGGTCTATACTCCTAGTAACTATCTAATTGTAGTAGGCTGGTGAAGTCAACCTGGACCATATATTCAATGTGGTTAAGTTTGATTATAGATGCAAATCTATGATTTGAAAATCCAAATACCTTAGAAGATTGCACCGTTCTTGTGATATTGCATTGTGGGTTGATCAAGGATTGGTTATTTGAGATTGGTCCATTTCAGATATCTATCATTTGCATTGCTCATTCTAGGAATAGTTCAGATTTTATCATCCTTGCGCCCTTATCTTTTGCTATTTCTTTATTATCTGGTTAGATTTAGGATTAAAAGATCATTATATTTCAAAATCTGATAAGTTGGAAGATACAGTCTGCTTGTAGTAAGGTCCCTTTGTGATTACCAGTATTTCACATAATTATCTGAGTTGTTTATGCATTGTCATGACCTGACACCCTAGAGACCTTGGGGTGATTTTCATTAATTTATTGTTGAGGATTACCTTTCAAGAGAGATAGAATATTGCATTCTGTCTGAGTTGTTTTTGTGCATAAAACACCATCAACAGATTGGCGCTAGAAGGAGGGCCTGAATGAGCACACTGGATCATTTCTTGAACGCCATCTCTCCTGAGAGATATATAAGAAATACCAGATCTACCACAGGAGAGGAAGATTTAGAGGAGCTACAATTCCCCACTAGGTCAAGAAGGACTCGAGAAAGGGGAGAATCATCATCACCCATCCCTTTACCAGCATCATCCATATCTTCACATCCTGAGGTTGAGGCTATACCCATTCCTGAGGCGGTTTCCATTCAACGGCCTCCGCCTGTCATTAATCAACCACAACCACCACCCCCACTTTTACCAATGGCTTTCCTTGCCAATAACCCATCGCCCCTATTCTTCCAAGCCTACAATGTTATGCCCAAAAACCCTAAGAATTTCTATTCAAAATTCCATATTAATGACCCAAACAGGACTGCTGAAGAACACATAAGGATTTTCCAAACTTGTCTCAAAGATAGGGGGATTGTCCATGAGGATGTTGCCTGTAGGTTGTTCCCTTATTCACTAGGAGAAGAGGCCTTTTACTGATACAATCACCTCCCTTCTGGCTCAATTCTCAATTGGAATGATCTTGAAACTACCTATTTACAAAAGTTTAGAATACCTATTAGTGCTAATGAATTGTACCTACAATTCACCAGAGTCAAGAGAGAGGTCAATGAACCCATATCCAATTTCAATAATAGGTTTCACCGCGCATATACCAGACTTCAAGACCCCTATGTCTTGGATGACAATACTTCCCTGGGAATCTATTACGAAGCATTGGATAGCCTCATAGCCACCTTTCTGAAGTGGAGACCCAACCCTCTAGATACCCTAACTGATGCTTATACAGAGGCTGTTAAGCTTAGCATAGATCTGAGGCAATATATAACTAGACCGTTGCCTTATTTAGGACCAGTTGCACATCCTAATCAAGTTCAGGCAGTGAATTAGGCACTTACCAACCATACCCCAATCATGAATCTAGTACCTCAATTACCCTTGGTGCCACATCCTGGCCTTCCCATGAGTCAAGTCTCTCCCATGATGAATTTTCTCCAACAGCAGGTTAATCAGCCTATGTATCAGTCACAGCCAAATAGTTTCCCTGCTTATTTACAAAATTCTGAGGTATTGCATCAGTCTATGGGATCTAATACAATGCATGTCCCTCCTCAGAGTAACCCATGCCAGCCCCCTTATCGAGATCCAAATAGGGAGAGGATTGATGAAATGGCTGAGAAAATAAAGAAATTGAATCTGGAGGTGACCTATTTAAGGAACCAAAATAGTCAACTACATGCTGCCCAGAAGAGTATGCAATCCAATCAGAATAGAGAATTTTTGCAAGGGAAAAATTTTGATAGGGGACAACGTAATGACAGAGGATTCTATAATGACAAGGGATATAATCAGGATAGGGGGTACAACAATGACAGAGGTTATAATAATGATAGGAGACAGAACTTTGATAGAGGCCAAGGTAGTGGATCAGGATTTGATAAAAGACCATCACAAGGACAGAACAAAACTTGGAATACATGGCCTAATAATGGAGGAGTTCCCACCCCATTGGACCAACCAGTCAATCAAATTGTCAACCAATCTGCAAATCAGCCAGTCAGTTAGGAAAAGCCTCCTAGTGGTGTATATCTGGCTGAAGCAGCCTTATCAGGATGGTGTAGGCTTCATAAGACAAGCCAGCATTCAGAATTAGAATGTCCAGAGTTCCAAACTATTGCTTTTATTTTCCAATATGAGGTAGAGAATAACGCAAATGGGCAGGAGATTGTTCCCTCTAGTCCTTATGATGCTCCTGTGCTGGTTTTGAACCACGCTCCTTTCCAAGCCAGTAAGGAGAATGTACTTGAAGAGGAACCTGACTCTCAAGAAGAAAGGGCGGATCAGGTATGCAATGGAGATGAGGTTGCTCAATTGTTCAATGAAGGAGAAATGAATGATAATGGTCCCCTCAACCAGGAATAAAATTATGTTGAAGAAGTACAAATGTTCCAGAGACAGGGATTGAGAGATATGCCTCATAGGTGTCCCCAGGCTGGAGGACCTTTCACTACTTCCATTCCTCCTAACAACTTCAGTAATCTCCCAAATCCTAATGCTAGCAATAATCTGTCTTATCCACATGTCTCCAAGTAGTATCTTTCAAAAGAAAGACAGGCTCAAACTGACCAACAAAAGGAAAAGGTCATTCAAACAAGTAAGGACAAGGTGGAGGAACCTTCTAAGGATGTCTCCACCGATATGAGCGAGGAGCAGATAGCCTCATATGTTGCTGAGGAGTTCAAGAAATTAAAGGTGAATCTTTCAACATTTGAGTTATTAAGGTTTCCTCCCATTAGAAAGGTTGTTTTAGGTACCTATGATGTGCATTCCAAGCCTTCTGGGGAGAATATCAGCCAGACTTCCAGTTCTCAGCCTGTGAACACACAAGATTAGACCCAAAATAGGACTGACATGCCCCCTGGAGATAAAGGAAAAGAAAAGGATAAGACTCAAGTGGCCCAGGTAGATACTCAGCCTACTTTGTTTCAAGGGAAGACATAAACTCCACCTTTCCTGATCTCTGTCCGTATCTTTGGTAAGAATCTGCATAATTGTTTATTAGATTCTGGTGCTTCCACCAATGTGATGCCATTTGGAGTTTGTAGAGCTTTAGGAATTACACCTGCTGACTCTCAAAAGAAGGTGACTCAGTTGGATAGAACTGAAGTAAATGTGGTGGGAGAACTAAACATGATTCACATGTAGATAGCTTCAGATCCAAGAATTCAATAGGTTATCAATATTCAGGTAGCTGATATTCCTGATGCATATGGTTTGATTCTAGGAAGAGATTTTATGAAGACTCTGAATGGTTATGTGTCTACTGATCATTCTCATATGTGGCTTCCATGGAAAGGAGTGCCCAATCAGATCAGAATCGAGAGAGAGCCAAGAATGAAGTACATGATCAAAGAATATCAAAAAACTTCAACATAGATTCTGATATCGGAAGTTGGAATGGGAAATTACTTGCTATCAACTCAGTATGAGGAGTCAGACTCAGAGGAGGTATTGATGCTACATACGATGCCCATTGATGACAGAACAGAACTCAGCCCTATTGCTGTTTTGATAGAATCAGTTGAGGAAGAAAAGGAACCTGAAGACAATCAGATTAGTCTATTGGACAGTTTCCAGGAATTCATCAAGCAATGTGTTGATAATCAAACTCACCTAGGAAGAAGGACAAGCTTCGAAGAATTACTTTTACCTAATTGGTGTAGAGTTCATAATGCTTCCCATTCAGAGTTGGAATATTGTTTATGCCAAACAGTAGTAGAACAAGTATAGAAATGCATGAGTCCAACTCAGGCAGCTAAGACAGATGAGCAAAGTCCTCAGGAAGAGTGTAGAAACAAGAGACCTATGGTGACCGAGGAATCTTCTAACATGGGTAAACTGAAAGGTGTGACAAAGAAGATTACTACCACTGAATGCTGGACTCTTAGGTTTGATGGATCTAAGTCTAAGCATGGAGCTGGGGCAGGGTTTGAACTGATCAGTCCAAAAGGTAAGAATTTCTTTGCAGCCCATAGACTCCAATTTCACTGTACAAATAATGTAGCAGAGTATGAAGTGTTAATTCATGGACTCCTTATGGCACTTAAGAAAAAGGTTCAGATTCTGTAAGTTTTTGGTGATTCTGAGTTAGTAGTTAAGCAAGTGAGGAAACAGTATTCATGACATGATCGGAGAATGACTAATTATAGGCATAGAGTGTGGGACCTCATTGAGGGGTTTGATGCCTTTAACATTCAACTGATACCAAGACGGAAGAATCAAATAGCTAATTCTCTGGCCCAGGCAGCAAGTACTCTGCAGCCTTTGTCTTTGTCAGGTTTGAAGAAGTTCACCGTAGAATTGAATCTTGTGCCATCAGTTCCAGACAATGTAACCAACTTCCAGGTGTTCGAGGATGATAAGCATATTTTGGATTTTATCACGAATACAGACATTTTTTCTTCCCAGATCATTGATGAAACAAAACCTCAGGAAGCAGAACTGGATTTAGAGGGTGTACTAAATCTGAAGTCTAATACTATTCCTAGGGGAATGGTGCAGTTGGAACGAATTTTTGATATGGACAAGATTAAGGATCAGGAACAAGAGTCCAAGAAGGAGTCCATCAGTGGACAGTGTGATACTTATAATATGGGAACTGAAGATAATGCCAAAAACATTTTTATTGGCAAGGTATGCACTCCAGAAGAAAGACAAGGAATAATTGGAGCATTGCAGAGCTTCCCAGATATTGTAGCTTGGAGTTATGAGGACTTGAAAACTTATGATACATCAATCATAACTCATACTATACCCCTTAAGCCAGGAGCTAAGCCTTTTAGACAGAGACAGAGACCTATCAACGCATTGTTGGAACCATTAATACAGAAGGAAGTTCAGAAACTGTTGTCCGCCAGAATCATATTCCCTGTTAGGCATTCAACATGGGTGGCAAACCTGGTTCCAGTAAGAAAAAAGAATGGAGAAATTAGGCTCTGTGTCAATTTCAGGAATCTAAATAGATCATCAGAAAAAGATAACTATCCAGTTCCCTCTTTGGATGAGGTGCTTCAGGTGGTCAACGGATCTCAGATGATGTCCTTTCTGGATGGTTATTCAGGGTATAATCAAGTAATGGTCCAGTATGAGGACAAACATAAGACTGCTTTCACAACCAAGTGGGGTACCTTTTCCTATAGGAGGATGCCATTTAGACTCATTAATGCAAGAGCTACATTCTAAAGGGCTATGGATATTTCCTTTAAGGATATTATAGGCAAATGCATCATCATTTATATGGATGACCTGACTATTTTTTTGAAGAACAGAGGGGATCACATCTCAGATTTGCGCAAAGTATTCCAAAAGTGTAGAGAATTTGGCATATCCTTGAATCCCAAGAAGTGTATTTTTAGAGTAACAGAAGGGAAGCTGTTAGGACATGTCATATCAGAAAAGGGAATTGCTATAGATCCAGAGAGAGTGGAGGCCATATTGAAGATTCAGCCCCCTGCTAGCAAAAAGGAGATGAAGTCTTTCTTTGGTAAGATCAACTTTGTCAGGAAATTCATTACTGGATTTGCTGAAATTGTTAAACCATTGAATGCCATGTTGAAACAAGATTCCAAGATCGAATGGACTACAGAAGCGAAAGGAGAATTTGCGGAGATCAAGAAAGCCATTGCTGATGCTCCAGTATTGGTAAGTCTTGACTACAACAAACCCTTTTACATCTATTCCTTTGCTTCCGACCATTCATGTGCTGGAATGCTGACTCAAAAGTCTGATAAGGGAAATGAGCATCCTATTGCTTTTATGAGTGCACCATTAAAAGATGTTGAGTTGAAGTATCCAAGTGTGGAAAAGCAGGCATATGCCCTGGTTAGAGCAGTAAAGAAATTCAGGCATTATATCCTCAGAAATAAGGTGTATGCAATTGTCCCTGATTCTGCAGTTAAGTTACTTCTAATGCAAAATGAATTAGGTGAGCACAGAGCTAAATGGGTAACCATGCTTCAAGAGTATGACATTGAGATCCAACCCATGAAACTGGTAAGGGGACAAGGACTCACCCAGACTATTGCAGAGATAGGCCCTGAATTGTCTGTTCAGAACTATAACGTTGAAGAGGTTTCCCCAGATGGTTGGTATGATGACATTGTCTATTATCTGCTAAATCAATGACCTCCAGGTCATCTTAATGTAGTTCAGAGGTGAGCTCTAAGATTGAAGAGCGATGGTTTCATGTTGAAAGGAGCTGTTCTGTATAAGAAAAATCATGAAGGCATTTATTTGAGGTGTCTTGGGAAACAGGAGGCTGACCGAGTAATGAACGAATTTCATGAGAAGTATGGTACTGGCCATGGTTCTGCAAATACCACAGCAAACCAGATTTTGAGGGTAGGGTATTACTGGCCTACATTGTTCAAGGATGTTCATCAACATGTGCGAACCTGCCACACTTGCCAGACTGCAACAACAAGAGAAAGGTGTGCAACACTCCCTCTCCAATCGATCACTGAGGTAAGACCTTTTGCTCAGTGGGGTATAGATTTCATAGGCCCTATCAACCCACCATCTTCTGTAGGACACAGGTACATTCTCACTATTACTAATTACTTTACAAGATGGACTGAAGCTTTTACTTGTAGGCAATGTACATCAGACGTAATGATTGATTTTTTAGAGTCTACTATTCTTAATCGATTTGGATGTCCTATTGCTATTGTCTGTGATAATGGTCCTGCCTTTGCATCTCTAAAATTCTCAAATTAGGCTTTTGATCATGGCATTATTGTGAAGTTTGCATCTAATTATTACCCCCAGGGTAATGGCCTAGCAGAATCCTCTAATAAGAACTTATTGACTATTATTCGTAAGCTGCTAGAGAGGAACCCAAAAGACTGGCACACTCAGCTTCGGTTCGCCCTCTGGGTAGACCGTACCAGACTTAAGTCATCCATTGGAACATCTCCTTATCATTTAGTGTATGGTCTGGAGCCAATTTTTCCTATCCAACTTAAGATCCCAACTCTGCAGTTTATAAATCAGTTTTATGATGAAGGGGACAGAAGGGAGGCAGGTTAACAGAATTATTGCACCTTGAGGAAAAACGAGAAAATGCCTTTGAGAATTTCACCAAACATTAGGGGGTAGTTAAGAGATGGTTTGATAGGAGGGCTAAAGTCAAAGCCTTCAGGATTTCTGACCTTGTCCTATATTGGGATAAACCTCATGATCAGAAAGGGAACCATGGAAAATTTGATAAATTGTGGCTTGGTCCATATCAGATTGCTGAAATACTCGGGGATAATGCCTTCCGTCTAAAAACTCTTACGAGAGAGGGTATCCCACTACCTGTCAATGGGCAGTATTTGAAACATTATTTCCAGTCCTGAGCTGTTTTCAGCTCCCTGCTCTGCAAATAGTTAGATTAGGTTGCTTTGCTTGTTTTGTTTGGTTAGAGTAGGTTTCCCTTTTGGTTTGCTTGTGTGCTTTAGTTGGATTAGGCTTGCTTTGGTTTGCTTGTTTTGGTCTGTGTTGCTCTTGCTCTTTGTTCTTTATCTTTTGGGGATCCTTGGGTGCATCTGTATGGCAATGGTGACAAAGCAGGTCTGATGTTCTTGGTATTTCCTTTACAAACTTTAATCATCCTTCCAGGACACCATGGTACGAACTCTTTATTTCATGTCACTTATCCTTGTGCTGAGGCAGAGGGTTTTCTAGTCAGTTGAACAGGAATATATTGGGGTCTTATACTTTTAATTCTTAAAATACCTGAAGTGGCAGAAGGCCCTTAGAAGGTTTGAACAGGTGAAAAATCCTTTTTCTGCTCTAGTGCCACTGTGATTCTCAACCCTAAGTGTGGAATTCACTGTTCACAGGTTGAATGGAATGAGTGAAAAAGGAAAGATATAAAAAAAAAAAAAAGAGAAAAAAAAAATATATTGAAAATCCCAAGGTTTGAATTCAACTTATCAGGAGAATCTGAATATCTCTACCGGGGCTCTAAACGCCTGGCTGGCAGTAGAGCTATGTTCAGGAGGATCACAACGATAACCTCTTCGGGGCTATGGATGCCTGACTAGTAGCGAGGCTCTATCCAGGTTACTTTTAGAGTATGAATCTTTACGTAGCCTATTCATACCAAGTCTGGTTCTTGTTGCAACTAAGGGACAGTAATAAATGCATATGCACACACTTTGACCCTGGTATAGGAAACTTTGAATGACTAGGGGCTTCTTTGTTTAAACATGGAATGGTGGCTGGATGTCTGAGTCAAAACCAGGAG
The DNA here is from genome assembly GCA_007258455.2 of Sequoia sempervirens. Classification (NCBI taxonomy): domain Eukaryota; kingdom Viridiplantae; phylum Streptophyta; class Pinopsida; order Cupressales; family Cupressaceae; genus Sequoia; species Sequoia sempervirens. The sequence continues at coordinate 16,064,047 of VDFB02049217.1, read as the reverse complement.
TTCTTGGTTCTTGATTCTAGTTTGTCATCGAAATGCTCAGGAGCATTTCCCCAGCGGAGTTGCCATTTGTTGTACAGTTTTTGCACACACGCCCCACTTGGAGTAGGGACCCTCTTTTCTGGTGTCTTTCGACCTTTGGTTTTATTGGACTTATCATTTTTGAGGTCTTGATATGTCGGTCTTGCTAGCCTTGACCGTGTCCTGAGGCGTGAATTGATTAAAATTGAGTTTTTAAGCAACTGGTTTTCACCCTCGACCGGATTTTCCTACCCAGCCGATTTTCCCCGGCCCCTCGCCCCTTTGTTTATGTTTCCTCGGCCGATTCAACCGGTTTGATCCCAGATTTTTCGGTTCTTGTGGATTTTCCTACCGCGACCAAAAATCTTAAACTTCATCATTTCCTCAGTTTCTGCATTTCCGCGAAATCTGCGTTTCCGCGTATCTTGGAATTTTCCAAAATTTCGTCTCGGGCTCGGGTTTCCGGATTTGTTAGAAGTGTCTCGTCGCTCATTAATGCTTATGGTACCTTTGCTCAGATGAGTATATGGGTGGATTTAGGGCATGTTTGGCATCATTCTGACTTCATTGCTCACTTACTTTTGCTTTGGCGATAAGAAATTTTCATTTGAGCTTAGAAGATTGATCTCAAGCGGCTTATGTGTGGATTGCTGGGTGTCGGTGTCTAGATTTGTGTTGCTTGGGCGTGTGTGTTTTGTATTTTTCTTCTCCAAAGTTTGATTTTCGTCTGCAGTGATCCATGGTAGGTTATCGTTGCCCTTTTCATTTTCTTGTGTGATGATTGAGTGTCTGGGTGCTGAATAATCATCATTTCGGGTCGGCCTTTGCTTGGTTATGATTTTATACTCATAGAGTTAGGGTTTGACTTTTTCCTTCACCCCCGCTATGAGCAATTTGGTTTATCGATTAAGTGTTGGAGGAATCTTTATGGCCTTGTCTGAATAGGGCTAATTCCTAAGTGTGTCGTTCGCTGCACTTTAGGATGATTAAGGGTTCGGGTTATTTTTCCCAAATTAGCTGACTCCCAGTAGGGTCTTTGTGATTTCGTGATTTATATTAGACCCAGCCTGCTCGTACCTCGAAGAGATCCTTGTGTCTATTGGTTAATCACCCAAATGATAATTTTCCTTGAAATCATGAGCTTACCCGGGCTTTATTGGCGGAGGTTTGGTTATTGGAATTAGGGCATCGCCATTTCACCATAAGGACTTGTCCTTTGAAAGCTTTTGGAAGTTGAAATCCTTTGCATTCTGAATTTTATTAGTTATCATCGATTTCTAGACCATGGGAATCCAAATGGAGAAGTTTACATGATTATTTAGTCACCAGTTTGTGGGTTGTCCTTCGTTGGGTTCCCGTGGTGTCTGCGGAATTTCTGCACACTCAGACTTTCCCGATTTAGGATAATTCTGCGGACTGGAGTAATTTCCGAAATGCTTCTACTTGTCCACGAAAATCTGTCCCATCCGGATTTTTCTGGTTTTTCTGTCTGACCTTATCCTTGTTGATTTTTCGAAGATAGGATTGCTGGAACAAATGCTAAATGCTTATTTCTTGTTGTTAATGAACAAATTGCACGATAATCTGATCATTTTTGGTTGAACTAACGATTTATTGGACAAATGGTGCTTTGGCAGTGAGAATCCGTCTGGGTCGGATTTCTCCAAAATTCTGCCCTGAATGGATTTTCCTGGTTTGCGATATTTTCCGTGATTGCCTGATTTCTCTGGATCTTCAAGGATTATCAGTTTGCGATGGATTTTAATTGTTTTATATGATTTAGGCTAACCTTTGGATTGGAATATGAACAGTAACTGAATACTAATGATGTCTTTTGTGAATGCAGGCCGAATCAAGCAAAGCTACCGCTGGAAAGTCTAAGGGTGGCATGGAGGGGTCATCTATTTCTGAGGCAAAACGACTAAGGTTAGATGTCAAGAGTCAGCTTCCTGAGAGCAAGATATCCTTCATATGGTCTGAAGTGTCTAATACTAATGTGGGAGCTTGGAGGTATGAAGAGTTCAAACAGAGGACAGCTGAGAAGGATCTATCGGCCCTAAGGAATGGCATGATGAAGTCCGGACTAGTCCATGTGGCTGGGTTCCCTCTGGCAATCCAATGTTATGAGCTAATTCTAGAGTGTGCTAGTCAATATGACTTCGACACGCAAAGGGTTGTTAGCACCGAGGGGAGGGTCTTGGAAAAATTCAGTCCTGCCTCCTTTGCTCAAGCCTTCGACATGCCTGATCTACCTTCAGTATGTGCTCTGAATATAGACACTGACAAGACATACTATGAGAATGAACCCATCAAGGCCCAACAGATAATCAACTCTTGGTTGGAGAAGCCGAAGTCCCATTATTCTAAACTACCAAAGCAAATGCACAGAGTTAAGTTCAGGTCGGATGTTTATGATGCCATAACATTTTTGAGCAGAGTAGCTGGTTTGAAGACTGTCGGGGTACTAGAGAGCTGGATGATCCATGTGATCACCAGGATTGAACAGGGAACTAACTATCACTGGGCAGGGCTTATTAGCGCTAAAATAGATAAACAGCTAAGGAACGTCTTGGAGGCTAAGAGGTTCACTATGTCCTCTTATGTTATGTATGTGTTAGCCCGGTTCTATCCACACAAGGTTCAGAATCCACGAGGGACACTTGGACAAGATATAGTCTATGAGGTCTACCCGGAGCTGCACCTAGGACACAGGGACTACCGGAGAGTCAATGATGCATTCACAATGCATATTACCTAGATGTTGTAGAATGTCGAGCACATGAGATTATCAGATGGGGCCAAGGGGCTAATTAAGAACTATGGGGCTTGGTTCATTCAGTTCCCCACCTTCACTTACATAAGGATTGATGGATGCCCGGTTGCTCCATATAGGTTACCCCGGTATCCTACTGATCACATCGTCTTATTGAAGATTGTCAAACATATTTGTGAGTTTGATGCTGTTGTAAAGAGAGAGAAGCATAAGACTGGCGTCAGAGGAGACTTCCCTCTCGGGATTGGTGTGGCAGAAATGTGCCCTTCCATCCAATCAGCCCACACTGCAGGAGAGGAATTGGCAGCATATGGTTTCTCCTTCCATTCCAAGAGGATGAACTTCAACATCACGAGAGAAGCACAGAAGAAGGCTACCAGGGAGTACAGGCATAAATACGACCTAGAGGATTATTGGGCCAACATCAAGGATGACCTCGAGGTGAGAAAGAAGAGGTATTCCAGACTCCCTGTCGATGCAATCAGGAAATATAATGTCAAGTTGATCCCGAATCAACTGAAGGATGATGGAAACCTAGTTCAAGACCATGCTTATGAGGTGTTGAAGGACAGGTCAGTCAGGGATATTAATTGGGATGAAGGGGAGGTCACGGAGTTGGAAGACCTAATGGCCCCGGTCATGAAATTTACCTCCTCTTGGTTGAAACATAAAATTTGGGAGTTGGAAAGTGAGAAGGTAACTTGTACCTTCTATTTGATGGGGAATCTCAATCCTATGTCCTCTTCTGAGGAATCCGGAGAAGATGATCCCAAAGGGAAAGCTGCAAAGACCTCGCCGTTCAAGATAAAAATCAGAGGACCCAAGGAAGGTGGGCTTGAAGCAAAAAGGAAGCCAAAAGGAAAAAGGAGATGGCAGACTTTGAAGCTTAGCAGGTCATCTGATGAGGAAGAGTTGGAAAAAGAAGAAGAGAAAGATGTTCCTCCACCTCCAAAAAAGACAACAACAAAAAGGACTGCAAAGAAGAAGGGTCAGGTTGCTTTGAGTGATGAGCCTCCTATTGTGGATGTAGAGAGTTCAGGAGGAGAAAATACTATGGTTTACACGAGGACATCTAGGAATCCTTCTCCAAAGGACACTATGACAAAGGTAGATCCTCTGCCAAAATTACCAACTGTAGAGCCATCTAGGGTTGTTTCTCCTCCACCAAGCGCACCTGAGGAGGAAATTCCGTAAGAGCATGAAACAAGCGGAGAGGTGAAGCCCTTCAAGGAAGGGACACTCTTTGGGGAGGCAGCCGAGCTTGATGTTGAAGTAGAGGAAAGACATACTTCTCCTTTAGTATAGTATGAAGATTCTCCAGAAAGTGAAAGGGGAAATGGATCACCTGAAAAGGAGGAGGATATCCCTGCTAAGACCCCATCACCGGTACAGCAAGAGGTGGAACTTGAAGAATGGGATCAAGGTGAGCAGCCCCCTAAGAAAGAAGAAGACAAAATAACTGTAGAAGGAGAGAAAGCGATAGAACAGCCAGAGGAGGCCAGAACAGAAGAAATCCGGGTAGAACCTGCAGCCCTAGAATGGCTTGAAAAGGAGCTTGCAAGAAAGAAATAGGTGGTTGTCGAGGATACTCCCTTAGAATGGGATGAAATGCTATCAAAGATCGGTAAAGGAAAGAAAAAGAAGACAGCCAGGGTAATCTCGAGGGTCGAAAGAGATGAAACAAACAACAGGGTTATCCATATTGCCACCCCTGCCATGGACAAAACAAGAGAGGATGTCACTAGTTAGGATTATAATGTGCAAACCATCAACCTTGGGCCTGCCTCCATGGAGCAAGACAGAGAGGAGTATGAAGGGTCCACTGCTGTTATCATCGGCAGATTGAGGAAGGAAACCCAGACCAAGCATGAGTTGAAGGAAGAAAATGAAAGATTAAGGAAATGCTTGGAGGAGGTAATGAAACCCTTGCAATCCCTCCATCCTTCTTCTTCTGCCACTCCCGACTTTCTTCCCAAAGAAACAATCTCCAGAATTGAGAAGATGAAAGCCTCAGCTCAAGCTGCAATAGATTGGCTGATGAGTGTGCAAACGAAGGGAGATGATACCATCAGGGACATCCTTTCAGTAGGGAAGGATGCAGGCCAAGGAGCTGTTGGAGCATGTACTGTCTCAGGACAAGGAGGACATGGATATCTTGCTGCAGAAATCAAGGGTTATCATGGGGCATGGTAAAGAACAACTAGCTATAGATGGAATCCTTCCTTCCTCTAGATTGGATGAACCCTGGGAATGGTTCGAAGCTCTACAGATTAGGCAGAAGGCCATAAAGAAGATCCAGAAGAGGAAGAAAAATATTGATGGGGATCTCACTGTAGGATATGATGGATGCATTGCATTCTTCGAAGTGATGACCGGTAGGAGGAAGATTGCTCCGAAGTATCTGAGTCTTGAGTAGCTAAGGGAATGGTGGCATGAGGTTTATGCCCCAGATGCAGAAGGAGTTATAACTGGCCACCAACTTGATGATGCAGCCACATATCTGGCAGTGATGGATAGATATCTGTCCAGTAAGGAGGATTGGAGTAAGACTTTTGAGCAGTCAAAGGAGGAGATTGACTCCATTAAATGCAGACTTAGGGTACTACCTATGCCACCTGTCACTGAACTGGATGGAGCATTCGTGAGGGTCCAGAGATCATCAGCTCGGGGAAAGGATAAGGGAAGTGGTAGTTAATGCTTATTTCAAGATTTGTGCTTCCCTATTATTATAGGGCATGCATTGGACGGGGTTGCATTGAGGATTGTGTCAAAGCGGACCTGGATGATGGCATTTAATGTGTGCCTTAGTTTGTTTCTTCCTTGTCTGACTTCTTTTGGAAAATTTATTTATCTTGTAAAATGTTTGGCTGGGCCGACATACCTTGGGATTTGCTATAAAAGGCATTCTTGCCTCATTGTAAGGGGTTAGATGTTAGACATTAGAAATTGAGAAGAGACAATAGAGTTAGAGCATTTTGTGAGTTTCTTGAAGCAAATATTGTAATCAGAATGGTGGAATTGTTGCAGTATGTTGATGATTTAATAAAATTGAGGATATTGTGGTTTTCTGGTGGAATCTCTTATGTTATCTTATCTCGCATGGTTCCTTTTGTTCTATCTTTCAAATTGCTTAAATATTTAGGGTTTAGCGTTTAGAATTAAATAGTTGTAGTTTGATGAATGATGTTTATGATTTTATATTTGGAATGTTTGTAGCAATCTATGGTCTATACTCCTAGTAACTATCTGATTGTAGTAGGCTGGTGAAGTCAACCTGGACCATATATTCAATGTGCTTAAGTTCGATTGTTGATGCAAATCTATGATTTGAAAATCCAAATACCTTAGAAGATTGCACCGTTCTTGTGATATTGCATTGTGGGTTGATCAAGGATTGGTTATTTGAGATTGGTCCATTCCAGATATCTATCATTTGCATTGCTCATTCTAGAAATAGTTTATATTTTATCATCCTTGCACCCTTATCTTTTGCTATTTCTTTATTATCTGGTTAGATTTAGGATTAAAAGATCATTATATTTCAAAATTTGATAAGTTGGAAGATATAGTCTGCTTGTAGTAAGGTCCCTTTGTGATTACCAGTATTTCACATAATTATCTAAGTTGTTTATGCATTGTCATGACCTGACACCCGAGAGACCTTGGGGTGATTTTTAGTAATTTATTGTTGAGGATTACCTTTCAAGAGAGATAGCATATTGCATTCTGTCTGAGTTGTTGTTGTGCAGAAAACACCATCAACAGGTGTCACTATTAAGGTGTGCCCAATAATTTTTCTTATTGTGAGAAGAATTGATAATCTTGATGAATCTCAACATCCAAGGATAAAAATCCTTTACAATAGGTTTTCCAAATAGCCAACTTAATAACATAATCGAGTCCTTAACATCTTCTTTATAATTAATTTGGTGTTGTATTCTTGCCAATTTGGATGCCAGCTTTCTAGGTTTCTCCAAGAAGTTGTCATTTATGTAGCTTAAGTTATCTACTAGTGCATCATCAAAGTACTTGATGGCCCTTTGCATATCCATCACTTCATATTCATGATGAATGGGGATTCTAAAGACTCCATCTATCAACTCTAGAGTCAGGTCTAGGACAATCTCTCTATTGGCCCCTCTAATCTTCTAGGTCTTGTGGTTATAGTGTTCAATACATGTCAACACTAGTTCTAGAGAGTGCACTATAATTGGGAAATCAATAGCCTCCACCAATCCATAATTAGCAAGATCCCTTACCATTGAGGTCCTGGTATCAGTATTATTGATCCTTCTTTTGAACTAATCCATATTGGCATGCCCTAGGTCTATGTCACCAATCTCATTGTAAGGAGAAAACATTTTGGATGGAAGATGGTAACCTTTGTATTGATACTTCATTTCCTCTAGATCTTTTGGAGGCATATCTCCTACAAATACCAATATCATGTATTAACATTTTCCTATATTAAGAAGAGAAAAAATACAAAAACAAGTCATGTTAGACCATATCAACTTTTATTTCAAGGTTATAACTTTTCTAGAAGGAGTTATATAAAAAATTCAAGGATCAACCTTTAGGCTTACCCCTTACTCTTTACCAGTAGCATCTACACTTAAACATTGGATTCTTTTATTTTTATCACCTTCGGTTATCAAGGATTGGTGATGCCTCATACCTGTTACTCATAGAATGAATTTCCTTTGTTAAGTTCTAGATTATTAAGTATCTAACATCAAAGATATCCTTTACCATTTTTTTATCAATAAAGTCTCTTGGAGGATATGCTTATTTTCTCAATCAAGTGTCGGAGACCAAAGATCACCATTACCCTTTAAATTTTAGCATTAGTATTGATTAAATAGTATATCCCACTTGTGAATTTTGAAACCAAAAGTATGTTGATTCTTTGAAGTGTTAAGGCATGAAATTAAGTTAAAACCAAAGGGTATCAAAATTCTAACATCTAAAAGGAATTTTGTAAATTTATAGGCTTATAATCAAACATTTGTTGCTCTTTAATTTTTTATAGGATTGGGCATACTCCTTAATTCTTCCACCTCTATAAGGAATTTGGTAAGAAGTATCTCTTGGAAAGAGACACTGCAATTTTTTTCTGGTGTTGTCTATTAGCTCTCAAAAACATAGGCTGAATGCCTCAAGAGGCTGCCAATCTCTTGATATGCTTTAGGGTAACAGACAAGGTCAAGAGAACTTAACCTTCTACTCTTTAGGTGTTGCTAACCTGGGTGTACCTTTCTGAAAGAAGTAGACTTAACTTATGATTTAACCTTCTGAAATGCTTTTTCCACAAGGGCAGATGAGAGTGAACAAATGAAATCAAGCTTGATAGTAATAGCAACCTTCTGATCTAAATCCTAAAATGCTCAATTAATAGATATAAAGAAACTGAATGAATTCAAATGATTAAATTGCAGAGACCAGTGCCTTATTGGGTATGTGGAGTTGAATGAAACATAAGCGGGCAACTTATTTTGGCAGAAGCTCAAATTGATGGCATATGATCTATTTATAACTTGTATAAACATGCAATATTTTGACCACTAAGCTCTACTTTAATAATCCAGATGAATTTCCCCTGATTACTGTAATCAACAAAAAGGATTTAATCTCTGCTTGAGAGAACCAATAGATTAATCACACAGATACAAAAAATGTGCATTGATAAACTGAAAATAAGCTTGTTACTTCAATTTAAATAACCAGAAAGAATCAACTTGGAGACAACTTAGCAATACTTTTCAATAAACTCAACATACAATTGATACCAAAAATAAACTACCACACCAGCTGAATTTCATTGAAATCACCATTTGAAAGCATGCAACATAGTCTCTGGAATGAGAACTTTATTCTACTGTGTCCATTCCTAATCTATTGTATCTATTCTAATATCTCATGATATCTTCTACAATTGGGAATGCATATTTATACACCAACATCAGGAAACATATCGCTTCAAATTCATGTTGGCCACCAATAGTATTCGGGAAAATTTCATGTCGGCCTTCAACAAAATATAGAAATTCACTTATGTCAGCCCACAACATTTGAAAATAGTTAATCACCAATGGAACAGTCACCAGGAAAGCCTTGAAAGTATGTCAAAAGTAATTCAATCGTTAGTTAATCGTCCTCTACTCTATGCATCGCCATGACCTTCTGCCGTCAGGGAGAAACCATATCGAAAACCTTTTGTCACTCTGAGAGAACCTCTCTATTATATTTGTTTCAGTCGCTGAGACACAAGAGTCTTTCTCACCAAGATGCCCCTTGTTTGATTCAGTGTCGCTATTGTTGGAGTTAAAATGACACTGAGAGGGGGGGTGAATTAGTGTCTTAACAATTTGACCAATTTTTAAGTATTCAAACACACAACTCAGATTTGATCTCAATATTACTCTGATTAATGCATTCATGAGTTGAATGTAATCATTCATAAATAGAATTGAGAAAAATAACGACCCAACAGTGAACAAAAACAACAACAACATAGTAAAACAGTGAGAACATAGAAGAATAAAGAGACACAATATTTGTCGAGTGGAAAACCCTCTTGGGGTATAAAAACCACTCCCTAAATGCCTTCCAGGCTTAATCTTTTAATCAACTAGTCACAATGCCTTATAGGCTGATTTTTTAGCACCCAATCAAGGAGCACCAACCCCTCGTTTAGAGATATCTATCTCAAGGAGTACCAACCCCTCATATTATGTTTTGAACAATAATAGTAACTCAGAGGATTTCTCTATTTTCAGTTAAGCACATATTTCTCTATTTTCTCATCTACAGAATACCTTAAAGATTCAATAATTGAATCCCTAAAATACTACATAGAGAAGAAATTTACAATCTTTGCATCTTGTTATTCAGATTTTATTGCAGAGTTTTAACATACATTTTCATATAGCCCAAGAATGACAATCTCATAATTACATTAATAGTAATAGCAGAAAAGAGTTTTTTGCTTCTGTTTATATGACTACCAGGAAGGTAACTATCTTCAGGAGTAACTATAGAACAACCAACCCAACTAAGAGTCATTCTCAACAAATCTATAACGTATGAGTTCATATTGCTGCATAAAAAGTACAACTGTCCACCATAGAAAATCATAACCTCTAATGCATGTAGGACAATACTCAGTTAGGGCATCATATTGACTGAGATGCATAGAGCAGTTAAATAAAAATGGTGATTATAAATCAGTATGAGCAGCATGAAACACAAAAAAAAATACCAGACAAATTTGTAACTGCCATGGCTCCATCAATCCACTGTCGAGCTTACAGCCAAAAATGCACCAAATAAACCTTCCATAAACCACTGTAATATCCGTTATAGCCAGCAACAACAGATACTAAAACATTCATGATGGCGGCCAAGCTAGGGTTCGATACCTAGCTAAGAGAAAAAGCTCAAAAAATATTGCCCTAACAACCCTTCATTTCAATCAATGACATGTTATGCCGAAGGCAACTTTAATGTTGCCAGACAACCTTATGTTTGTTGCTTACGCCAAGACCCATCAGAGTCAGGAGAAGTCATTATGAATTCATAATGTCACATTGATAGGCTTCCTTAGAGTATTATGCATTCGATGAGACATCAGCAAGTCTCTCACCGAGATCTCCTTTAGTTTCATTCACTATCACTGTGACTAAATGATACCGGGGAGACCTCTTGTAGACTTCATAATGTTTTTGCCGAGAGTCACTTGATACACATTGTCACTGTGACAATTCAATACCTATGCCGAAGACCTTTGTCATTTCCAATTCGCCAAGACAATACATAGTCAGGGAGATACTATATAGACTGCCCCTTGTTTTGCCGAAACATCCCGAGCTCACAATAGATCGCCAATACATTAAAGTTCTCACACCGACAGAAACCTTTTTCCTTATGTGCAACGCTATAACATTATGATATCAGGGAGACCTCTTGTAGAGCACACCATGTCTTTCTAAAAGTCTTCAATCACTTGTGTGTCGCTGTGACATTATACTGTCAGGGAGACGTTATACAACCAACATTAAGTTTCACCGATGGGCTTGTTCGCTGTAACATAAAGGTTCTCTCGCTAATGCACCCTTCTATCTTATGAGGGTCGCTATAACATACCAATATGGGGGAGACCTCTTGACGAAAGCTTGAGTAATACCGAAAAACTTTATTCACTTGGAGTCGCTGAGACAGGATAGATCCTACGTCGACAAAGTTCTTTTGTGTTCTATCGGTGAGACCGGAGGTCACTCGCCAAGACCTCTCGCCGAAAACCCTAGCTCTTACCGAAGAGACTACCTTTATGTTTTCGGTCAGTGTAACAAATAAAATTTTCCAAGACCATATAATGATGCCACAACTCTCGCCGATAGACTTCCACATGCACTAGTTGGGGAGACAATATGATTTTTCTATGACCTCAGCCCGACGGCCAAAGTCATGCTGATATACATATGCTGAAGCGGGTCGGTGTGACATTGCATATTCGATGAAAAGTTACATCAAAGATGATTTCCTTTGCCGATATGCTCATTTTGAAGCGAGATAGGGAGACATAATGAAATCGATAAGACCTTATCCTGATGGTATAACATATGTCGATAGAGAACACTTTCTGTTGCTGAAACAAAAGAGAAGTCTTACCGACAACAGCCTGTAAGATAAATTCAATCGCCATGACATCTGAAATGTCTTGCTGATAGGCAACACAGACATTTCAAAGTGGATTAGGGAGACCCTACCATTCTCACTCCGATAAGAGTAAGCCTGAAAGAGAAACAACCAATACCTATGATATGCAAGGAGAACCATCCTGAGACAGATCATCAATGAGAACAAATTGAATGAGATTTTGTCATCAAGGAAAAATTGTAAACACAACTGAGATCCAACAAACTCCCCCTTTGTCCTTGATGGCAAAACACAAATGACTCTCCCCCTTTTTTCCTCAAGGCAAAGAATAGAAGAGATGAATGTGCATTGCCATGAAACACAACTGAGAAGCCAACAAGAAATTAGGAGAAACAACTACAAAAAAAAGATTAGTAGTGTAACAACCAAGATTGTAGGAGAGCTATAAATGAATGAAAATATGTAACTTGCTCCCCCTAAGCAGTAGCTTAGAGATTCAGTGAAGTAATGATTGAGAGATAACTCCCAATCAAAGTCTTAGCCTTTCAAATAGCTCTTTTGCTAAGGGATTAGTGAAAATGTCAGCCACCTGATCTTGAGATCCAACAAACTGTAAGCAAACTTCATTAGCCAAAACCTTTTCTCAAAGAAAGTGAAACTTGATAGCAATATGTTTAGTGCGAGAATGTATAACAGGATTTTTTAAAATATTTATCACACTAGTGTTATCATAAAGAATGGAAACAAGTTTAGAAACATCAATACCCATATCTGAAAGAGTCTGACTCATCCACAGTACTTGAGTACAACATGTAGTGGCAGCAATGTATTCTGCTTCAGCAGTAGAGAGAGAAACAAATACTTGTTTCTTGTTGTGCCATGCCACTAAACAATCACCAAGAAAGAATGCAACACCACTGGTGCTTTTCCTATCATCCAAACAACTAGCCCAGTCAGCATCAGTATAATAAATGAAAGAGAAATCATTGCTCCTAGGATACCACAGACCATAATCAAGAGTTCCCTGAATGTATCTAAAGATCCATTTAATAGTAGTAACATGAGATTCTTTAGGTGATTCCTAAAAATGTACAACAATGCAAATCGCTTGCATAATGTCAGGTCTAGAGGCAGTTAAATATAAGAGACTGCCGATCATTGATCTATGTTCTGTTTGATTTGAATCAAGAGAATCATCAATTTTAGTAAGTTTGCATCCAGTAGCCATTAGATTGCTAACAGGATGACATTCATCCATTTTAAATTTTGTAAGCATCTCTCTAGCATATTTGAATTGAGAAAGAAATATTCCATTCTCACATTGAGAGATTTGAAGACCCAGAAAGAAATTTAATTCTCCTAACATTGACATTTCAAACTCAGATTCCATTATCTAAGAGAACTTTTTACTCAAAGTGATAATATTGCAGCCAAAGATAATATCATCAACATAAATTTCAACAACTAAGATATCAGAACCTTTAGTTTTAGCATAAAGATTACTGTCTACACCTCCTCTAACAAAGGCATTAGAAATTAAATGACTGTCCAGCCTAGAGTACCAAGCTCTAGGTTCTTGTTTTAAGCCATAGAGAGCCTTTTTCAACCTATAAACATGGTTAGGATTATTTTTTCATATAAATCCTTCAGGTTGTTCAACATAGACCTCGTCATCTAAATAGCCATTCAAAAAGGTAGTTTTGACATCCATTTGATAAACAGTAAAGTTTTTGTAAACATAATAAGCCAAGAATATTCTAATGGATTCTAATCTAGCCATGGGTGGAAAGATTTCACCGAAATCAATACCTTCTTGTTGAGCATAGCCTTTGCAGACAAATCTTGCTTTGTTGCGAATAACATTACCATTTTCATTAACCTTGTTTCTATATATCCATTTGCCTCCAATGACATTCTTGTCATCTGGTCTTGGGACTAACTCCCAAGTCTGATTTTTCTCAATCTGATCAATTTCTTCCTACATAGCATTAAGCCAACATGAGTTTGTGAGAGCTTCATTAAAAATTTTAGGCTCAAACTAAGTAACTAGACAAAAAGCAATTTGTGCCTTTTCATCAGATTCTGCAGCCTTTCTTCTAGTTTGAACTCCTACATTTTTATCTCCAATAATCTGATCTTTGGGGTGGTATATAGCTAGAGTTTTCGAAGGAGCATTTGATGCAACCTTTTCAGGACTTTCATTTTCATTTTTAGGGCTTGCTAATTCAGCAATAGACTTTGCTGTTCTAGCTCCTTTAAAAATTATTTCAAATTCAAGTTATTCTTCCTCATTATTCTACAAAGATTCAGCATTCAGATGTGGTATTTCATCAAATTTTACATTAACAACTTCAATGATATTATTAAGCCTTTTGTTAAGACATTTATAAGCTTTGATGTGAGTTGAGTATCCCAAAAAGATACCCTCATCACTCTTTGATTGAAAGCTCCCAAGGTTATCATCATTTTTCTTGATAGAACACTTACTTCCAAAAAATTTTAAGTATTTGACAGAAGTAGTTTTTCCATACCAAATTTCATAAGGAATGTGTTTAGATTTCACCCTAAGCTGCACTCTGTTTAAAATGTATACAACTGTATGAACAACTTCTTTCCAATACATGTCAGACAATTTAGCTTCATCTACCATGGTTCTAGCCATTTCTTTTACAGTTCTATTCTTATGTTCAACTAACCCATTTTGTTGAGATGTTTTTAATGCAGCATACTGCCTTTTAATACCGTGTTGTTCACAGTAATCAATAAACTCTTGAGAAGTGAACTCGCCACCTTTCTCTGATCGAAGGCATTTGAGTTTCAAATCAGATTCTTTTTCAACCATTTTTTGAAAGATTTTGAACCTTTCAAAGGCTTCTGATTTGTGGTTAAGAAATGTGACCCATACCATTCTAGTATAATCATCTACAAAAAGCATAAAGTATTTTTCACCATTAATAGAACTTGTTCTAGTTGGTCCACATAAATCAGTATGCACTAGCTATAGAGGTTTTGATGAAGAGTTTTTTTTTGTTTTGAAGCTGATTTTAGTTTGTTTACCACTTAGACATTCTTTGCACACAAAATTTTCTGGCTTGTTAAGAATTGGTAAACCTCTAACATTCTGATTCTTGTTGATTCTAACTAGATTTTCAAAATTTATGTGTCCTAATCTTTTATGCCATAACCAGCTCTCTTCAATTTGGCCCATTAGACACATACCTTGATTATTTTCATTGCATGATGAGTCAAGAAGATTGTACACATTTCCTTTTTTCCTCCTTCTAGCTGCAACAACCTTTCCAACCTTGTTCTTAATCTCACATCCCTGCGAAGTAAAAAGAACATGATAACCACTATCACAGATTTGACTAAAACTTAGAAGATTATGCTTGAGACCTTCCACATAATACACATTATAGATAGGAGTGTCTTCATTAAGAAGAAGTGAACCTCTACCTTTAATTTGAATACCAGAGTTATCACCAAACTTAACATATCCACCTACATAATCTTCAAGTTTTATAAACTTGTCCTTGTCGTCAGTCATATGGTTAGAACATCCACTGTCCAGGACCCATATAGTTTGTTCAATGTTGTTGACAGTCTTAGGTTTCCAAATATTTTTAATTTTCTGCTGTTTAGATTGCAGATCAGTTTTGTACTGTTTGAGAGAATGTCCTAAAGTATTGCATTTAAAACATCTGATTTGTCTAACAAAACCATAGTGTTTCCTAAGACCAAACTTGGGTATTCTAGAATTCATAAGCCTACAAGTGCTCACCTTATGACCAAATTTGTTGCAGAAAAAGCAATAACCATAGAAAAAAGAATTGTCTTTGTATGAAGGTCTATTACCTCTGAAAAACTTAACATGATCCTTACCAGATTCTGAGTGATTTGAACTTGAGCCTTGGAATTCAGTAGAGGGGTTTTGTTTTGCTTTGTCAGTTGAGCATTCACCCTTTTCAAAACCAAACCAGATTTATCTTTATACATCTTCTGCTTGCTAAGCATCTCATTCAGTTTTAGAGTGCTTTCATATTTTTCAATTTCCTTCCTAAGAAGGACTACTTCTTGTTCCAGTTTTTGAGTTTCTTGATCTATGTAGCTTACAGTCTCTCAAAGACAGACTTCAACTCTTTTAGCTTCTTCAAGCTAAGTTTTCAGAGAGACCAATTCTTGATTCGGTTTATGTTCTTGAGTAAGAACTTGTTGTTTGAGTTTTTTGATCTCTTGTAAAGCACATTTCAGCTCACTTTCAAGATCAACTTCACCTTCTTCACCATCAATGGTGTTAGAATCATTTTTTTGAGTAATTTCAACCATGAAAAAAGTTTCAACTTCATCAACTGATGAATCTTCAGACTCAATATCAGATTCATCCTTACTAAACAGACTTTTCTTCTTTTTAAAATTGAAGTTTCGTTTAGGTTTGAAGGCTTTCTGCTTAGGCTGTATTTTAGTTGTCTCGTTGTCATAGATTTGATCATCATAGGGACACTTTGCATAAAAGTGACCTATTTTTCCATAGTTAAAACATTTAAAGGGAAGTTTTCCCTTATATTTTCCTGATCCCTTTTTAAATATTCTAACAAAATGAGATTCTTTAGAATCAGACAACTCTGATTCACTGACTTCGATTTTTTCTTTCTTTTTAGTGTTAAAGGCAGTTTCTTTTCCAGTTGAATTTTTTTTGCTAGTTGTCATTTCATAGGCAGTAAGTATTCCTTGCAGGTTGTCCAAGGTAAGCTAATCAAAGTGTTTCTTTTCTTCTAGGGCTGAAACCTTAGATTCAAATTGGATGGTAAGGTTCTAACAACCTTTGTGACCACATCAAATTCATTAACGTCTTGACCTAGACCTTTAATTGAATTGAAAACTTCATCAAATCTTAGGAAATATCCAACCAATTTTTCATCATCCTTCATTTTCAACTCCTCAAACTGATGTTTGAGTGTAATGATTTTTGACAGTTTGGCTTTCTCATTCCCTTGATATATAGTTTCAAGTTTTTCCCAGATATCATGAGAAAATTTCCAATGCATGACTTTAATGAACACATCTTTAGTTAACCCACACAAGATGGAATGCTTAGCTCTGGTATTTGTTTCATACCTCTTCTTTTCAATAGGATCAGTGGGAATAGAGGCTGGTACATTGTAAGCATTTATAACCATGCTCCAAACATCAACATCAAAAGAAATAAGAAAAGCTTCCATTTTGATTTTCCAGAACACATAATCTGTTCCATCAAATAATGGAGCTCTGGTAACAGAGGCACTATCTTGAGAATGTGCCATAAAAAAAAAATCCAAGACCAAGATCAATCCAAGGTGATTAAAAACTATTAGAGGACCCTATGCTCTGATACCAATTGTTGGAGTTAACATGATACTGAGAGGGGGGGGTGAATCAGTGTCTTAACAATTTGACCAATTTTTAAGTATTCAAACACAAAACTTAGATTTGATCTCAATATTACTCTGACTAATGCATTCATGAGTTGAATGTAATCATTCATAAACAAAATTGAGAAAAATAATGACCCAACAGTGAACAAAAACAACAACAGCATAGTAAAATAGTGAGAACATAGAAGAA
This sequence comes from Sequoia sempervirens, assembly GCA_007258455.2. Lineage (NCBI taxonomy): Eukaryota > Viridiplantae > Streptophyta > Pinopsida > Cupressales > Cupressaceae > Sequoia > Sequoia sempervirens. Next base: position 16,046,997 of record VDFB02049217.1, on the reverse strand, counting down.
TAAAGAGACACAATATTTTTTGAGTGGAAAACCATCTTGGGGTATAAAAACCACTCCCTAAATGCCTTCCAGGCTTAATCTTTTAATCAACTATTCACAATGCCTTGTAGGCTGATTTTTTAGCATCCACTCAAGGAGCACCAACCCCTTGTTTAGAGATATCTATCTCAAGGAGTACCAACCCCTCATATTATGTTTTGAACAATAATAGTAACTCAGAGGATTTCTCTATTTTCAGTTAAGCACATATTTCTCTATTTTCTCGTCTACATAATACCTTAAAGATTCAATAATTGAATCCCTAAAATACTACATAGAGAAGAAATTTACAATCTCTGCATCTTGTTATTTAGATTTTATTGCATAGTTTTATCATACATTTTCATACAACCCAAGAATGATAATCTCAGAATTACATTAACAACAATAGCATAAAAGAGTTTTTTGCTTCTATTTATACTACTACCAGAAAGGTAACTATCTTCAGGAGTAATGGCAGAACAACCAACCCAGCTAAGAGCCATTCTCAACAAATCTGTAACGTATGAGTTCATATTGCTGCATAAAAAGCACAACTGTCCACCACAGAAAATCATAACCTCTAATGCATGAAGGACAATACTCAATCAGGGCATCATATTGAATGAGATGCAGAGAGCAGTTAAATAAAAATGGTGATTATAAATTAGTATGAGCAACATGAAATGAATAAACCAAAATACCAGACAAATTTGTAACTGCCATGGCTCCATCAATCCACTATCGAGCTTCTAGCCAGAAATGCACCAAATAAACCTTCCATAAACCACTATAATAGCCGTCATAGCCAGCAACAACAAAGAAAAACGTTCATGATGGTGGCTAGGCTAGGGTTCGATACCCAGCTAAGAGAAAAAGCTCAAAAAATATTTCCCTAACAACCCTTCATTTCAATCGATGACACATTATGCCGAAGGCAAATTTAACGTTGCCAGATAACCTTATGTTTGTCACTTAGGCCAAGACCCATCAGAGTCAGGAGAAGTCATAACCAATTCATAATGTCACATCGATAGGCTTCCTTAGAGTATTATTCATTTGTTGAGACATCAGCAAGTCTCTCACTGAGATCTCCTTTAGTTTCATTCACTATCGTTGTGACTAAACAATATCGGAGAGACCTCTTGTAGACTTCATAATGTTTTGCCGAAAGTCATTTGATACACATTTTCGCAGTGACAATTCAATACTTATGCCGAAGACCTTTGTCATTTCCAAGTCACCAAGACAATACATAGTTAGGGAGACACTATATAGACTGCCCCTTGTTTTTCCAAAACATCCTAAGCTCACAATAGATCGCCAAGACATTAAAGTTCTCACATCGATAGAAACCTTTTTCCTTATGTTCAATGCTATAACATTATGATATCGGGGAGACATCCTGTAGAGCACACCATGTCTTTCCAAAAGTCTTCAACCACTTGTGTGTCACTGTGACATTATACTGTCGGGGAGACGTTATACAACCAACATTGAGTTTCACTGATGGGCTTGTTCGCTGTAACATAAAGGTTCTCTCTCCGATGCACCCTTCTATCTTATGAGGATCGCTATAACATACCAATATTGAGGAGACCTCTCGATGAAAGATTGAGTAATACCAAAAAACTTTATTCACTTGGAGTCATTGAGACATGATAGATCCTATGCCAACAAAGTTCTTTTGTGTTCCATCGGTGAGACCGGAGGTCACTCACCGAGACCTCTCGCCGAAAACCCTAGCTCTTACCGAAGAGACTACCTTTACATTTTCGGTCGGTGTAACAAATCGAATTCACCAAGACCATTTAACAATGCCACAACTCTCGCCGATAGACTTCCACATGCACTAGTTGGGGAGACAATATGATTTCGCTATGACCTTAGCCCGACGGCCAAACTCATGCTGATATAAATATGCTAAAGTGGGTCGGTGTGACATTGCATATTCGATGAAACATTACACCGAAGACGATTTCCTTTGTCGATATGCTCATTCTGAAGCGGGTCGGGGAGACAATGAAATCGATAAGACCTTATCCCAATGGTATAACATATGCCGATAGAGAACACTTTCTGTCGTTGAAACAATAGAGAAGTCTTGCCAACAGCAGCCTGTAAGATAAATTCAATTGCCATGACATCTGAAATGTCTTTCCAATAGGCAACATAGACATTTCAAATTGGATTGGGGAGACCCTACCATTCTCACTCCAATAAGAGTAAGCCTGAAAGAGAAACAACCAATACCTATGATATGCAAGGAGAACCATCCTGAGACAGATCATCAATGAGAACAAATTGAAAGAGATTTTGTCATCAAGGACAAACTATAAACACAACTGAGATCCAACAACTATATCTTGCAACTGTCGGGGAGACCCTATAGAGATTACCCTTTATTTCACCAAAAGTCCACATGATACATTTGGTCACTGTGACTTAAATTTTTTCTCACCGATGAGTCCATCCATCTCATACATGTCGCTATAACTTCCAACTTTAGGCAAGACATCACATAGAGTATGTTATGTCTTACCGAAAACCTAGAGCTCACATCTTCATTTCACTGAGACAACACCAACCTCTCACCGAAGGCCGCTCATTGGAATTTGTCGGCAAGACCCAACAGGTTCACTATGACAATATATCAATATCATTTTGTCTGATCGAAACAACATTTGTTTGCTTAGTCGGTAAAACATTTGAAACTCAGTAAGACATTCCCCTGACATCCCCTTGGTTTTTCTGAAAAGAAACATTACGAGCCAATTGGTAAGAAACAAAGAGTTCGCCGAGACACAATGCCAAAAACTATGACTTTCTCCGAAAGAGATCCACATGAGAAAATCAATAAGACATATCACATTCGCAATGACAACTCCTCGAAGCCCTTAACTCTTGCTGATATGAATCCTTCCTGTCATCGAAACAATGAAACTGTCATGCCGAATGGTGCCTGTAAGTGAAAATAAATCGCCATGACAACGGAAATGTCTTGCTGATAGGCAACACAGACATTTGCTAGAAGAAAATGCAACATGGGTCGGGGAGACCTTGACTATCTCACGCTGATAAGAACTAGAATGTGAAAAATGCAGACCCGATGGATCTAATGGGGCTATATGGGAAAAACATGGGTGAAATATGCACATGGTAGGACCAATCTAGAAATTTATGAGTAAAATCAATATGTAAAATCATCAGATTTTTACAGTCCCAATAGTGGCTTCATCTGGGGATGAATGATAGTAAGATCATTGCAAGGATCCAAATCTTTGGGTGAGCAGACCAGACACAAAATGAGCAAAATGGAAATGGAAAAGTAGCATGATGGAATGAATGCAAAATGAATGCAAGATGGAGGTGAACCAAAACCCCAAACTACTGTGCATGAAAAATAATTTTAAAGAGGATAAGCAAGAGTTGTCCATGCACTATAAACCCTAAATCCTCTGTATTTCAACTTCACCTGTTCTGAGTTTTTATGATCTGAAACTCAAACCAAGCTTTCCCCTGTCAAATACCTGGTTTTGTCTTGAGTTCATTAGATTCTTCTTGAAGATACTCATGCAATCTTTCCTGTCACTGTCATTGCAAGTTCTTAGAGTATCATCATGCTCGGTTTGGCCCAAAATCCATACACCATTCTGCAGTTCAAAATTTTCATCATCATGGGACAAACCCCTGTTATTTTCAACATTCAAAATGCATGCATATGAAATACAACATTTTATATTATCTCTCTCACTGTTATGAATTGTGAAACATTCTCCCAGTTGTATTGAAAATTCATCATCAAAGTGCTTCTCTTTAGAAACAAAAAATTCTGGCATATCAATGTTGTCTGAAACAAACAAATTTAAAACCTTTTGTACCTCTTCAGTATTATCATTTGGAGATAACACTAGATTCTGACTTATATCTTCAATATCAAGCATATATGAATTACTCAAATTTGGACCTCTATCATACTTAGTATGCAGAAAAATATCTTCTCCACATGAGTTAGAAATTTCAAAATCACATACCTCTTCTTGAACAGGCACATGCATTTGGTCAACTTCAAAAGTTTCACCATCAACTGGACACAGAGCTTCAATATCACCCTTATGTATATATCTCTGATAATCAAGAGTTAACAAATCTAAAATTTGCTCATAGCTGAGTAAACAAGTTTCCACATTTTCATTTTTACAATCATACTCATCACTTTTTTCATCATCAAAAAGAGGCCTAGGATCATCAGAGAATGAAAAATTACCAGCATGGTCATTTGTTCCATAACTTGACACATCCCTTTGTTTATCCAAAAATACCTTTTTCTCAACTTCAAGTGGATCAGAAAATACTTGAATTCATTCTTGGGAAAACCTTTGCAAAACATCATCTGATCCTCTTTTATCACTTCATCATACAATGGATTAAAAAAAATTTGGGAATCACTTTCATAGGTACAAACTTCTTCTTCACTGAATGTGTCTTCATAGCTTTCAACTGCAGCTAGAGGTATTGAATACTCACTATCAAATGAATCAGCATTTCCCATGGCCTCTTCATCCTGATCTTCATAAGAGGTAGAAGAATCCCTTGATAGTAGATTAAAATCCTTAGGTGCATCTTCACAGTCTGAATATTCATCAGATCCCTCATAACACACATTGCTCTCCCTATCACAATCTTTTATGCAATAGAAATATCTTGTACCTTCATCTTCATCATGCAAGCCATCACAGGAATCATCTTGAATTGAACATGTCTCATCATCCATTTGCTGCATTGTTTGATCAATGTCCCTGTCTTCATCAATGATGTCACAATTATCTTCATATCTTTTCCTATCTACAATGTCTGTCCATTCATCTAATTGATCAAAATAAATTGGTATGCAGGATTCAGGCCAATATACTGGGTTTGGTTCATACACTTTCATGAACTATCGAATGATCTCAAGCTTACTAGGTTGGAATTTAATAGGTATTTTCCTACAAATATCCATCATTTTATAGAGCAAAGAGCGCCCAGATTCTCCTCTATATCTCCTTCTACCAAGAAAGTCATCCAAAATATTTTTGAAATATTCATCATCCTTAGATTGTTGGTTTTGATACATACCTTGTTGCAGATTCTGACTGACATCTCCAAGTGGGCTAGAGTTGTGCTGCACTTGACACTGATCACATTGACATTGCACTTGACACTGATCACATTGGCATTGCACTTGACACTGATCACATTGGCATTCCTGATAACTTGCCAATCTTTGTCTAGGAGGGACTGGATAAACACTTACTTTCTCTGATGGCTGTGGAGAATAGGTGCTCAATTGTGCATGATATGTACTGTCTCCATTGTAGAAATTTCCAATTGTATTATCAGGTGCTTGAGGGGCCCAATACCCTCCTACATTTGTGTATCCATCCATATTGCAAAATTATCCTAATTGTAACGGTTGCTGTTCCAATTGCATCTTTTCAAAATATTCTTTTGTTCCATACACATTCCATTCTTCATCAAAATTTTCCAGAGTCGCCACCTACTTTTCCAAAAGTAGGAAAATGATTATTTTTGATCTTTTCCCCAGTGGAATCACTCTTTCTAAAACTTCTCAAATTACAACTTTTCATTCAATGACTCTATAATGTGGTCTTAAACCGAATTTTCTGATATAATCCCCAGTAGAGTCGCCAATTTGTTAGCTCTCAAAAACGCAGGTTGAATGCCTGAAGAGGCTGCCAATCTCTTGATATGTTTAGGGTAACAGACAAGGTCAAGAGAACTCAACCTTTTACTCTTTAGGTGTTGCTAACCTGGGCGGGTGTACCTTTCTAAAAGAAGCAAACTTAACTTATGATTTATCCTTCTGAAATGCTTTGTCCACAAGGGTAGATGAAAGTGAACAAATTAAATCAAACTTGATAGTAATAGAAACCTTCTAATCTAAATCCTAAAATGCTCAATTAACAGATATAAAGAAACTGAATGAATTCAAATGATGAAATTGCAGAGACCAATGCCTTATTGGGTATGCGGAGTCGAATGAAACAGAAGTGGGCAACTTATTTTGGTAGAAACTCAAATTGATGGCATATGATCTATTTATAACTTGTATAAACATGCAATATTTTGACCACTAAGCTCTACTTTAATAATCTAGATGAATTTCCCCTGATTACTATGATCAACAAAAGGGATTTAATCTCTGCTTGAGAGAACCAATAGATTAATCACACAGATACAACAAATGTGTATTGATAAACTGAAAATAAGCTTGTTACTTCAATTTAAATAACCAAAAAGAATCAACTTGGAGATAGCTTAGCAATACTTTTCAATAAACTCAACATACAATTGATACCAAAAATAAACTACCACACCAGTTGAATTTCATTGAAATCACCATTTGAAAGCATGCAACATAGTCTCTAGAATAAGAACTTTATTCTATTGTGTCCATTCCTAATCTACTGTATCTATTCTAAGATCTGATGATATCTTCTACAATTGGGAATGCATATTTATACACCAGCATCAGGAAACATATCACTTCAAATTCATGTTGGCCAACCATAGTATTCGGGAAAATTTCATGTCGGCCTTCAACAACATATAGAAATTCACTTATGTTGGCCCACAACATTTGAAAATAGTTAATTTCCAATGGAACAGTCGCCAGGACAGTCTTGAAAGTATGTCGAAGGCAATTCAATCATTAGTTAATCATCCTGTACTCTATGCATCGCCGTGACCTTCTGCCGTCGGGGAGAAACCATATCGAAAACCTTTTGTCACTCTGAGAGCACCTCTCTGTTATATTTGTTTTAGTCACTGAGACACAAGAGTCTTTCTCACTGAGATTCCCCTTGTTTGATTCAGTGTCGTTGTAGCTTGCAACTATCAGGGAGACCCTATAGAGATTACCCTTTGTTTCACCAAAAGTCCACACGATACATTTTGGTCGCTGTGACTTAAAGTTTTTCTCACTGATGAGTCCATCCATCTCATACATGTCGCTATAACTTCCAACTTTCGGCAAGACATCACATAGAGTATGTTATGTCTTACCAAAAACCCTGAGCTCACATCTTCATTTCACTGAGACAACACCAACCTCTCGCCAAAGGCCACTCATTGGAATTTGTTGGCAAGATCCAACAGGTTCACTATGACTATATATCGATATCATTTTGTTTGACTGAAACAACCTTTGTTTGCTTAGTCAGTAAGACATTTGAAACTCGGTAAGACATTCCCCCGACATCCCCTTGGTTTTGCCAAAAAGAAACATTGTGAGCCAATCGATAAGAAACAAAGAGTTCACCGAGACACAATGCTAAAAACTATGACTTCCATCGAAAGAGATCCACATGAGAAAATTGGTAAGACATATCACGTTCGCAATGACCACTCATCGAAGCCCTTAACTCTTGCCAATATGAATCCTTCCTATCACCAAAACAATGAAACTGTCATGTCGAACGGTGCCTGTAAGTGAAAATCAATCGCCATGACAACGGAAACGTCTTGCCAATAGGCAACACAGACATTTGCTAGTAGAAAACACATGGGTTGGGGAGACCTTGACTATCTCACGCTGATAAGAACTAGAATGTGAAAAATGTAGACCCAATGGATCCAATGGGGCTATATGGGCAAAAACTGGGTGAAATATGCACACGGTAGGACCAATCTGGAAATTTATTAGTAAAATCAATATGTAAAATCATCAGATTTTTATAGTCCCAACATTGTCATTGATGGCAACCCAAGTTGGTGTTTTGATCTACACTTCATCATTTTCTCATACCAGAAGATAGTTTGTAAATAGTCAAGGAAGAATAGGGCATTCGGCAGTTTTGTGATCATCGATTCACATGGAGATTTTTGGTTGTTATTTTGAGTAGTGAACTCTAGGCAGTGTTCCTGAATGCAAGTGCATTCTCATTTTGTAATCTTTCTTTTGGGTATACTCAGATCTTATTATGGATTGGCCATCTACCGTGGTTTTTTCCCTAATAGGGTTTCCATGTAAAAATCTTAGTGTTATGGTGATGTGGTTTTTTGCTTTCTGTTCATGCATATTTATTTTGGTTGAATGCTTAAGTGTGTTAAATAGTAGAATAATAAACTTAATTTTTTCACAACACTGATTCACCCCCCTCTCATTATTGCTTGTTTCCAACAATTGGTATTAGAGCTAGTTCCTTAAAAGAAGTCTGATAGCTTGGGGAGATCTTGGAAGGTGTTTTCAATGGATACAAGTAGTCTTCAACAAAAAAAATTGGTGGCTCTAGATGATCTTGACTAGCTAAAGTTTGAGAACTGGGAACTATAGGAAAATCTTGAGAATGTAGAGAAATTAATTTAGTCTTTGAAAGACAACATCAATGAATCAAGGGAGAAAAGAAAGGAATTATGTGACCAATGTAAGTAGAAGAATAGAAGCAATGAAGATGAACAACTAAGTCATGACTTGAAAGAGAAAATAGAAGAATGTTAAAAATTCTCCAAAGAAAATGCTGCCCTGAAGCGTGAAATGCAATCTATCATGATGAAAATGACCAAGGAAATTGAAGATAGAAAGAAGAATGAAGAAAATCTTGCACAATCCATGAAAGAAAAATATGAATAATGTAGTCGATTGGACAATGAACTATAACAATCTAAAAACAATGAGGAAGTGCTTGAAAAACAACTTGATGATCTCAGAAATGAACTTACTGCTGCAAATGAGTACAAGGAGAAATTCAAAGCTAACTCAGCCAAGCTTGATGAATTGATTAAAGGATAGAGGACTGATGGTGATAGGCAAGATCTTGGATATGAAGGATAAAGTTATGGATATGGGCAAAGGAAATACGGAGAAGGGAGATTCAGGAAAGGAAATTAGATGAATGGAGCTAGAAGGAATCCGGTAAGACAACCAAATGCTCAAAGATTCAATGGCTATTGTTTTTCTTGCAACAAATTTGGTCATATGGCTTCTTAGTGTAGAAGCAGGATGAACATAAGTAGATCATCATTCTCAGGTCAATGCTTCAACTATAATAAGTTTGGTCATAAGTCAAGTGAATGTAGAAATATGTTAAACAAATTTCATAGAGATGTCAGATACTATGCATGCAATAGACTTGGGCATATTGATAACCAATGCAGATCAAGGAAAAATCAGTGGAACAGTAGGCCTGGAAAAATAAATGTTGTGTTACTATTGCAACAAATTTAGACACACTACTAGATTCTGTTGGAATAGAAGAGGTTTGGTAAAATAGAATGTGCAATAGGATGTTAAGGGAAAAGGAAAAGTTACTACAGATGTGATCAGGAGGAAAATGTAGAAGAAATAGGTGAAGAAGAATCCCTTTGTTGAAGGAAATATTCCAACACCAGAATCTGCTTTTGGTAATTCCTCTGGGAATTAGTTTTAGGCCTTTGGCCTAGGGGGAGCTGTTAGGAAAATATTTTAACCCCCTACCAGTAACTGATACTAGAATGTGGAAAAGTATAGTAAGTGCATTAAAGCTTTTCAGATGTTCAACCAATTGGAAAAAGTATTGTACAATATTGAAGATCCACAAAAAAAAAATCATCTATCTCGAAACATGGAAACTGAGTAACTAGATGAGTTAGGGTAAAGGAATTTATTGTGACATAAAGGGTTAGATGTGCGAACGATAAAAAAACATTTTCATCCTTCATTTGTCACTTTTCATTTTGAAAGTTTGAAGAGCTCTGGGGCAAACTTTGCTGAATTATGGGGAGATTCAAGCGTGAAGAAGGTTCAACGATCAAACTTCGATTCAATGAAAAGGTATTTATCAGAAAACCTATGAATTTTTGAATTTGCAATCATGGCCACTCCATTGGTAGTTGAGGTCAAGGATAGACCCTATCCAAAGTTCAAATGGCATCCATTTAAGTCTGTTGAGAATGAGCCCCTTGGTACATTTTTGTCTATACCATATGGATTCTTGCATACTAAAGACATTAGGGCTTACATACATGCCAATATTGAAGAATTAGGAAGCTCACAAATGATGAATTTGTATTCCAATCATATAATTGGAGAGGAATTTATTGTTAAGCCAAAATACAAAACCCTAGAAGAAAATTTCACATAGTTTGTGAAATTTCCCATATTTGAGGAAAGCAAATGGGTGTAATATATTTTGAGCCATGTTCATGTTGATTTAATGTGGTTGAATATGCCTTTTAATATTACAAAAGAGGCTATAAGCATGGTCATAGGTCTAAATTCCTTTGGTAGACTACCAATCTTGAAATTTATGAAGAATGAGAAGGTTACCAGTGCAACAAGTGCAAAATATGATAGAATGGCAATGAAAATTGAAGATATTGCTAAAGTGGATGTGAAATTTGCATCAATGGTTATTGGCTACAAGATCTACCACTCTGGTCGGGATAATTTGATATTGGATATGGCTATTTATGCAGCTTATGAGATGGTAAAAGAAAATGGAGATTATGACTTATGTGAGTTGCTTAGAACTCAACTGATGGAGAATCTGGGTAAGATTAAGAAAGACAAGAAGAATACTTTTAAATATGGTAATTTTCTGCTATGTTTGTTCTTTTATTTCATGAGTGAGGTTCTGGGTGTTGGAAAATTTCATTGGGAAGGTAATCAGCCTGTAGCAGTTCAAATAAGAAATATATTGTTTGGAATTGGTGATTGTCAGACCAGGAATACTACCCTCTAGGGGTACTTCAAAAAAATTTAGAATATGATGCAAGCAAGAGAAATAATTCCTACTTCAATTGTAGAGAAATACCAAGATACAATCTGTTTCATGGTAGACATTGATCAATGCCATATGGAAGTTGTTGATCCCAAAATGATATGGATTATTCCTATGGGATATGAAGTCAAGGAGAACATCTTGAAGATGTATGCAGAACATCTTGAAGATGTATGCAGAACATCTGTTGAGTACACCTCTGGATCTGGTAGAAGAAAGGTTTGGAACCTATGCAAAGAAAAGTATGCAGGTTCATGAGCAATTGAAAAGACCAATGATAGCCCAAAGAGTGAGAAAAGAAGTGGAAGTCTTTGCAGAAAGCATGGGCATACTTGTAGAAAATTGAAAGAATCCACAAGGAGGAGAGATGAAGCTGAAGTAGGAAAAGAGACAGCAAGAACTGAATCTGCTAGTATGGCAACATCTTCTACCCATACTAGATCAAGAAGGAGTTCCCCATCCCTATCCACTCCTATAGCTAAGCCAGCTCAAGACAAGGCTTATGGTAAGAGGAAAAAGAACAAGCACACAAGAGCCTATGAATCCATCTCAGAAGATGAGGAAACTGAGTTAGATGAAGGTGTGAAAGAAATAAAGGCTACTGGAACTCAGGCTACCAAGATAACCAAGAGAAAATCTTCCGGTGAAAAAGAAAAGGAAAAGAAGAAGGAAAAAGTTGTCAAACTAGGTATGACAGTTGATGAAGTTAAGAATGTTGTTGTCAAGGGTGGAAACCTCAATCCCCTCTATGAATGGTATGAAATGTTTGATGAATCCAGTAAAAGAATTCTTGAAGAGGCTACAATAAAATATATGAATATTTTCAATAAAGCTCTTATTGAAATTATATCTAGTTTACCAAAGAGTTTGTATGAGGTTTTGGAGTCAAGAAGATTAAGTGTTAGGACAGAAGAAGAGAATTTGAGAAAAATAATTCTTGCAGACTTATGTTTGGAAATATCTATTGTGGAGATGAATTCACTCCTGGAAAATGGCAAGAAGGAATTTAAAAGAAAAACAAGGGTGAATAAACTTATGATCGGTGAAACTAATGCTATTGCTAGTGAAAACAAGAAAATTCTAGAAGCATTTATATCAAAGAATAAGATAAATGTTGAAGAAATGAATGCTAAAGATGTTGTATCTAATCCAATAAATGAGGAGGTGAATGTAGATTCTCAGATTCCTCCTAATGTGGAAAATATAGAAGTACCTATGGAAACTGAAGTTCCTAAGGTGGTATTAGCTGAGGAAAAGGAAATGCAAAAGGAAGAAGTTGAAGCTTCTAAAGGAAATCAAGAAACAGTTTCTGAAGAACCTAAAGTTGAAGAAGAAAAGGTTCAAGTTAAGGAAATATAAGTGGAGGCAAGAGACACTTCCGAGGCAGTGAAGAAATCTCTAGTGGAGCAACAAGAAGAATTTGATCCTAAATTGGTTGAAGGCTCGATCAATCTATCCACTTTTTCCCCAATTTAGGTGATGAAGGTTTCATCAATTGCACAAGCTAAGGCTAGTGAGAATATTCTGAAGTCCCACATAAAGGATAGTGAATTATTAAGTCTTGCATCTGGAGTTCTAGAAAAATTAATGCCTACTCATGTTAAGGATCCATCCGGTTCCTCTTTCGGTGAACTAAAGAAGCTCATAAATTATGTAAGTACTCATTTTGAGTCTTTTGAAAAATCAGCCATGATTAAAGTGTAGATGGAGTTTAATGGAAAAAGATTTGGTGGGTTGAGAGAACTGATTGCAAAAGATAAAAATATGTTAGCCACTTGTATGAGGAATATTCAATATGCTCTATCTAAAGGTGGAAAGGTGTATATGTCATGTTTAGTTTTGTCTAAATTTACTGAAGACAATGAGAAGAAGGTGAAGGATATTGAAAAATAATTGGCTACCATTTTTGATGCTTTTGATCTGTTAGCTAGTAATGTTTGTGAGCAAGAAGGTCAAGTAATATCTTTGCTTGAAAAAATAAGGAGGAAAATGAGAGAATTATAGGAAGATCATTCGAAATCAGAGGAATAATTGGTTTGAAGATTGAAATAATGGTGAGTGCATTAAAGGAAGCCAAAGATGCTATGGTAGCTCATGACCTAGTAAATCTTGAAACTACAGAAACACTATCTTATTTAGTTTCTAGTCACATAACAATTTTAGAGAGTCTCAAAAAGGTTTGGGACAAAAATTTAAGTGTGTTGAAGAATTATTTTGTAGATGTCTTCAAATTTATGTAAGTCACAAGGTCATGCTTATATAGTTTTGAAATTTTGTTTTTCGGTTCCCCCAATTTTTCCATTCATGTAAAAGGGGGGGAGTTGTATAGTGAAAAATATGTATTCATCTTAGGGGGAGTTGCATTTCTAAGCTAAGATTGTAGATCCTTTTTGATGTTTTGAAGTGGTAGTGTAATCCATGTTAATATTGATCTGACACTTAGTCATTTTTCACTAAGTGTTGCCATCAATGCCAAAGGGGGAGATTGTTGGTAAGAGACACTGCAAATATTTTTTGGTGTTTTCATTGATGGAAACCCAAGTCAGTGTTTGGATCTTCACATCATCATTTGATCATACTGGCAGACATTTTGTAAACAGTCAAGGAAGAATAGGGCATCCGACAGCTTTGTGATCATCAATTCACATGCAATTTTTCAGTTGTTATTTTGAGTTGTGGATCTCATGGGAGGTGGATCAATGTATGTCTTGCATTATCTGGAAATCTCAGTGCCTTGTACCAAGTTATGTATATTTTTGTGATTTGGTTCATATCTTTCTATTCATTAGTGTATTGTGACCAACCTAGTTGATATAACGTGTTGTGGATATTCAAGGAATGTTTATTCCAATGTTTTTGTGTTTGAGCATTTTGTTTTTGGTCCAAGCTAAGTTATGGATGACCGTTGTGGATGTGCATTGAATATCATTCATGATTTGAGCCAACAACTATGAATATTTTTGTGAACCTAGATCCTATACCTGCAAGAACACAACAAATGAACACATTAATAAGATCAAATGCAAGTTAGAATAGAGATTCCCCATAAAATCCATTTATCAATGCTCAAAATAGGAAAATGAAATAAATACAATGAGAAATCAATGAAAGAGATTAAATCCTATGAAAGCAATGTAAATTTTTGATCCTATGGGGGAGTTGGTTCCAATTTGATGTGGAAATTGGCCCTTTCCCGAATCCTTTGCAAGCTTTGATGATGCATGGTGATAGTGATCCACTTTGTTGAAGATTAAAGTGTGCTCCATGATGAAAAACCTACATAACCTAGCTACCATTGATGAATTTGATGAATCTTGCAAATGCTTTGAAGATGTATTTGAGTATAGTAGCTTACTCAAATGGTGGATGATCAACATGAAGGATGATCTCTCTATTTATAGAAAGAAAGAGTTGAAGATTGAAAGATAAGATGAATGTGGGACTAATCTTCAACAAATGAGAAGAAGCCACATGTCACTATGTGATGGTGGAGGAATGAGCACATTTTGATCAATGTGCAAGTTTGAACATTTGAATTTGATGAAATGACATGTTTAGGGGAGATGAAAGAGGAGTTAAATGCCACTTGGCTCAATGCACAAGGACATGTAAGAGATTTTAAATGCTTTGTTGGATGTAGATGTATATTTGGGGGGAGATTTAAAATTTGAAGAATATTCCCACTTGGATGCCTTTTTGAAAGTAAATAGAGATTTAATAAATCAAATAAATTGATTTATTGTGCAAGTGGGAAAAGCTAGAGGATGTGACATGCAATTAGATTAAACTAATAAGGTTTTGATCAATTTAAGAGGAGATTAGGTGATTTGACTAATTGATTTAGATTTGTGGGTTGAAATAAATAAAAAAGAGATGAAAATGATTAAGACCTAGTTAAATAAATATTTTGACTTATTTAACCAAAGGAGGTGATGTTAGATAAAATTAGATAAATGTTTGATTTATTTAATTTAATTAGATTAACTTTAGAGATTTAATCAAATAATATGGATTATTTAATTAAATAAAGATAGGAAGATGAAATGACCTAGCTAATTACACAGAGACAATGATTTAATTAAATCAAGGGATTTATTTAATTAAAAGGAGAATTATGATGACTGTAATCAAATAAGGCTATTCGATTAAATGGTTAGACAGAGGGATAATTCAAGATGAAACAATGTTAGTAGATTAGGATCAAGTGTGTGATATCAATCTGTATATTTTCTATGTCTACATTTTTCCCCTCTTTGAAGCAATGCACTTGTTGCGTTGGTTCAAAGAATAACCTTGGCATGATCAAAAGTAAAAAATTCTCTAATTTTTTTTGGATGCCCCACTATTGCCCTAGTGAAAATAATTATGCTGGTATACTGCCCCCTCAAGAGATCAGGCGAAGAGATTTGATTTGAGGGTCGATCTCTTGAAAAAGGGGTTCAAGATTAGTTCAACTCGAATATTTTATGTAGACAAATTTGATGATGTATAGACAGTCATCGGCCATGGGTAGCTTTATGTATATTTTAATATATTACACATAGTTGATCCTGATTTGTACATGAAAGTTACATTATTTATGATATAAATGAGATGATTATGATGTTTGGATGATATGATGATGCATGGATGATATGGATGCACATGATATGATATGATGATGCTTTTATAATTATGTAAATAGATGATAAATGTATGGTTTATGAGATGTTTAGAATAACCAATCTATATTATGCAATGATGGAGATGAATTCATGTGGTATGATTATTGCTTTCTATATGATATGATATACATTATCTAGTATGTTGATAGTTTGTGGATACAAGATAGATGCAATGGTGATGATTTATGATTAACTATCATGGTACCATGTTAGCGTGAAAAGCAAGAGATAGAAGAAAACAACAGATTCCAATAAGACATGAGATGATGATGATGATGATTACTTGCTGAGGAGTTGGGATTTTCAAAGGTCCAATTACCTTATGTTTGATAACAAATGTAGGCATGATGCATTAGGGTATAAAGAACTAGGATGGCGTTGTACCTAGTGTGATAGACTTTGACTCAACAAACAAATAGGAGTATTCTTGTTCACACTTGACATACGAAAACTTTTCTAGGATGCACTTGAGAAGTTTCAAACATCTGAGACCAAAAAACGGAAAGGTATAACCCATCAATGCAATAGTCAACAAGTTACCCAAAAAAAAACTTCCATAGACACCTAACAAAGCAAGTATTCGCCAAGGTTATATTACAAGAATTTCCAACAATCACAACGAACAAAAGATAATGATCACTGCCCCATTCCTTTCTCTCTAAATAATTTTTATTAGACATCATCGAGAGGTCATTGGAATGAGCACAATAAGATAAATCAAAAGAAAAGATCAAGTAAACAAACAAGTCAATGTTCTTCATACCTACAGCCAAAGGGATGTGTTTTGATAGGATAAGAATCCAAAGTGATATCCAAAATGATGCCCATTGTCATAATGATATATCCTAGGACATGCATTGCATAGGATGATGATGGGTTAATGAGTTGTTTGATAAGTTGTTGATATAAGGTTGATGAACATGTTTGAAAATGGTCAAAATTTTGATTTTCCATTTAAAATTTTGAAGTTTTCTTTTGACTTTACATTTGAAGCTTTCTTTTGTTGATTGTTGTACTTATTTCTATTTGTTTTGCCAAAGGGTGAGTGTGATGATTGATTTATTATGGATGATTGATTATTGTAGGTGAAAGTGAGATGCGATGGATGGTTTTTTGTTTTCTAGAATATTTCAATGTTTTTGGTATTTTGAAAATGTTTTGAGGTTGTTTTTGGTATTTTCAAGATTTTACAAATGTTTTGATTTTTTATTTTTTGAATGTTTTGGGTTTTTATGAGATTTTATGAATGTTTTTGGATTTTGATGTTTTTTTCAATGTTTTTGGATTTTGATGTTTTTTGAATGTTTTTGGATTTTGACGTCTTAGGGGCTGATCAAAGATTAGCCTTGCCTCCGTTTAAGCTCAGAGATGACGTAGCTCGAATGACCAAGTTTTGATTTTTTTTGGGATTTTTTTATCGCATGATTTTGATGTTTTGGATATGGATGCATGTGATGGTATCAGTTTTTTGTTTTGGGATTTTGTTGAAAACCAAGCTAAGGTTGATTGATTAGATTGATGGATTGATGATGATAACATTGTTGAGGATACACAACAATGTAAGGATAGTGTTAAGCAACACGAGGATTTAGGATGGATATCCCAAGATGATGTGGGATTGATGATGATAGCATTCTATAGGATACACAACAATGCAAGGATAGTGTTAAGAAACATAAGGATTAGGATGGATATCCTGAGATGATGATGGATTGATGGGATTTGATTTGATCAAGATTGATGAAGCTTGATTTGGAACAAAAGTTGTTTTGGATGATTTGATGTGACATTGAAGCACACATTAGATGCGACTGATAGTGATTGTTTGGATTGATGTTCGATGAAAGATGAAGATTGATAAGGAATGTCTTCTTGTCAACATGTGCCATGGGCTAGTGATTTGGTTTTTTGCTCATAAGTGGTGGACCAATTTGATTTCAAATTTTCCAATGTTCAGATCACCACATAAATTGGAGGATATATATCAATATTTATTCCCAAATCAATATGTAAATATCTACCCCCAGTGTCTAGCAATGTATGGAATACCATGGGTGGATGCTTGGATAGGTGTATGGATGGAGGGATATGGATTATCTTGCGATAAGATAAGGTGTTTAGATAAAGAATGCTCATTTGGATAATGCTTCATGGATCAAATAATTCTAGGTAGGATAGGATCAATGAAAATGACCCATGTATCATAAGCAAGTGTAAAGTGTGCACCAAACTTTCATCAAGGTCAAGATAATTTGGACTATGGATGTAGCTGGATAAAGATGGATTGGATAAATGGTTCATGGATGAATGGATTTATTATGGATGAGATGGATGGAATGTTGGATTTATTATGGATAGGAAAAGATGTTTCCACCTGAACTAGCACACATAGATGTTCAATTCTACATATGATGCTTATTTTCCAGGTTTTCATCATGGTACCTTCCCAACACACCACCATAGTGGTTTTCATTAGAGGACAATTTTTTTCTTTACTGTTTTCAATCATTTTTCTATTTTTTTTGGATTTTCATACTTTTTGATTTTTTTGGTTTTTCTAAAAGATTTTAAGCTCATGTTGAACCACCTGGTGGTTTTGATGTAGATGCTTCTATCATAATGTGCCATTGATATCCTGCTTGAAGAATTTTTTTTGCCAAGATACATGCACTTGAAAGCAACTTTTGAGATTCCTGATCTGCTTTGTTGATACCAGAGTTAACTTTGTCTTTATGTGCACATCGCGATAGAGTGCCTTCTAAATCCTTATGATGAAGGGTGGCTGCCAATACATGGTCAATATGAGAATTGTATATTATGTGTGCAAGCGTGGATGGAGTTTGTTTAGGGATAAAATATGGACCAGTTGATAGTTTGGAACCTTTGACTCTCCAAACTTGGGAAGATGAGCAATGATGGGTGGATATAGAAGTGTACATGGAATTAGGACCAACTGCTTGATATACTTTGTACGTCACTTGAGAAGCCTTCTTTTTCTTTTGTGGACATCTTTGATGGATAATTTTCCCTTTTTTATTTTTCCCCATAGTTTCTTTGACTAATGGAGTTTGATAGGGATAATCTTTCTTTGTATTTTTTGGTATCCACTTGTATTTGATTTGTCCATTGTGCTCCTTGGATTCTTTTGATCTGATAATGTTCTTTGTGCTTTGATTCAAATCTTTCTTCTGATGTTGGTCCCAATTCGTGGATGGGGTGATGGGTGGATGAAGATTCATGACATGGCTAGTTGTAGTATTGACATTGGTTTCATCATAAGGATTCTTCATGCTCCCGATGTTGATGTTTGCTTGAGACAAAATTTCCCCTAGTATGGTGGTAGTGGCACCTTTGCTCCTTGATTCTGCTTGTTTTGAGATGTCTTGTTTAGTAAGCATGCTCTGATAAAGGAACACTTCAGATGCCACTATTTCCATTTGATGCTCTGCTAACTCCAAAATGTCTTGTTCTTTCTGAAATATTTCATTGAGTGGATAATGTTGGATATCTTCATAGATGATGTCCTCCATATAAATTTAGGATATATCTGATCCTGATGTTGAAAACTCAATTTGACTATAGGAATCAATAATCTACTCTTTTTGTGTAATGAAATCTTTCTCTAAATGAAGATAATCTACGTGTCCATCCACAAAAATAATCTCATGGGTAGAGGGAGGAGTATGTGCTATATGGATATGATCATCATGTATAGATAGAAGAGTGTCCATTAGATCATTGTAGTATCTTGGAGATATGAATTCTTGATCTTGATTAATTTTAAAATTGCTTTCAACATGCTTTGGATCAAGTTCTTGACATGGGTCAATTTCAAAGGATGGATTTCTTACAAAGGGTTCTTGGACATCATCATTATTCATGGGAAGTGGCTCAATATCCTCTTGATCTTTAGGTGGAATTAGGTCAAATTTTGAGCTTAGAATTCCTTTTGTATCTGTAACCATGAGGTCAAAGTGTGTCAATACATCTTGGAAAGAACCATTGCTAGATCTTGGTGAAAGATGTTGATCATGTTTTGGAATAAATTCTTGAGATATGTCCTCTAACTCATAAGGAAATGTAGAGACATTTTCAATATGATCATTGGTTGATGGATCATAGATTATGTCAATGGGATCAAATAATCTTAACACTCCTTGAAATAGATCACTAAAAAGTGGCTCTTGATGTATGGTGAGTTGATCCTCAGATGGGGTAGAAATATCTTCAATGTGCTCATTAATGGAGAGATCTTGAAAATTGTTTTCAACAATTGTGGCGAAGAGATTGTCAATGTCTTCAACCATAGGGTCAAATGATGTTGAAATTTCTTGAATTGGATCATTGTTGGATATTGTTGAGGGATTCTTATCATGATCAAAAAGTGACTCTTGATGTATGTTGATTTGATCTTCAGATGAGGTAGAAACATCTTCAATATGCTCATTGATTGATATATTTTGATCATTATTTTCACCAATTATGGTGGTGAGATTGTCAATGCTATTGCCAATGGTTGAATCCGGATCATTGTCTCCACTAGTGATTATCTTTTGATTAGTAAGGTGTTGGATGAGATTTTTGAGTCGAATACAACTTGATGTTGTGTTTCCCTTTGTTTTGTGAAAATCACAATGGTGCTCCTCGTTATACCTTGGTGGTTTAACTAGGGGTTCTTGATAGTTCCCATAGATGGGGAGCTTGATGATATTTTCTTGTACCAGTTGTTGTAGGACTGATTCGATTGGTTTCCCAAGTGGTGTGTATTTTTTTTTGTTCCCTTGTGAGATTTTCACTTTGAATTGATCTTGTGGTGGTTGATTTTGGAGATGTGGTGATTGATATTTGAGATGTGGTGATTGATCTTTGAGATGTGGGGGTTGGATTTGTTGATGTGGTTGATCTTGATATATAACTTCTTGAAATTGGAGATATTGTTCTTGATGTGGTTGTGGACACAACTCAATGCGTTGATGACATGGTTCAACCAATGGAAGAGTGTATTGATTTTGGAGTGAAGATATCTCTTGGCTCAATAATTCAATTATTTTGGCATGTGAAACAAGTTTCTCTAGCAAAATTTGATCTTGATTTTGAAATTGACTCCCTTGATTTGGCTTTTTCTCAAGCAGATTTGGGATGTACACTTGTGGTGTTCGCATGGGATCGTTGAAAATTTGATTTTGGAAAATGTTCTGATTTGGGATGGTGTTCAGATTTGGCATTATAGGTTGAAATTGAACATTATTTTGATTTAGGTAACTTTGATTTTGCATGGTGTTACCTTGACTTAGATCAATACATGGAGTCGTTATCATCATGTTTGGACTTTGAACAACATTTGTGTGATTAGCAAACATATCTATCCCAAATTTTTCCAAGTTTGGATTCAAAATGTTCATGTTTGGTAAATTTCTACTTGGTACATTCACATTTGGCATGTAGGGATTTGATGGGATGATGTTCGTTTGAATACTTATACCTTGATTGTTCGGTTGGTAGATTTGTAGGTTTGGACTCGGATTTAAATCTATCATTGAGAAAGATGTTCCAAAATTTTGGCTGGGTATACTCACATTTGTTGTACCATCGAGGTTCTTAGGAGATAATGATCCCATGTATGGATTATATAAATGTGAGTGTTGAAAATCAATTGGCATTGTAAGGCTTTGACAGTTTGGTTGGTTTAGACTATTCATGATGTATGGATCAATTTTATATTCCATGTTCCTCTTGTGTTTTGACCTTGTTGCAAAAGTGACCTCTAAGGTGTTTAGGACCAATGATGAGATGAAAGATGAAAAGGGTGAATGATATGAGTGTTGAACGTTTAGGAACTTTATATCAATGCTATACTTAGGGTTTGATCTTGATTGGTTTGATTTGGATAATGAACTTGTAAACCCTAAGATGTTAGATGTGATCTTAGGATGAATTCATTCAAAAAGGTGATAATTTAGTTAAGTATGTGAGGAAGGACATACCTAACTACACAAATGATTTTGATTTGGTTTAAGGATGTACCCAAGTCTAGATAATGATGTTTCCAAAGCTCTAAAGTTGTTTATGAGATGAAGATGATAAATGTTTGGAATGGATGAAGTGTTTGATTTTTATCCTAAATGAACCTAAGAAGGATTTGTTTACAAGGACAAGGTTTTGAAGAACATGCTTTTCCCTTCAAACCAAAAGATCATTTTTTTCTCAAAAGACCATAAGACAAAAGATACACAAGAACACGTGTGGGGTTCAATTGATTTCATCTTGATTAGTGAATTTATTTTACCAAAAAAACTTTCTTGATTATATTTTCAAACTAAATGTCCAATGTCCTAACTTCTTTTCATCCCACAAAGTGCTATGTGGAATTCAAGGAAATCAAGGAAATGGTTACCTAATGTTTACCTTGGTAGAAGCAAATTAAGATGTAAATCCAATTACTTAGAAACCTCTAATGACATAACCCCAAGGGTAAGCAATAGTTTTTGGGTTTTGTCAAAGGTATTTTCTCTAACTAAGGGGTTTGAAATTTTGATTTTCCTGTTGAATGTGTGTTTCCCAATGTTTTCAAAAAAGCAAGTGTTTTGATACCAAGAACATGCACAACCCTATGGATATGAAAGACAATATTTGTTGAGTCCCCACTTGGACAAGTCTAGCTATGCTTATCTTTAGCTAATGGTTAGATGCTTGACCCCATTGGCTCCCCTCCACTACACTCACTTATACGGGGCAGCCAAGCATCAACACCCATGAAACTCCCATGGCATACTTTCCATTTCTACTAAAGACTGTAAAAGTGTGGGGCAACTTCAAAATGACCATTCTTGCACCAACAAATAGATAAGGATTTTGGCCTTTCTATAACAAGGGTTTTAGTTTGGACTTTCCGTTCGTAGGAGTTGACCCAACATGGCGAGAGACCATTGCTTCCTTTCTCCTCAGAGTCAACCGCGTGATACTGGCATTTATTCCAGCACCCACATTTATATCTTGGCTGGAAATACTCTTGGCCTTAGAGTGTTACCAGTTGAGTCCTTCCCTTGGGTGAGTACTTTTTCCCCAAGGCAGGCCTTCTAAGATAAACAAAAGTGAGTAAACTTATTCATAGTTCGATCAACCTTCATTTAGAAACAAAGAGAGAACACATACAATAGGTTTTCTCACACTCACACAATGTTTTGTTCAATTTTAAACCCAAATCGAAGTGTGTATGGGTAATTACTTATGCAACTTAATGTCACCAAAAGTCGTTTGATTCTCAAGATCACCGTAAGCACAAGAGAAGCGCATACTTTTTTTATGATATTACTTTGTGTAAGTAATTATAAAATAATGAAAACATTTTTTCATTTTAAGTCCACAAAGCAAAAGTGAATTCTTTTTAGTGCACCAAAAGAAGTGTGGGATTTGATTGTTCAATTGTTAACCTTAGACAAAATCTAGTAAATTTTCCTAAGGTTTTTCTTAATCCCTTTTTCTTGTTCTTTTTAGAGCCCAAATTAAAATATATTGAGTCTTAAAAACTTGAAGGGGTAAAATCCTTAGAAGTGGGATTATAATTGCTCCCCAAAGTGTTCAAAAAAACTTGATACAATGATGTGATAATGATTTTTTCTTTGACTTCCATGCTCCATGATCCTTTAAAACCTACAATCCAAGCTCCAAATGTTAGATGACATCAAGAAACAAGAAGATATGAGGGTTAGATAAATGGTTCAGCATAAAAACCCTAAAATTTAAACCAAGTTTCATTGTGATTTGACATTAAGTGAGAATTTGAAAATTTTAACTCTATAAAAGTTAATAATAACCTACACCATTGGATATCTTATGAAATTATACCCCATTTCAAAAAAAAAAGCTTTGAAAAAGACAAAAAAATGACCAAGATATGACCATTTTAAGTTTGAGTGAAAAGGCAAGAAATCAAAGGCGGTGCAGTTTGCAGCAGCGTTGTTTGGGTTCAAACAACGACATTGGAGCCAAAAGAAGCACTATTTGGATTCAAAAAGTGACGCTGGAGCCAAAATCGGTGCTATTTGGAGTTCGAAGCGGTGCTATATGGCACTGTTGGGCTGTCAGCAACTCTATTTATTGTCGACACAAAAAAAAAGAATTTTGATTGAAAAATGTGATTTAAACTTCTGGTTTGCCCTCCTTGTAGCGCCAAAATGTGAACCTAGATCATATACTGGAAAAAACACAACAAATGAACACATTAATAAGATCAAATGCAAGTTAGAATAGAGATTCCCCATAAAATCCATTTATCAATACTCAAAATAGGAAAATAAAAGCAATACAATGAGAAATCAATGAAAGAGATTAAATCCTATGGGGGA
Source organism: Sequoia sempervirens (assembly GCA_007258455.2). NCBI lineage: Eukaryota > Viridiplantae > Streptophyta > Pinopsida > Cupressales > Cupressaceae > Sequoia > Sequoia sempervirens. Next base: position 16,023,207 of record VDFB02049217.1, on the reverse strand, counting down.
GTTGGTACCAATTTGATGTGGAAATTGGCCCTTTTCTGACTCCTTTGCAAGCTTTGATGATGAATGGTGATAGTGATCCACTTTGTTGAAGATTCAAGTGTGCTCCATGATGAAAAACCTACATAACCTAGCTACCATTGATGAATTTGATGAATCTTGCAAATGCTTTGAAGATGTATTTGAGTATAGTAAGCTTACTCAAATGGTGGATGATCAACATAAAGGATGAACTCTCTATTTATAGAAAGAAAGAGTTGAAGGTTGAAAGATAGGATGAATGTGGGACTAATCTTCAACAAATGAGAAGAAGCCACATGCCATTATGTGAATGGTGGAGGAATGAGCACATTTTGATCAATGTGCAAGTTTGAATATTTGAATTTGATGAAATTACATGTTTAGGGGGGATGAAAGAGGAGTTAAATTCCACTTGGCTCAATGCACAAGGACATGTAAGAGATTTCAAATGTTTTATTAGATGTAGATGTCCATTTGGGGGGGGATTTAAAATTTGAAGAATATTTCCACTTGGATGCTTTTTTAAAAGTAAATAGAGATTTAATAAATCAAATAAATTGATTTATTGTGCAAGTGGGAAAAGCTAGAGGATGTGACATGAAATTAGATTAAACTAATCAGGTTTTGATCAATTTAAGAGGAGATTAGGTGATTTGACTAATTGATTTAGATTTGTGGGTTGAAATAAATCAAAAAGAGATGCAAATGATTAAGACCTAGTTAAATAAATATTTTGATTTATTTAACCAAAGGGGGTGATGTTAGATAAAATTAGATAAATGTTTGATTTATTTAATTTAATTAGATTAACTTTAGAGATTTAATCAAATAATATGGATTATTTAATTAAATAAAGATAGGAAGATGAAATGACCTAGCTAATTACACAGAGACAATGATTTAATTAAATCGAGGGATTTATTTAATTAAAAGGAGAATTATGATGAATTTAATCAAATAAGGCTATTTGATTAAATGGTTAGATAGAGGGATAATTCAGGATGAAATGATGTATCATGATCGAGTGTGTGATATCAATCTGTATATTTTCTATGTCTACAATTTCAAAGTTTTATTGAAGTCGACTTGTTGCGACTAAATTCTTGGTTGTGGATATATAAATGATAAGTTACATCATTTTGGAATGTAAGAAAAGTGTGTAAATATGTGTTGTGATCATGAGAAGGGTGATTGAGCGATTATGCATAGTTTCACTTGTGCATTAAATATTTTGTGATGTGAGTTAGAGCATAGCAGAGTAGAATTGTAGATTTAGTCAGAAGGAAAGAAGATCGAATACTGAGCTTAATCAGAACTATAATCAAGAATTTGTAGATGATATTCTCTTAGGTCATTCTCTTGGATCTAATCCAAATCTTTGTAAGGAAGTGTGCCTTTCTATTTTGAGTAGTGAGCTTTAGGCAGTGTGCCTAAATGCAAGTCCATTCCCATATTGTAATCTTTCTTTTGGGTATACTCAGTTCTTATTGTGGATTGGCCATCCACTGTGGTTTTTCCCCTAATAGGGTTTCCATGTAGAAATCTTGGTGTTATGGTGTTGTGGTTGTTTACTTTTTGTTTGTGCATATTTCTTTCAGTTGAATGCTTAAGTGAGTTAAAGATCAGAATAATAAACTTAATTTTTGCACAACACTAATTCACCCTCCTCTCAGTGTTGCTTGTTTCCAACAGTATCACTTATTCCTGAAGTTCAAAAATGTTAACCATTTGTTATAAGGAAAGATCAGGGGTCGGTGGTTAGAGTCTCTCTTTTCCTTATGCAAGAGCTTTAAAGTTTGAAGCAAATTACAATTGTGATTCCTGACACCGAAAGGTTATTAATCTTAACTCATTCACATTTCAAAGAGGGAAGAACCTTTAGGGAACCCCGAGGTTTGTGTTGGGATATGGTGTTTTACACGATTGCATAAAATGATTATTATAATGTTATAATTAAATAATTATTTAGTTGTGATGCACCTAGCTGGTGTGGTTAATCACACTACATAATTATTTGGGGACCACTTGATGTTGTATTCTAACATTGTATTATTATTTAATGTGTGTGAGAAATGTGATAATAATTTAATATTGGGGAAATATTAAATAATGTGGAGTCTTAGTACCCAATATTAAATAATGGGTTAGTGGTTTTATATTCACATGTTTTTGTGGTACATGGTTTTATCTTACTATTGGTTGTATTTGTGTGATCTTGTGTTAGTGGTTGAGGTTGGCTAAGTGGTTTGGTTTTCATTATTGAGTCTTTCTAAGGAGTGCATATTTGAAGCATGGCATGGGATGTGTGGATTAAAGCTTGGAAACATGAGGATGCATTGGAGGGCTTGATGTTTCTAAGGTGTTCATTGTAACTCTTGTATGGCTTTATTGTTGATTAATATGATGGAGTATGGATTCTTTTGGAGGCTGTGTTTTTCTCTCTTGAGGGATTTTCAAGGGTACATCTTGTGTCATCTTTGATGGGTATGTTTTCTATTCTCTTACATACGGATTCTGAGTACTTATTTGCATAAATTTCTCTTTTGGGTTACGGGGGAATTGTCATTAGATGGCTACAAGTTTCCTTACAAGTGGTATTAGAGCTATGGTTGTGGTTGTATAACCCTAGGATGAGAAAATATTGTTTGAGTTTGAATCTATGTATTGCATGAGAGAATGAAAGTCATGGTAAGATATGAGGGTTTTGTAGGTTGTTTATTTCAAATCTAAGGGTTTGGGGTGGGAGAAATGTTGGGTCAAAAGGGTTTTTTGGTTGTGCATTCAAATGAGGTTTTTGTGGGGAATTTTTTTAAAATGAACTCCTAAGATAGAATGAACCTCATAGTTAGATTCAAGTTGGCCAAGAGATGAAGATTGATATAAAATATGACAAATTTCTATTACTATGAAAAAATGCAAAAGAAAATTAGCCCGACCCCCTTTTCTAGCCATATAGAGGTCAATTTTGTGTATGCAGAAAAAAATATGTATTAAAAAAATTTGAACTCCTATTAATTGAAAATTATTTCTTACAAAATTAAAATTAAAAAAAAGTAAAGTTTGGTGGTCTACAGACCCCCTACCACACTCGGTATGGCACCTTCCATGACAGTGGTAGGTACTACCATTCAATATACCTACCGCTATCATCAATCGCATGGTCGACCACTACCAGGTGAGCCCCCAATCAACAAGGTGTCGGTTTGGTAGGGATTTTCCCAATTGGCATAAACATAAGAATCTTTTTAAAAAATTTGAAAAATTTGAAACATTTTTATATTGTTGAATTTTTTTTTGATTGAAACCAATAACCCCAGACCTCAAAAATTTATGAGCCAGATTTAATATAAGGTTGGGTCTATACAGGGGAGGTAATAAAAAAATTTAAAAAGGAAATTAAGCAAAAATTAATTTAGATTTGAAATCTGCCACCAGTAGGCCATCGTCGACAATAGGCCATCGATGGAGCCGCTAGAGTCGCCCCTACATGTGCATATAAGTAGATTGGAGATTTTTTTTTAAATGAGCATAACTTTTTCCCAATATGTTTATTTTTTGACTTCTTATAGTCATGGGAAATATCTTTCCATGCTCTTTTCTATGAAGTTGGTTTGGCTCCCTTACTTTTCAATTTTAACATGTTTTTGGAGCCTAAAACACAAATTTTCTCGATTATAGTATTTTGAGCATAAATTTTGCATACAGAGTTGGATTTTCAATTCTGAAGTGACGTTGGAGAGAATTTATAGTGTACAACACTATGGTTTAGTTTTTTTATTAGTTTATGGAGTAGGATTCTTTTTTTACTTGTTTTATCACTTGTAGGAGCTTAAGGTTTGGGGTGTGATTATGTGAGCATCTGAATGAGTCAAGAGGTGAAACCTTGAAGGAGTACATGTTTTTATATGATATTAATGATTGTATAACTAATTATCAGTTTGGTGTTTCCTATTATAGGTTTACAAGTTTTTTTTAGAGTTATACTTTGATTGTGACATGTACATAGGTTTTCTTCAGTTTTGAGGACATGGTTGGACATGGTTTGAGACTTGGAGTCTTGTATGGGTGATAGTTGAGTGCAGGTACAACATCGGCTATGGTTATGGTGTCATGGGTATGCAAGTAAATTTATACATTAGCACAAAATGATCATGTATGTGGTTGTTTGGTGGTGATTTAGTTTAGTGTTAGGATTATTTTTTTATCTTCTTGATGCTTGTTTGGTTCCTTGATTATGATTACTCATTTGTGGACATGGTTGGAAAATTAGATTTGTGGTTGATTTGGTGTTTGAGTCTTGATTTCAATAGGATTACCTTCTTTGATATATTGGTTTGAAAGTTACTAATGTGATGATGATTTTGCATGCTTCATTGTTTTGATCATGAGTTATGTAGGTTTTTGGATTAGCTATCCACTTGCTTACAATGGGATGACTCAATGTGGACCATCTACATCCACAAGATTGGTTCAGTGTTGATGCAAATTTTGTTAGTTGGCCTTGTTTGTGGTCATTTGTACATTGGTATGTTGCTTTGATATTGTGAGGATTGATGATTAAAGTACTTGATTAGTCGATTCATGGGACTTGTAGCATGATTTTTTTATCACAATGTCATGATATTTTGGTACATTCATTGGTTATACAATTTTAGTGGGAGATTTCAAGACAGTGATGATTTGGCAGTGTTGGATTGGTTTATGCTGGGAAAATGTGTCTCAACCTTGCAATTATATAAGGTTTATTGTTAATAGGATGTATATATATATATATTTCCTAGTTACACCAATAGGTGTATACATTGGTAGCACAGAGCAAAATGTGAGTGTGTTAACTTTTTAAGGAAACTCTTTAATGGTCAACATACATTAAATAATGATAAATTATAAATATAGACCATTAGTTATTGCACTTTAGATCTAATGGCAAATATTTTGTTGTCCTGTCTTGCCCTAGAATGTAACTCTATTTTATGAGGGTGTTGTATTATGATTGCAATAGAGTGTGATGTTTTTTGAGATTCTGATAGTGGTCATGTTATCTCTTAATCTTTGGTAGTGATACTCCTATGAGAAGCTTGATTTGCAAGTATATTATAATCTTTGTGATTTCTGAATAATATATTGGGTAGATTTTGGAGTGTTGGGCTTTTCTCTTGAAAGGGTTTTCCCCACATAAATTTCTATATTATGGTATGCATGATATACATGTTTTTTCTTTTAAATTTTTTGTAGTTGTTAAAGATCTAATTTTTTTTGAATTATTCTCCTCTCAAGATTAGTGTAGGAAGTTGTTTTGCTACCTTTTCTACCTTACAAGTGGTATCAGAGCCTGATCACCTTTGGTTTCAGTTGTGGGTTGTTGGGTTTTTTGAACTATTACATATTTGAGCGGGAGAGCTTGTGTAGAAGAAACTTTGTGATCTTGTTGTAGGAATTTTCATATGGCAAGTTCATTAGGGAGAATAGAGATGGAGAAATTCTTTGGAAATAATTTTGATATGTGGAAGCTAAAGTTGGAGGACCTGTTGATAGATTGAGATCTATGGGATTTTGATGAGAATGTTTCAAGTCCTACAAATCCTACTTAGGCTATTGAATATGATGTTGTGGACCATAAATCCCTGGGTCTAATAATAATTTTCTTGGTAGACTCTGTTTTAGTCAATGTCCATGAGGTGACCTCTGCACAAAAACTATAGAAGAAGCTTGGTGAGATGTATCAAGAAAAATATTTAGTGAACAAGATTTTATTGAGGATGAAATTTCATTCCTTGAGAATGTAAGAGGGTGGATGAATTACTGACCACCTAGAAGCATTCAATATGCTGATGGATCAGTTGGCATCATTGGTGTTAAAATGGATGAGGAAGAGAAATGTTAGATCTTGCTTTGTTCTTTGTTTGATTCGTGGGATTCTCTTGTTATGGCTATTGGGGGTACTTTTGTAATATTGAAGACTAAAGATGTGGCAGATTCTTTTCTTTTTGAAGATATGAGGAGGAAGGTATCCATCAGTGCAAAGGATTCCCTAAATTTTCATGGAAGACCTAAGGAAAAAGGAAAGAAGAATGAGAAGCTTGATAAATACAAGTCCAAGGGGAGATATAAGTCTCTTGGAAAGTCCAAAGTTATTTGCTGGAAGTGTGGTAATCTTATACATGGTTGTAAGGACTACAAAGAATAAAATAAGAAGAAAAACAAGAAATTTGATTATGATTCTGAGTCTAAGAAGGAAGATGGTGATGCATTCATTGCATCTTTGGCAACTTGTGCAGGTAATGATGCATGGTTAATTGACTCAGGTGCATCTTTTCCATATGACCTTTAATATAGATTGGTTTTTTGAATATGAATAATTTGATGGTGGTAAGGCATACTTTGGTTATGATTCTCATTTAGACATTATTATCCATGGTAAAGTTAAAATCAGGTTTTCTAATGGTAGAATAAAAATAATTAATGGTGTGTTGCATATTCATGGTTTAGCATGAAATTTGTTATCTATGAGAAAACTAATGGATGTAGGTGTGTAGGTAGTATTTTTTGATGTAGGATGCATGATGGTTAGAGAGGTGTTATGGTGATTTCTAGAGGTGTTAGATATGGCACATTGTATAAGCTTGATGAATGCACTATTGAGTGTAATAGTACTTTTGTGGAAAGCAAGTATGTGGAAGAAGTGAGGGTTTCACCTTCAGTAGATGGTCATGGATTTTGGGTACCCAAGGGTTCTGTTTATTTTGAATCAAATTTACTTTCAAAGAAATTTTTTTTATGACACCAAATAATTGGCCACATTAGAGAAAAGGGTCTAAGGACCTTGAAAAATAAAAACCTTATTGAAGGTTTATCTGATTGTAATCTTGAATTTGATTTCTATGAGCATTTCATTTATGGAAAACAAAACCACATTTAGTTTTACTCGAGTTCCCATAAATATTGTGGTGTATTGGATCTTATTCATTCTGATGTGTTTGGTCCTATAGATGTTCCTTCAATTGGTAAATCCACATATTATGTTTCATTTATTGATGATTATAGTAGGACATGGGTGTTGATGGTTGTTTTATGCACTTTCTCAACACAAGAAATGCATAGATGCACTACCTCTCTTGAAAGGTAGAAATACGCAAGCAAGTTACAAATAACTACCCCAAGGTCTCTCGAGTGTCAGGTCATGATGTGCATGGAGTTTCTTAGTTGAAGTTGATGTGATTTTGTTGGTAATCACAGGGCAGACTTATAGAGTTAGGATGGAAGGAAGTTAGATCCCAAAATGCAGTTCTTAAGGTGGGGAAGTTAGTGTACAATTTGTTGTAGATTCGAACAGTAGTCTTGAACTCCTATTTCAGCTTTGGATTTGGCTTTACAATGTGCAATGAACCTTAGCATAGGCTATTTATTAAAAAAATGGAAAAAGGGTAGGGAAGAGAGAAGGTTCCAAGATCTGAAATTCAACAATGAACAATGATCATGGAGGATTCTACTATGGACAACCTTCCTAAATATAGAATTTCACTTAACTAGATTATATCACAGTATCATGAAATTTGTGCAAGCTTTTAAGGACTGCAGATATTCAATCTTTCATTCACCATAAGCATGAATAAAAGATGAAGATTGAGAGTAGATTTTAATCTAAGTCCAGACAAACTTTACATAGCTATTTATCACCAACAAACAACCAAAAGTATGGACCAAGAAGGCATCAACATAGCAAAATACTTCAAAATCAATGAACAACATCAACTAATCTACCAAAGCAAGCTAAAAGATGAAGAAAAACAAAGTAAATCTACTCAAATAAACTAACTATGAGAGAAGAACCATGTAGTATGCAATAGAAACTCAAGAGTCCACCAAAAGCCAATGAACTTCTATTAAAAAATTTGTAGCATGCCTTTACAACAACTCAACTCTCTCTTGAAAATGAGAGGAGACCCCCTATTTATAGCGTTCAAAAAGAAAAATGAATGGCCAAGATTGATTTGCATTGTGTGGCCAAGATTCACTATAAAATAGGGTTTCACCTACCCCCAAATATATTACAATTTAAAATACATTCTTGTCATTTTCCCTATTTTGTCCTCATGTGGCAACACTATAGTAACTTTATCTTTTGTTGATTTCCCTTTTGCTGCAGCTACACAGCGAGGAACTCATCATTAATAACCAGATTTCCTTCGCTTTTCTTGATGGTGGAATATTCTATAAACTTCAAGATCAATGCCTGGATCTTGTCCATTCCAACATATCTGATTGGAAGACTTGGAAAATCAGCTTTCTTGATTTGTTTGTGAGGATATCCTAGTCCTTGTCATACTTTGGTATGTTCTTCACTACTTGCTCAGATTAAGAGAAGACTTGTGCAACAAAGCCTAGGAAATCAAGTGTTAGTGCGTATGTGGTTCCATTTTCTAGTTTCTTGTGGAAATATGGCTTTAACTTCTTTGCATCGAGCTCACTAGCGGGCATATCAAGATTTGTCAGCAACTTCAAATACTTAGCATAGTCTGTCTGGACTTCCTTGGCCCAATCAATGTCCATCTCCACCTCATGAAACACTCGTTCTAACACTTCCTTTTGATGATCCAGGCCTAAATTTTGTGTTTCCATGAGTCAGTGGTCATCCTTTACCAAATTAAGCTCCTTTTCCCAAAATTTATCTGGTATCTTGACGATGGCCTCAAGTTTGGGATACACGATCCAGTACAAATTTGGGAAGTTAGTTTAGAACTTCCTTATGCCTTCAAGTACATTTAGCACTTCTAGGAACTTATTGGTGGTCCTGACTACATCTCTTAGGTCCATACCACCGTTGTAGAGGACTTTCTCAAACCAATCCTCCTTGGCCTTTGTCCAATTCTTTCTCTTCTCAAGCTTGTCAATCTATTCCTTGGACAACATCAGTGGCAGTGCCGAGGATGTGGTGGGGATCTCTTCCATGGATGACCATTGTTGGATATATGTTATTAAATCAGCCACTTGTGCCTTCAATTCCTCTTTGGAGGTCTTTTCTTTGTTCATCTGGTGCACAATAGTGGCAACAGACCCCTAGAGATGGTCGATCTTTTGCTCCCATGTGGTTGTTCCCAAATCTAAGATGGAGATATTATAGCTCACCCCCTCTTCTCCTACCACTGGAGTGGATATTTGCATGGTTTTGGACCTGGAGGCATCCATTTTTAGATGAGATCTAACCTTAGGCTTCTTCTCTTTCTTTGTGCTGACCTAGGCTCAAGCCAAGATGGCCTCCAACCTTGCCTTTGGGTCCCTTGGGGTGGGAGTTTTCTTTTCTAGCTATTTTTCAAGCAACTTAGGTATCTGAGATTCTCCCTTAGGTGATTCATGTTCATGCTCTTCTTCTTTATGGGTATGCTCAATTTCCATTACTTTATCACCTAGAGTCTCTTGTTTGGTATTTTCTCCTACTTCTTCATCTAAATCATGAATAAACACGGTTTCTATTTGTAGAGACTCAGTGGCTGCATGATCTTTGGGGCTATCCTCCCCTTCAGTAGTTTTCTTTTCTTCTTCTTCACCATGCCCATGTTCTTCAAGATGCTCCATTCCTAGGATTTTGTGGGTTTCAACCTCTTCTTTAGGTTTATCTTCTTCTTTCTTTTCCTCCTCCTTGCATTGAGGTGGTACTTCTTCTTGTTCTTTGATTTCTTTCTCTTATTCCCCTTCAGAAAGAGGCATTTCTTCATCATGTTTGGGGATTTCTTCCTACTCCCTAGTTGGAGGTTCAATATCTTCCTCTATTTCCTCTTCTTCATTCTTTTCTTCCTCAGAAGGTTGCTTTTCTACCTCTTCTCCTACATTCTTTAACTTTTGGGCCAATTCCTCCTCAAGGTGTGCATCAAAGGTCTCCATAATATATTTGGTGCCAACATCTTCCTCATCTCCTTTAGAGGATTTTGTCTCTTCATCTTCATGTACCACCTCATCAATTGGAAAGTATTGAAAATTTGGGTGCTCATGGTAATTGTCTACTTCCTCTTCCAATCCTTTTGTTGCTTCCTTTTCTTGCCTTTCCAACTCCTCAGATATTTCCATTGTGGCTTTCATTTTTGGTGGTTCAGTTGGAGGAGTGGAGGCAGGATTATTAGCAAGAATATCTGCTAAGGAAACTTGAATATTTGGGCTCATTATCACTCCTGAGAGCTCCATAGGAATGTTCTACATATGTCAGGAGAATTCCTCTAGAAGTGAGAGTGCAAGCATTGGCATTGTAGTTGTTGCTAGTGGAAGAGAGTGGAGAGGTGGTGGCAAAAGAAGAGTCAATTATCATGGTCTGTGTTGTGGGTGGAGTGGAAGTGAGGTGGAAAGAGATATCCACTACAGGAGGGGAGGTAGCGACCATTTCTTGAGAGGTAGGCAGTGGAGTAGTGGTAGTAGCAATAGTAGTGAAAGTAATGGAGGAAGCAGGTGGAGACCTTGGCTACTCAGCCTCCATTTCTTCTCCCTCGTGGAGTGGATCTTCCTAAATGGTATCAAGACCTCCCAATGTCTTTGGTATTTTGGAGGATTTACCCTCTGAAGCTTTCCTTGAATAGACCTAGGGTTTAGACTGCTTCTTAGCCACCTCTTTCCTTTTTCTCGATCTAGTGACTGGAGGAGATTGGGAAGCTTCTTCTGTTGGGGCAGCAACTATCCCACTGTCAGTTTCACTTGCAGGCTCTTCCTCAAGCTCCCAATAAGTTAGAGCTATTCCCTGTTGTTTTAATCAGGAAACCTACCCAAAAATCCATTCCTTTGTCCTAGCCTCGACAAGCTTTATCAGAATATAGAGGTCATCAACCTCTTGCTCATCCCAATCAATTAGAGGCAATGAGAGATTAGCAACTACATCGTATTGAGGATCAGCCACTATGTCCTCTTCCTCCTCTACTTGGTCTGGTACTGGGAACAACTTGACCCTCTTCACAAAGAATGTATTCATTCACATATAGTGCCTCATTTGCACTTCTTTGTCATCTTTGCAATTTTCCCAAAAAATCTTCAACGTGATGCACATGGGCATGTTCAAGCTCGATCGCCTTCCTTAGTTTTCTATATGGATCCATCCATTGTTGGGAAGTGTGGAATTGTAAGTGGTATTCCACCAGCTCCTTGTCAAAATGATCTTCACATTGGGAGGTGTGGAGCTCATACATCTCTTGGCCAAAGGAAATGGGATAAGGAATCCCCACTTTATGCTTGCTTCCTAAAAGTGTATGTGCATGTTGTAGCTACCGGGAGAGTTCTAGAAAAATGATCCAATCATTGGGGTACCAGGGTAGCTTGTATGGTCTCTCCATGAATCCTTCTTCTCGAATTTAAGAAAACTTTAGATATTGTATGAAAAAGTAGGTGAACTGGCGGAGGAAGGCATTGGCACCTTAGTAGCACTATCCCTCTTCTCTTTCAACCAATATTGATTGATAATCCTTTTGCATCCAAGGGGGTCTAAATCCCACATCTCTTTGGCATCTTTTATGGTAGCCTCTTCCATTTCTCCAAAGGTAGGGATGTGAAAGGATCTCTCTATTGACTTGGCTGATAGGTCAACCAATGTGTTTGTCTAGATATCCACTATGGTTCTAGTTTCCTCTTGATAGGCCTCTTTGCAGGCCATTACTAGTTCAATGGAAATGAGAGCAGGAGGGAAGCCAACAACCTTAGCCAATCCACTACTTATGATTTTATAACATTTTCCATGGTGGGGCTGATCTAGACTCTCTATTTGAATTCATCAATGTTGATCTATCTGATATTCATGTTTGAGACCTCCTTCCAGGTGGTGATGACCTTAGAGTTTAGAAGTTCCCCTTGGAACTTATACTTCATTTTATCCTTATTGTCCTTCCCACAGGGTGCCTTAGTTGTTTTCTTTCCTTTTTCTTTCTCCACGGCCACTCCCGAAGGTCCTGCACCTAATTCCATATATCCTACGAGTGAAAGAGAGGTGAGTACATTCAAGAATGAAAACACAGGAAAGTTAGCCCAAAATCTTATAAAATGATGTTAGACTGGATAAATCATCTTTCAAGAATCTCAACATATCTTTCAAATTGACATTAGCATTTTATAGGAGGGAGTTTTAGTAGTTCAGGCCCCAGGGATTAGACTTCACTAGGTTGATGGCCATTTGGAGCAACTATAGGAGGGACGAAAATCTAGGCAAGGTGACCCACTTGTCCCAACCCACCTTCAGATTTGGGTAGTTTGTGGGGTCCACTAAAGAGGTTTCCCTATTTTGGTATGTGGGTTAAAGTTAGTTTGAGGATTGGAGGGAATTAGGATCATCATTTGGGCAATTAGAATCAAGAGGTAGCTTGGTTGTTAGGGATCCACCATTTAAAATGACTCTGGCAAGACAACAGCTCACTGATAGAGTTCCACTAGGTGGGACTTGCGGCTCTAGAAGGCGATCAACATAACCTTCTTATTGTTTGGGCATTTCAGGTCAAAAGGGATAGGAGGACATTGAGTTACAACTATTTGGAAATGGCGGAGGTCAGAAAAAGTTTCGATGGTGGAGGCCCAAGGCATCAGGCCTGTAGAAGGCTTCTCCTTCACTCTATTATCATTGGACAGTTTGATTACAATGGGGAGGTTGTGTTTCAGGTGGAAAAATGATGTAATCAATTTTCTATTTGGGCACGGTGGGGCTATGATGGAGTCTCAAAAATGGTGACTCGATAGAGGGAACCCGCAAAGGATTTTAATACTTGATGTTTCTCATTTTACATTCAAACATCTGTGGTGGAGTCAGGTCCTAGAGGGCAGAATGGCGACTCTTAGAATCCATTTGAGATGACGATCTCATTGTTGCAACTCGTAGATAGAAGTCCGCTAGGCGGGGCTCGAAAAGATGCTATCACTTGGTCACTTTTAGGTTCAAATGAATTTGAATGGTAGAGGAAGAAGCATGACCCAACGATCTGATGGATAGGTTGTCAAAGCCGTTTGGCAGGGCAACACATCGACGGAACTCCACCAGTGGAAGTCCATGAGGCGGGACCCAAGACAAGCCATGACTTAAGATTTTGCGAGTGAACTTATGGGAAGTCAGAGGGACATGACCTGAGCACCAAAAATTTAGGGTCTAAAAATTGCTTGGGATGGTAGATCATGAGCAGTTCCCTAGAGACAGAATCCTGTGGGGTCAGACCCAAGCAGATCACTAGACTTCTCATTTAAATTTGTGAGTTTTTTTATAAGTTTAGGCTGCCAAGGGATGGGATCCTCTCCTGATGGAGGACTTGAAGGGGTCATTTTCCATTTTTGAGTTTACTACATTTTCAAGGTTGGCGACAACAAGAGGGGGTCATGGGCCCGTAATGTGTGAATGCTCTGGCTGAAGAATGACAGTGGAGAGTCAAGGTTCTACATGCGGCGTATGGATTGATTTCGAGGTTTTTTAAGATTTGAGCACATGGGTTTTGCGTGCCTTAGTCTTCTTTAGCTAGTTATTAGGATGTTTCTTCTTTAAATTTACCCATTTTACAAGAAATCAAAGAAAACATGAAGTGAGACATGGGGTGGAAAACTCACCTCAAGAATCTGATGAAGGAGGCAAGAAATCGATAAGTAATGCTTCAAATCAGCAACTGGGCTTAGTGGGCACAACGACGACGTCTGCAGAGGGCTCTGAATCATTTTGTTCAACTGAAAGGATGACAATGATAGCTCAAACTTGGCTATTTATAGAAAATAGCACATTAAATGCCATGCATTAATGATCATATGACGACATCCCAAGTTGGTGGGTAGAAATTTTGAAAATAGTAGCTAGAAGGGAAAAACCCGGTAGGCGGACGAAAGCCAGTAGTTAGCCACTCAGAAGGTTAACAATGAAAACAATGATCAAAGAGTTTGGTTCCAAGAAGTGGAAAGTTGCTAGAGGATATCCATTCAAAAGTTAGTAGTAAGGAAGCAGCGAACGTGCATGTGGATTCCAAAGGATGGAGAGTTGCTAGAGGAAGGTCATTTGAGGGAGGTAAAACATGGTCAACTCAAGATGACTTCCCTAAAGCTCACTAACCATTTTGAACACCAGACAGGGGGCACACAAAATGAGTTAGCAACAAAAGAAACCCAGTGAGCTGAAGGAAAGAGAGGGTCCTGGTTGTGAACGAGGCATGTGTGCTAGGGGCACAACAATGGGTATATTTTCTAAAGAGTAAATATGAATTTTTCAATCAATTTAAATAATTTAAATAAATGGTTGAGTTGCAGACAAGAAATAAAATAAAATGTTTGAGGACTAATAATGGTAGTGGGTTTTTCTCTATAGATTTTGATAGATTCTATAAAGATTGTGGTATTTATAAACAAAATACAATTTTGTATTCTCCACAATAGAATGGAGTTGTAGAAAGAATGAACAGGACATTCATGGATAAGGCTAGGAGTATGTTGAGTGGTGCTAGTCTAGAACAAATCTTTTGAGGTGAAGTAGTTGTCACTACCTGTTACTTTATTGAAAGGTCTCCTACATCAGCTCTTGTTGATAATATTCCTATAGAGGCATGGTCAGTTCGCAAGCCTTCATTAAGACATCTTATATTTTTTGGTTGCAAGGCATATACACATCTGCCAAAGGATAAGTGAACAAATCTGGAGATCAAGGATGTGAAATGTATCTTTATCAGATATAGTTATGGTGTCAAAGGATACAAGATTTGTGATCTTGTTGCACATAAGGTAATACATAGTAGAAGTGTTGTTTCTTGAGAAACTAGGCCTTCTTCTATTACATTGCAACTAGAAAAAATTAAAATGGAAGATGTGATTCAATTTCCTTCTACACCTGAGAAAGTTGAATTGAGGCCCATGGATAGAAAAGAAGTTGAGGAGAGCTCATTTAGCTCTAGATCTTTAGAAGAAGAGGAAGAACCTCTAACCCAGCTTTTTCATAGTTCTACAAGGCATAGACAACCACCTAAAAGGTATTCACTTGATGATTGAACATGTATTTTTTCTTTGAATACTAACATAGATGAACCTAGATCTATAGAAGATGCACTAGGTATGAATGATGTAGAATCATGGAAGATTGTTATGGATGAAGAAATTGCATCTTTGAAAAATAATGATACATAGGATCTTGTACCATTTTCTAAAGGATGAAAACCTGTTAGTTGCAAATGGGTGTTCAAGAAAAATATTGGTTTAGATGGAGGTATTGAGAAGTAGAAAGAAAGGTTGGTTGCAAAGGGTTACTCTCAAGTTGAGGGTGTTGATTATGGTGAGATATTTTCTCTTGTTGCAAAAATGACATCCATTAGATTTTTTCTTTCGATTGCTACTACTTATAATTTAAAGGTTGATCAAATGGATGTAAAAAATACTTTCCTTCATGGTGATTTGAAGGAGGAGAGCTAGAGCACTACGTGGTGAAAGGTAAAAGTAATTTGGTTTGCAAATTGAAGAAATATTTGTATGGCTTAAAATAGAGTCCTAGGATGTGGTACTAGAAATTTGATACATACGTGTTGAGTTTATGATTTGAGCATTCTAAATTAGATCATCGTGTTTATTATAAAATTGATGGTGATCATTTCATGTTTATTGCATTATATGTTGATGATATGTTATTTATTGGTAGAGGGAAAGGTATGATTTCAAAACTGAAATCTCAACTTGCTACTAAATTTGAAATTAAAGATCTTGGTGCAACTAAAAACATTCTTGGGATGGAAATTAAAAGAGATAGAGTGAATAGAAAGCTATGGCTTGGCCAAAGTAAGTATGTCAACTCAATTTTATAAAGCTTTGATGTGTAGTATTGTAGACCATCGTGTGTTCCTATTTCAGTTGGAACACATTTATCTATTTCAGATTGTCCAACATCTCCATCAGAGATGGAAAGCATGAGCATATTTCCTTACCAGAGTGTAGTTGGAAGTTTGATGTATGCTATGGTTTGTACTAGACCAAATATTTCCCAAGTTCTAGGAGTTCTTTCCATATATATGTCTAATCTTGGTAGAGTTCATTGGGATGCAATTAAAAGAGTCTTCAGATATTTGTGGGGTACCTCAGATTATACCTTATGTTATTATAGTAATATGAATGAAGACAAAATTTCCCTTGATATTCATGGTTATGTGGATTCTGACTAGGTAGGTGATGTTGATAGTATAAAATCCACCAGTTCTTATGCATTTACTTTATTTGGTGGTGCAATTAGTTGGCTGAGTAAGCGGCAAGCTATGGTAGCTTTGTCCACTACTTAAGCAAAGTATATGGAAGATAGTCATGCTTGTAGAGAAATCATATGGCTTAAGAGACTTTGTTCATATATTGGAATAAAAAATGTGTAGTTACAATTTATTGTGACAATCAGAGTGTGATATGTCTAGCCAAGAACCCAACATTTCATTCCAAGACCAAGCGCATTGATGTATAGTATCATTTTGTTAGATATATGGTCGAAGATGGTAGGGTGAAGCTAGTTAAGGTAGAGACTTTGATGAATGTTGTTGATTCTTTAACTAAGACTATGAGTGTAGAGAAGTTTAGATCGTGTTCATAGACCTATGGGCCTTTTGGCCCTAGTAATTAAAGAGATTGTGTTTACACTCTCATGTTTCTCTTGCAAGATGTTTGACAAGTGGGAGATTTGTTGGGAAAATATACCTCAACCTTGTAACTATATAAGGTCTATTGTTAATAGGATGCATATATGTATATTTCTATATATATTTCCTAGTTACAATGATAGGTGTATACATTACTAGCATAGAGTGAAATGTGAGTGTGTTAACTTTTTTAGGAAACTATTAAATGGCCGACATACATTAAATAATGATATATTATAAATTTGGACCATTCGTTATTAGTTTTTAGATCTAATGACAAATATTTTGTTGGCCTTTCTTTCCCTAGAATGTAACTCTATTTTATGAGGGCATTGTATTATGGTTGAAGGAGAGTGTGATGTTTTCAGATAGTCTAATAGAGGTCATGTTGTCTCTTGATCTTTGGTGGTGATACTCCTATGAGAAACTTGATCTATAAGTATATTATAATCTTTGTGATTTATGAATAATATATTGGGTGACTTTTGGAGTGTGAGTTTTTTCTCCGAAAGGGTTTTCCCAATGTAAAATCACTATGCCATGGTATGCATTATATTTATATTTAGTATTTTTAATTTTATGTAACTATTAAATATCTAAAAAAAATTGCATTATTCTCTTCTCAAGATTAGTGTAGGAAGTTGTTCCGCTACCCTAGATTCCTTAGAATTTGGTTTGTGATGTTTTGATGGTGGTTGTATGTATCTTATTGGCTTGGTATCATAGTTCATTGGGATTTGTTGGAAGTGACATGGATGCATCTTTAGTTATGGTTATCTTCATGTGATTGTAGATATGTTTTCTTGGTTAGATTGTTTTTCTATTATGTCATGGTTTACTCTTGATATGTGTTTAGAGTTTGGAATGGTACTTGTTCTCTTGAGACCATGATGTATGTTTTAGTGTATGTGATCTCCTAGAAGGAGATGGTTAGATCATCTTGTCATGATAGGTTCCTAATTCTATGGTTGGAGCTTTGAAAAAGATCTTGGTGGTTCTCTTTTTTTTGGGTACATTGATCATTTGTTTGATTACTTCATGATGATTTTATGTTGCATTTGGAGTTTGGAATGTATTGATTGGTTGCAGCTAATCATGGATACTTGGAGACATAGGTAATGGTTGGATTTCTCTTGTGACTAGAGACATTTTCTTGAGATGGTTACTCTTTCAAGGTTTCAGTAGGAAGTTTGATGAGCCTTCACTTGGATATGGATATGAGTTCATGATGGATCAATAGAGGAGATTTTTCTTGGTGAGTCATGATGGCTTGGTCATTCTGGAGGAGCATTCTCATTCCCCATTTTTAGTCTACTCAACAGTAACTTATTATTTGAGAGGTATTTGCACATTACATCTTTCAGATGCGTTATGTTTCATGCTTTGATTTATAATGGGATTTAGTTGATTCATGGTGATTAATTATGGAGACTCATTTGAGGATTATTTAGAATGAGTTTATATGCTTTATATTTCATAGATATGAATATTGAGCTATGGATGGTTAGTTCTAGAGGATTCATTTTGAGGGATGTTTGGCATGGTTATCTCCTTGTGCATTTGAGTTTATGATATCATTCATTGACGAGGATTGTTGGAGATGGTTTGTGAGCTAATTTACAAGATTAGGGATGGTTACTTTGAGTTTGATCTTCTTGATTAGAGAGGCTTATATCCATGTTGGAATTATTACATGATTCATATGTTGTATATAATCTATGAGATTGAGTGTTATGGATGTTGTTGAGGCTTTTCATTTAGGGTTGTTAGGAGATCATACTTGACACAGTGTTGCACTTTTGAGGTGTTGGTACAAGGACATTATGGTTTATAGGTTTTCTCTTGTCATGGTTCCTTCCTAGATGTTCATTTTTTTGGGAGGATGGTGGCAACATGTTGTGAGAGATTATGCAACTATTTGGGTTGTATGTGTGGATCGTTATTATTGTTCTTGATACTTCATGCTTTGATTTACTTATCACACCTTGATATAGTGTTGATTGGTAGACTTGATATTCTTTGGCATTACCTATGTAGTGGGAGTTCCTGGATATGTATGTTCTTCATTGATAGGTTTGATACAAGAAGCTTGATTGTGGAGTATGGGTTGCATATGTTCTTGGAATGAGTTTAATGATGTATTGATACCTTGGAGGTATGGATGGTTGGATGTTTTAGCATGTGTTGTGGATGCTATGTATGACCATGTGGGTTATTTACAATTGATAACAACATGGTTAGAGCCTTTTTTAGCACTTGGATTTGATGCTTGTGTTCTTGGATTGGTGCATCTTCATCTTGGCATGTTCATTTTCTTCCATAGGTGGCATGTTGGAGGATGAGAGGAGTTCTTTCTTGAGATGGTGGTCACTTTTTTCTTATTGTAGGTATCTTGATGGAGCACAAGGGAATGTTGGAGATTCATGTGGTTACATGTATGGCTATTATGATGCATTTCATCTATTGATACCTTATTTAATGTATACAAAAGTTGGGAGAATGTTGGGATATGGTGTTGCACACCATTGAATAAAATGATTTATTATAATGTTGTAATTAAATAATTATTTAGTTGTGCACCTAGTTGGTGTGGTTAATCACACTAGGTAATTATTTGGGGACCACTTGATGTTGTATTGTAACATTGTATTATTATTTAATGTGTGAGAGACATGTGATAATAATTTAATATTGGGGAGCTATTAAATAAAGTGAAGTCTTAGTACCCAATATTAAATAAGGGGTTAGTGGTTTTATATTCACATGGTTTTTTGGTACATGATTTTATCTTACCATCAGTTGTATTTATATGAGCTTGTGTCTATAAAATAAAACACATCTTTAGTGGTTAAGGTTGGTTGAGTGGTTTGGCTATAATTATTGAGTCTTTCTAAGGAGTGCATATATAAAGCATAGCATGGGATATGTGGATTCATACTTGGACACATGAGGATGCATTGGAGGGCTTTATGCTTCAGAGGTGTTCATTGTAACTATTGTATGGATTTATTGTTGATTAATATGATGGAGTATGGATGCTTTTGGAGGCTGTATTTTTCCCTCTTGAGGGTTTTCCTAAGGTATATCTTGTGTCATCTTTGATGGGTATGTTGTATATTATATTGCATATGGATTTTGAGTACTTATTTTCATAAATTTCTCTTTTGGGTTATGGGGAAATTGTCATTAGATGGATACAAGTTTCTTTATAGTTTGATGCCTGATAATGACATCATAAACATCATCAATTGGCACATTGAAAAGACACTTAATCTTGTAGGGTAAAAAGAGCCAAAAATAGCAAGAACAAAAAAAAAATTGAACAAACGAAAACATATTGAATAAATATCATGAACAAAAGAATATCAAAACTAGACTAAGGGAAAGAAAAATAAAAATTAAAAACAATAAATAATAAAATAGAAGCAAAACAATAAAACCCAAACTCACAATGCAAACCCACATTACTCAAGATAACCAATCAAATAAATTTTTCAATCGAGGCCATGGAAATCAACCAACTTCGAACAGTGTGAGAAAGTGAGGGGGAAACATGACAAAAACCAAAAAAATTGAGGCAATGTGAGTGCAAGATGAACTAGAAAGATGAACACAAGAAAAAACCAGCAAGCGAGTGATGCCACGAAACTTGGTGCCTCGATGCCAAAGAACAAATTAACTAGTGATTGTAATGAAAAGCTCCCAAATGCAATTACAGTTGTAGAGCTCGACTAAATGCGATTTTATCAAATATGCAATTTGTGCAATGAGGAAAATCCTAACTTAGCACCCATATGTTTCCATATTAATGTAACATTAAATGCAAGGGAATGGAATTTACTTTGGGTGGCATAGTGTTAAATTTGGTAGCATTCATTAAATTTGAAATGATGTGGCATTAAATTCAAAGAAGCTCGGAGATCACAAAAGAAGATGTGATGTGACATGTGTTCCAAACAAGTCACCATCAACATATGTCACCATTCGAGAACACACAAGAAGACACATGTGTTGGAAGAATGAAGAAGAATCCCTTTGGTGTATTATCATTGATGCCAACATTGTTTGTTGACAATTTTGATGACACCTTGATCTAATAATCTGGTCCGAATTTTCTCATGTTAGAAATCAAATTATGTGGTTACAGTATGTTGTTTAGGAATACTAAATACATCTATGGTCAATATTTCAATGATTTTGGTTGATTAGGCTAAAAGTTACAAGTAGCAAAAGATTGACATACAATTTCTAACTTATATAGTGCAAAATGGTATAAGTTATCTGGTCTACATTCCTTTGATGTATGAAATCAAGCTTAGATTTTTTGGGATATGGTTTATAGGTGTTGGTACTACATATATCCTAGATGGCACATGATTATTTGATCAGATGAATTATTGATGTATGATCAGTTGGTTTATTTTGTGTTTAGGTCTAATTCTTGGCTGACCTAATACTTGAATATGTGCTATGAAGATTAATATGTATTGTGAATTTTAAGTGGATCTATTTTACATTTATTCTGACCTAAAATCAATTTTTTCATGCTTTATTTGAGCATGAAGAAGTTTTGAATCAAGTATGAAGCTGACAAAGTGTCTTTGAGTTAAAATAGGACTACATCTAATTAGGCCTACCTAATTTATGTATGTAGATGTAATAGGGTATATATGTGGAACATTTTTGAGTTTCATAAGGAGTGGAAAAAGTAATGTGATGTATGTGAAATATGATATTTTGTGAATTTGAAATTTTTTATGTGTGAGATCAGATTAAAGGTAGAATTGTTGTGAATGTTGAGCGACTACTAAGCAGAGCAATATCTTATATTCAGAGCTTCATTGGAATTGAATTCAGTACAAGGAAGGCGCATCTTACATAATTTCACACTTTGGCTATGTAGCCACTTTTTTCTTGTATCTATTTCACGTTGTGAGCCTTATAAAGATAGTGAGTCTTGGAAATGAGCCCCTATAATATCTTATAACCAGTTATAATATACTGTGAGCTAATCCTCACCATGGCTTTTTCCTTTTTGGGTTTTCCATGTAAAAATACTAGTGTTCATTTGTTATGTGGTGTTTTAATCTATTTAATGTTTACATTCATAGTTGTAATTAGATATGATTTAATTATTGGTTGTATTATGACTAAATGGTTTAATATAATACTGATTCACTCCCCCCCTTAGTATTTTGGGTGTTCAAAAATTGGTAGTAGAGCCTAGTTCCTTTTAAAAAGTCTAATAGCTTGAGGAAAATATTGGAGGTTGAACATATGGCTAACAAAAAGTATTCTATTCCTTCGAAAGAATTTTCTATAATTTAATATGAAGAAGATGACTACATGTTTGACAAAGAATAAATTAAAGCTGCTCTTAAAGATCTTGAAAAAGTTGAAAGTGAGAAATTTTTTTTGAAGGAGAACCTAGGAGAAGAAAATGAATGCATCAAAAAATTGAGAGAAAGACATAGAGAAGTTAATGAACAGTTGAAAAAGGAAAATGAAGATATAACCAAACTGAAAGTATGAGAGGAAGAAAATAAGAGAATTGAGGATTGTATGCATGCTAAGATACAAACAAATACTGATGAATGTACAAATCTTGAACAAGAAGTGGTAACCCTAAGATCATATCTATAGAAAGAAAAATATCATGAGGATAAATTTAGAACAAGTATTACTATTCTTGATGAACTAATTGTAGGATAGAAGCCATCTAAGGATAAAGGTGGTTTGGCACTTGAAGAAGGAGAAAGCTCAAAGGAAAATCAGATCCCTAACAAGATTGACAATCAAAAGTAGACTCAAGGAAATGGTAGAAAGATCAAGAATTAGAGAAGCAATACTAGAAGACCTCCTATCAGACAACCAAATTCTCAAAGGTACCCATCTTTCAATGGTAATTGTTTTTCATGCCATAAATTTGGATATAAAGATATAAAATGTAGAAGTGGAATGAATCACAACATTGCATCCTTTTCTAGACAATGTTTTGCATGTAAGAAATTTGGACATAGAATTACTGATTGTAGAATTTGGATGTGTTGGTTGTTTTTCCCATGCACTTTAAGGAAATTCTAAGGAATGGCCAATTCCTATATTAAAAACTCCTGAAAATGAGTGGCCAACAAACAAGATCTAGTCAGAGACTAGGATCTTTTGCACTTTAGGCTTTTTGGGGCCAAGGAGGGTATTCCTATTGGTGTTCATTTAAATTGTACTTGACAGAACACATCACTTTCATAGATCATTTTAACTAAAAGTAAAATGTGCAAATATTACTATGAAATTGGATTGTTTCTAAGTAACTTGCTACCATTTTAGCAAATGCTATCCCACATGACAATGAACGCAAAATTTGTGTAAAGATTTTGGAAATTTTAAAGTAAATTCAAATTCTAACTCTAGGTTGGCCACCATACAACAATTTGAACAACCCATTAGGTAAATATTTAAGGAAATAGATTAGTTCCTTATCCAATTGGAATACAGAGTCATACACAAAATAATTAGTAACATAGAAATGACTTTAAATCCTAATAGAATGGACTACCCACATAACAACTTTGCATTATGGAGCTCACAATTTTTGATACACAACTGCTTATCAAATCCCCAACAAATAATTGTAAATCTATGACTCCATTTGATCATTTAATTGACTACTTGAATCAAATCATAAAGAAGAGACATACATTTGAATTGATGTTCAAAAGAAGAATGAAAATATTATTAACAATTCCATTCAAGATTTACTCAAATCCACATAAGGAGAGAAAATGCGTCAGAACTAGACTTTCATTTATATTCATGAGTCAAATCTACATAACAATTTAAGAAAATATGTATATGTTCTTCCTAAGAGAGCTCAAAATAGACACACTATTTTATTCTTATCATGAAATTCATATACACTTGACCTAGACTTAACCAGAAATTTTCATCTATTTTTTCTTTTTTCCTCTCTCTTGCAAGTGATCCTTCAATTCCCTTTTATATGAAAAGGGAGTGACAAGCTTCGGGCTCAAATGAAATTTCATTATAGATTTTCATTTCATCAAAATCTAAAATGCATTTTACTTGCATTTAAAAACCCCCACATGTTGAATCTGCAAAACATGGTGTAATTGGGGAAAGCCAAAATGTAACCACCACCAGAGAAGGGAAATGCAAAGTGCTGCAAAAATTCCCTTTGTTGCCATCCATACAACAATGAACCAGGTATCCAAAATTCCATGAGAGTGCATAACTGACATCAAATACCAAAATGTGTCATGCATGCAAAAAATAGGACCACCACAACAAATTACATCAACACAAAAAATTTAGACCCCACACAACAAATTCTTATTTACGCATCACCCTACCTTTACCAGTGCCATGCCTGTGATACACACGACCACTCCTAGTCATTGCTAGAGGAGGAGAGGAAACCTCAACTTCCTCCTCTTTCTTTTCTTTTCACAATATGGTTCTAGTCCACCCACTGGGGGTTTTGACCACCAACGGTGCAACAAATATCACTTCCTCATTAGAGGGCATACCATCATTCAAAAGAGCTAAATACTGACAGTAGTCAGAGTCAATCTTGATTTCAGAGGAGCTTCTCATAAGGTCAACAGGCGAATGTTGGCATCCAATGGAGCCACGCCCATACCTTATCTTCCTTTGTGCTCCTATGGAAGACCACAATGGGATCTTTCCTTTGTCATCCACTTTTCCTACAACATCACCCTAGAATTGTAGCCTTTGACTACACCTACTGGGTGCGATTCTAGGATTTTGAGCGGAAATGTTGGCCTCCAGGGATGGAGTAGCTTTTGGTGCATTAGAACCAGACCTTTGAGAACTCAAATGAGAAGACTTCCTTACTGGTTTGCTCATTTTTCTTCTCTGGTAATTGCTCACCCTACCTTGCCTTAATCAATCACACTTCTAATTGTTAAGTGTAAATGACATGAACAACAACTATTCCTTCTATATTTATTACATGGAGTGATGACATTCACAATCAATGTATAACATGCATGTGTAACCCAGGTAGCTCGTTGGAATATGCATTGTCACCATTTAATTCCCCATTTGCATGGAAATCTGTAGATTATTCTTCATGATTACTAGCATTTGCATCTTGACACGAATTGAGATCAACTAAATCACTCTGTAGGATGTTAGTCATTAATGTGAGCTAGTTGCACAGAGTAAAAATGGCCATCAAGTGTTATTTTCCAACTTTGAATGCTATTCGTCGATCTTTTTCCTTGATGGATGGTTGGACAAGTAGCATTTGTTTGACCACCTTTGATTTCTAGTGGTGCTCTACCAAAAATTTCATAGCCAATGGAGTTCTTCCATTTCAAATGATGCCTTCATAGTGTGCAGGCTCCACTATTCGAGTAGGTTGAGAAAGGTGTCAAGATCTCACTGATCGCAATAGTCATATCCACCTTTCATTTTAATCTAGTGAGCCAACAGGGAATAATGAAGATCATTCCGCTAGATGGATCTCAGCCACTCATTGAAGATTTCGGGCCATGGGATCAGTAGTGGGGAGTGGGTCCCACACTTTGCATGGACACGCATCGTCTTCTCACCAACCTTGTTGCATTTATCTTGCTGGAACTTAATTCCCGCAGGCTAGCGAGGTACAGTCCATATCTTCTCCCCGATCTTCAAATCTTGAAATTTGTACATCATGTAACATTAGCATTTAATGGATGGTACTTGGTCTAGCTGACAATGACATGACCTCTGGGGTTAATGATTTAAGGCTTAAGTCGCCGGGTTAAATTTAAAACCCTACTTTAGGAAAAGACTTGATATGATGGGAAAAATGATGATCGGTTCTTCAGGATAATGGGGCTAGTCGACTAACATGCCAAATGGCTCAAGAGATGACTTAAGGGGTCGATGACTGACCAATTAGGTCAACCTAAAATTATAACGTTTGCATGCTTTTGTGAAAACCCTACTCACTTTGGGGACAAGGGTTTAGAATGGAAACCAAGTTCATGGGATTTGAGGGAAAATTTCTCAGAATTTTATAAGCTCCATCAGCGACTCATGCTCGAGGACACATACCCCTGGTGGGTATGGTGAGAAACAAAATATTTGGTTGAAGCAGACCAAGAAACAAGACCAAAAACCAAGGAACTTACCTGGACTAGGCAAGCAGACCTAATAGGAAGAAAACACACTAGACCAACATATATACAATACTTACAAAATGTACACAAGATAACTTTACAAGGTGGAGCCCCCATGCGCCAAAAATTTAGGAACAAATTTTCCTCTATCAAAAACTTTAGCCTATTTTCTTTGCAATAAATGCAAATGAGCAATATGTGACACCAAATCATGAGTATTACTTTGACCAACATTGCTTATGCTGCCCAAAGCAACATTGCCAGCTTTGTCCCTTTTTGTTATAGGTTCTTGTGAGAACCCCAATCCTAGTACCTGCAAAACAATGAGAATGAACACATTAGATTAGAATTTGCAAGCAAGAACAAGGATTCCCCATGAAATCCATTCACAAAATTTAAATTAGGAAAACAATGAAGAACACAATGAAAATAACCAAAATAAAGATTGAATCCTAATTAAGTGAGCAAATTCTTGATCCCATGGGGGAATTGGTGCCAATTTGATGTGAAAATTGGCCCTTTTCCAACTCCTATGATGCAAGATTGATGTTTTTTTATGAGTATTGATGAATGATCCACCTTGTTGATGAAGAATGAGTGCTCAAAACCAAAAACCTGCATAACCTAGCTATGATTCAATAGTGATGGATGACAATGGCTCAATATTTTAGCATGGTAACTTTGCATAATTTGTGGATGCTCAAATGAGGAGAGGAACTCTTCATTTATAGATGAGATTGAAGGATGAAGGTCCAAATTTGAGAAATGTGGGACTAACATTCATCCAATGGCAAGATGCCACTTGTCAACCTATGAGTGGATGAAGGATGTGCATGTTTTGAGGATTGTGCCAATAAATGCTTATTTTTTAATTTGAATTTTGTTGAAATGACTTGCAAAGAGGGAAGGGAAAATGCATTAAATTCCACTTGGCTCAAGGAAAAGGACATGTAAGATAGAGTAAATGCCTTGTTGGATGTACATGTCAACTTGGATTTTGAATTCAAACTTGAAGGATATTCCAAAAAGATTCCTTGTGAGGAAAATAGGGATTTAATAAATCAATTAAATCCATTTTCATGAGCAAGTGGGAAAAGCTAGAGGATGGGACATGAGAGGAGATTAAATTAATCAAGGTTAATTAATATAATGAAGGGGATTAGATGATGTGACAAAATTGACTTGAATTTATGGATTTATTTAAATCAAATATGAGAGGAATATGATAAAGGATTAATTAAATAAAGATTTTGATTTATTTAATTAAAAGAGATGATGTTAGATTAAATTAAATAAGGTTTTAATTTATTTAATTTAATAGATAGATTCTAAAGATTTAATCAAATAAAATTAATTATTTAATTAAATAGGGATAATTAGATCAAGATGATTGATTTAATTAACAACAAAGGATGACTTAATTAGATAAAATGATTTATTTAATTAAGGGAAGGAAATTGATGAATTTAATCAAATAAAGGGATTTGATTAAATGGTTACACCGAAGGATGATTCAGGATGAAACGATGTTAGTAGTCAGGATCAGATGCATAATGTCAATCAGTATATTTTACGTGTCTACATTTTGCCCCTCTTTGAAGCAATGCACTTGTTGTGTTGGTTCAAAGAATAAAAAGTCTTGATCAAAGCCACAAATTTTTTGTTATTTAAAAATCTTGCCCCACTGCTGCTTGGTGAGAGAAAACATGCCAATATAATGCCCCCTTGAGAGATTGGACGAAAATTTCAATTTTGGGTGATCTCGCGAAAAAAGAGGACAAGGTGCCCGACAGGTCCAAAAGGGCTCCAAGAGGCCAAAAACATGTCTAAACGCAATAAAATGATGTAAAACAGGCCTCAACTGGACAAAAATAGGTTCGAGGGTCCAAAACCCTAGTAGGATAGCCAATCAAGGTGAAAAAACCCTAATTTTCAAGCTTAAAAGGGGCCCAAGGGGTCACTTTCAAGTCATTTTCATACACAACCATCTAGCAACCCTGTGATTTGAGCTCTACCCATCTGACGATATGGTGCAATGACAACTTCCCATACATATTTCTGATTGAGTTCGAATGTACCAGCGGCCACCTAGCATTAGGGCACCGGTAAGTGACCCTTACTTGAGCTTCATTTTTTATTTTTATCCTTCATTTAATGCTTTCAAAGTCTGTCGTTCTACAAAAATGCTATATAGTGCTGCTCATAAATCAAATTGTGCCGCTCGGTGTCAAATAGCACCACGGCGGTGCAGTTTGGAGTTTGAAAACTCTGACGTTGAGTTCGGGGCTAGCGGGGTGGTTTGCAAACTGCAATGCAACAGTCTTGTGTCTGCTCAAAGTGCGCCACTGAAAGAAAAGTGCACCGCGGTGGTGCCATTTTTGTCTTTTGTGCCCTAGCATCGGAGTTTGATTAAAAGTCAAATTGTGATGCCTTCATAGGTTGCAATGCTAGAGAGGTTTTTTTGGACGCCCGGCAAAGAATTTTTCAAAAAATTTAACATAATGACCCTTCCTAATGCAGGATGCTGCAAGGGAGCTCTACTCCCAAGAGCAAAGGTCGCGAGATCTATTCAGCTATTTGCAGGACCTGAGCGATAGAGATCAGGATCGGCTTTGAGACATGGGGCTATAGTATATCACTTATGCAACACCCATTCACACTCACCTAGGGATGCTGTCAGTGTTGTCCGAGAGATGGCACAGCGAGACCTCTTTGTTCCATCTTCTCACTAGTGAGGCCACCGTAACCTTGGAGGACGTTTAGCGTATTTTACAATTGCTGATTCATGGTCAGTGGGTTATTTTTGATATGGATGAGGGGTGTAATGCCTACCACAAATTCCTTGCCATAGAGGATGTCGTTATTTGCGAGGGGAAGATTGAGCTCAAGTGACACAGGGCTCTGGCACCTCCCTTCCACTTAGTGATTGCATCCATTATTTTGAGTCTCGTTGCCCCAGACTGACAAGGGTGATACTTCAGTCCCAATTGGGGACTTTGCTAGGACCACATGGTTTGTGACAGGCCAGTTCATTTTGCTTGGGGGTTGGTTCTTCTAGTCTCTCTTTATAGGGACCTCCATGAGTACATCTACATGGATGGCAAAACTCTCAGAGTGGGCATGACGCTTCTTCATGTATGGGCATGGGAGCACATTTCTGTGCTATGGCCTCAGATTGTTATAGTTTCGATGATGCTAGACGATACCCTCGTGTGGCACTATAGAGGTGGTGTGTCCTTTACAAACACAGGTGAGCATGGGATCCCCTACTAGAGGAGGGTCTTGGATGAGATGCAAATTTTCACATGGAATCTATACCTTGGTCGACCCAGATGGGTTGGCGATACAGACCAGCTATTTTATACTCACCAGGACCATTTGATGCAAGGGTGGGAGCATATGATGATCGAGAGGTATTTTCCCAAGCACGTGCAACATCAATTTAGTGAGCCCCAGGATCTGTTGGAAATATGTGTCTCAAGCATTACAGGCTGAAACCTCCATGAGTGCCAAGTCGGTGTGATAGGTTCCATGTTTGGCCGACTAGCAGTTTGTTTTATCTAATTCTGAACAGGTTGTTGTGACCCTGAAGAAGTCTTGCCGAAAGGTTTACTGTGTAGCTATCACTATGACAAGGTGTGTTTGTTGTGACCTTATAGCACTCGGGAGATATCTGGCCGAAAGGCCATTCATTCGGGTATCGGCGAGACTCTTGGCGACTGGAGTTTCGGAGTGACTTTAACACTCGGTAAGATGTCACCGCGAAAGAAAATGTTATGCTGACAGGGACTACTTGGGAGTTATCGATATAACTCTTAGACTTCATTATGAAGTCTGAGTGATAAGCTATTGTCTTGCTGATAGCCGATGGTTATCGGGGTAACTCTTGGCGACAGTTAGTCTTCGGTGGAACATATATAAATCGGTAAGTTCTCTCAGCGATGGACAAATGTTTTGGTGATAGGTGAACACTTCAGAGTAGCATATGAAGATCAATATGAACTCTCGGTGATAGATGTGAGTCTTTCTGACTTTCATTTGGTGCTCGGTAGATATGGGAACTTTGGTGTAACCTTAGTGATTCGCTATGACATTCTGGCGAAAGCGATAAGTCAAGATGACTAGTTGGTGACTCGGTGAAACTCTTGTAGCTCAATAGAACGTCCTGGAGGCTACAATAACTCTTGGCAACATTGATATGGGTTCAATGTGGCATCGGCGAGACATAGTTAGTGTCTCACCAAGATGCCAATACAATACGAATTCTATTGACTAAGTATGACTTCTGATGTGGCATCATGTGGACGAATTAGAAGAGCCGAATTGGAACCGCTGGGAGTTTGTTCATTGCGATGGTTCTGTGAGGGAGCTTGACAATTAGGGAACACCATGGATATAGTTGGAAATTGCAGATGCTTGGAGGTTGGATAGTAGTTCGATCAATAGTGAAGTGTGAAGAATTCAAACTGTATCAGTGAAGGAATTAAAGTCTATAAAGGCTGTAACTTGGATGTCTCTATTTGAAGAAGGTTCATGATGAATGCTTTTGTATAATGACACTAGAAAGATAAGTCTGGAATTGTATGTAATTTTGATTACTGTAATACAAAGTGATTTCTCTTGGTGTGGTGGGTTTTTCTCCCGTAAGGGTTTTCCCACGTATATCTGGTGTTTCATGTGTGTTTTTCTAAATACTCTATTCCTATAATCTGTCTCATAGTGCATCTTAACTTGACTGTAATTGAAAATTGAAAAAGTACTTTTGTACTCTTTCCTGAGGTATTGATGTTAGGAGAATTGTTTTCCACATCTAGTTTTCCTTTCAGGATCAGTGGGATGATGATTATGTGGTCGTTGTCGCTCGCACCCTGGCACAGGTATCATGGGGGTGGTACATTCCTACCTCGGAGGCTGTCAACAATTTTCAACAATTGGTGGCTCGGCCATGGGCCTATGATCAGGGCCTATAGATCCAAGTGTCACACAGGCATACAGGGATTGGTTCCGACTTCCACTACGATTGGCCATTCTAGGAGCAATCCTAGATCGGTGGAGGGTGAGAGGTAGAGGGGAGGATGAGGATGGAGGGATAGTGCTCGACAGGAGTAGCCAGCTAGGCCTCTAGTTCAGCTAGGTCAAGGAGATGTACTGATGCCAGATCAGTAGTAGGTGCCACTAGGTGTACCACCACGGGCTGAGGATCAGCCTCAGGTGTAGCCATGAGCATAGCCAGCAGTGCAGCCAGTAGGGCAGGTGGATCCTCGAGATGCATTGATTGCGTAGTTGCAGGCCCAGGACTAGGCCGTGACAGCTGAGAGAGATCAAGCTAGGATTGAGATAGGTCAACTCAGGGCCGAGACAAATCAGGCCATACAATAGAGACAAGTCACAGAGTTATAGGTAGCTACAGAGCTAGGCTGAAGAGAGCAGCTAGAGAGCATGGCAGCCTCCTCCTCCTAGGGTATAGTGTCTGTTCCGTCTTACAGGGATGCCATTCGAGAGGCCGAGTACTATCAGAGGCATTATCATGAGGCCGTACCCAGAGGAGCAAGGGTCCTAGAGTACTTGCAGCAAACTAGCTACAAACTAGTAGAGGGTCACGGTGACAGGGGCACAGGTAACATACACGGGGATAGACCTTGATCGAGATGATACTTTTTGTGCCTTATGGGCTCCTTTTTTGATAGCTCGATGGGCCTTTTGTACTGATTGACATACATGTACAGTGATTTGATTATTTTGTACTGTGATAGTTACATTATTGATGATATATATATATATATATATATATATATGAGCCGATGATGATTTTGATATGATATTATTCGATGTCATTTATTTATGCATGCGTGGATGATTCTATTTCTTATATGTTGTGCAATGATATTATGGTTTATTTATTTCTGATGATGTATGCATTATGGTTATGACTAAGAGATCTATATTATGTTGACTTATGATATGCAAATGTATTTATGTGATGTGTAATGATGCAAAATGATATGATATATAATATGCAATATGCAAAGTGATATGGAAATGATCTATGTTAAATTCGTGAAATGATGTGAATCCTGCTTATATATGAAATAATTCTGGATGGATGTATGCTTTGTATGTAATGGATTATGTATGTTCCTATTTATACTTATAATGATGTGTAATGTTTCATGTAATGAAATGTAGAGATGATTGTGATGCTATTTATGAGATGATATGGATGACTTGTGGATGATATAATGCAATGTGAATGCAATGGTGATGTTTTATATGTAAAATGAGATGGTTCTCTAAGATGCTTAGAATAACAAATATTATTATCCTAAACATATTAAATGATAAATGTAATGTATGTGATGCATTTAATGTGATGTACATATGCAATGATATGATGGTGTTCTATGCAAAATGAATGCAATATGTGAGATGACTTTATGATGTTATGCAAGTATGTATGCAATGGATTATCTATAATGCTTATATATATGCAATAGGTGGTAATGTTTATGCAAATGAATTTTATGTGATGATTGATGTGATGAATGCAATGTGATGCTAGAAATTAATGTAATGTCGTAAAATGAATGTGCCTATCTATGAAGAATGCTTATAATACCATATTTATATGATGATGGGAATGCAATGCATATGTTTCCTATATGATATGCTTATGCAATATGCTAATGCTTTGTGGATGCAGGATCGATGATGATGATCAACTGTCATAGTACCTTGTTAGCATGATAAGCAAGAAGGGATGAAAGAAAAGAAGTCATTTCAACAAGACACAAGATGATGAAAATGAAAATGATGATGATTACTAGCCAAGAAGTTTGGATTTTCAAAGGGCCAATTTCCTTATGTTTGATAACACACGTGGTACGATGCATCAAGGTATAGAAAATCAGGATGGCCTTGTACATAGTGTGATGGACTTTGACTTGAGAAACAGATAGGAGTATCCTTGTTCATACCTGACATACAGAAACCTTGCCAGGATGCACTTTAGAAGTTTCAAACACCTCAGACCAAAACACGG
Organism: Sequoia sempervirens; assembly: GCA_007258455.2. Taxonomy (NCBI): domain Eukaryota; kingdom Viridiplantae; phylum Streptophyta; class Pinopsida; order Cupressales; family Cupressaceae; genus Sequoia; species Sequoia sempervirens. Next base: position 15,990,424 of record VDFB02049217.1, on the reverse strand, counting down.
AAAGGTATAACCTATCAATGCAATAGTCAACAAGCTGCCCAAAATCTCCTCCATACATGCCTAACAAAGCAAGTATTCACCAAGGTTATACTACAAGAACATCCAACAAGCACAACAAACAAAAGATAATGATCATTGCCTCATTCCTATTTCTCTAAATCCTCTTGTTCGAATATCATCGAGAAGTCCTTGGAATGAGTGCAATAAGATAAATCAAAAGGATAAAGACCAAGTAAACAAACAAGCTGATGTTCTTCAAAACTGCTAACCAAAAGGGGATGTGTTTTTTAGGATAAGGGCTGAAACTATTGCCAAAATATAATGCCCATTGTAAGAAGGATTCATCGTAGGACATGTTAGTGGATGGCGGCATGTCATTTCATTTATCCCAAGCGTTCTTTCAAATGATTGATATAGTGTCTGTTCGGTCTTACAGGGATGCCATTCGAGAGGCCGAGTACTATCAGAGGCATTATCATGAGGCCGTACCCAGAGGAGCAAGGGTCCTAGAGTACTTGCAGTAAACTAGCTACAAACTAGTAGAGGGTCACGGTGACAGGGGCACAGGTAACATACACGGGGATAGACCTTGATCGAGATGATACTTTTTGTGCCTTATGGGCTCCTTTTTTGATAGCTCGATGGGCCTTTTGTACTGATTGACATACATGTACAGTGATTTGATTATTTTGTACTATGATAGTTACATTATTGATGATATATATATATATATATATATATATATATATATGAGCCGATGATGATTTTGATATGATATTATTCGATGTCATTTATTTATGCATGTGTGGATGATTCTATTTCTTATATGTTGTGCAATGATATTATGGTTTATTTATTTCTGATGATGTATGCATTATGGTTATGACTAAGAGATCTATATTATGTTGACTTATGATATGCAAATGTATTTATGTGATGTGTAATGATGCAAAATGATATGATATATAATATGCAATATGCAAAGTGATATGGAAATGATCTATGTTAAATTCGTGAAATGATGTGAATCCTGCTTATATATGAAATAATTCTGGATGGATGTATGCTTTGTATGTAATGGATTATGTATGTTCCTATTTATACTTATAATGATGTGTAATGTTTCATGTAATGAAATGTAGAGATGATTGTGATGCTATTTATGAGATGATATGGATGACTTGTGGATGATATAATGCAATGTGAATGCAATGGTGATGTTTTATATGTAAAATGAGATGGTTCTCTAAGATGCTTAGAATAACAAATATTATTATCCTAAACATATTAAATGATAAATGTAATGTATGTGATGCATTTAATGTGATGTACATATGCAATGATATGATGGTGTTCTATGCAAAATGAATGCAATATGTGAGATGACTTTATGATGTTATGCAAGTATGTATGCAATGGATTATCTATAATGCTTATATATATGCAATAGGTGGTAATGTTTATGCAAATGAATTTTATGTGATGATTGATGTGATGAATGCAATGTGATGCTAGAAATGAATGTAATGTAGTAAAATGAATGTGCCTATCTATGAAGAATGCTTATAATACCATATTTATATGATGATGGGAATGCAATGCATATGTTTCCTATATGATATGCTTATGCAATATGCTAATGCTTTGTGGATGCAGGATCGATGATGATGATCAACTATCATAGTACCTTGTTAGCATGATAAGAAAGAAGGGATGAAAGAAAAGAAGTCATTTCAACAAGACACAAGATGATGAAAATGAAAATGATGATGATTACTAGCCAAGAAGTTTGGATTTTCAAAGGGCCAATTTCCTTATGTTTGATAACACACGTGGTACGATGCATCAAGGTATAGAAAATCAGGATGGCCTTGTACATAGTGTGATGGACTTTGACTTGAGAAACAGATAGGAGTATCCTTGTTCATACCTGACATACAGAAACCTTGCCAGGATGCACTTTAGAAGTTTCAAACACCTCAGACCAAAACACGGAAAGGTATAACCTATCAATGCAATAGTCAACAAGCTGCCCAAAATCTCCTCCATACATGCCTAACAAAGCAAGTATTCACCAAGGTTATACTACAAGAACATCCAACAAGCACAACAAACAAAAGATAATGATCATTGCCTCATTCCTATTTCTCTAAATCCTCTTGTTCGAATATCATCGAGAAGTCCTTGGAATGAGTGCAATAAGATAAATCAAAAGGATAAAGACCAAGTAAACAAACAAGCTGATGTTCTTCAAAACTGCTAACCAAAAGGGGATGTGTTTTTTAGGATAAGGGCTGAAACTATTGCCAAAAGATAATGCCCATTGTAAGAAGGATTCATCGTAGGACATGTTAGTGGATGGCGGCATGTCATTTCATTTATCCCAAGCGTTCTTTCAAATGATTGATATGGAACCAAATGGATGATGAGTTATCGACACGAAGAGATGACCAACTTGTTTACGAATTGACTTAGACCTAAGACTTGACATTTTGAGTTTTCACTTTTAATCTGCTAGACTTGTTTCCGATTATCTTACCAAAGATTGAGGATGATGATCGTTTATTATGAGTGATGTTATTGTGGGTGCAAGAAAGATGAGACAGATGGATTTTTTCAAATATTTGGATGTTTTTGATCTTTTGAGATGTTTTGAGGTTGTTTTTGGTATTTTTTGAGATTTTCAAATGTTTTGATTTTTTGATTTTCCAATGTTTTGGGGTTTTCTGAGATTTTGACCAAGAGATTAACCTAAAAACCTACCCTAGGGGCCTCGGGGGTTCATTGACAGATGATCCTTGCCTACGTTATACACGTAGAGACCACGTAGTTCGACTGACAAGCTAACTGATTTACAAATGAAGATATACATGATGAGATGTCAGTTTATTATGACGGACGCCTAAAGGATTGACCTAAGTGTCTCGGGTGATGATCAAGGATCAACCTTGCCTACGTTCAAAGCTCAGAGATGACGTAGTTTGACAAGACAACTTTTTTTTTGGATTTTTGACAAACTTTTTGATATTTTTTGGAATTTTGATATATTTTGAATGTTTTTAGATTTTCTGATGTTTTTGGATTTTCTAATTTTGGAACTTTAAGAACATACATGAATTCTATCTGATAAGAACATTCCCCCATCATGATGCAATAAAATACTCCGATAAAGGCAGGACAAACTGACCTTGAGGATGGGCCGAGTAGTACTAATAGGGATCATGATACAAAAGTAAGACCAAGCTATGGTGCAGATGTAGATGGATGAGTGATGGATGGAGATCTGAATGTGATGGATGATGGAAATGTAATGGATGAAGAGTGCTTATTTACACAAGGTGTCTATTTTCCAGGTTTTCACCAAGGTACCTGCCTAAAGTGCCACTGAAGTGGTTTTCACTAGAGGATGATTTTTTTTCTTTACTATTTTCAATCCTTTTTCTAATTTTTTTTGGATATTTTTTTATTTTTTTATTTTTTTGTTGTCACCAAGATGCCTGTTTAATAGGTTTTCACCAAAGTAACCATTTTTTTAGGACATTTTTTGATTTTTTTGGATTTTTGGTTCTATATCTTGAAATATTTAAGCATAAAACTTTTTGAGGTGAGAGCTATTCATGGGCTCTTGCAGAGGTTCCCCTTTGGGTGTTGATAACTGATATGCCCCTGATTTATAACTTGTTGTGATAAAAAATGGTCCCAACCAATTGGGTTCAAATTTTCCTTTGATGCTAGGGTTTGGGACATTCTTTTGATTCTCAGAAAGTCCTAACTCTGATTTTCTTATTATAACTCCTTTTGAGTCTATTTTGATAGACTTGCAAATGATTCAAAGCATCCATATGTCACTCATCCAGTAGCTCTAGCTCATTTAGTCTTGATACTCTATACTCTTCATCTGTGATGAGGTTTTGCAGTGATATCCTGAGTGATGGGAGCTCAATCTCAATGGGCAGAACTGCTTCTAATCCGTAGACTAGGGAGAAAGGGGTGGCGTTAGTGGGTGTGTGGATACTAGTTTGATAGCCCCAAAGGGAAAGAGTAAGCTACAAATGCCAGTCACGACCTGCATCATTGACTATTTTTTTGAGTATTTTCAAAATGGTTTTGTTTGCTTGGCCATTTCCTTGGGGATAGTATGGGGTGGAGAAGCGATGTTGGATTTTGAATTTTTCACATAAGTCACGAACCTCCTGATTCTTAAATGGTATCCCATTATCTGAGATAATAGCTTGTGGAACACCATAGTGGCAAATGAGATAGTTCAGGATGAAATTTGAAATATGCTTCCCAGTTATAGACATCATGGGTATGGCCTCACCCACTTAGTAAAGTACTCCATTGCGGTTATGATGAATTTGTGGCCATTAGATGAAGTGGGTTTGATTTTTCCAATGAGATCAAGTCCCCACTATGAAAAGGGCCATGGTGTGATGATAGGATAAAGCTCTTGAGTTGGAGCATGGATGAGGTCCCCATGCTATTGACATTATAGACACCTTCTGGCATGGTCATGTGCTTCTTGTTCTATTGTGGGCCAATAATACCCCATCCTCAATAGTTTCTTGGCTATGGTCATTTTGCTTGAGTGTGAACCGCAAATACCATTATGTACTTTAGTTAGAGTGGTTAATGCCTCCTCAACGTTTAAGCAGCATAGTAAGGTTCCTTCTATGCTCCTACGATATAAGGTATCTCCTAGGATGATAAATCTAGATGCCTTTTTTACAAAGGTTCGTTTGAGGTTTGAGGGCAAGTTGGCGGGTATGTATAAATGTCATGGTACCAAGGATCACCAGGACCAACAATTTCACACACAAATTCTGATTATGGTACCTCGAATGTAGGCATGAGAAGCTACTCTGTCAGGAATTCATATTTTGGAATGTTGTGGGGGATATCTAGTAAGGATCCAATTGTTTCCATGGCATCTACTACTCTGTTGTTGGTTCTAGGAATCTGCTCAAATGTTATTTCAATGAAGGATTCTTTAAGAGTCTCCACCAATTTCTTGTATGGAGTGAGCTTGTTGTCCTTGGTTTTGTATTCATCATTCACTTGATTTATTATCAATTGAGAGTCTCTGTATACTTTGAGAGTTATAATGTTCCACTACACTACTATTCTGAGACCTATGGTTAAAGCCTCGTAGTCTGCAATGTTATTGGTGTAGGGAAATTCTAGTTTGTAGGACCTCAATATGCAATCCCCTTGTGGAGTGATAAAGAAGATACCAACTCCTGATCCATGTTGTGTGTATGAGCCATCAAAGTAAAATTTCTAGTGGTCTGCTATGTTGAGATTGAAAATACATTCATCCAGAAATTCTAAAATGAGAGGATTCTCTGAATAAATTGGTGCTTCTGCAAGTTGATCTATGATGACTTGTCATTTGATTGCTTTCCACTCCACATATTCAATATCGTATTCTGATAGTATCATCACCCATTTGGCCATTCTTCCCATGAGCATTGCTTTTGACAGTATGTAATTGAGAGGGTCAATTTTGGCAATGAGTTTTATTTTGTGTTCCAACATGTAATGTCTGAATTTCTGTGATGCAAACACTACTACAAGGCATGCTTTCTCGATGAATGAATAGTTTAGCTCATGCCCAACAATTGTTCTACTGATGTAATAGATAGCCCTTTCTACTCCATTTTTGTCATGCTGAGCTAGGAGAGCTTCAAGGGATGTTGTTGTTACTGACACATAGAGAATTAGTGGCTTTCTTAGGATTGATGGCATTAAGACTAGTGGTGTCAGTAGATATTCTTTGATTTTATTGAATGACTCTTCACACTTGGTATCCCATTTGTATGCTACTCCCTTGTGAAGTAGGTGTGAGTATGGGTTATGTTTGTCTGCCAATTGTGCTATGAATCTTCAAATGGATTAGATCCTACCTTGGATACCCCTAAATTGCTTTAATGTTTTTGGTGCTTCCATCTTGAGGATTGCTTTTACCTTTGCTGGATCTACCTCGATACCTCTCATTAACACTATATATCCTAAGAGCTTTCCTAATTGTACACTAAAGACACACTTCTTTGGGTTTAATCTGACCTTGCACTCTTCCAGTCTGTCAAAAATGGCACTTAGGGTTGCTATGTGATATTTTCTCTTTCTGGATTTGGCTAAAATATCAACATAATCTTCTACCGTCTTATGAATCATATCATGGAATATTAATGTCATGGCCCTTTGGTATGTTGCTCTTGCATTCTTTAAGCCAAATGGCATCATGTTCCAGCAATAAGTCCCCCATGGACAAGTGAAAGTTGTTTTATGTTGGTCCTCTTTAGCTATCATGATCTGATTGTACCCTGAGAATCTGTCCATTAGTGACAACATCTCATATCAATGTTTGGAAGTGGGAAGTCATCTTTTGGACATGCCTTATTCAAGTCTCTAAAGTCTGTACAGATTCTGATGTTCCCATCGGGTTTTGAGATAGGCACCAGGTTTGATACCCATTCTAGATAATCTATCGGTCAGATGAATCCAGCATCTAATAGCTTTTTTAGCTCCATTTTGACAAATAAGGCGATCTAAGGGTACATTTTTTGAAGCTTTTGTTTAATAGACTTTACTTTTGGATATACTACTAAGTGGTGGACCACGGTCTCTAGATCAAGTCCTAGCATGTTAGCATAGCTCCATGTGAATTTTATCTATCTTTCTCTTAGGAAGGTTACTAGGAGCTCTTGTTCTTCTGATAGTAATGATTCTGCATAGAATGTGATATGCGGGGTTTCCTCTATTCCTAGGTTGAACGGATTGCATTTTTCAGCTAGAACTGCTGACTTTTCTTAGTGAATAGCTTGGAAAGGAAGATTGAATCCCCCATCCTCAAGCACCTCGAAGAGGTTTTCACCGTTGGACATGTCTTTTCTTTTTACTTTTTTCTGGTCAGAGAGTGCCACAGTGTGGTTTTCACTCGAGGACTTAGATATGATTCTTAATTTTTCACTTCTGTGACTGAAGGATTCAATCATTTCCCCATAATAGGCATGTGTATCTACCTCCATTATGAACCCTTCTTTGCGATCCCCACATGAAATGTTTTCCCATAGTCCCATGAATTCTGAGAGTGCCTCATCATTTTTGAATGTATCAAGATTGGTGCTCCTCGTTGGTCATAGTCAATGAGTTGGGGATATACTAGGCAGATGTCATGATTTTGGTGGTCGGATTCAAAAGATAGGGTGCTAATCATGAAAAGAGTGGTATCCTCAAATAGCCTAGGTAGATTGGGTGTGGGATCCTCGTCATCACTACTACTACAAACATCAGTTATATCAAATGTAAATTTATCTAAGACGTAACCTGTAGATACTGGTAGGTGTAGTTCTACTGCGGTTGGCTGAGGAGGATTATTAACCCTTCTAATTGGAGAACTTCGGCCATGTATGGTTATACTCGGAGGGGTACATCCAAGGCCAATATTTTTTATTGCTCGCATCTCTGGCATGATAGGTATTATAAGCCCATTATCATTTCTCCCAAGTTTTTTATTTCTATCATAACCCATTGTGAGCATCATTTGTAGACCCTTGCTTCTGTCATCCATTGGTAAATCAGCTTCTGGTCTTTCATCTTGATAAAGCATATGAGATGGATCTACCTCAATAACTTCTCGGCCAATATGCCCCCATCTTGTAAAGTTAAGATAGTTCTTAGGAGATGTTTGGGATGTCGAAGTTTCATTTATCTGCAGACGTCCCCTTGATCTAGGAGATTGTGGTAACTCTCCTACCATAAAAGAATTTTTAGGGATCATGTAGTTTCCACAACCGTTATCTTGGATGATGACCTTAACGTCAGAGATGGTGGCAATGGTGGGAGTGATGGGTGTCTCTGTCGCAGAAGTGGATACGAGAGTGGCAAGATCAATGTATGGTGTAGATGGGCCCTCATAATTTATTGGTACTTGGGGAATTTAATAGTACTTTGCTTCAAGGCTTTTGCAATATGAGAACGGTTCAGGATCTCCATGGATGGTTACTTCTTTTCTTCATGTGTGAATTTCACACATTGATGGAAAGTTGATGCTACTGCTTTCATCGCATGAATCCATGGACGTCCTAGGAGGATGTTATACAGTAAGTCAAGGTCCAAGACCTGACAAGTGGTTTCCATGATAGTCGGTCCTATTTGAATAGGGAGTTTGATTGTGCCCTGAGACACTCTTTCTCGATCATCATATGCTCTTATTGTGATACCCTTTCCTTTGTTGATAGAATCCTCTAAGATTTTCAATTGTTTGATGAGGTTGAGAGAACAAATATTCAAGCCCGCACCTCCATCAACCAAGATCCTTTTGACTTTTCTCTTATGTACTATGACTTCTAAGTGGAGTGCATAGTTGTGAGATGGTTGAGCGGGGAAATCCTGGTCAGAGAATGTGAGGAGATTTGGCGTAATGATATTTTCGACCATGGCTTGGAATTTTTCAACATTAAGATCTGTGGGGACAGTGGATGAATCCAACACTTCTTCTAGGATTTTCTTATGGGTAGATGATATTTTTAGCAACTCCATGATGGATATTTGTGCTAGAATTCTCTTGAGTTGATCTAGGACATTGTAGCCATTAGGGACAGATCTAGATGCAGGGACTCTGTTAGCTTGGGATGGTCCTATGATGGTAACTTTTCCACCTCTTGTGGTGACTCCACAATCGGCATGGGCGCCTTTGATGGTGATAACCATGTAGTACTCATCTAGGGAGGCAATGAAAATTTCATACACATGATTTACGTTTGTGTGGGTGTCATTCCCTTTATCATTGTTATTATTATTCCCTTTATTGCCATGATTAGGCATCAAATTCGTGTATATCTTAAGGTCTTGATTTCCTGTTGGTTGTTCCACGTTGATAATTCTTTGATCGATGAGATCTTGAATTAAATTTTTTAGTCTCATACGATTGTTCATGGTATGCCCTTTGATTTTATGGAAGTCACAAAGTTGATACTCATTATACCAAGGAGGTTTTACATCCAGTTCTTGGTAATTCTCGTATGTAGGTGCTTTGATGAGTTTTTCATTGATCAGCTTCTTCATAATGACTTCTAATGGTTCCCCAAGAGCGGTGTATTTTCTCTTGGGGTAGCTCTTGTTCCATTGGGGTGGTCCCCTTTGATCATCAAGAATTTTGATTGTCGGATTGTTGTTTGGCTATTGTATTGCGTGATGATTTTTTTGGTGTTGGATTTGGATTTGTGGTGTAGGTGTATTTTAGCGAGGGGCACTAATGAACACCTTGGCATCAACGACACCATCATTAGTAACATTTTTGTTCCTTTCCCACGTGTGAGGTTTATTGTTGTAATTGGAGGGTGGGAGGTTGTTTTTTTGTTTGGGGTATGAAGTTGATCCCACGGGTTGTGTCATGAGGGCTCGTTCGATGCTGAGCGCCTTGGAGATCAACTGATCATATGTGGTGATCCCTTGTACCTTGAGATGAATTTCCAAGAGGCCGTCAAGGTTGGATATAATGGTGCAAACTTGTTCTTCAGGCATGGTCCATTTGCTCTGATTGGCCTTGGATTGCCATCATTGTAACAATGAAGCGAATAATTCACCCTTTCCTTGTTTTAAGGCTGAGAGTTCTTCTAAACTAACATCCATTGCAATGTTGCATGCATAAATTTTAGTGAATATTTCTATAATTTCTTTGAATGTTCTAATGCCTAAGGGTAGGCAAGAGAACCATTCCATAGCATGGCCAGCCAAATTTCTAGGAAATAGTTACATCAGATAAGTATCGTCGTATGCAACTTCCATGCAATGAACCTGGAATTCCCTGATGTGATCTTTAGGGTTTCCCATCCCATGATATTTTTCAAACTTTGGGATCTCAAATCCCTTGGGGAAGGGTTTCATCACAAGGCTCCTGCCAAATGGATAGTGGCACAAGTTTCTTGGTGTCTTTGTGGTTCACCCTAATTGAAGATCGAGCACTTGTTGCGAAAGAAACCTAATTTGTGTTGTTATGTCATTTTGTGGATCAGGGGGTGGGATGAAGGTGTTCTGGGGTGTCTCGATTGTGGGTTGGATGGGTGGGTTGGTTGGTGTGTTGTTTGATGGGATTTTCACATTGTTCCGAGCTAGGTATGCCTATACCTGTTGTTGTATGAACAACGCTTGTTGTTGTTCTTGTTGTTGCTGCTCTAGGATTTCCTATTGTTGTGCTTGTTGTTGTGCCTATTGTTGTTCCAAAAATTCTTGTTTTTGGGTTGCTAGGATTGCTCGCTATTGTGCTTGTTGTTGTTCCAACAATGCTTGTTGTTGGGCTGCTAATTCAGCTACTTCTTGTTGCTCTTGATATTGTTTTAATACTTATTGATATGCTTTCAATTGCGCTACTTGTTGTTGTGCAAGAAGTTGTTCTTTTTCTTTCACTTGTTGTGCTTGATATTGGGCTTGCACATGAGCTTGAGCTTGTGCTTGCACTACTTGTGCTTGGGCTTGTGCTTGTGCCGCTTGTTGTTGCAATAGGATTTGGGCTTGAGCAGCCTTTTGTGCTTGTAATGCAGCTTGGGTTGCTTGAGTAGCTTGTGCGGATTGTGTGGCTTGTTGTTGTTGTTATTGCAATAATTCTTGGGCTTGAGCAGCTTGTTGCACTTGTAGTGTGGCTTGTGATGCTTGGGCAGCTTGTGCAGCTTGAGTAGCTTGTTGAGCAGCTAGTTGCGTGGCTTTTTGGTTTTGCACTTGTTGGAATCCCCTTTGAAAAGCAACTTGTAATGCCATGTTGTATTGGCTTGATATGCTCGAAGTTGGTGGTGGTGGGGGTGGTGGATTTGGAATGGCTTTCGTGGTGGTGGTGAGTGGTGATGTCATGTTGGTGGTTAAAGTGGTGGATGGTGTTGTTGATGTGGTGATTAAAGTGGTGGATGGTGTTGTTGATGCAGTTGGCCCTTGAGATACCATGTTTTGAGATGTTATGGGGGTGGTGGATGACGTCGCGATTGCTTGTGTAGTTGTCATTTTTTGTTGGGATATTGATGACAAGCTTTGAGAATTTGGTGTGATGTTTTGATTGGTGATTGGGATGTTGGTTTGATTGATACTTGGTAAAGGGGGATGCCCTAAACTAAGTAGAGGTGTGGATAATGGTGGTAATGGTGGGAGAGGTGAAAATGTGAGGGGGCTGAGTCCTTGGGAAAATGATGTGGTGCCAAAGATTCCCCCAGGTCTGAACATGTCTCCTTCCTCTTGTTAATTTGTGAGGAGAGAAGTTTGAGGTGTTGCGCGAAAGGATGATGATGATGGGTCATGATGGAAAGTGAGAGGAACATACTTGTGTAATGGATTTTGGGGTATGTTTTGTTCCAAGATGGTATTTGCATCCAATTCTTGAGTGTTAACAAGGGGGTATGATTGAATAGCATTAAGAAATGCATTTCCTTTATAAACATTGGGTTGGGTTGGAGAAAAAGATGTTGTGATTTGCAGAAAGTTTTGGGTGATGCTTTGGGATGGGGGTGTGGATGAGATGGGAAGTGTGGATGAAATTAGAGGCATGACCTCTAAAGATGGTTCCACTATTGAGCTTGTATCAAAATCGAAAGGTAACTTGGCCCCTTGTTTTGCTAGTTCTAGCATGTATAGTGAAGGGTTAAGCGTCATCATGATGTTGATGATCTTATGGTTTTCTGGATTTTGGAGCATTTTGGTTATTTCATCGTGCGACATCCCAAAGGTAAGGTCTTCTTCTTGATTTTCCTCTTGTGGGTTTTGTGATGATGATATGGTCAAAGCATTGCTTGATTCGATAGGATTAATTTCTGCATTCATTTGGCATAGATCACTTGAAGCGGGTGTTTCTTTGTCATCTTCCATGCTCTTCTTGTATTGAGATCTAGTTTGAACCATAAAACAAGGATCAATTTTCAAGAATAGGGGAGATGAATCTCTTAATTCCTTGGATTGATCTTTATTTTATGCTCAAAAGAGAAATTTTTTTTTCAGGATATCTTGAGGATCAAAAGGTGATATGATGATGATGCAAGAGATGGATGATGTGGATGTTTTGATCTTTTGATAAAATCTTGAGTGGGGTGCTAGGCTTTTGGGACTTTTTGGGTATGTTTCTGATTTTGATTTTGATTTGATTTTCTTCTTGGGATTGTCCTTGATTGATTTTTTTTTTTTTTGATTTTGAACGAAATAAACCCTAAGATGTTGGATGATTATCTAAAGGGTATATTTTCTCAAAGGATGATAATTTGAATATGTGTAGGGAGAAGGATACATCTACCCACACCTATTCAAACAAGATGATAGTTTAACCAAGCATATGAAGAAGGATGCATCTACATACACCTAGCTAAACAAGATGGTTTGATAATTTTGACTAAGAATATGCAAAAGGATGCATCTACACATACCTAGAAAAAGGTGATTTGATAATGATTTCAAGTATTTTATCTCAAGGATTTGATAATTTGATTTTTTGCCAAAAATCCTAGCATGAAGGATAGTTTCAAGATTTTTCCAAAAGGTGATGGTGAGATGATTTTTTGTTTTGATGTTTGAAGGGTGGATGAGAAAAGATTTTGATTTCATTTGATCCTAATATGAACCTAAAAAAGACTCTTTGTTTACCTAGACCTCAGTATTGAAGAACATGCAATGCTCCTATAGTGATTCAACTGGTGCATACATTTTTTTAGATTTTGAACCAATGACTTTTGCTTTGGGATTTGGACTTCTTGAGGTCTCAACACATATGAGAGTTCATTTTGTTTAGATTTTCTTAATGGCTTTATTTTACCACAAACACTTTCTTTGATTTGGTTTTCCAAACTAGATGTCCAATGTCTTAATTTCTTCAAATCCCATAAAATATGTTATGTAGAAATTTGATGAATTCAAGGCAAGGGTTACCTATTGTTTAAGCTTAGTAGACAAATTGAGATGTAATCAAATGTTTTTAGAAACCTCTAAGGACAAAGTCCCAAGGGAAAACAATAACACATAGATTGGGTCAATTGTATTTGTCTCCTAAAGGGATTGAAATTTGGATGATGATGTTTAAGTGTTTGTTTTCAAGATGTTTTCGAACAAGAAAAACATTTTTTACCCAAGAATAAATACAACCCTATGGATGTGAAAGAAAATATTTGTTGGATTCCCACTTGGACAATTCCAGCTATGCTTATCTTTAGCGAATGGTTAGATGCTTGACCCCACTGGCTCCCCTTCATGGCTCATTAATGTCAATCGGGGCAGCCAAGCATCAACACCCATGAAACTCCCATGGCATGCTTTCTATTTCTACTAAAAGACCATAAAAGTGTGGGGTGGCTTCAGAATGACTGTTCTTGCACCAACAAATAGATTAAGAATTTTGGAAATTCTAGAACATGGGTTTTAATAAGGACTTTCTATTCATGGAGATTGACCCATATGGTGAGAGTCCCCTTTCGGATCCATCTCGTCAGAATCAACCACGTGATATTGGTGTTTCTTCTAATACCCACATTTATATCCTAGCTGGAAATACTCTCGAGTTCAGAGTGTTACTGGTTGAGTCATTCCCTTGGGTGAGTACTTTTTCCCCAAGGTAGGCCCTCTAAGATAAACAAAAGTGAATAAACTTATTCATAGTTCAATCAACCCTTGTTTAGAAACAAAGGGAGAACATATGCAATAAATTCATTCACACTTGCACAAGATCTTGTTCAATTTTTAAACCCAAAAATGAAGTGTGGAGGTGATTGCTTTGTCTTAACCTAAAATCACAAAAAAAGGCCTTTTGATTCTCAAGATCGCTATAAAGCGTGAGAGAAGCACATACGTCCTTTTTCAATGAAGTTAGTTTAAGTAAGCCCTCATAAAGACAAAGTTGCACTTGTTCATTTTAAATCCACAAAGAAAGATGTGAGTTCTTTTTAAAGCACCAAAGGACGAATGAAAGACATTTTTTTCAATTGTTAACCAAAACAAACTCTAGTAAGTTGTAGTCCTAATGTTCGTTTTATCCTTTGCAAGAAAAAAATGAAAAAATTCTTTTTATAGCCCAACGAAATTAGTGTCCTAAGCAAAAAGAGATAATAATTTCTTAAAAAGTGTTAAACAAACACTAAAGTGTTTAAAAACACTTTAATCTTGCAAAATATCATCCTCATGCTTCTCCTTCTTTCATTTTCAATTGATCCAACCTACAAGAGAGAAAACTAGTTAGATTATGTAAAATAAAGAGATTAAAAAGTAGAAAACAAAAGATAAACTCATTAATGACCAAAAGCACATGCTGAAAAATAAATTTCCACTTTTTACTCCTAGCGGCGCAACTTGTGACTATGTCAGAGTTTGATTTCTCAGTGGTGTTGTACAACGCTGCTTACCAATCATCGTCACTCTATGTCAGGGGCAATAAGCTCAACTACGTCACACTTTTACTCAGCGACGTAGTTTGATTCTTTTGAAAAATCCCACAGGTTAGATTGGTCAAGCATTGCAGTTAGAAATTCAAATTTTTGGGCGAGAAGACTCCAACATCACAGTTTGAGTTTCTAGTAGTGCTATATGGCAATGTTGAAGAGTTAGCAGTGCTAAAACAATGACACTGAGCTCTAAGCGTTGGAATTTTTCTGTGTATAAACAAAAATGCAAAATTTTGTGAGAAAAGTGATTAAAAATGAGATGCTACCCTCCTTCTAGCACCAAATGTGAGAACCCCAATCCTAGTACCTGCAAAACAATGAGAATGAACACATTAGATTAGAATTTTCAAGCAAGAACAAGGATTCCCCATGAAATCCATTCACAAAACTTAAATTAGGAAAACAATGAAGAATACAATGACAATAACCAAAATAAAGATTAAATCCTAATTAAGTGAGAAAACTCTTGATCCCATGGGGGAATTGGTGCCAATTTGATGTGAAAATTGGCCCTTTCCCAACTCCTATGATGCAAGATTGATGTTTGTTGATGAGTGTTGATGAATGATCTACCTTTTTGATGAAGAATGAGTGCTCCAAACCAAAAACCCGCATAACCTAGCTATGATTCAATAGTGATGGATGACAATGGCTCAATATTTTAGCATGGTAACTTTGCATAATTTGTGGATGTTCAAATGAGGAGAGGAGCTCTTCATTTATAGATGAGATTGAAGGATGAAGGTCCAAATTTGAGAAATGTGGGACTAACATTCATCCAATGGAAATATGCCACTTGTCAACCTATGAGTGGATGAAGGATGTGCATGTTTTGAGGATTGTGCCAATAAATGCTTATTTTTGAATTTGAATTTTGTTGAAATGACTTGCAAAGAGGGAAAGGAAAATGCATTAAATTCCACTTGGCTCAAGGAAAAGGACATGTAAGATAGAGTAAATGCCTTGTTGGATGTACATGTCAACTTGGATTTTGAATTCAAACTTGAAGGATATTCCAAAAAGATGCCTTGTGAGGAAAATAGGGATTTAATAAATCAACTAAATCTATTTTCATGAGCAAGTGGGAAAAGCTAGAGGATGGGACATGAGAGGAGATTAAATTAATCAAGGTTAATTAATTTAATGAAGGGGATTAGATGATGTGACAAAATTGACTTGAATTTATGGATTTATTTAAATCAAATATGAGAGGAATATGATAAAGGCTTAGTTAAATAAAGATTTTGATTTATTTAATTAAAAGAGATGATGTTAGATTAAATTAAATAAGGTTGTAATTTATTTAATTTATTTAATTTAATAGATAGATTCTAGAGATTTAATCAAATAAAATGATTTATTTAATTAAGGGAAGGAAATTGATGAATTTAATCAAATAAGGGGATTTGATTAACTGGTTAGACTGAAGGATGATTCAGGATGAAACAATGTTAGTAGTCAGGATCAGATGCATAATGTCAATTGGTATATTTTACGTGTCTACAATTCCTTACACTGAATCAAGAAGGTGAAGCCTTCATATTCCACATCACCATGAGATATATGATCATCATGAATTTGTTCATCAAACTTGAAGGTCTCATAAACACTCTGGCTCTGACTAGGCCACTCCTTAGTGCATTCAAGAAAGAAAGCATAACTAGTTCTATTATCAAATTTCCTTCCATAAATGTTAACCCTTTGAGGTGAGAGAAGTTCCATAATCAAATCCATTAGATAAAGGGTATATGCAAAGAACTCCACTGTTGCTTCATATTGTCCTATGTGATCTTCACAATGACCTATGTCTTTGGATTGCTTTTCACTTGGGTGAAAAGGTATTGAAGTATCTGCATATTTTGCAGAATCACCATGTAATTCCTTCTCCTCAACATAATGCAGTGTTGTGGGAGTATCTGTGCAATCATTCTATAGAACATGAATGCCTGACTTTTCATCCATTCCTTCAAATATATAATTCTTCACCACAAGAGAGTTAATGCAACCATATTCATCTTTATGAATATCCTCATTACATACAAAGCTAACATCATACTCAAGAGCTTCCTTATTGGTATCTGCATCTCCACACCTCTCGTGTAGTTTAGCACTTGGAAAATCAGAAGTGGCATCTTTATTGATAAAACTACCCACCTCAGCATCACTTTGATCCTCACATGGACTATCTGCAACATTCCCATTAATGGAACTTTCCAGACACTTATTATAAGTATCCTCAAAAAGATGATTACTCCTACACCAATAAGGGTTGTCATATGCAACTTCATCATCCAAAAAATCTTCATCAAATAAATATTTTGACATGCATTAATTGGATGTATCTCATCATCTTTAAAATCAAGATACAAGCAATTCAGAGAGTTGGTGTACTCAAAATCAGTACAATCACTTGAAGAACACAAAGAAGCAATCTCATTATTATGTTCATCACTCATATCTACAACAATTGAGCCACAATCAGAACATTCTTCACATGATGAGAACTGTTGAATGCCTAGGAAACACACATCTGTGAGGCTATTAACATATCCCCTACTAGAGGCAAGGGATTATATCTCCACTTCATATGAAGAATCATATTCAATGGTAGATTTCTCAAGTTCAATCTCATTACTTTCATTCCTCATGTATACCATGGCATTGGGATTAAGTGCATTCCCTTGATTAATAGATGCATGATGACTACTAACTGAATCAACTTGGGAGGTTTCATCTTGTACTTCTTGTGTTTTCTCATAGTTTGTGACATCCCAAGGAAGATAATTGGGCATCACCTCTTTATTTTCATATTTTGTCTCTTCATCCTCATCATTACTGTCTACATCTATTTCTAGGTTGTTAGTCAAATGACAACATTCAACATTCAATTGTTCTAATTTTGATGCTTCTCTTTGACTTGGTGATATTAGCCTTTGATCATCTACAACATGGAAACTATTACTCACATCATGAGTAACAAATAAAGGCACATGACCAGGCTCAATTCTTTCCACAATATTAATCCAATCTACTACTTGGTAAGGCTACGAGGCTTTAGATCCTCAGACCATTGGCTAGACCCTAGCATATATGCTTCACAAAAAAAATTAATGCACATTAGATCACTGGGTCTAAGACTCCCTGGTATCTCCATCAGTACATCCATGAATCCTGAAAATAATTCATATGGTGACTCATTTGTATGTCTCCTTATCTCAAGTAACTTCTTGATAGAGAGGATTATATTAGATTTTCCTTTCCTTGGCTGATGTGAAGTTGATGCTTGCTCACATTCTACATTTCTTGGGAGTAAAGTAGATACAACATCCATGAGGTCCCCTCCCTGAAAAATCCTTTTACCCTTTAATCTACTTGGTTTAGAATTGGGGGTAGTGCTAGAACTACTTGGGAGTAAAGTAGATAGAGAGGATTATATCAGATTTTCCTTTCCTTGATAGAGAGGATTATATTAGATAGAGAGGAACTACTTGTGGTAGTGATAGAGAGGATTATACCAGATTTTCCTTTCCTTGGCTGATGTGAAGTTGATGCTTGCTCACATTCTACATTTCTTGGGAGTAAAGTAGATACAACATCCATGAGGTCCCCTCCCTGAAAAATCCTTTTACCCTCTAATCTACTTGGTTTAGAATTGGGGGTAGTGCTAGAACTACTACTAGCAATTGCATACTCTTTCATTATTGAATACCTTAAATTATTCTCAATATCAATGGTGATGTGATATCCCTGGTACAAAGTTTTTGGTTCCTTTTCTCTTAATAAGAAGCTCATTTTCTTATCAAATGCTCCTAAATATACAATCAAACATTCTGCATCATCTGGCCTTATATCTTCTGGAATTTCTCTGATTTCCTTTGCAAATCAGAGATTGAAAATAGGAACTGACTCCCCTTCATTTATATGGATTTCTATAAAATTCTCTCTCACCATACTAGGATTCACCCTTTCACCAAATTGTTCAATAAAAATTGTCATGAGATGACTCCATGAGGCTATAGAACTTGCTAGAAAATATGAATACCAATCCCGGGCATCTTCCTTCAAAGACTGAATAAAGAGATTCATGACAACATCTTCATGGTTCACCTCATAATCCCCCATAACATCCATGAATATTTGTAGGTGGTTAGAGGTTGATTCATAATTTTTCCCTGTGAATTTGGGAAAATGTTTCCTAACATTTTTAGGAATGAAGTTAGGGAAACCTTCAATACCACTAAAAACCAATGGCATATACATTTCAATAAAAAAATCCCTTCAAAGGGATAACATGGCTTCTTTACCATGCATACTTTTGCTCAATTCTTTACAGGGAAATTCTTCAAAAGGTAATGCTCAAAAGAATAACATACTTCATGGATAATTACAAACTTTGCATATAAGAAGTATGAAAAGAATTATTGCTATTCCTTGTCATAATGAAAATTCATCTAAAGGGAATCATCTATGATCCTAAGCCTTGACTTCTTTCTCATAAATTTCTTTCAAATAGAGCAATATGCCTTTTGATTTTATGAGAATACCTAAAAATTGGTACTAGATGTTATCATTTCTTCCTGATTGTAAATCTTGCAAATATGGAAATCTTCTTCACAATTTAACTGGTTCTTCAGATAGAGTCACCACCTCCTTTACAGAGGAACAAATTTCAAAAGCATGGAATTATTTCAAGCGGAAATCTCATTCTGGGTCTTCTCCAACAATGGAATCACACTCATATCTTTTGATCTTTGCTTCAATAAATCTTCTCCATGTGCAAGAAATTTTTAGTTATCTGAACAAAAATTGTTTAGATCCACAAAATTATGAATGGTAGATACTATGACTCTACGTAATGACTCTTAAGACTTGAATCTTTAAGATTTGAATGACACTTGGATAAGACAATCTGTCACGGGACTTCTGAGTGCATCCCCAGTGGAGTCGTCATTCTGTGGGTTGTTTTTCCCATGAAATTTAAGGAACTTCTAAGGAATAGCCAATTCCTATATTCAAAAATCTTGAAAATGACTGGCCAATGAACAAGATCTAGTCAGAGACTAGGATTTTCTGCACTTTAGGCTCTATGGGGCCAAGGAGGGTATTCCTATTGGTGTTCATTTAAATTATACTTGACAGAACACATCACTTTCATAGATCATTTTAACTGAAAGACAAATGTGCAAAGCTTACTATGAAATTAGCTTGTTTCTAAGTAACTTACTACCATTTCAAAAAATGCTATCCAACATGACAATGAATGTAAAATTTGTGTAAAGATTTTGGAAATTTTAAAGTAAATTCAAATTCAGACTCTAGGCTAGCCACCATACAACAATTTGATCAACCCATTATGTAAATCTTTAAGGAAATAGATTAGTGCCTTATCCAATTGGGCTACGAAGTCATACACACAATAATTAGTAATACAAAAATGACTTTAAATCCTAATAGAATGGACTACCCACATAATAACTTTACATTATGGAGCTCACAATATCGGATACACAACTGCTTATCAAATACCCAACAAATAATTGTAAATCTATGACTCCATTTGAGCATTTAATTGATTACTTGAATCAAAGCATAAAGAAGAGACATACATTTGAATTGATGTTCAAAAGAAGAATGAAAATATTATTAACAATTCCATTCAAGATTTACTCAAATCCACATAAGGAGAGAAAATGTTGTTAGAAACCAAGATCAGATTTGCAAACCAAAAAGACCTTCCATAGAAGAGAAAATAAAAAAAAGCAGAGATTTGGAAAAGATGTGCAAATTGATATATTCGAAAGTACAAATAATTACAAGAGATAATTTTCTTTATAAAAGAAAAGATGCATAAACCTAATCTTATCTTGAGCAACAAGATAGCTCAATAAGATAAGGATAAAACCTATAACTTAGGAATTAAATAATTACCAAAGTAAACTTATGCAAAGTGTAATTAATAATTAATTACACCAACACCCCCCCATAAGTGCAACTTAGGGAGAAGCAAAATTATTATGCAAATATGAGTCCCGGCAACAAGGCCTGATTAGGTACTCATGTACAAATGTAAAGAGAGAGAAAACCCAGTGGGAAAAACCCCCCCTTAGAGAGATGAACTGTTGCGAAGAAGCACTGGAAGAACTCTAATGAAGCAACACCGGAACCCCAAATCCGACAAGTAAGGAATGATAATTATATCTACAACTGAAACCAAAAATGGAATCACAAGTTCAACAGCACACCCGATGCCAAGGAACACTGGAAACTCACATACTGGATCAACCCTAGGATCTGTAAGCAATAGTAGAGGAAAGGATGAAAGGACCCATAATGATGAAAAATCTGGAAGTTGTGTCTCTCGAAGCCAATGCCAAACTGAAACTAAAACTGCCCATAGGATGAGTACCATCAATATTTTGGAACATTAACCATAATACATAGCCTTCAAATGAGAAAGATCTGAACCAATGCGGATTAAGAACTGTAAAATCCCAATGTGAAGTGTGAACCGAAGCAAACCAACAATGTGTCCAGCTAAGCAAGAAAGAAGCTAGAAGGAGACAACAGGAAACCATAAAAACTCATGTGAGTTGTCACCGACATGAAAGATGGATGCAAGAACCCCCCTTAATGGAACTTTATATCAGTTCGTTATTACAATACCCAATGATTGCATAAGGAGATAATGCAAAACTATAGAAACATAAGCGAAAATGAAAACCTAGCACATGAAACAAAAATGAATGCATGCATATAAAAAGGTACAAATATTCTGTAAATGACCTCAAATTGGCATAGAGGCCGAAACCAGCTTTCCAACGCCGTGAAAATTGCAAAAAATGGATAGGCGAGTCACAAGATACGTCTCCCAGAGTGCAAAAGGAAACATCTGACTTCCGAGGCAGAAAAAGATATCAAAAAAGAAAAACAAGAAAATAAGACCTAAACATTGCGTAGAGCTCAGAAACATCTTTCCAACAATATCTTGTTTGCAAAAAAATGACACCGTATGCCCAAGATACGCTCGTTTCTATGAAATTTGTTCAAAAAGGTCTAATTTGGCCAATAAGGTTCCCTGCAGCCCTCAGGGGCTAAAAATATTCGGCCCCTGGTTGCATGTAGGACTAGGGGTTGGTGCGCTGGGACTGGGGCCGAAGCCCTTGGACGCCGATATGACTGGCGGTGGGGGCTAGACCGGCGCAGGGGGCTAGGCGCAGGCGCTAGGGCTCCAATGTGACCACGAGCTCGGGGCCAGGGGCTTGTATTAAGCGCCCGGTCGCAATAGAACCATGACTTAAGGAATGAGCCCACGGGGGTGGAAAACCAGACGGTGGCACTGTGAAGATGGATCAACAGATATTTGGTGGCACGGTGGTGGCCGCTGGGTGGCTGGTGGCCACTCGGTGGCTGGAGGGCGACACACTGAATTTACATGGGTGGCGCAAGATTTCCACTGAAACTTCTGATTTTTTAATTATTTTTTTGAATTTTTCTCAATTTCTAAGCCTCGTGAAGTGTGCCTAGGGGCCGTACAGCCCTTGGGAAATTTTTTTTTGCCTCTTTGGACAACTGTGTCCAAATCGGATAAAATTTATATGGAAATAGGGGTTTTTGGGCACTGTGAATCCAACGGCAAGGTCCGTTTGGGCCCAAAGTTCTCCGAAAATCAGGCGACCCCCAAATCTATCAAAAAAATCACTGAGCTTGAGACCCTCACAGATTTGGAAAATGATGACCAAAATGAATAAAATAAAAGTCATTTATGACTTTTTCCAACACTCTGAATCCAACGGAAAACTCTGATCTGATCCAAGATGCTGCATATAGATGCTCAAGGATTGAAACCCTCAAGGGACCTCAGACGAGCTCTGCACTATATTCCTCTGAAAAAGCTGAGAAGGGGCTGCGAATCAAGGCTCTGATACCATGTTAGAAACCAAGATCAGATTTGCAAACCAAAAAGACCTTCCACAGAAGAGAAAAAATTAGAAAAAGCAGAGATTTGTAAAAGATGTGCAAATTGATATATTTGAAAGTACAAATAATTACAAGAGATAATTTGCTTTATAAAAGCAAAGATGCATAAACCTAATATTATCTTGAACAACAAGATAGCTCGATAAGATAAGGATAAAACCTACAACTTAGGAATTAAATAATTACTTAAGTAAACTTATGCAAAGTGTAATTAATAATTAATTACACCAACAAATGTGTCAAAACTCAACTATCATTTATATTCATGAGTCAGATCTGCATAAAAATTTAAGACAATATGTATATGTTCTTCCCAAGAGAGCTCAAAACAGACACACTATTCTATTCCTATCATGAAATTCATATACACCTAATCTAGACCTAACCAGAAATTTTCATCTAGTTTTTCTTTTTTCCTCTCTCCTGCAAGTGAGCCTTGAATTCACTTTTATATGACAAGGGAGAGACAAGCTTTGGGCTCAAATGTAGTTTCATTACAGATTTTCATTTCATCAAAATCTCAACTGAATTTTACTTACATTTCAAAACCCCCACATGTTGAATCTACAAAACATGGTGCAATTGGGGAAATCCAAAATGTAACCATCGCCAGAGAAGGGAAATGCAAAGTGACGTCAAAATTCCCTTTTCCATCCACACAACAATTAACTAGGTAGCCAAAATGCCATGAGGGCACATAATCAATGTCAAATACCAAAATGTCCCACAGACGCAAAAAAGGGACAACCATAGCAAATTTTTCTCAACAAAAAAAATTTAGACCCCACACAACAAATTCTTATTTACCCATCACCCCACCTTTACCAGTACCATGCCCACGATACACACAACCACTCCTAGTAATTTCCAGAGGAGGAGAGGAAACTACATCTTCCTCCTCTTTCTTTTCTTTTCCCAATACGATTCCATTCTGCCCACTAGGGGTTTTTACTACCAACAACGCAACAGATATCACTTCCTCATCAGAGGGTAGACCATCATTCAAAAGAGCTAAATACTAACAGTAGTTAGAGTCTGTCTTGGTTTTAGAGGAGATGCTTGTAAGGGAAATAAGCTAATGTTGGCATCTAATGGAGCCACACCCATACCTTATCTTCCTTTGTGCTCCTGTGGAAGACCACAATGGGCTCTTTCCTTTATCATCCACTTTTCATGTAGCATCACCCTAGAATTGTAGCCTTCGATTGCACCTACTGGGTGTGAGTCTAGGATTTTCAGTGGAAATGTTGGCCTCCATGGCTAGAGCAGCTTCTGGTGCATCAAAACTAGACCCTTCGGGAACTCAAGCAAGCAGACTTCCTTACTGGTTTGCTCATTTTTCTTCTCTGATAATTGCTCACACTACCTTTCCTTAATCAATCACACTTCTAACTACTAAGTGTAAATGACATGAACAACAACTATTCCTTCTATATTTATCACTTGGAGTAATGACATTCACAATCAATTTCTAACATGCATGTGTAACCCAGGCAGCTCGTTGGCAGATGTACTATCACCATATAATTCTCCATTTGCTTGGAAATCTGTAGACTTTTCTTCATGATTACTAGCATTTGTGTCTCCACATGAATTGAGATCAACTCAATCACTCTGTAGGATGTTAGCCATTAATGCGAGTAGGTTGCATAGAGTAAAAATGGCCATCACATGTTATTTTCCAACTTTGAATGCTATCCTTCAATCTTTTTCCTTGATGGATGATTGAACAACCAACCTTTGTTTGACCACCTTTGATTTCTAGTGGTGCTCTACCAAAATTTCCATAGCCAATGGAGTTCTTCCATGTCGAATGACACCTTCACAATTTATGGGCTCCATAGTCTGAGTAGGTCAGGATAGGTGTTGATATCTCACTGATCTCACTGGTCATATCCACCTTTCATTTTAATCCAACAAGCCAGCAGGGAACGGTGAAGATTATTCCACCAGATTGATCTTAGCCACTCATTTAAGATGTCAGGTCATGGGAGCAGTAGTGGGGAGTGGGTCCTGCACTTTTCATGGAAATGTGTCGGCTTCTCGCCAACCTCATTGCATTTATCTTTTTGTCACTTAACTCTCGTGGGCTAGCGGGGTACGGTCTAGATCTTCTCCCCGACCTTCGAATCTTGAAATTTACACATCACATAATGTTAGCATTTAATGGATAGGACTTGGTCTAGCCAACAGTGACATGACCTCTAGGGTTAATGACTTAAGGCTTAAGTCACCGGGTTAAATTTAAAACCTAACTTTAGGAAAAGACTTGATATGATGGGAAAAACAATGATCGGTTCTTCGGGCTAATGAGGTTGGTAGACCGATGTGGCAGATGGCTCAAGAGATGACTTAAGGGGTCAATGACCAACTGAGTAGGTCAACCTAAAATTATAATGTTTGCATGCTTTTGTGAAAACCCTACTCACTTTGGGGACAAGGGTTTAAAATGGAAACCAAGTTCATGGGAGTTGAGGGAAATTTCTCAGAATTTTATAAGCTCCATCAGGATGATGAATAGATTCAATACTGGTATAATGTTTCAATATTTTAATGGCTACTATTATACATGCAATGTATTTGGACATAAGGATAACTAGTGTATATCAAGAATGAATAGAAGTTAATTTGGTCAAAAAAATATTTTATGCTACAATTGTAACAAACTTGGACACATTTCAATATTTTATAGAAGCAAGAATGGAAGGCAGACTAATCTAGAGAAAATGAATGAAATAATGAAGAAATTTGATCATAATGAAGTTAAGAAGGAAATGGAAAAAAAATTGAAGAAAAAAGAGGAACTTGAGAAAAAGGATGAATCAAATGCATCTATACCTCCTCTTGGTACAAATAGTTCTTTAGAAAACTAAGCCCATGTCAAGGCTTAGAGGGAGTAGTAACAAAAAAATCTAACAAACCTATGGAATCATGAGGTTTCAAGTAGTGACACAAAGATATATGGTGAAAAATGGTATGTTTATGCTTTTGGAAAAGATTCTAATAGAGAATATGCAAATCTGAAGTATTGTAGAGCAATTTAGGGTTTATAGTGTTCAATGAATTGTTTACTAGCTTTTTGGGAAGTTGAAGCATTACATGTGAGATTAGGGTAGTTCGATAATGTATAAACTAAAAAATTTAGTCATTTTAAATCACTTTTGTACACTTGAAAGAGAGAAAAGTGAATTGAGAAGTGATTGAAGGTGATTCAAAGTGAATTGGTTCAAACCTTAGTTCCCATTAAGCATGAAAAAGGTATTTACAACTATATGTGCTTTGTGGGTTTTCATTAGAAGTGATTTTACAAAAAATTAAAGGTAAAATTGAGGTTAAAATGGCTACATTCACCATAGTTGAGATTACTGAAAGACCTAGACTAAAATTTAAGAGGTTTTCATGGAAAGTTTTTGATAATGACCCCAATGGTGCATTTTCAAAGATCCCAATTAAAGTTTTTCCCATTGAGGACACAAGAATCTATATATGCAAAAAATTGGAAGAGTATGATCACCAAGTGATTAAGAATCAATGGTCTAATGAGCTGACTCGAGATGACTTTCTATTAAAAATAGAGTATATAAACCTAGTGCAAAAGAATGTAGACATTTGGAACTTGTTTCCTAATTTTAGCAGTCATTTGGATGAGAAATATGTGAGGATAGCCCTAAAAAAAATGCATGAAAAATTCATGTGGGATGATATGCCTAGATTGATCTCTAATGATGTAATTAAGGTTGTAATTGGATTATGTGATATCAGACCCATACCAGTGTTAAATTCAGTGTAGAATGATGTGGTTATGAATCTAGTTGGTGTCACATTTGATAGTAGAGCATTAACAACTAAACCAATCACCAATCCTCTAGTGAAGTATGAATCCATCATGATTGGGCTTAAAATATACTTCCAAAATAGAGAGAACTTAGTATCTACAACTGGAATATATATTTCTCATGAAATGATAGTAAATGGGAAAGATTATGATTTATGTGAGTTACTCTAGCAGCAACTTTTGGAGAACTTGCATCAAAACAAAACAAAGAAGTATGCTTTCAAGTTCAGAAACTGATTGTTTGCTTGCTTTTCTACTTTTTGAGAGATCCATGTGGAAGAAAAAAAAATTGTATGGGACATAAGCAAACTAGTAGCACACCAAATTTTTGACAATTTACACAACATTGGAGATTACAATGCATAGGATAGTGCAATGACTAAATTTTTCACAGTATTTGAAAGGAATATGTATTCAAGAGAAATAATTCCTAAAATTTTAGTGGAGAATTATGTAAATGACATAACCTTTCTTGTATCCATTTATGAATGCATAATAGAGGCAATAGAACCCAGAAAAATATGGATTGAGCCTCTAGGATATGAGATATTTGAAGATGAGGTTGAGAGATACATTGAAATGTTAAAAATTCCTAAGGATGCCTCCCTACCTAGAAATGGTACATATGAGGAGAAATAAAAGGAAGTATACTTGGAAACCTCCACACCTACTAGAACAAAAAGGGTAAACAAACAAGTTGAACAAATATTTTGAATGCATTTCCTCTCAAAAGAAGTTGACAGATTAAGGGAATTTGTACAGTAGAATGGAAAGCCAAGACAGATGGTGAGTCCTTCAGACCATGTAGATTAGGAAGACTAGCTTCCACCCCTACCTCTGAATTTCCAATACCTACTATCACAACTTTCATTAAAGGAAAGAAGGTGGAGCCTAGTGCTCTGGCAATAATTAATGTGTTTGTACCCTCTAAACTCAGCACCCAAACCTCAAAGAGGAAAAATGTACTTCTGGTAGCACCCCCTACTACCTTTGAAAGAAGAAAGAAGTAGAAAGAATCTAGAGGATGGAACTTAAGTGATGTTGTGGATGATCAAATTGAACTTAGTTTAGAAGAAGAAAAAAAATGAAAAGAAAGAGAAGAAGCAGTGTTTCTACTAGTGGTGAAGGTTCCTCACAAGAGGCTAGCACAAAGGTCGATATTGTGGATACCTTTGAAGAAGAGGAGATAGAAAATGAGAAATAATATTTCACAATACATATGCACAAGAAAAAAGAGGAGAAGAAAACAGATAAAGGTGCATCAAAGCCTGAAAAGAAGAAGCCCAAGACTCCTCTGGCAAGAGCTCATTCACCTATAAAGTTGGAATCTTTGGTTAACAATATGCTAGAACATAATGGCCTATTAGAAGAAACTACCAAATTGTATGATGAAGTTTATGAAGAAGATAATAAAATATTATAGATGTCATTATTTAGTATATGATAATTTTGGATGCAAACATGGACAACATGAAGACAAAGGAAACTAATGTTGTATGGAAAGCCCTAGTAAAAAGAAGACATGAAGCTATTGAAGCTAAAGAAAAGATCAAAACTGATGTTGTGAAGGAGATTGAATCCTTTTTTTTTGAGTATGATAAATATACATTACTAACATATACACAAATCATTTTAAGGTAAAGCAAAGAGTTACCATTCTTATGGCCAAAGAAAAGGACAATATAGAAAAGTTAAAACAATAAACTTTTGATATAGTGAGAGATATGACACAAAAATATGGGATGATTGCTCATTCTTCATCTGATACAGCTTAAGTCAAGGAGATTGATAAAGTTAAAGCTATTGGTGTAGAGGAAAATATTCCATCTATAACCTTTTTTCCTGTTTTCAAACTAGTAGAAGAGATAAATGATTATTCTGTAGAAGATACTCCAAATTTGGATATTTTAGAGAATATGGTTGATGATATACATGCTCCTCTAGAGACATCTACTCCTTCAAAAGACATAGAGAATACAATCTGTGAAATTAATGAAGATCAAAATAATAATGATGTCAATAATAATGTTGAAGATCACCATGACAAGAAATATGAGGATACTAGAAATGAAAGTGAAGAAAATAAAAATGGAGAAGAAGAAGGTAAAGATGAAAAGAACAATGATAAGAAAGATGATGAAGATAAAAAAGGAGGATGAAAATAAAGACAAACAAATAGAAAATCACTTCGAAAAGAAGAAGAAGAAGAAGAAGAAGAAGAAGAAGAAGAAGAAGAAGAAGAAGAGAAAGAAGAGAACAAAGAGGAAACTAAAGTTGAAAGAAATGAAGAAGAATCCCAAAAGACCATGGAGCCACCAAATTCATCTGGAGAATCCTTTGGTAATACTATCAAGGGTCTTCTAACAAGACAAATAAGGATTCATTCATCCATTACACCATAGTTGATTCATCTCCCATCACAACAAGCCTATGTAGATCTGAATAAAATCTCACCTATTCAGAGGATGGAGCTCAGAGATGCCTTTATTTCCTTTGGGAGAATGGAAATTATAGAAACTCATTAGAAGAGGTCTGAGATAATCAATGATGTCATCAAGGCTTTACAGGATTCTACCCTCTGTACCACTATTGATGATTCTCTAACACTTGTTGATAATTTGAAGTTTTTGGTTGATTCTCTTATGGAGCACACCTCCAATCTAAAGGAGCGGACTGAAAAATAGTTATAATCAAGGATTGGCAGAGAAAATATTGCTAGAACTATAGGATAAATGTGCAACTATGCATAACAAGGTAACAAAAATATTGAAAGATGTGAAGGAATGTGAAGATGAAGCTCAAATATTATTCTTGTATTGCATGAGGTGGCTAGATGCCACTCAAGGCATTAAAGATTTAATGGACTCAATAGAGTCACAATTAGCTAATGCCTCTAGAACTTATGACATTAAAAAAGATATAAACTATGCCTCTTGGACTACCATTTCAGAGTTGCAAAACAAGTTTTTCACTTTTCTAAGATAGAAAGAGGATGTTATAAGGCAGTTTAGATAGCTTGGAGATTTGGTGAAGACCAAACACAATTTGGTGTCAATTTCCCTTGTGAATATAGTTTTTTGAAGATAGTTGTAGTGTAGAAAAATGGATTTTTGGACATTTTCACACTTATTTGGGTTCTTCTTGTGGATATTGGCTTATTTTTTCTTTGATTTAGTGTTACAATGTGGTCAACACATTCACATTAGGTCTTGGACCCTTGTGAACTAATAAGAATTTTATCATGCCTTACGAAAGTGTTGTGAAGTCTTGTAACACACTTTCACGCTTTTCTAGGATCTTATTAATATATTTCACCTAAATAACCTATTTTTATCATTTACCACACCTTATTTCAAAGTGTTGTAACAAAATTTTACACTTTTCTAGGCTTTCCATTAATAATTTGATATTTCTTAGGCTTTAATTGGCCCCATTTTACACTTACAGGCCTTACTTAAGTGTAGTATTTTTTAAAATAATCCCAATAAACATCATTTAAAATATTTAAATTCTGAAACCCACTTAAAACACCTTAAGTGGGACCCATTCTCCATTAGGGGTGAATGATTCCCCTTTGGTACAAAAATCAAAATTATTTCAAATTTCTAGAAGGTTATTATTTTCTAAGATCTAAGGTCAACTTGTGATGTAGTCTTTTTAAGAATTATTGCATAATTGTTTATAAATATAGGGTTTTCCATCTCATTTCCCCCCCAATCATTCCATCAATTAATCAATCCATCACTTAAGCATTCTAAGCATTTCAAGAAACTTCAAGTCTACATCCATTAGAACTTTTACTTGCATGTCTTTAGAATTCTACTTCAAGGGTTTGGTGAGTTGTAGCATTGATTTTGTTCATTTATCACTCTCTTTCCATATTTCATTTCATTTTCAAGGGTTTAATTACTAATCTGAGGTTTGACCAAGGAAAATCCCTATTCACTAACCCTCAACAATTTTTCCCTCTCCTTGCATGTGTTTTGTAGGTTTAGTTTGCATATTTGTCAAAGAGAAAGATTGGAAATGTTTTCAATAAATTATCAAAGCTATTCAAAGTTGTCAAAACACTAAAAGAAGCTTTGAAAACACCTACAAGTTGACATTTGTAGTTTCAGATCTGGAAACTTGTCAGGAGCAAAAGTGCACACCGAGGGCTACAGGTTCCACTCTTGACTTTCTATAAATTAGGAAGTGGACTAATTCACCATTAGTGGTGAATGAATCCCACTTCCTAGGCCAAAACAAATATTTTATAGTTCTGAGTACCTAGTTGTTTGAAACCTGTTCCAGCAGAGTCTTCCTGAAATAGGACTAAGTTTCCCAGCTTGGCGTATGAGTCCCAGTTGGCACCAATAGTGAATTCTTTAGGATTCCAAAGTTCCATTCCATCTCTTTCTAGTTTCCAGGTGCACACTTTCAATTTCATATTTTTTTGGTTATAGTTTACTTGCATTTCTAGGTCATTTTGCATATCACAACATGTTTAAAAACATTTTGTATTTCATAAGTTTTGCATTAGTAGTTAATCTCTTTTATTAATTTTCAGCATCTAGGACATTCCCCTTTGAAAAATTTCAATCCCATTTCCATTGGAATCTCTAGGGCTTATTCTTAAGTGAGCCATTAATATTTTTGGTACCTCTCTCCTTTTAGGTGAAAAACCCTAAAAGTGTAAGATCTGACATTTTCAGAAAACTTTGGTTCATTTTGGTGAACCCAACTTTAGAACATCATATTTCTAATTTAGAGTGCATTTAAATCCTAGGAATAGCTTACATTAGAATTGAATTTCATTTTTCATTGTTTAATTTGCATTCTAGGGTTTAAAACTTTGCATTAGTGAAAAGCTCATTTAGCTTGCATTATTGCATTTCATCTCATCAAAAATTAGTAGAATTTTGTGTTTTCATATCATATCTACACTAGAAAACATAAAAAGAATAAAATTCATTTTCAAAATTCTAAAAAATCTCAAAAAAATCATTATCATGACTCATTTGCCACCCTAGGCAAATTAGTCTAGTTGCATATTTTGCACTGCAATTTCTATCATTTCTAGTTCATTTTCTGATATTCTATTTTTTGTTATTATCTTTCTATTTCTATTTCTAGATTTGTTGTTTCATTCAATTTCTTGCATTTATTTTACTTTTCATTCATCTTGTGCAATCTAAAAGTTGCATCATGAATATGTGTTTTAATAAGATTTGGATGTCCTTTAAATCCTTAGTCGATATGTCAAGTTGGCCTTTGGAACTAATCCTAATGACATTGAACCTACTCATGCTACTTCAACTCCTAATAAAAGCCCTCGTGATGTTGACATCATTGGATAAGATGATGAAAACATGAATAAGTTTCTAAACGATTGCCTTGACAGCCTTGAAGCTAATGCATCCTTTTATCCATCCATGAAACAAGATCTTCCTACAGTACCACCTCCTGAGATGTTTTGTTGCTTACATCCTGAAACAAGTGTAGAACCTAAGTTCCCTACACAAGGTAAACCTAGTTCTTCTAAACAAGAAAAATCTCAACCATTTTATGATAACAAAGTAACAAACACCCCAATCAACCTTGAAGAAACATATGGAAAAGGCTTCACAATTTTGAGCAAACAAGGATGTAACACAACAACTGAACATGGAATTCATCAACTCTTAGAGAAAAATTCAAAAGATGAAAACACAAAAGGGTTAGGATATCAAGATCCCCTTCATAATAGTGAGCCTCCTAGAGAATATTTGAGGCTTCATGATGATGGAACGGTGATATTTTATTCCTATCTTGACCTGAATGTCCTTCTTCCTAGAGAGCAACCCTTGACTGATAATAATGACAAGGATGATAGGATTAATTTGGGTCCTCCTCCTTCAATTCGAGATAAGGGTGAATATATCAAATGCAAGAGGCCTTACAAGTTACAAAAACTAAAGTTTCCTCTCTATCCATGTCTTGAAAGTGAATGAAAATCACAAATACTTCTAAACAAAGGACTCATACTATTACCACCTATGAAAAGGTTGGTGATATATCCTAAAGATGCCAAAGTTCCACATTGTGCATATCATCATGTTCTTGGACATAGTAGTGATGAGTGTCGTACATTGAAAGAAATACTAAGCAAGTATCAGCTCAATGTCGATAATTGCTATCTAGTAATCCCATAAAATACTCTCCAATTCCTTGTCATGTAATAGTTGTATAGCATTCCCTTCTCACTATTACATGACCTTTCCCATAACCTACATTGGCTCATTCTTTCCTTACACCAAGTGGGGGAAAGAAGTTGCTAGCCTTGTCCTTGTAATACAGTTGTCATTGTCCCTTAGCTGTGTTATTCACCTTCCACTTATACTGACTAAGACTAGGAGGTGGATGACTTGCTTGATGGTTGACTTGCATTGTCCTTACTAGTATTTTTCATTTTATTTTTATTTTTCTTTTAGGTGATTGCATGTGCATAATGTGATCCCCCATGATGTTCTTTTTGATATTCTCTCTCTTTGTGACATTCCTCTATTTTTACCTTCATTCTTCTCTATTGCATGCATCTCTTTTCCTTTTATTTTGTGCTTTCCTTTTGGGGATGATGCAAGGCATTGGGACATTCATGTCTC
The DNA here is from genome assembly GCA_007258455.2 of Sequoia sempervirens. Classification (NCBI taxonomy): domain Eukaryota; kingdom Viridiplantae; phylum Streptophyta; class Pinopsida; order Cupressales; family Cupressaceae; genus Sequoia; species Sequoia sempervirens. The sequence goes on along the minus strand of VDFB02049217.1, from coordinate 15,957,590 downwards.
TTTCATGTTGACCCAAAAGGCCCTTTTCTTTTACCTTTTTCACTTTTCTTTTTCTTTTTTTCTTGTGTTTTCCTTTTGGGGATGACACAAGGAATTGAGACATTCATGTCTCCTTCATGTTGACCCAAAAGCATTTCCTTGTTCTTTCACCTTTTCTTTTTCATTTGTCTTGTGTTTTCCTTTTGGGGATGACGTAAGGTGTCAAGACACCCTATGTCTCTTCCATGTTGACCCAAAAGGTTTTTATTTGTTTTAACTCTCTTTGTGTCATTCTTCTAGTTCTATGTATTTGGAGGATGATGGCAGTTCCAAGCTCTCTTAAAAAAAAAAACATTGTAGCAAAGAACATACTAAGCCCAAATCATAGATCCCTTATGTGTTTGGTGTTTTCATTTTGGGGGAAACACCTCCATTTTATTTTTCTCTCACATGAGGTATCCTTACCTGGAAACATATGACTTGGCATAGGGCTTTCCAAGTTGGCTCTCATGTCTTTCTCTTTGTTATCATTTTTCATTTTCTAATTTAAAGTAATTGCTCACAGTATGGTGTTTAGTGATTCCTTTAATGTGGGGCCATACAATTATTCCTTTGCATTTTTCCTTTTTCATGGTACTTAGTGTAGCCTTCTTGCTTCATACGATGTGTTTTTTTCACTTTGTGGATGAAATTGGGTATAGTTTCCTTCATGAGCATGATCTATCTATTGGCAACACAAGGGAATACAACTGAGAGGGGGGTGAATCAATTGTCACAGAAATTATACTTATTAAACTTATTCTCAGATCTAATAAATAAACATGAAAGCATAAATCATCAACACATTAGAAACACACATAACACCAAGATTTTTATGTGGTAAACTTGTTAGGGAAAAAACCACAGTGGAGATTAGTCCACAAGATTATACCCTGTTAAAAGTATAAGATAATTGTAAACGGGGAACACACATGCATTTAGGCACACTGCCTAAAGCTCACTACTAAAATATAGAAAGGCTTACTACCCAAGGAAGACACACTGTCTTATAGAAGCATTCAGATTACATCCAAAATATTTTGAACTGAGAAAATAACATCTAATCATGCCTAATTATAGTTTTGGTTAAGCACATAAACTCTACTCACTCTTCTTCACACTTCACTTATACCTTTGAATGATTAGAACATTATTCACACATAGGACTCCACTTTGCTTCACCATGCCTTCAAATGATAAAACAATTGCTTATATATGTCTGTAATCAAGAATAACATCATCTACATGTCGGCTTCAACAAAATATAAAACATGTAAAAATTGTCAGCCCAAATCAATAAACAATTTACAATGTGAATCAACCAACATCAGCCACAAAAAAGTAAGGACCCAAAACAAAGTCCTCAAACACAAAACACCTTCAAAAATTATTCCTCAAAGATCCACAACATGCTACAATTACCTTGTCAGACAAGAACATGAAAAACATGAATACACAAAATAAAATCTTCAATCGTGAGTAGAACGATCAATGTGGACCAAAAACACAGATAGAGCATGATCTATAAACATCCACAAGCATCATGAATCACTACAAAAGAATCTTCCACAATTCATGTTACCAGAATCACATCATCTTCTTTCCAAAACACCAACTGAAGCAATAGAAAAACTATCAAAACACAGATATTCATAACTTGATCAAATCTTCATGTGGATCTCTAAAACTTCATGTGGATAAACTAGATATACTCGAAAACAAACCCTTTCATCCACAACCTTTGATCATCAATATACCGAGCTAGCCTTTAGCATGAACTCCAATGCATCATAGATAACCTGCAACTTATTTTATTATAATTTTCTTAATATCCTCAACAGATACAACCTCAAATACATTAATGCAAATAGTGTTGACATCAATGAAAACCACATATCAGAAACATCCAACACTATCTTAGCATATTGCATTCCTCTTGGTGGCTTGATGTGACACATTGCATCCCCTAAGTTGTGAATTTTCTATTCTTTGATTGGTCCTCTCTTGGACACATTAGGCACAATGTTCCCTAAGTTAAAGACCTTGCATGAAATAAGAAAGAATCCTTTGAACATTTTTTTCATGTTGCATTTTCTATATGGACACCTTGCATAACATAGCTTGCATGCCTGTGGTGCCATCATGTTTGTTCATGAGCTCCAAGCATATGAAGTTTTTCTTGTCTCATGAAGCTCAAAAATCCTTTTTCTTTTGTGGAACCTTATTAAAGTTATCAAGAGGTATAAATTTGGTATGGTTGAGCGGGAAGCCCATTCTGAAGCATGAATTTCACCATAGCCACCTATGTGTGTGTGAGTACATACTAGCCATGAGTGCATGTTTCTCACCTTCTAGGACTTCTTACTCGGTGGAGAGCCATGTGTTCCATTGCCTCAGAGTAAGTTTGTGTTTACTTAACAAACAACCTAGATCTGATCCACATCAGGATGTACAAATGATCAAAGTTTGATCTGATTCTCTCTTTCCTTCCCTTTTTCATTCTTTACATCATTTTTCACGTGTTTTCCTTTGTGCTTATGTTTGGTTTTCCATGGGATCTTGATCCTGGGGACTTGATCACCCCTCTTGATTTTTTTGTCTCATCTTTCTAGCATGGGAGCATTTGGTTCCCTCTTGATGTGCATGTTTGGCTACTTTAGTGTGAGTTTGAAGTAGGTTCATCCTCTCACTAAAGTGGTGGCTAAATGTAGCATAGAAAAATGGATCTTTGGACATTTCCACGCTCATTTGGGTCCTTCTTGTGGATGTTGGCTAAGTTTTTCCTTGATTTATTGTTGCAATGTGGTCAACACATTCACATTAGGTCTTGGATCCTTGTGAACTAATAAGAATTTTATCATGCCTTGCAAATGTGTTGTGAATTGTTGTAATAGAACTTGACACTTTTCTAGGATCTTATTAATATATTTCACCTAAATAACCTCTTTTTATCATTTACCAAGCCTTATTTCAAAATGTTGTAAATTGTTGTAACAAAATTTCATTAATAATTTGACCTTTCTTTCACTAACCCTCAACAATTTTTCCCTCTTTGCATGTGTTTTGTATATTTGTCAAAGAGCAAGACTGGAAAAGTTGTCAATAAATTATCAAAGCTATTCAAAGTTGTCAAACCTAAAAGAAGCTTGGAGAACACCTACAGGCTAACTTTTGCAGTTTTAGATCTAGAAACTTGTTAGGAGTAGAAGTGTAGATCGAGGGCTACAAGTTCCACTCTTTAATTTCTAGAAATCAGGAAGTGGACTGATTCACCATTAGTGGTGAACGAGTCCCACTACCAAGGCCAAAATAGAGATTTTGCAATTTTGAGTACCCAGTTGTCTAAAACTTGTTCCAACAGAGTCTTCTTGAAATAGGACTAAGTCACGTAGCTTGGTGTATGAATCCTAGTTGGCACCAGTAGTGAATTATTCATGATTCTAGAGTTCCATTCCATCTCTTTCTAGTCTCCAGGTGCACACTTTCAATTTTATAATTTTTTTTATAGTTTACTTGCATTTCTAGGTCATTTTGCATGTCACAACACATTTCATAAGTTTGCATTAGTAGTTAATCTCTTCTATCAATTTTTAGAATCTAGGGAATTCCCCTTTGACAGATTTTAATACCATTTTCATTGGAATTTCAAAGGATTATTCTTGATTGAGCCATTAAAATTTTTGGTGCCTCTCTCCTTTTACGTGCAAAACCCTAGAAGTGTAAGAGAGCCCACATTTCCAAAAATATTTGGTTCAATAGTTTTGATGTTGAATTTTTGGAGATTCATTTTTGGCACATGTTTTTATCAATGAAAAAGGGGAATAATATTGGAAGAATGAAGAAGAAACCCTTTGTTGTATTTGTGTGAACCAAGATCCTAATACCTGCAAAACACAACAAACAAACACATTAGAAGATTGAAATGCAATTTAGAATCTAAGTTCCTCAAGAAATCCATTTATCAATGCTCTAAATAGGAAAATGAAAGCCATACAATGAGAAATCAACAAAAGAGATTAAATCCTATGAAAGCAATATAAATTCTTGATCTCTTGAGGGAGTTGGTGCCAATTTGATGTGAAAATTGGCCCTTTCCCAACTCCAATGATGCAATGTTGATAGATGATGAAGAGTGTTGATGAGTGATCCACTTTTGTGAAGATTCAAATGTGCTCCAAGATGAAAACCTGCATAACCTAGCTATGGATGGATGAATCTTGCAAATGCTTGAAGATGAATTTGAGTAGAGTAAGTTTACTCAAATTGTGGATGTTAAAATGAGGATATGAGCTTTTTATTTATAGATTGATAAGTTGAAGAGATGTCCAAATTTGATCAATGTGGGACAAAGATTCAACCAATGATATGATGCCACTTGTCAAGCTATGAATGGATGATGGTTGTGCAAGATTTGGGGTTTGTGCCAATAAATGCCAATATTTGAAATTCAAATTTGTTGAAATGACATGTAAGAGGGAAGGGAAAATGTAATAAATGCCACTTGGCTCAAGGCAAAGGACATGTAAGAGGTTTTAAATGCCTTGTTGGATGGACAAGTCCTTTTAGGGGGAGATTTCAAATTTGAGGAATATTCCATATTTGGTGCCATTTTTGAATGAAAATAGGTGACTTATAAATCAATTAAATTGATTTTCATTTGCAAGTTGCAAAATCTAGAGGATTTGAGTGATTAGGATTAGCATTGATCATGATTTGATTAATTTAAATGATGTTCGTTGATTTGACCATTTTGACTTAGATTTTAGGATTTAAATAAATCAAAATGAGAGAAATAATGATTTAGATTTAATTAAATAAATATTTTTTATTTATTTAATTAAAAAGGATGGTGTTAGATTTAAATTAAATAAAGATTAATTTATTTAATTTAAATGAGATGACTTTAGAGATTAATGAAATACAATGAATTATTTAATTAAAAAAAGATAGGAAGATGAAATGACCTAGCTAATTACACAGAGATAATGATTTAATTAAATCGAGGGATTTACTTAATTAAAAGGAGAATTATGATGACTTTAATCAAATAAGGCTATTTGATTAAATGGTTAGAAAGAGGGATAATTTAGGATGAAGCGATGTTAGTATATCAGGATCGAGTGTGTGATATCAATTTGTATATTTTCAATGTCTACATTTTTCCCCTCTTTGAAGCGATGCATTTGTTGAGTTGGTTCAAAGAATAACCTTGCCATGATCAAAAGTCAAAATTTCTCTGATTTTTTTTGGATGCCCCACTATTGCCCTAGCGAATGAAGAATTACGCCGGTATACTGCCCCCTCGAGAGATCAGGTGAAGAGGTTTGGTTTGAGGGTCGATATCTCGAAAAAGAGGTTCAAGATCAGTTCAACTCAAATATTTGATGTAGACAGATTTGATGATGTAGACAGTCATCAGCCATGGGTAGCCTCATGCCAATTTTGATATATTACACCCACTTGATCATGATTTGTACCATGACAATGACATTATTGATGATATAAATGAGATGATATGGTGATGCATGGATGATATGGATGTACATGATATGATATGATGATACTTTTTATGATTATGCAATGGATAATAAATGTATGGTTTGTGAGATCCCTAGAATAACCAATCTATATTGTGCAATGATGAAATGCAATGCATGCGAGATGATCAATGTTTCTTATATGATATGATATGATATGAAAATGGCCTGTGGATGCAGGATGGATGTATTAATGATGGTTTATGATTAACTATCATGGTACCATGTTAGCACGAAAAAGAAAGAGATAGAAGAAAATAAGAGATTCCAACAAGACATGAGATTATGATGATGATGATGATTTCTTTCTGAGGAGTTGGGATTTTCAAAGGGCCAAAATTTCTTATGTTTGATAACACACGTGGTATGATGCATCAGGGTATAAAGAACCAAGATGGTGTTGCACCTAGTGTGATGGACTTTGACTCAACAAACAAATAGGAGTATTCTCGTTCATACTTGACATATAGAAACCTTGCTAGGACGTACCTAACAAAGCAAGTATTCATCAAGTTATTTTACAAGAACGTCTAACAAGTACAACAGACAAAAGGATAATGATCATTGCCCCATTCCTATCTCTCTAAATCCTTCATTTGGATATCATCAAGAGGTCCTTGGAATGAGTGCAATAAGATAAATCAGAAGAAAAGATCAAGTACGCAAACAAGCCAATGTTCTTCATACCTTTAGCCAGAGGGATGTGTTTTGATATGATAAGAATCCAAGGTGATATCCAAAATGATGCCCATTGTCGGAATGATATATCCTAGGACATGCATTGTATAGGATGATGATGGTTTTGATAAGTTGATTGATAGGATATTGATATAAAGTTGATTGACATGTTTGCGATTGATCAAGAGTTTGATTTTTTTTTAAAGATTTGTTGTTTGCTTTTGCTGATTGTCGTGGTTGTTTATGTTTGTGTTGCCAAAGGATGAAGGTGATTATCAATTTATTATGGATGATTGATTATTGCGGGTGCAAGCGAGATGAGATGGATGGATTTTTTCAAATATTTGGATTTTTTTGACATTTTGAAATGTTTTGAGGCTGTTTTTTGGGTTTTTGTATTTTGCGATGTTTTGATTTTTTATTTTTCAAATGTTTTGGGGTTTTCTGAGATTTTATGAATGTTTTTGGATTTTGATGTTTTTTGAATGTTTTTGGATTTTGATGTTTTTCGAATGCTTTTGTGTTTTTGTGTCTTGAGGGCTGATCAAAGATTACCCTTGCCTACGTTTAAGCTCAGAGACGACGTAGTTCGATACCATGTTTTGATGTTTTTTTGACTTTTTTGAGTTTTTTTTTGGATTTTTTGATGTTTTGAATGTTTTTGGATTTTTTGATGTTTTGGATGTTTTTTTGGATTTTCTGATGCTTTTGGATTTTTCGCATGATTTTGACAATTTGGATATGGATGTGTGTGATGATATCAGCTCTCTATTTAGGATTTTTGTTAAAAACCAAGCTAAGGTTGATTGATCAAATTGATGGATTGATGATGATGATAACATTATTGAGGATACACAACAATGCAAGGATTTGATTGATTGGGATTGATGACGATAACATTGTTGAGGATGCACAACAATGCAAGAATTGATTGATCAGGATTGATGATGATAACATTGTTGAGGATGCACAACAATGCAAGGATTTGATTGATCAGGATTGATGAAGCTTGATTTTGGAACAAAAGTTGTTCAAATGATTTGATGTGAAATTTTAAGGGTGCATTAGATGCGACTGATATTGATTGTTTGGATTGATGTTCGATGAATGATGAAGACTGATGAGGATTGTCTTCTCATCAAAATATGCCATGGGCTAGTGATTTGGATTCTATATAACAAATGCTTTGACCAATTTGGTTTCACGTTTGCCAATGTTTGGATCACCACATAAGTTAGAGGATATAGATCAAGATTTATTCTTGAAGCAAGATGCAATATATCTGTCCCCAATGTCTAGAAATGTATGGAATGTTATGGATGGATGCTTGGATAGGTGTATGGATGGATGGATATGGATTATCTTGCAATAAGATAAGGTGTCTGGATAAAGGATGCTTCGTGGCTCAGATAACATTGCATAGGATAGGATCGATGAAAATGACCCATGTCAAGATGTTTACTATAAGCAAGCATAAAGTGTGCCCCAAACTTTCATCAAGATCAAGATAACTCAGACTATGGATGCAGATGGATGACGATGGATTAGATAAATGGTTCATGGATGAATGGATTTATTATGGATGAGATGAATGGAATGCTCGATTTATTATGGATGCGATGAGATGCTTTCACCTGAAGTGGCATACGTAGATGCTCGATTCTACACATGACGCTTGTTTGCCAGGTTTTCATCATGGTCTTGCCCAAAATTGCCACACATGCGGTTTTCACTAGAGGACGATTTTTCTCTTTACTATTTTCAATCCTTTTTCTAATTTTTTTGGATTTTCATATTTTTTGATTTTTTTGTATTTTTCTGAAAGATTTATGCTAACCCACCTAGTGGTGTCAATGTAGATGCTTCTGTCATAATGTGCCATTGGTATCCTACTTGAAGAAGTTTCCTTGCAAAGATATGTGCACTTGAATGCAACTTTTGGGATTCTTCATCTGCCTCGTCGATACCGGAGTTGACTTTGTCTTTGTGCACACATCACCATAGAGTTCCTTCGAAATCCTTACGATGAAGTGTTGTCGCCAATACATGATCAATGTGAGAATTGGATATCATGCGTGGAGGCATGGATGGAGTGTGTTTAGGGATAAGAGATGGATTGGTTGACAGTTTGGAACCTTTGACTCTCCAAACTTGGGAAGATGAGCAATGATGAGTGGATATGGAAGTGTGCATGGAATTAGGACCAACTGCTTGATACACTTTGTACGTCACTCGAAAAGATTGCTTTTTCTTTTGTGGAAATCTTTGATGGATACTTTTCCCTTTTTTATTTTTCCCCATAGTTTCCTTGACTAATGGAGTTTGATAGGGATAATCTTTCTTTGTATGCTTTGGTATCCATGTGTATTTGATTTGTCCATTATGCTTCTCAGCTTCTTTTGATTTGATAACATTCTTTGTGCTTTGATTCAAATCTTTCTTTTGAAGTTGGTCCTAATTCATGGATGGGATGATGGGTGGATGAAAATTTGTGACGTGGCTGGTTGTAGTATTAACACTAGTTTCATCATAAAGATTCTTCATGCTCCCTATGTTGACGTTTTCTTGAGATGAAGTTTCCCCTAGTATGGTGGTAATAGTACCTTCATGCTTTGATTCTGCCTATTCTGAGAGCTCTTTCTTAGAATGCCCTCTCTGATAAACAACCACTGCAAATGACATTGTTTCCATTTGTTGCTTTGCTAACTCTGAATTATACTATTTTGTCTGGCTTGTTTCCTTAAGCGGATAATGCTGGATGATGTATTCAGTCTGGATTTGGGATATATTTGATCCTAATTTTGACAACCCTATTTGATTGTACAAATCAATAACCCACTCCTTTTGTGTAATAATATTAGGAGTAAAGGAATCCTATTCTGAATGAAGATCATCTACGTGTCCATCCATAGAAAGTGTCTCATGGGTAGATGGAAGAGAATGTGCTATATGGATGTGATCATCATTTGTGACATCTTGCATAGATAGGAGAGTTTCCATTACCTCATTGTAGTATCTTGAAGATATAAATTCTTGATCTTGAATGATTTTGGAATTGCTTTCGACATGCTTTGGACCAAGTTCTTGACATGGGTCAGTTTCAAAGGATGGATTGCTTACAAATGGTTCTTGGATGTCACCATTAGACATGGTAAGTGGTTCAATATTCTCAAGTGTCAAGTTCAGGGTTCCTTCAGTATCTGTAGCCATGAGGTCAAAGGGGGTCAACATGTCTTGGAAAGGACCATTGCTAGACTTCGGTGAAAGAGGTTGATCATGCTTTGGCATAAATTCTTGAGATATGTCCTTTAACTCATAAGGCAATGTAGAGACATTTTCAATATGATCATTGATCGATGGATTGTGCATTATGTCGATAGGATCAAATAATCCTAACACTCCTTGAAATAAATCACTAAAAAGTGGATCTTGATGTATAGTGAGTTGATCATCGAATGAGATAGAAACATCTTCAATGTGCTCTTTGATGGATATATCTTGATCATTGTTTTCAACAATTGTGGTGAGGAGATTGTCAATTCTATCACCAGTGGTTGAATGTTCATCGCTATCCCCAATAGTTATCATTTTTCGTGTTTGTTCTTGTGTACATTGGGTAGCTTGAGCAGCTTGTGGAGCCACTTGATATTGTTGAAGAGATTGTTGGTAGGCTTGATGTGCTCTTAGTGTGATGTTACAATATTGACTTATTGTACTTGGTTTTGGTGGTAGTGGTGATGTATTTGGAATCGCGTTGGATGTAGTGACAAGTGGTTGAGATATGCTTGGAGTGATCATGGTAGTGAGGGGTTGAGATATGATGGGTGTGAGAGTGGTGGTTGGAGTGATCAAAGTGATAGGGATGGTTGGAATGACCGAAGTGATAGGTCTTTAGGAGACCATGTTTTGATTTGGGATTAATGTTGTTGTTTGATTAGATACCATCCATTGGTGTGATGTCGATGGTATATTCAAAAGTTTTGATGTGATGGCTTGATTGGTGTTAGGTGGATTGATTTGGATGGAGTGATTGGTGCTAGGTAAAGGGGGAAGCCCTAAACCAAGGAATGATGTTGATATGGGTAATGATGGTGGAGATGTCTCTTGGTGCAATGACTCAACTATTTTGGTAAGCGCAGCAATTTGATCTCACCAAATTTGTTCTTGATTTTGATCTTGACTTCCTTGATATAGTTGATTTGGTTTTTGTTCAAGCAGATTTGGGATGCATACTTGTGGTTTTTGCATGGGATCATGGAAAAATTTATTTGGGACAATGTTTTGATTTGAGATGGTGTTCAGATTTGGCATGATAGGTTGAAATTGAACATTGTTGGTTTTGGGAATATTCGTATGATTTGCAAACGTATCCATCCCAAATTTTTCTGGATTCATGTTTGGTAATCTTGTACTTGGTACATTCACTTTTGGCATGACATTGTTTGTTTGAAGACTTATGTATTGATTGTTTGGTGGATAGACTTGTAGTTTTGGATTTAGATCTATCATTGGGAAAGATGTTCCAATATTTGACTAGGCATACTCACATCTATTGTACCATTGAGATTTGTGGGAGATAATGATCCCATGTATAAATGCGAGTGTTGGAAATCCATTGGCATTGTAAGGTTTTGATAGTTTGGTTGGTTTAGACCACTCATCATGTATGGATCAAGTTTATATTCCATGTTTTTCTTGTGTTTTGACCTTGTTGTAAAAGTGACCTCTAAGGTGTTTAGGACCAATGATGAGATGGAGGATGAAAATGGGTGAATGATATGAGTATTGAATGTTTAGGGACCTAGGATCAATGCTAGACTTAGGGATTGATTTTGATTGTTTGATTTGGATAATGAACTTGTAAACCCTAAGATGTTGGTTGTGATCTTAGGATGAACTTGTTCAAAGGGGTGCTAATTTAACTAGAGGTATGAGAAAGGATGCATTCCCATACTCCTAACTAAACAAGGTGATTTTGATTTTGATGATTTACCCAAGTCTAGAATGATGTTTCCAAGGTTCCAAAGTTGCTTGTGGGATAGGATGATAAATGTTTGAAATGGATGAAGTGTTTGATTTTGATCCTAAATGAACCTAAGAAGGACTTGTTTACAAGGCCAAGGTTTTGAAGAACATGCTTTTCCCTTCAAACCAAAAGATCAATGTTTGCTCAAAACACCATAAGACAAAAGATACACAAGCACATGTGTTGGGTTCAACTAATTTCATCTTGATTAGTGAATTTATTTTACCACAAACACTTTCTTGATGAAATTTTCAAACTAAATGTCCAATGTCCCAACTTCTTCAAATCCCACAAGATATGTCATGTGGAAATTTGATGAACTTAAGGCAAGGGTTTTCCTATTGTTTACTTAAGGAGACAAATCGAGATATAATCCAATGTTTAGAAACCTCTAAGGATGTGAATCCCAAGGGAAAGCAATAACATATGGATCGATTCAATTGTATTTGTCTCCAAAAGGGTTTGAAATTTGGATGATGATGTTAAGTGTTTGTTTTCATGATGTTTTCGATCAAGCAATGCATTTTGTAACCCAAGAATAAGTACAATCCTATGGATGTGTAAGACAATATTTGTTGGATTCCCACTTGGACAAGTCTAGCTACGCTTATCCTTAGCGAATGGTTAGATGCTTGACCCCACTGGCTCCCCTCCATGGCTCATTAATGTCAATCGGGGCAGCCAAGCATCAACACTCATGAAACTCCCATGGCATGCTTTCCATTTCTACTAGAAGACTGTAAAAGTGTGGGGCAGCTTCAAAATGACCATTCTTGCACCAACAAATAGATTAAAGGATTTTGGAAAATTCTAGCACATGGGTTTTAATAAGGAATTTCCATTCGTAGGAGTTGACCCAACGTGGCAAGAGTCCCCTTTCGGATCCATCTTGTCAGAGTCAACCACGTGATATTGGTGTTTCATCCAATATCCACATTAATATCCTGGCTGGAAATACTTTTGGCTTTAGAGTGTTACCAGTTGAGTCGTTCCCTTGGGTGAGTACTTTTTCCCCAAGGCAGGCCCTCTAGGATAAATAAAAGTGAATGAAGAACAATATTCATAACTCGATCAATCCTTGTTGGCAACAAGGAGAGAGAATGTACGCAACAAATCCCCCACTCACACTCACACAATAGTTTGTTCAATTTTAAGCCCAAATCGAAGTGTGGAGGTGATTGCTTTGTCTTAACCCAAAGTCATGAAAAAGGACTTTTGATTCTCAAGATCACTATAAAGCGTGAGAGAAGCACATACGTCCTTTTCCAATGCCTTTAGTCTAAGTAAGCCTTCACAAAAAACACTACACTTGTTCTTTTTAAATCCTCAAAGCAAAATGTGAGTTCATTTTAGAGCACCAAATGAAGTGTGAGAAATTGCCTTGTTCAATTGTTAATCCAATAAACAAAATCTAGTAAGTTGTGATCCTAAAGTTTGTTTTATCCTTTGCAAGAAATGGAAAAGGTTCTTTTTAAGTCCAAACGAAAACTAGTGTTCTAAGAAGGAGAAGGGAACAAATTCTTAAAGAAGTGTTAAACAAACACTAAAGTGTTTAAAAACACTTTGATTGAGCAAAATATCCTTCTCATGCTTCTCTTTCTTTTTATTTTGATTCCCAACCTACAAAAGTGATCAAAACGTTAGATGAGATAAAAAATAAAAGGATATAGGGGTTAGATGAATCATTTACCAAAACACCCTAAAACTTAGCCAAGATATAATGTGTTTTTACTTTAGATGCAAATTTGAAAATTTTAACTCATTAATAGTTAAGAAACACCTACACCATTGGATAGCTTACAGAATTCTACCCTATTTCAAAAAAAAAAACCATAAAAAAAGACCTTCATATGACCAAGATATGGTCATTTTAAAACTGACTCTAAAAGCGCTAAAACAGTGATCATGGGCACTAAAACAGTGATCATGGGTGCTAAAATAGTGATCATGGGTGCTAAAAGAACATTAAAGAGCGCTAAAACAGTTTTAAAGAGCGCTAAAAGAAAATTAAAGAGCACTAAAAGAATATTAAAGAGTGCTAAAATGATGAAAATTTAAAAAAAACGTGTTAGATTTGTAATTCAAGCCCTCCTTCTAGCACCAAATGTGTGAACCAAGATGCTAATACTTGCAAAACACAACAAACAAACACATTAGAAGATTGAAATTCAAGTTAGAATCTAAGTTCCTCAAGAAATCCATTTATCAATGCTCTAAATAGGAAAATGAAAGCCATACAATGAGAAATCAACAAAAGAGATTAAATCCTATGAAAGCAATATAAATTCTTGATCTCTTGAGGGAGTTGGTGCCAATTTGATGTGAAAATTGGCCCTTTCCCAACTCCAATGATGCAATGTTGATAGATGATGAAGAGTGTTGATGAGTGATCCACTTTTGTGAAGATTCAAATGTGCTCCAAGATGAAAACCTACATAACCTAGCTATGGATGGATGAATCTTGCAAATGCTTGAAGATGAATTTGAGTAGAGTAAGTTTACTCAAATTGTGGATGATAAAATGAGGATATGAGCTTTTTATTTATAGATTGATAAGCTGAAGAGATGTCCAAATTTGATCAATGTGGGACAAAGATTCAACCAATGATATGATGCCACTTGTCAAACTATGAATGGATGATGGTTGTACAAGATTTGGGGTTTGTGCCAATAAATGCCAATATTTGAAATTCAAATTTGTTGAAATGGCATGTAAGAGGGAAGGGAAAATGCAATAAATGCCACTTGGCTCAAGGCAAAGGACACATGTAAAAGGTTTTAAATGCCTTGTTGGATGGACAAGTCCTTTTGGGGGGAGATTTCAAATTTGAGGAATATTCCATCTTTGATGCCATTTTTGAATGAAAATAGGTGACTTATAAATCAATTAAATTGATTTTCATGTGCAAGTTGCAAAATCTAGAGGATTTGAGTGATTAAGATTAGCATTGATCATGATTTGATTAATTTAAATGATGTTCGTTGATTTGACCATTTTGACTTAGATTTTAGGATTTAAATAAATCAAAATGAGAGGAATAATGATTTAGATTTAATTAAATAAATATTTTTGATTTATTTTGTACTTCACTTTCTTCCTTATTCTATCATACTTTGTCCTTTTTCTTCTTCCACCTACTAATATCTATTGAAAGGCACAAGACAATTGAGATGGGGGGTGAATTAGTTGTCACCAAACACAAACTCAAATCTTTAAACACTTATCAATTTATTATCAACTTTATTCAATTATTAAGTATGAACATGAAATGAAAATAATAGAAATAAATATCAATGTAGAAAACACTAGATTTACGTAAAACCCAATGAGGGAAAAATCACGATGAGGATTAACTCACAATATAAAGTAATAGCAAAAATTGAATACAAGAGGCTCACTGCCAAGGGCTCACTACCCAAATACAAAGGCTCCCTACCTATAGATAGTACTCACTATCCAACAAGGAGGCTCACTGCTTACAAATACAAAAGATAACAAAAAGGATCCACCACAATAGGTTACACACATCCACAGCCTTGATCAGAAGAATTGTAGACACTATCATCTCACTGCTTTTAGAAATCTAACACATTAAAGTACTACTGCATCAATTCACTTTTGTACACTCTGCTTCTCACACTTGTGGAATACTTTGTTACTTGATTGATTCACAACATCTCGACTTGCATTTATACCCTCTTCAACCTTAGAAAATTTCTCCAAGGTCAGCTACATATGCTTCATTTCATAAATTCAATAGATTAGAAACTCAACATTCCTGTGGTGGAAGAGAATGAGATAAGACCAAACAAACATTTAACCAAGACTAAAAGAAATGTATTTGATAAATCCCATGCTTCTTCAATTAATTCTTAGTCCTTTGTATGAAGTGTAGACACTAGGTCAGCCAAACCTAATGAAAACATAAGTGAACTTTGAAGTACATGCTTCCCAAACAAAAGAATAACATGTGGACCATGCAACACGCTTCAATAGACACTGAAACTCATCTTGGAAACCTTTAGATTCATCCACATCAGCTGCAAAAAACTTCATACTCAAGAAACTCTTCACCAATCTATCTAGATTGCATAGACACACACAAGAACTTTGGAGCTTGCCTTCTAGAGGACCAAACCACAAACACATTTGATAGAACACATACACCACCTTAACAAGCCTTCTACTAGATCCATAAGACCTAAAACAAACTAGTAGAGGACTGTGGAGCAAAAAAAATTCTCCCAGTCCATAGACAAACAACTTTGCCAACCGATTCACACACCAATGAAAACAACTTTTACTCTTTAACAAACCTACAACTACAAACTGGGATATATCACCATTAGATTTCCACAAACAACACTTTAGATCCACAAAAGCATAGGATCAATATAGAAGAAATTTAAAGAACAAACCGAAACACATTATGAAAATATACAACTTTGACTTCTCTATTTATTAGTTTTCTTGAGAGCACTTGGTAACCCATCAGATCTGTTAGAACTGTAAAATTTTGAAAATTTTATGGTTGTCTATACTCATTAGTTTCCTAAGAATCCCATACCATAAGTATAAGAATCCACTCTACATAACATATTTTCCCATGTTTTAGTCATTCGGTCCTATAGAATTCACCTAGCCCTAAGCATTTGAAAGTATAAGTCATATCAGCACAAGATGATGTAGGTCTCACCAATCAAAAAAAAAAATTATACTAATGCATATATTTTTTCAGCACATCGGCAAGAGGTCAGGAGTGTCATACCAATAAGATTTCATTTGAAGATACACATCGGGAAGATTCAGATCACAGTATCAATGACAAAAGGATCCTATCGACAAGATAATAGTCATGGGGATAAGTCATATTGAGATTTTATGTGTCTTACCAATCGAAGCACAAAGAGATATGTCACCCAGACATGAGCCATCAGAGTAAATTCCCAAAGCATTCATCTAGTCTCACCAATAAAGCAAAGGAGGATTTTGTTGATGTTATCAAGATGAGTTCAGGGAGTCCTGCCGACCCTCTATGTCACACCGATAGGATTGCATTGGTAAAGGACTTGGCGTTATGCTTAGAGGGAATGATCATCAGCAAGATGGACTTCAGCAAAGAGAAATAAGAAGGTCATGTTGAGTGTCTTAGTGAATAGAACACACCAAAGGAAATATCTCATAAAGATACAAGTAATCTAAGGAATGTCTGCTCAACTTACAAAGTCACAGCGATAGGTTTGCATCAATGAGAGTTATAGCTACACTTAAGACTAAAGGGATAAATCTTGAGGAGGCTTAGAGAGCCAGTGAAACTACAAGACATCATAGCGATATATGATCTATTGATAGTCAGAGAGACTCAGAGTGTCGGGGAAACTACAGGATGTCTTAGCGGGTGTCTAATGAACATTGAGGAAGATTAAAAGAAATGACCAGATGGAAAGGTAAAAGCAAATCAATATTGCACAATATTTTGAAGACAGCTACTATGAAATGAAGCATGCAAAAAAAATGAAAAGATGGTGAAAACAGAGATCATGATCTGGAGTGCATTGGGATGCAAATACACATGAGCGTTGGGACTACTTGGACCACTTGTCGAAGATGTTTTTATGGCTTATCAGAGCCTAATTACCTTTTTAATTTTTTAAACATAAGACATTCTTGAAAGGATGTGTCCTTTCATGCAGTTGATGTATAAATATCCATTTCTGGTAGCAAAAGGGAGAAGAGAGTGAATAGGAAAAGACACAGTAGATTATAATGTTTCACAATTATGAGGCTATGATGCATGTTTGAAAGAATGGAGATATCAATTGAAGTCATTTGATTTGGTGGTGTATTTTTGGTATCAATTGTTTGTTGAGTTAATTAAAAGAAAAGTTGAAGTTGTCTCCAAGGTTGGTGTTTCCTAGTTATTTAAACTGATATAACAAGCATATATTCAGTTTATCAGTGCACACTTGTTGTATCTGTATGGTTTGATTAACTGTTTATTTCAAGGAAAGATTAAATCCTTTTAGTCAATCATAGTAATTATGGAATCTCATTTGGATCATTAAGAAGAACTTAGTAATCACATTCTTGCATGTTTCTACAAGTTATAAACTCAAATTTATATGCCAAACAATTAGAGTATCTGCTAGAAAAAAGTTACTTATTTTAGGTCTTTCATTTGACTCTGTACACCCAATAAGGCACTAGTCTCTACCACTCCACCATTTAGTTTTATTCATTTTTACATCTGAACATATTAGATTTCAGCCTTGATATTGCTTATACAATTTATACCAGAATAAAACTCATTTATCCACTCCCATTTTCCATTGTGGGTAAATTACTTTAAGAAATAAACCAATGTCAAGTCTACTTTATTGTTATAGGTATACCCGCCTAGGTCTAGTAGCACCTAAAGAGAAGAAGGTTCAAATCATTAGGCCTTGTTTGTTACCCTAAAATGTACCAATAGTTTGGCAACCTATTGAGGCATTTAGTCTGCATTTTTGAGAGCTAACAAATTGGTGACTCTACTGGGGAGTTATTGCAGAATATCCGATTGAAGACCATCATATAGAGTCATTGAAGAAAGATTCATAATTTGTGAAGTTTCAGAAAAAGTGATTCCACTGGGGATAAAATCAAGAATAATTTCATTTTTCTCACTTTTAACAAAGTGAGTGGTGACTCTGACAAGAACATTGCATTAATTCAACATGAATGGTAGAAGATCCCAACACAAAGGAGATCCTAGTGGCAATAGTAAGTGGCCACATAAGGATGATAAGGGTAAGAAGATATCTGATAAAATGTGCATAACAAACAGAGACAAAGCATCAAGACCACATTGTGAGACATATGACGATTATGATACATGGAGAGATAGTTCAGGTGGAGAACCTTGTACGCCTGAAGAAAAAAGAAATCCCTTTTATAATCCTCAGAAATAGGTGGAATTTGATGCTAAACTTGAGGCTAAAGGAATCAAGTATCAATAGGAAAATGATCAAAGAATGGAGGGTAACCAAAATGAGCCTATTGGTCATGTAACCCCTCAAGAAAATTTTGAGTTCTTGACTGACAAAGAATTAGACATATAGTTGGAGTTTCAAAAACAAGAAGTAGAAAGAGCAAAAGAAGAACTGGAACAATAGAGGCTCCAAAAGATAAAGGAACTCTAAAACTTGAAATTGTACAAAGCCCAAATTAATGCTCAGACAACTAGTCTTTGAAAGTATATACCACCACATAAGCAAGGAAGCAATAATGAAAGGCCTTCAAATCAACCAAAGGCTCCTCAAAGTCAGATAGGAAATCAATACAAGCAGCCAAACCATCCACCATATACCGCATCACAACATACAAATGCGCAACCACTTCATGGTCAACAATATGGCCATATCTTCATACACAATACAATAATCCAATGTGCCAATATCAACACTTGCATAGCCCTCCCCCTCAACAATACACAACAATGATTAGACAGTTTGATTTGATAGGGTTTCAATTATATCCTTACCCTATGGATAGCAGTTGGAGAAGTCTTGTTCCTAAGTTTACAGGGAGTAGTACAATTACTGTTGAAGATCATTTGAGGAGTTTTAATGCTTTTGTCCAAGATTTGGATATACCATATTAAGATTTACATATGAGGTTGTTCATGATGTCACTCACTGAAGAAGCCAGGGATTGGTTTAATAGCCTACCAATAGCTTCTGTTGATTCTATCCAAGAATTTCAAGATCAATTTCTCGAATAGTATGGAAATCTATGTGCCCCAGATGCTGCTTTTCATGAATTAGTGGGGATTCAAAAAATTAGAATGAGTCAATTTAGGATTTTAACCGAAGATTCAACAAATTATAGAATAAGATACCACCTGGGTCAAAATTGCTAGACTCTGTAGCATTGAGTATTTATTTGAAAACATTCGATCCAAAAATAAGGTATGAACTAAGAAACATGTTTCCAAGAGATTTAGTTGAAGCCCAAAAGATAGTTTATATGCATAAAATTGGTCATGTCTAATCCTGGTATTTAATTAAATATTCATTATTTAATTAATTTCTCTAAAGTCTTCTACATATGATTAAATTTAATTAATTTAATTATATTGTTCATTCACTTTATTCCTCCACTTTAATTAAATAAATTTATTTTATTTAATTACCATTTTCTTAAGTCCACTTAATTAATTAAATAATTACCATTGTTTATTTAAATTAATTATCACATTTAAGTTTAATTAAATCTGTGATTTAATTAAATTTGATTTCTTTTCTCCTATCTTTCTTCTAATTAATTAAATATTTTATTTAATTAATTCCATTTACATGTCATTTCTTAAAAGTTTAATTAAATATTTTATTTTATTATGAAATCCTCCATTATTCTTCAAATTTGGGGTAAATATTCTATTTTAAGAAAAATCTCCATGTCATCCATAAATGAATAATTGAATTTAATAATTCATTATTTATCTTCTTCAAAATATTTCCAAAATCTTGCAAAAGATGATTTTTACAATTCATCTTATCTCTTTTTCAAAAAAAAAAGAAAAAGAAAACAAAGCTTGTTTTTTGTTTTCTTCTATTTTTCTCTCCAGTCTTGTTCATCTTCAACCATTCGATCTACCAGGAATTTTCACAGTCGTTGATCAACTCAACCAATCAAAATTCTTTAAAAACTCTATAAATACCTATGTGAATCCAAGCATTGGTTACACTGGAACGCTTGCATACACTTGCATTCATGTGCACATGTTATTTTAATATTATCCAGTATTAATCAATTTTAGCAATCGTCATAGTTAGCAATCATCATACTTTAGCTATCATGTTTAGTTTTTTTAATTGCATCTTAGCATAAGCATGCATTTATTTCAAATTTCATTCTCTAGGAGATCATTTTGTTGAGCCTAGTGTATAATCTGAGGGCAAGCTAGATTCAACAAAACACTGGAGATAAAGGACAATAGGATGCTTTCGAAGGAGCTATGAGTTTAAGAGATTGTTTTTCTTTTAAATTAGTTTCCTTTGATCTAATTTTTTATTGGCGAGTTTAATTTGTTAAATATTTTACACTCAAAATTGATCACACATTTTTGGTGCCCACCGCCAAAACCTATGCCCCATTTTTAACATTTGTTTGTAGAGTTTTCTGACAGGTTTTTACATTCTAGAATTCAGTTTTCCTTCAAAAATTTGCATTTTAGCACTTATGTGGATTTCTTTAGCGCATCTAGGGTTTTTAACGGTGTTTTTGTAGGTTTATTGGCGCATCTAGGAACTGTTACGGTGCTTCCAAGATCTGTTTCAGCGCATCCAAGGAACAGAACGATGCATATGTTTGGCACATTTCATTAGAGTTTTTGTAAAAATCTTGCATTCCTAGATTAAGTGCATATAAGAGTTCTTTTAGCGCATTTGGGGTTTTCTGTAGTGCTTTTATAGTTTGTTGTGGTGCATATACATAATATTTTAGTGCTTACAGGTTGTAATTAAATAGATTTTTGAGTATGACGCCTTCTGTAGACATAAATTTCTCTAATTAAAAAGAAACAACCCTAGGATAGTCACATCTAGATAAAATGAACCAATCCTAGGATAGATATAAAATTTTAAATGAAACAATCTAGGATAGTCACCACACAATGATTTTGTAGTTAAAATTGAACAACCTATTTTTATGAAGCAACATCTTCACTTAGATTAGATCATTGTGATTTGGGTTTTAAAAAGAACATTGTCTACTGTGTTTGTGGCAATAGGTCTATGCTCTCCCCTTAACTGGGTGATCAGAATACCAAACTTTCCTTTTCCAATTTCATGCAAATTTACTACTTTATTACATCCTTTAGAGGCCCTACTCTTGTGGGAAAAAGTACTCACTCAAGAGGAACAACTCAAGTGGGTTCAAGCCAAAGCCAGGCTATTCCACCCCACTATAAAATTTAAAGTAAATCTGGGGAAACCCTCTTTTTCTGGTAGTGTGCAAGATAACCATCTCCAAAGCCTTTGTTCTAAAGGTTGGGAGGTCTCCCGAGGGAGTTTATTATTGCTGCACCGAATGGAAACCCTTACTAAGAACCTAGTGTAGTAGCCAGTCGAAGTTAGTTTATGAACATCGTAATAATCACAGTGCAAGGGGAGGGAATAATCTGCCCCCAAGACACTCACCATATAATTGCCAAGGACCATTTGCTCAGGGGATCCAGTATCCACTTTCGTCACTCTGAGTACGGGCCTGGAAAAGATGAAAACATGGGTGCCCCTTCGGGGGTGACATGGCTATGTGAGTCGACGCAGTTCTAAGATGTGGGTTGTTGATTATTAGGATGACCTACTTGAGAACTAAGAGTGAGTCTGTCTGAATTGTCTTTCATGTGCTAAACCTGTGAAAACACTTTTTGAAAAAAACATTTTTGATCATACACTTGATGTTAGTATAGGGTTTAAAAACAACTATTTTCAAAATGTTTGATGTGTCTTCCATCACATTAACTTAGATAAAAGATCATCCAAAATGAACATCCAAAATTCAGCTGAAAACTGTTCTCAACTGTTCAGAAAACTATTTTGAAAAACTATTTAAGTGCATCTAGGGAGTGTCTTAACACATTCACTACTTAGTTCAGTGCATTTGGAGTCTGTTTTAGCGCATAGGATGAGTATTCTTCAAAAAAAATTTGGGTCACTGTCAAAAAAAATTTCTAAAGCACATGTGAGACATATTGTAGCACATCTAAGATCTGTTGTAGCGCATTTGATCATTTCTCTAGCGCATATACCTATTTTTGCAGCGCATATAGGACACAAAGTATCACATCTGTCTATTTCCAGAATCTTCATTTTTGACAGATCTGAGTTTATAACATCCTTGGTCCAGTAGCATCTTGACATTTCTCTCATGCTTAAAGAGTGGAAATCAACCAAGTTTGTTAGGAAATCGATTTCCAATAGGATAAAAAAACCTAAGAAACATTTAGGTTACAAGAAAACTTTACAACAAAGAAAGTTTTTGTATAAAATTTGGAACGTCTTGCTTCATTAGCATGAGTTTCTTCATAGGTATCAAGATTTTTCTAGGTGATTTACTGACGAGTACGTTGTAGAGCCTTTATATTCATGAGCCTATTTTCAAAGAAGAGCTCTATCTCAATGACACAATCACAATCAACCTCTCAACTTTGATTATCTACCACAACTTTCTATTGAATATCCCACACATCCTAGTCAAATTCTTCAGTGAATGAATTAGGCCATTTGATATATTTACTATTCATCAAAAACAAGGATCAAAATCTTAAAAAGTCCACCTTTCAAACAAATTTCTGATTATTTGATTCAACTTCCCCAATAGGATTCTGATATTCTTTATCATTGGAAGCCACAATCAAGAATTAGGAACATCTTTTGATCATTTCATAAGATTTTCATCTTATCAGATCAAAATATCATCATTGGTGCATTTATCAAATTGTTATCTAAGTCTAGAAGAACGTTTCAAAATCGTATTCCTATTTTTACAAGATCTTAATATAATAAGTTGACAGAACATATTAAACAAGAAGGTCATACTCGAAGAACTCAAGAAGAGGGTGAGACTAGAAATACCCTTTATAGTGTGATTCATAATCCCCTTTTTAAAGATAGCATGGGTGAAAGAGAAAATAATCCATTCCCTTTCAACAGGGATGGGAGGAAAAATCCTGTGGAGAGTGATGATGAACAGGATGAAGAACGTCTTAGAGAGGCTAAACAAGATCCCAAATTTCAAAAGCCTTAGAAAATATTTTGGAGTGCAATAAAAAAAAATATTTCTTATATCTAGTTGACAAAGGAGCTAAGTTGCCTCATGACTTTGATACTAAAAACATAAAGAGTAATCCCGAGGAAACACCCTTGTCTTATATTAGTGCTTTGTCTCAACAGATTAAAGCACTACAAGGAAAAAATAAAGATCTACAAGGGGGAGCCACAACAAAGACATACGCTCTTGATGACATCTGTCCTTATCCTTTTGACTGACATCTCAGCATGATCCTGTTTCCCAAAAATTGTGAAATCCCAAAGTTTGATTGTTATAATGGGAAATCGGATCCAATTGATCATATTAGGGACTTCCAAAATATGACTCTAGAGTTTGCTCATGAGGACACATACTTGATGTGTTTGTTTCCTAGGAGTCTTGGAGGCCAATCTATGGAATGGCTATCAAAAATCACACTGCCCGTCAAGAAATTTGAGGAATTGATTAATGAGTTCATATCACAATATTCCTACAACATCCAACATCAAATAACCATGATTGATCTCTGCAAGCCTAAACAAAAACCTGGTGAACCATTCATTACATTTCTTTAGAGATGGAGAAGGTTGTTCGCTAGATATCCATGCCACATTCTTCAAAAGGAAAAGATAACCACTTTCATAAACAACTTAGAGCAAGAGATGAGCTATCATCTTAATCTGCATTGTCCTCCCTCTTTTCAAAAATTGATTGAAAATGCCATCACCATCGAAAGTGCCTTGGTTCAGAGAGGGATGATCAAACTTGATAAGGACAATCCTAGCTCATTAAATCACCACAATGACAAATCTAAGTTTTGGACTCATAACAAAAGCATGGTTAATGATGGTGTTGTAGATGAAAATCATGTCTCAACTAAGCCATTTGTTCTTAGTGTTCCAAATGCTCCTTGCAACAATAACTATAACAATGTCAACTCGGTCACAAATCAAGGAAACAATCCTCCTCCTTTGAGGAATAGCGTGAATCAAAACTTTACTCCCAATCAATGGAATGTTAACAATCAAGGATACCATGGAAACAATAAAAATAGCAATGCCTTAGGAAATGCCTCAAACACGAATCCACAACGATCTTCATTCTTCTCTAGCAGAAAAACTTTTACTCCACTGGGTCAATCTCTAGAATCTACCTTTAAAGAGTTGATGGCAAAGAACATTATCACCCTACCACCTTAACAAAATTATGAACCCAATGTGAAGCCTCCATCATGGAATGACACATACTATTGTGATTATCATCAATGCAAGGGCCATTGCATGATAATTTGTCAAGCCTTGAAGAATGTAATCCAAGACTTGATAGAAAATGACACCATTAAGGTAGAAGGACACCAACAATCGAACGAAGACCACCAAGAATTTCACAATCGTTTACCCAATTATCAAAAGGGTGAGTCTTCTAGAAAAAGTGTGAATCATATCAATAATGATCATATAATCAATCATATCTACACTGATGATGAGTGGGTCAATGTTATAAAAGTCAAGGAAAAAATGGAATATAGGGAGGTCAACACAACAACAAGGGCACAAGCTAAAGTTGTCTTAAAGGGTGCTTCTTCAAAAACCACTGTGCCCCTACCTCAACATCAATATGACTTAGTCAATCAAATTCAAAAAAATCTTGCTCAGATTTCCATCTTAGAACTCCTAAAGATTTCCCCAACACACAAGGAAATTCTAGAAAAGGCCCTGGTTGAAACTACTGTATCCACTGATCTAGATGTGGATCAATTTCAAGCCATGGTGGGACATTTTTCCTCACACACATGCCTCTCATTCTTTGAAAAAGATGATGTTTCCATAACTCATCCCCATAATTCATCATTATACTTAGAAGTCAAGGTCCACAAGTTCTGTGTCAAACGGGTTCTAATAGATGGAGGTGCTGGTTTGAATATATGTACCATGAAGTTGGTTAGGGCTTTAGGATTTTCTGAGGAATCAATTGATCCCAGAAGAAAGATTACTATTAAATCCTATGATAATGAGGAAAGAGCGTCCAAGGGTTTAATCATGCTATCGATCAGAGTGGGACCTGTTATCAAGAATACTTTCTGTCAACTATTAGATCGTGATCTTGCATACAACATCCTGTTGGGTTGTCCTTGGATCTTTGAAATGCAAGTCGTACCATCCACATATCATGAATGTCTTAAGTTTCCCTATGATGTACAAGAGATCACAATACCAGTAGATAATTCAAACAGTCAGACTTGTGCCAATATCAAAGCTAGTCAAGATACTTTGGTTCCCAACAATTGAGAAGCTCCTACTAGTACTTCTCCCAAAGTTGATACACAAATTAGTCAATTAACCAAGAGCTTTGACAAGCAACTATGGTTCAAGGATAATGGAGTAGGGGAGTACTCTCTCTGTCTTGCTAATCTACCTACATCACCTCGGTCACATGGGCAACCTTCTATCACACAACAATAGATATTTGTAGCATCAACATCAACGCAACCACCAACAGGGCCAAATACAAAGTTTAATGGACATTTTATCAAAGAAAAATTCCCCATGGAAGATCCTGAGGATAGAGAAATTCTAAGTTGGCTCTATAAAGATGAAGATGAAACAGTTCTCAATATCAAGTTACCAACTGATAAATATGGTAAGGGGTATTCAATCATGCAAAAGATGGGCTATGATGGTAATGGTCCTATTGGAAAGAGAAAAGGAGTAGTTGAGCCTATTAACCTTCCATGACTGGCTACAAAAGATAAAATAGGACTAGGCTATGATACTAATTCAAAAGAAACAACATCCAAGCAGTCACATAATACTGTCCTCGCATTGCAAGAAGGTTTTGATACAAGAGAAGTCTATTTGAAAACAATTCAAAATTTCGTGGATAATAAATTTGACACAGATTCTGGTTAATATGAATAGGACACCATCTACAAGGATGAGTTCTAGAGGGATAAAAAGGTTGATGTGATACACAAGTATACCCCAACTCTAATCGAAGGTGAAGGTTCAGGGACCCAACCACAAGAATCTGAACTACAAGGCTACTATGATTCTAGTGATATTGAGTCAAATTTAAATGAATAAGACTATTGCAAGAACAATACCATCATTGATCTACATCATACCTCGGATCCTACTAACAACTCCATTATGACCTTAACCATAGCCGATCTCATGCAACCCAATGACTCGCTACCACTGATCCATCCTGATCTCATTGACTGGGATTCATCCAGACCTATAGATCTACCTATGTTCCCAAATGACAAATCTATCATGAACTTCCTATCCACAGATGATGCAAATGATTGTTCAGCTAGCAATTTTTGGCATAGAGTATTTAATCAAGAGAGTGTCAATTCTCCTAGTTGCAAAAATAAAAATAGAAAGAAAGATCTAATGGTGAAAACCAGAATTTGGCAGTATTAGATCAAACAAAAGATAAAATAAAGAGCATATCAGATGGTGAAAACCTTTTTAAGGCACCAGATGATGGGAAGATTGACACTCTCCCAAAGCACTACCATGAGTGATCACCTATCTTGATTGAGCCTACAAAAGCCATCAATCTTGAAACTTCAAAAAAACCAAGGATTTTATAGTTAGTTGCATCAATGATAAAGAAATAAGTACCAGAGTTCATAGAATTTCTATGAGAAAATCAAGTCAACTTTGCTTGGTCTTATGCCGACATGCCAGGTTTTGATCCTGAACTTATCATGCATCACTTGTCTATCAAACCAGGGGTTAAGCCTGTGAAACAAAAACTTAGAAAGATGCACCCCCATGTTGCATTATTGGTTAAGGAAGAACTGATAAAACTCCTTGATGTGGGCTTCATAAGATCAATCGACTATGCAAAATGGATCTCCAACATTGTTCTTGTATCCAAACCAGATAAAATTGTCAGAGTGTGCACAAATTTTAGAGATATTAATAAAGCATGTCCTAAGGATGATTTCCCACTTCCAAACATTGACACTATAGTTGATCTGATAGCTGGCCATGCCATGCATTCATTAATGGATGGTTTTTCTGGTTACAACCAAATCAGGATTGCACCTGAAGACCAGGAGAAAACAACTTTCACATGTCCATGGGAACTTATTGTTGGAACGTCATTCCTTTCGATCTAAAGAATGTTGGGGCTACTTACCAAAGAGCCATGATTACAATATTTCATGAAATGATGCACACATTCATGGAAGATTATGTAGATGACATATTGGAAAAGTCATACACAAGAGGACATCTGGAAATATTGTCCAAAATATTTGCAAGATTGGAAAAATTCAAAGTTCACCTCAATCCCAAGAAATGTGTTTTTGGGGTCACATCTGGAAAATTCTTAGGATACATAGTATCAGGAAAAGGAATTGAAGTAGAGCTTGCCAAGGTATAGGCGATTATGGAAATTCCTCCACCAAGGAATATTAGTCAGTTGAGATCATTACAAGGATGACTTCAATCTATCCGCAGATTCATTGCATAGCTAGCCGATAAGAGTTTACCTTTCACACATCTATTGTTCCTTTCAAATGGGATGATAAGTGTGAGATGGCCTTTCAACAAATCAAGCAGTACCTGATGAACCCACCAGTTCTAGTACCACCAAATCCAGACAAACCTCTAATCTTATATATTGCTACAACAAAGACATCTTTAGGGGCATTATTAGCACAAGAATACTCTACAAGAAAGGAACGTTCAATTTATTACATCACTTGAACATTAACAGGTCATGAGCTCAACTACACTTTCATTGAGAAGGCTTGTCTAGCAGTAGTATTTACCTCATAAAATCTTTGGCACTACATGTTAACTCATACAATCAATCTCGTTGCTCAAATTGATCCACTCAAGTATATGTTAAGCAAAGCTACATTGATAGGAAGGCTAGAAAAATGGATCATGATCCTAAGTGAGTTTGACATCCATTATGTTGATCGCAAAGCAATCAAAGGACAAGTTATCACTCATCAACTAGCTGAAGCACCACTACATGCAGAGCATCCCATGCACATTGAATTTCCAGATGTTGATGTCTTCACTATAGAATCAAAACAACCATGGTCTTTATATTTTGATGGTTCTTTCACTCAACATGGATCAGGAGCAGGCATACTCTTTGTCACCCCTTAAGGAAATACCATTCCTCAGTCGTATAGGCTAATGTTTCCATTAACAACATAGCCGAATATGAAGCCTTAATCACCAGACTAAAGATCACATTGGAATGGAGAATCATAGAATTACAAGTCTATGGTGACTCACAGTTAGTCATCAATCAGATCAATGATGATTATCAGACCAAAGATGACAAACTGTTACTATACAAGAAAATGGTTGATGACTTCAAGAAGTAATTCATGGATATCAAGTTCATACAGATTCCACGACTTGATAATAAAGCAGTTGATGCCATGGCTAAGATCGCATCATTACTACAACTCCTAGAACATCAGGCTCGCTATGAATTTCTGGTGGAGCAATCATTTGTACCTGCTTATGACACCCCTAAAATCCAAATCATTTGCCACTTAGTGGGGTCTGATTCACCTTGGTATGGCAAGATTTATGCCTACCTAAAAATGAAATCTCACCACCTAATTTATCCCCTAACCAAAAGCATAATTTTATCTTCCAATCCTCTCACTATACCCTTATCGCTGACACTATCTATCACCATGGTCTTGATGGTACTTTACTTCAATGTCTTGAACATGACGAATATGAAAAAGCTTTACAAGAAGTTCATGGTGGAATTTGTGGTACTCATTTGAGTGGACTGACCTTATCCAAGAAATTGATTAGAATGGGTTACTATTGGCCAACTATGGAAAGGGAATCATTCACTTTTGTGAAGAAGTGCTCAAAATGTCAAATTCATGGGAATCTCATTCATGCACCATAATAGGAACTACAACCGTTTACACCAACTTGGCCATTCTCTCAATGGGGGCTAGATCTAGTTGGCAAGATTCATCCCTCATCATCATAGTGATAGAGTACTTTACCAAGTGGATTGAGGCAGTACCTCTCACTAAGTTTACCGACAAACAGATCTCATCTTTTATACTCAACTATCTCATTTTTTAGTATGGCATCCCCAATTCCATTATCACAAATAATGGACGACCATTTAAAAATCAGGATGTTGATGAGATTTGTGAGCGATTTCATATTCAGCACAGATATTCAACACCTTACTATCCACAAGGGAATGGCCAAGCAGAGGCCTCAAGTAAAACAATATTGAAAATTTTGAAGAAGACTGTGAATGATGTAGGGAAAGATTGGCACATTCAACTCAATCCTGCATTATAGGCCTATAGAACTAGCATCAGAACGCCGACAAGAGCAACACCATTTTCTCTTGTCTATGGAACAGAGCCTATACTTCCTCTAGAAGTTGAGATTCCCTCACTTAGAGTATCACTGAAAGGTCTCATAACAGATGATGAATATAGAGTTTCTCAATTGCAAGAACTGGAACTCCTTGATGAGAAGAGACAATGAGTAGCTGATCATTTAAAAGCATACCAACAAATGATGTCTCGTAGTTATAATCACAAAGTCAAGCCTCGCACCTTTCAGGTTGGTGATCTTGTTCTGAAATAAAACCCACGCAATGAGCAAGATAGAGAGAAGAAAGGAAAATTTGAACCAAATTGGCTATGTTCATACGTGGTCATATCAGTATACAGTTCAGGAGCATATAAACTATCAACACCAAAAGGGAACCTATTTGATGAACCCATCAATAGCATGCACCTAAAAAATTATTATGTTTGAAGTAGTTTTCCTTATTAAAATATCAAAAACATCAGAAAAAGTCCTAAAAAAAATCACAAAAACATAAGAAAAAGTCCTGAAGAAATCACAACAATAGCAGAAAATGTCCTGAAAAAATGGTTACCTTGGTGAAAACCTAGCAGATAGACATCTTGGTAGCGACAAAAAAAGAAGAAGAAATCAGAAAAATGCAATAAAAACAAATAGTGAAAATCTGGCAAATAGACGCTATTTGTAGCTCTCCATTTATTAGTTCATTGTTCTGCACTTAGCTTTTCAGCTTTCATTTTTTCCCATCTTTCCATCATCTTAGGGCCATCCTAGCATCATGTTGCCATCATTTTCCTAGAGCGATAATGTATTACCATGGCTTGATTATTATACATATTCATTTCAGAAAGTTATGATAATACTGGGGGCAACCAACTTTCAGGTTTTACAAAAATGGCTAGACAATGACATCAAATCCAATCATACGAACAAAAAATCAAATCACATGAGTAGTTATCCAATCATTGATTCATATTACAATAGTTTTCAGCAAATTCATATCATGACACATATCTGGATGATCTAAAATCTGAATAATGTTTGGCATAGTAGTACTAAATTTTGAACAATGATTGTTTGATTTTCGATATCATCTCTCTGGAGCACACTCAATGATGTACTGAATTAGAGTTACATGTAAAGAGAATGATTTTTCTTTGTCTGTTGTCTTGAGGTTAACAATTCATTTGATACAAATATGTTGCGAGACATGATTTCTAAAGTTTATCATTGATGACAGTTCCAAATTTGCATCAGAAGGTGGTTATTCTTTGTCTTTTTATGCAAGAAATGCTTAGGTCATCCCGGTTCAATTATAACTTGATGCTTGTGTTCACTTGCTATATCAAAAATCATGAAAGTTGTACTCAAGTCATCATTGGTGCTAATTTCCCCTTTGATTCTTGTACATACTTACAACATTTTAAAATGCTCTATGATGATTCAAGAAAGCTAACAAAAGGCTCAACAAACAGTTGGTTTCATTTAGTTTCATTTCATTTAGATCAATGTATATATCTGCATACTGGATTCACATTAGAGGTTTTGAAAAGCTGAATAGACACATCAACGACTGCCATGTCTCTTTGAACTATTTGTGGAGGACATTCGGACAATTGTTTCACTATCATCTTTCCTCTTCATCGTCATTTCATTAATCATTATCATTTCATCTATATTAGCATTTATCATTCATTTTCATATAATTTAGATCCTTTCTCATTTATTTATCCTTCATGACGCATTATCATTTCATTTATCATATTTCATATAATTTCCTTGCATATCATTAATCATTCTCATTTTTATCATATCATTTTGATCCTTTATCATTTCATATCATTCATTTATTCATTAAGCATTTTCATATCACTTTAATTATCATCTTGTCCATCATTTTCATGTCCATGTCATTTTCATTTTACATAGTTGTTTTCCATTTACCATCTCCATTTCATTTTCCATCTTATCATTACATTACATTTTACATATCATCTCATTTTATTACATTTTCATATCATTACATTACATCTCATTTCATTTCACCATCTCATATCATTTCATTTCACCAGTTCATATCTTTACATTTCATTTAATTCTTCTCATATCATTTTGTTTCAATTCATTTCATTTCATCATCACAACTCATTACATTTTATATCATATCATTTTATCATCATTATCATTTTCATATCCTTATTATTCATATAATTATCATTTATCATTTATCATCTCATCATATCATATCATTTTATCATCTCATTTCATTTCATAATTTATTTTATTTTACCATTACATTTCCTTACATTTTATCATCCCATTTCATCATTTCATATTATTACATTTCATTTCATTTTTCCATCTCATTTCATTTTATCATCTCATCATTCTTTTTCATATTCATTACATTTCATATCATACATTTCATCATTATTAATCGTTTCATATCATTTATAATTCACATCTTTAACATTTCTCATTTTCAATATCATTTTATTTATCATTTTTCATACAACATTTGATTCATATCACATATCACATTCATATCATTTCCTAATTCATTTCATCCTACAAATTCACGATGCATTTCATAAACACAACATCACATCATCATCATTTATGGCATTTGAAAAATCCAAACACGAGAATTTCATACAAACATTACATTTCCACATCATTAACAAAACATATATTCATATCATATATTATATAATTTCAACACATGGAATTTTTATCATCCTCATCTACCTGCATGACATCATTAGTTCGCATCATAAAAACATCATCATAAGCATAGCATAAAATCATCATCATTAGCATATCATACATTATCATCATGAGCATATCATAACTCATCCTGCATAACATGATCAATCATCAAATCATTTACATATCAAAATCCATATCACATAATGAGGAAATAAATGCATAACCATATCAAACCATCATATCAAAAATCCAACACATCATCAAAACTCATTGCCACTGCATATCATCACTCATCAAAATACATACAACAATGTCCAAAAGTCCAATGAAACTAAAAAGTCTAGATAGATATATGAGATATGATCAAAATCAATATACATGCTCCAAGAATATGATGTACATCAATAATCCTGCATCAATGGCTCAAGGCTGGCTGGTGGACCCCCCTGATGGAGCTGGTCTCAAGGATGATGGCCTACCACTCATCCCCACATCAGGATCTCATTGAGGCCTGATAACCCCCATGCTATGTTTCGCTATCTGTGTCTCGCTCCTGGTCCTACTGTGGGACCGTGGGAAAGGCTCTCTGTGCTCAGGAGGACATAGCTCCTCATATCTGACCCGGTAGTACTCCACCTCCCTAGCCATCTCAAAACCCTTTGCAATGGCCTCACACAACGATGCACTCTCCACAGTACCCATGAGCCTCTGAGAAACACCCTCTACCTCTGGTGCCCTCTGTCTGAAGGAGTCCCTCTCTACTATCAACTGGGCTACCTGTGGGTCTGGGGAAAGAGGAGGTGCCTACATCTACACTTGTGCCTATGTCTGAGCCTATGCAAGTTGTGCCTATAATTGCACTGCCATACTCTGTGCTTGAGCCAACTGGCTCTGCAACTGCGCATACTGACCTTGAAGTTATGTACCTGGGCCTGTAGAGTAGCTATATATGCCTGCTGAGATGTCGAAGCAACCCTGATCACTGTTTGATGTCCAATCTAGTTCTCAACCTCTGTATGATTTGAACACTGCCTAATAAGTCTGGCCTCAGTCTCACTGGAACCTGCTCCTCCCCTCCACCATCTCCACCATCATCCCCATCATCACCATCTGAGCTCTCCTCCTCCTCTCCACTATCCTCCTCTCCCCCACCAACTTCCTACTCACCACTTGCTACATCCTCCTGTCTCCTACCTCCTGGTGGTACCACCATAATGGGTGTTGGCTCATTTGGACATGTCAACCGTGGAAATGGATGTGTATGATAATAAACAAAGTACTCATCGGACATACTAGCATCAAAAATATCTAGCCTATCATCCCATGCCTTGGGTGCTAAAGCAGTGTACTTTGTATAGGCTATCTGATATGAAATGTCAGGCCCCCATCCCGGTTCATCCTTGCTCTGCACATAGTGTGCAACACCCTGAGGCATCCCCTATGCAAATCCAAACTGTCATTGTACCCGTAATGCCAAGAATCTCTCTATGATAAATGGGGTCCTCCCTATCAAAAATTGAGGAATACCTAAAAATGGAATCTCTAGATGATCTATATCCCATGGCTCATAATCTGTGTATGGCCACCATATCACTACATCCATATCATCGAGGCACTGTCTCTAGTAATCCAACTTGCCCAGCTTGGGCTAGACAAGAAACATAGAATATGCATACACGTATGGCCTGCCTGGTGGCCTCACTCTAGGACACAATGGTCTCATCACAACAATATGCTCCCATGCCCAGATCTAGAGTAATGTAACACCACATGATAAACTGGCGGAACCTCTGTAAACCACCTGATGTAAATCATTATATAAATGAGCCAACATGTAGCTCCACCAAGTATATCTCTGTGGTTGTACCATCATCTGCTCGAGGATCCTCCCCCATCCCACTAATAGTCCCTTTGACTGGTAATCCGGACAAAGGAGACCTCCAATAAATGCACCCAAAACTGCAAATAAGGCTGGATACCCCCAAAAGTCTGCCCATGGTACCCAATACCTTGCTATCTGTATGTCACCATACACTCTCCTCAGTGTATCTGTACCACCTAGCTCCTTATGGTCATAGAACACAAGGGTGCCGACCACTGGAATACCCAGAATCCTGTACACATCCTCAGGGGTCACAACCACTTCACCCGTCGATAAATGAAAGGTGTTATGCTCTGAATGCCACCTCTCTACTAGCGTGGTCAACAGTACCCTATTGACCCAAATTGAAGGCATGGACAACAATGGTCCCAATCCACATACTACTATCAACTCTATCTCCTTATGGGTAAGCTCCAGTATTCGATCCCACCCAACAAAGTGATGCTCCCTAATTTGGAGATTTTTGAAAACCTCCTATTTTCAGTTATCACAAGAACAATCAATCAAAATCATATCATTAACTCAACCTACATCAAGCAAATAAATCTTACTCATGTCTATCTATCAGTGACCCATACCAATCAGACCCATACCAATCAAGCCCATATCAGTTAACCCATATCCAATGTTCTATCTAGGTGACTCATATCATGCAATCAATGCACAATCTATCAATCTGAATATCAAATAAATCTACTCTATCATTATTTACTATTTATTTTCTTTTTTTAGGAAAGAAAATTTATCAACAATCAAATCATCATCTTATTTGTATTTCAGTCACGAATGCAAATATGTTTTCAATCAATCATCTACTATTTGTTTTCTATTGTAGAAACAAAATTTATCAGAAGATATATCAATCATTTACTCTTTGTTTTTCATTCAAGGGAGACAAAGTTATCAGCTATCTACTCTTTGTTTTCTATTTGGGAAACATAGTTATCAGTCCATCATTTATCAGATTTTCTATCCATATCCACATGATGCTAAGACAATTTTATATCTATTGACCAATGAAGCAATAACCATCATCATTTTCATCAAATAGGAACATTTCCTAAAAGTGCTAATCTGTGGCCTCTATGCGCTAAACCCTGTATGTGATGAAGTTTCCCCCAGATGCGCTAAATCATTTCCTCTATGCGCTATTTCCCTAAAAGTGCTAAAACTATAATCAAAAGAGCCATTTTATTCACTGGATGCACGACAACCCTAAAAGCACTTAACTATTTCCTAAAAGCACTAAATTGTTTCCTAGATGCACTAAACTACTAATTTTCCTATGGAATCCTATAAGCGTTACTCTATCTATTAGATGCGCTAAACTAGTTTTTCATAGAAAATTCAAAATTGAATCATATATGCGCTAAAAAAAATATTGAAAGTGCTAAAATAGACTGTTTATGCCTAAATTCGTGCCAAAATGCATGAAAAATCAACTCAAGACAAAAATTTCAAAGCAAAAAGGTTTGGATTGACTCACCGGTGGTCCATATGCAACTGGTCTCTGGTATCGGAGGGCCCGCTCGAATCTATGTCTGTGGTAAGGAATCTCCATCTCGCCAAGTCACTGTTAGAGCACAAGGTTTCTCAAAGTCAAAAGGTGAAAATGACTTGCCCTTTTTACCCTTTTACCTTTTAAAGGTCAAATAAAGGTGGGTTTTTGTGGCATGTTATTTTATTTTTATCTCTTTATCTCACTTTGACCTTATTTTTCAAATTGGGGCATCTTTATACATCATTTTCAGAGAGCTAAATCACTACATTCACATCAAGATCAAAATTTTCAGACATTATCTGAAACTCATATCATCATCAGTGATTTACCTCCCGAGGGGGCATCATCGGTATCAACATCAAAAACATATCAGGTTCAAATCAAGGGCATATCAGTCACATTTTCCAATCAGGGGTAAATTTCAAGAGCAGGAATATTTTCTTTGAAGCAATGTGTTTCACACATCACTTCAAAGAGGGGCAAAATGTATATGCATAAAATTGGTCATGTCTAATCCTGACATTTAATTAAATATTTATTATTTAATTAATTTCTCTAAAGTCTTCTACATATGATTAAATTTAATTAATTTAATTATATTGTTCATTCACTTTATTCCTCCACTTTAATTAAATAAATTCATTTTATTTAATTACAACTTTCTTAAGTCCACTTAATTAATTAAATAATTACCATTGTTTATTTAAATTAATTATCACATTTAAGTTTAATTAAATATGTGATTTAATTAAATTTGATTTCTTTCTCCTATCTTTCTTCTAATTAATTAAATATTTTATTTAATTAATTCCATTTACATGTCATTTCTTAACATTTTTAATTAAATATATTTATTTAATTAAATATCTTCCAAATATTTTCAAATCATAATTAAATATTTTATTTTATTATGAAATCCTCCATTATTCTTCAAATCTCGGGTAAATATTCTATTTTAAGAAAAATCTCCATGTCACCCATAAATGAATAATTGAATTTAATAATTCATTATTTATCTTCTTCAAAATATTTCCAAAATCTTACAAAAAGATGATTTTTAAAATTCATCTTTATCATCTCATCTTATCTCTTTTTCAAAAAATAAAGAAAAGAAAAAAAATCTTATTTTTTGTTTTCTTCTATTTTTCTCTCCAGTCTTGTTCATCTTCAACCATTCGATCTGCCAGGAATTTTCACAGCCGTTGATTAACTCAGCCAATTAGAATTCTTTAAAAACTCTATAAATACCTTTGTGAATCCAAGCATTGGTTACACTAATTCGCTTGCATACACTTGCATTCACGTGCACATGTTATTTTAATATTATCCAGCATTAATCAGTTTTAGCAATCATCATAGTTAGCAATCATCATACTTTAGCTATCATGTTTAGTTTTGTTAATTGCATCTTAGCATAAGCATGCATTTATTTCAAATCTCATTCTCTAGGAGATCATTTTGTTGAGCCTAGCGTATAATCTGAGAGAAAGCTAGATTCAACAAAACACTGGAGATAGAGGACAATAGGACGCTTTCGAAGGAGCTATGAGTTTAAGATTTTTTTTTCTTTTAAATTAGTTTCCTTTAATCTAATGTTTTATTGGTGTGTTTAATTTGTTAAATATTTTACACTCAAAATTGATCATGCAGAGAGCACTAACCATTGAAAACAATAGGAAAGCTGCTGGGATGATCAGTAAGAGAGATAATCCTAGGGTTCCTCAGCAAGTCAATAATTATCAATACAAACAGGAGAACATGTACAAAAATGAGAGGCCTAGGTTAGATGACATGCCTTACAATACAAATTGGAAGGATGGAAAATCTGTAATAGATAGACCTAGGAACAAAGAAACACCTAATGCATTAAGGAAGAAGGGAGCGTATATGGTCAATAATAATCTTTGGTCTGAAAGTTGTGATAGGCCACAATCCCCAGCCTATTGTGTTGTAGCCCAAGAAATGTAGGAAGAAGGAATGTTAGTGGGTAATAGTGAAGAGGATCACACAGTGTATTTGACCTCAAATAATTTTCACCCTGTTGAGGAGAAATATTCATATGCAGAAGATGAAGGCTATGAGTACAATGTTTCAAATCAAAGGTGCAATGTCCACATGACTGAACAACAAGTTTTTTATGATTCTAAAGAAAATCATGTAGAATAACACTTTGTTGAGGTGCCTGCTCAATGCAATATAAGGAGACCCATTGACGAGGAAATAAAGAGGTTAACCATTACTGTAGTTGAACAAGCAAAGAGCAAGTATTGGTTAAGAAATAAGACAGTGAATGAAAAGAAGGTGTTCCTAGGGGAATATTTATGAAAGATAGAGAAGTAACACAAGGAGTTTCAAAGAAAACAAAAAATAAGGAACATGATAAGAACGAATAGAAGCTTGTCCAAAAGGAAGGAAACAAAGGAGAAACATGAGAGAAAAAAAAAATTAAAGCAAAGGGTTCTTCTTTTGACTTCTCTCAGGATTTATCTCAGGTAAAAATGTATGTCCCACTGCTCGAGATGATGAGAATTAAGGAGTATAGGGATAGTGCAATTCAATTGATATCAAATACAAGTTTTGAAAATAAGATGGCCACTAAAATGGTTAATAAGCAAGAGAAGGAGACTGTCCCAAAAGTGTGTCTAAATGATGTATTGGTAAATCCCCCACTAGTTGATCCTTTTTTCACCACGCTACTTATAAACAACAAACTATTGAGGAATTGTGTGATAGACTCTGGTGTTGCTATCAATATCATGCCATTTGGAGTTATGAAATAGCTTGGCATGTGGGTAGATACTAATGGAGGGAAGTGCTATGCAATGGATATCAGGCCTATTCCAGTAGTAGGTGTTATGAAAGATGTTGAAGTCAAACTAGCCACTTATCCTCAAGTGGCCTATAATATAGAAATAACTATAATTGATACCCCTTCTCAGTTTGGGATGCCTTTGTCAAGACAGTGGGTGACAGCGGTTGGGGGAAATGTCCAATTTGATTTATCTTATGCAACAATTCTAGTGAATGGCCAGGAAGTTAAGTTGTACAAGGAGCTGAGGATGAACCAAATTGTAGATTGTGTACCTCAAGATCAAGTCAATTTCTTTTGTGATGTTGATCTTGGAATTTTAAGATAGAACCAACCAAACCAGAATTAGTCAATGTTGATCCAATTGATAAACATGTTGCAAAAAATTGTGATGGTGTGTGGAAAATGTACTTTCATGGAGCATGTAGCCAAGAAGGTAATGGAGCATGAATAGTATTTGTTTCACCTAAAGGAGTTACATTTAAATATTCATTTTTGCTGGCATTTGAATGTACGAACAACATGGCAAAGTATGAAGCTTTATTAACAGGTTTGAATATGGTTGTAAAACATAAGATCAAGCTGCTAACTATTCTAGGGGATCCTGAGCTAGTTCTTTCTCAAGTTAAATCCAAATATGTAACAAAAAACAAGAGGCTGAAGCAATATAGGAATGTTGTATGGGACACAATTGAGTTTTTTGATTCTTTCCCTATTGAGTGGATAGATAGGTTGAAAAACATAATGGCAGAATTTTTAGCCAATGTAGCGCTAAGAAGAGATGGCATCACATTGGCTGGAGTGTCTCAAATTGAGTTAAAAACAAGACCCGTTGTGCCTGACAATATATATAGTTGGTAGGTTTTTAATGATGATACTGACCTCCTAAAATGTATTCACTGTGTAGATCAATATGAAGCTCAAGAAATTGACTTCAATGCCTTTCTAGAAGAAGTAGATGGAAAGCAGACAGTATTCGGGAAGGAGGTCTTACAACTTAGAACTAATAAGCTTCCCAAAGGGTTAGTAGCTTTGGAGAGGGAATATGATGGAAATGATCGGTCCCTCATGAAGCAGACACTAGTCAAGAGGGAGGATATTGAAGAGGTCAATTTAGGGACTGAGATGGCACCAAGAAAAGTATATATTGGAAAGAAAATAAGCTCAACAATTTGAAGAATGTTGATTTCATTATTGAGAAAATATAAACATGTGTTTGCATGGTCTTATAAAGATCTCAAAGCATATAGGGAGGATTTTTTTTCAACACAAAATCCCGTTGAAACCAAATGCAAAGCCATTTAGGCATAAGCAAAGACCTATTAACCCAACATTGGAGCCAAAAATGCAGGAGGAATTGGCAAAGCTTAGAGATGGGGGTGTCATCAAACCAATCAAGCATTCAACATGGGTTTCAAACCTAGTTCCTATGAGGAAGAACAGGGATATCAGATTATGTGTGGAATTTAGAAATCTAAATGTGTCATCCCTCAAGGATAACTACCCTCTACCTAATATGAAAGTTGTACTACATAAAGTAACAGGGTGTGAGCTGTTATCTATGATGGATGGTTTCTCTAGTTACAACCAGGTTAAAGTCAAAGAATCTGAGCAGTACATGATAGCTTTTACAACCCCATGGGGAACATATGTTTATGTGAGAATACCATTCAGTCTCACAAATGCAAGAGCAACCTTTCAAAGAGCTATGGACGTAGCATTTGCAGACTTGATTAATGCTATAATGATAGTATATCAAGATGACATTACTGCTTATTTAAAAAGGGTTGAAGATCATGTAGAACATCTAGAAAAAATATTTATTAAAGCTTTAGAATATGGTATTAGTCTGAACCCTAAAAAATGTCATTTTGCAGTCACAAAAGGAAAAATCTTTGGACATATTGTTTCAAAGGAGGGAAATAGAATAGATCCTGAGAGGGTTGAGGCCATAGATAAAAATCCCTATTCCTAAAACTGTCAAGGCCATGCAATCATTTTTTGAAAAGATCAACTTTGTTAGGATATTTGTGTCTAATTTTGCTAAAATTGTTAAGCCCATATCTCAAATATATCCATAAAAAAGGCCATCAAAGAAGCCCTTGTCCTTAAATCTCTAGATTTTGCAAAACCCTTTCAAATATTTTCATTTTGTTCAATGCACACTATAGTTGTTGTTATGTTACAGAAGCATGAGGAAGGTCATGAGCAGCCTGTATCTTTTTTCAGCAAGTCATTGGAAGGGTCAGAATTGAAATATGATATAATGGAAAAATAAGTGTTTGCATTGGTGAAAGACACAAAGGCTTTTAGACCGTATCTTGTTGGAGCCAAAGTGATTGCTTATGTCCCTCATGTAGCTGTTAAAGATATCTTGACACAGTTAGAAGTAACAGGAAAGAGATGCAGGTGGATTAATAAAATTCAAGAATTTGGTATGGAAATACAAATCACCAAATTAGTAAGAGGTTAGGGTTTGGCCAAGTTAATGGAAAAGACAAACATTGAAGCAAATCAAATTTGTAATGTAGAAGATGAAGGAAATGCAATTGCAAGTATTGAGCATACTTCTTGGTATATAGACATCATGTATTACCTTAGACACATAAAGTGTCCTAAAGGATTAAGTGATAATTAGAGAAGAACTTTGAAGTTGCAAGCATCTAAATATGTGTTCATGGAAGGTGATTTGTTTTGGAAAAACAGGGACGAGATGTTGTTGCTATGTCTAGATGAGTCACAATCCAAGCATGTTTTAAGAGAGATGCATGAAGGGGTCTGTGGAGGCCATTATCCTACAAAGACAACTGCACATAAGATTCTCAGGGTAGGTTATTACTGGCCAAAAAAAATTAATGATTCTTTTTCATACATAAGAAGATGTGAAGCATGCCAAAAGTTCTCGGGGAAAATGAAGTATCAGGGAGCTTTACCACTTAGACCTTTGTAGGTTGAAGCCCCTTTTCATCAGTGGGGAATTTATTTTATTGGGGAGATACAAGAGAAATCAAGTGGAGGACATAAGTGGATACTGGTAGCTACTAATTACTTCACCAAATGGGTAGAGGCAATCCCAACCAAGCAAGCAACAAGTAAAGTTGTGATCAATTTTCTAATGGACAACATTATTACCAGATTCGGTACACCATTAAGATTGATTACAGATAATGGGATGTGTTTTAGATTTGATGAGTTCAAAGTTATGCATGGTATCACTGTTTCTTATGCAGCTCCTTACCATCCGCAAGCTAATGGTCAAGCAGAGTCCAACAACAAGAGTCTCCTAAAAATAATAAGGAGAATGCTAGGTGGGAATAAAAAGGCATGGCATTCAAAATTGAAGATGGTTGTGTGGGCTGATAGGATAACTATGAAAAAGGCAATTGGAAAATCCCCATTTGAATTGGTATATGGAACACAAGCTCAAATTCCTTTACAAAATTTGTTACCAATTTACAAATTTATCCTTCAGGAAGATATAGATATTATAGAACCAATGGAGGAAAGAATGGAGCAACTGGCAAGGCTTGATGAGATAAGAAGAGTAGCTCAAAACCAGAATGTGAAGTTGCAAGCACAAATGAAGTATTTATTTGATAGAAAAGAAAAAGATAGAAAATTTGAAGAAAATGATCTCATGCTAATGTGGAATGCAAGATGTCAAGAAAAGTGAAAGCATGGGAAATTTGAAGCCTTGTAGCTGGGAGAAGACTCATATTACTTACAAAAAATGACTGGTGAAGAACAGGAATTGCCTGTACATGGGCAATTTTTAAAGCACTTTTTCTCTTAAACAATACAGAGGTTTAAGGGTTGCCAGTGCATGGAAAACTATTGACAAACCTCTCAAAAGTTTCTCCATGCACAGTAGTTTAGGAAATAAAAGGAATAGGAATTTCCAGTACATGGACAATCCTGAAATTCCTTCATTTAAAATAAATTCTCTCCATGTACAGTAGTATAGGATCATGTTCATTTCCACTTCCTTTCATTCCATCCTTCTCACTAATCCATAACCTCTAAATTTTGGTCTACTCATCTAGAGATCTAGATCCTTGCAATGATCTCACAATCATTCATCCCCAAATGGAGCCACTGTTAGAAATGTAAAATTTTCAAAATTTTATGGCTGTCTATACTCATTAGTTTCCTAAGAATCTGCTCTGCATAACATATTTTCCCTTTTTTTAGTCATTTGGTCCTATAGAATTCACCTAGCCCTGAGCATTTGAAATTATAAGTCATATAGGAATAAGATGATGCAAGTCTCACCGATCCAAAAAAATTATTTTATACTAATGTATATCTTTTTTCAACACATCAACAAGAGGTTGGGAGTGTCATACCAATAAGATTTCATTTGAAGATACACATCAGGAAGATGTAGTTCACAATCTCAATGACAAAAGGATCCTATTGGCAAGATAATAGTCATCGGGATAAGCCATATCAAGCTTTTATGTGTTTTACCGAT
The DNA here is from genome assembly GCA_007258455.2 of Sequoia sempervirens. Classification (NCBI taxonomy): domain Eukaryota; kingdom Viridiplantae; phylum Streptophyta; class Pinopsida; order Cupressales; family Cupressaceae; genus Sequoia; species Sequoia sempervirens. The sequence continues at coordinate 15,914,818 of VDFB02049217.1, read as the reverse complement.
TGAAGCACAAAGAGATATGTTGCCCAGACATGAGCCATCGAAGTAAAGTCCCAAAGCATTCATCTGGTCTCAATGATAAAGCAAAGGTGGATTTCGTTGATGTTATCAGGATGAGTTCAGGGAGTCTTGTTGACCCTCTATGTCACACTGACAGGATTGCATTGGTAAAGGACTTGGCGTTATGCTTAGAGGGAATAATCATCGGTGAGATAGACTTTAGCGAAGAGAAATAAGGTCATGTTGAGTGTCTTAGCAATTAGAATAGACTGAAGGAAATATCTCGGCAAGATATGAGTAATCTAAGGAATGTTTGCCTGACTTACAAAATCACAATGATAGGTTTGCATTGGTGAGAGTTATAGCGAAAACTTAAGACTGAAGCGATAACTCTCGATGAGACTTAGAGCACTGATGAAACTACATGACATCATAGTGATATATGATCTATTGATAATCAGAGAGACTCAGAGTGTTGGGGAAACTACATGATGTCTTAGTGGGTGTCTAATGAATGTTGAGGAAGATTAAAAGAAATGACTAGATGGAAAGGTAAAATTGAATCAATATTGCTTGAGATTTTGAAGATAGCTACCACGAAATGAAGCATGCGAACAAAATGAAAAGATGGTGAAAATAGAGATCACAATCCGTAGTGCATTGGGATGCAGATACACATGAGCACCGGGACTACTTTGACCACTTGTCGAAGATGTTTTATGGCTTAACAAATCCTATTTACCTTTTTAATTATTGTTTAAAAATAAGACATTCCTGAAAGGACGCGTCCTTTCATGTAGTTGATTTATAAATATCCATTTCTGGTAGCAAAAGGGAGAAGAGAGCAAATAGGAAAAGGCATAGTAGATTATAATGTTTCACAATTATGAGACTAATGCATGTTTGAAACAATGGAGATATCAATTGAAGTCATTTGATTTGGTGGTGTATTTCTAGTATCAATTGTTTGTTGTGTTAATTAAAATCATTTTTGAAGTTGTCTCCAAGGTTGGTGTTTCCTAGTTATTTAAACTGATATAACAAGCATATATTCAGTTTATCAGTGCACACTTGTTGTATCTGTATGGTTTGATTAACTGGTTCTTTCAAGGAAAGATTAAATCCTTTTGGTCAATCATAGTAATTAGGGAATCTCATTTGGATCATTAAAAAGAACTTAGTAATCACATTCTTACATGTTTATACAAGTTATAAACTCAAATTTATATGCCAAACAATTAGAGCATCTGCCAGAAAAAAGTTACGTATTTTAGGTCTTTCATTTGATTTCGTACACCCAATAAGGCACTAGTCTCTACCACTCCACCATTTAGTTTTATTCATTTTTACATCTAAACATATTAGATTATAGCCTTGATATTGCTTATACAATTTATACTAGAATAAAACCCATTTATCCACTCCGATTTTCCATTGTGGGTAAATTACTTTAAGAAATAAACCAAAGTCAAGTCTTCTTTATTGTTATAGGTATACTCACCTAGGTCTAGCAGCACTTGAAGAGAAGAAGGTTCAAATCATTTGGCCTTTTCTGTTACCCTAAAATGTACCAATAGTTTGGCAACCTATTGAGGCATTTAGTCTACATTTTTGAGTGCCAACAAGATCAACACAGTTACAATCACTAAAAAGATAGCTCCATGTACTCACAACATCTCTAAAGCATCTCAACTATACATGTACAATCTGTAACATCCTATATTGTGTTGACATCAATGAAAATTTTAATGACAACACCACCATACATATTCATACTTGCAACAATCTCCCCCTTTGTCATTGATGGCAACACATGATGTGAAAAACCATCAAAGAAAACATCCATTTCATTCTAGCAATTTCTTTTATTTTTAGATTAGACATCCTACACAACATTCCTGCACTCTTAATATTCTTGGAAAAGACCTTCTCTTCCTCTTTTACTATTTTTCACATGAATCTCTCTCCCCCTTTGACATCAATGGAAAAGAACTAAAAAAGATTTGATCACCCCCCCTTAGGAGTGCACCCATACAACCCATACGACAACAATGAAAACTTTCAATTCCCCCTATAGAGTAGACCCAATCATTAGTCTAGACAAATGAAGAATCTATAGATTCATTGAATTGATGAACCTCCATGTGCACCTAGTTCAAAGGAGGGGAAATGACCCCCAAATTCTCCCTGAGATACTCAAAAGTATCCTTCAAAATTTCTTTAGTAAAGATATCTACAATTTGATTTTTGTAGGCACATACTCCAACCTGACTTCATTCTCCAACACCTTTTCTCTCAAGAAATGATATCTGATAGATATGTGTTTTCTTCTTAAATGCATTAATGGATTCTTTCAAATGTTTATAGCACTTGTATTATCATAGAAGATAGGTATAGGCTCATCACATATCACCCCTATATCCTTCAAAGTTTGCTTCATCCATAACACCTGTGTGCAGTAGGATGTTGCAACAATGGATAGAGAAATTGAATCATGTTTCTTACTAATCCATGAAACTCGTCTTCCACCAAGAAAGAATGCTCCACCACTTGTACTCTTTCGGTCATCCACACAACTAGCCCAATCAATATTAGTGAAAGCACTCAGAGTGAAATCAGTATCCTTAGGATACCATAGGCCATAATTCAAAGTTCCTTTAAGATATCTAAATATCCTCTTCATAGCTGTAACATGTTCTTTCAGTTTTGCTTGAAATATGGAAACTAAAAATACTACATGCAAGAATCCAGTCTAGTAGCAGTAAGATATAGTAGTCCACCAATCATAGATCTGTACTTCCTCTAATTAGCTTTAGCATATTCATCATTTTTACTCAGCTTACATATGGTCACCATAGGAGTATTAACCGGTTTGGAGTCATCCATTCCAAACTTCTTCAACAACTCTTTGAAATATTTCAATTGTAAAATGAATATCCCCTTATCAATTTGATTCACTTGAAGACCAAGAAAGAAATTCAACTCATCAATCATGGACATTTAAATTCCTTTTTCATCTTCTCTACAAACCTTTTACACATACCTTCATTTCCTCCAAAGATGATATCATCAACATACTCTACCACTATCAACATTTTGTTTTCTTCCACCTTGAAGTAGAGATTGTTGTCTACAGATCCCTTATTAAAATTTTGTTGTGTTAGCTATATGTCCAATCTTGCGTACCATGCTCTGGGAGCTTGTTTCAATCCATACAATGCCTTTTTCAACTCACAAACCATATCCAGTTTATTTGATAACTAAAATCCCTTGGGTTGTTCAATGTACACTTCTTGTTCAAGTTCACCATTCAAGAATGCAGACTTGACATCCATCTGATATACCTTGAAATCCTTGTAAGTAGAAAAATCCAAGAACATCTGAATTGCCTCCATTCTTGCCACTGGGGAAAATGTATCCTCAAATTCAATTCCTTCAACTTGTGAATAACCCTTGCATACAAGTCTTTATTTTTTTCTCACAACTTCACCATTCTCATTCAACTTATTCCTGAAGACCCGCTTTGAACCAATTACATTTTTGTTCATAGGTCTAGGAACCAATTCCCATGTTTGATTCTTCTCTGTTTGCTGCAACTCATCTTTCATTGCTTTTACCTAGTTCTCATCTTTGCATGCTTCATTTACAGACTTAGGTTCTATTTTAGAAATTAAACACAAATTTACTTTAGTTTCTACCACTTTAATTCTTATCTTCACACCTTCACTCTTATCTCCAATTATCTGTTCTTCAAGATGATTTCTTTGTATATACTTAGGAGTTTTAGCAGCAAGTTTTGAAGTTTATTCTTCGTATTCAATTTTTTCTTCTTCTTCCTCCTCCTCCTTATTCTCTTTAGGTACTTGTCTATAGATAGGATCATCTGGTTCAACTTCACTTATCTCAAGAGGTCTGTGTGCATATCCTCATCAACCTTCACATTATCACTCTCTTTTAATGTAACATCAACTTCCAAACACCTTAAAGTACCTCATAGTAGGAATCTTACCAGTCTATAGCTCATAAGGAGTTTTTGTGTTGTTACCTCTAATCTAAATTATATTAAGAACATAAAAATAGTGTGTATTGCCTCTCCCCAATATACATCAAGTACATTTGCTTCTTTCATCATGGTTCTTGCAACTTCCTGAATAGTCTAGTTCTTTCTCTCAACAAATCCATTCTGCTGCAAAGTTCTAGGAGTAGAAAAATGTCTCTTTATGCCATGCTTTTCACAAAATGCATTAAACTCACTAGAAGTGAATTCTCCACCTCTATTAGATCTTAAACACTTGATTCTCAAGTTCACTTCATTCTCTACCCTTTCCTTGAACACTTTAAACCTATCACCATTTAGAATTCCTATTCTTGTAGGGCCACAAAGGTCTGTATGAATTAATTTCAGCATTCTAGTAGCTGATTGCTCTTTTCCTTTAAAACTACATCTTGTCTCCCAACTGACAACTTGTGTGCAAATAGTACTAGCAGGTTGTTGGCCTCCTACAATGATTTAACAACTATGCCCTTATAGATGTGATTCAAAGATTGGACATCTAAACTGAATAGCCATTCAATCATCATGAATATGCATTTAACTTGTCAACCCAGTGACGTGAACTTGAAATGGGTCAGCATAGTATGTGCACTAGGAACTCAAAGTAGCCATTTTCAATCTACAACTAAGAAAGATGCAATGTTGGAAGTAAATTTATTGGAAAGGAATAAAATACATGTTTAACATCAATCAAAAACCATACTAAGCTTGAAATGCATGATAGAAATGAAAATATGAACAATAAATAGAAAACTACTTTGGTTATAGGAATAGTCATAGAATGGAATTCTAGTGGTTGTAAGAAAAATCAGTGTCAGATTATTAACTAATTACTAAACAAAAAGTAACAACTAGGCTAACTAAGCTAAATGATGGATTTCTCACCAAGTGGGCCCCCTTGGATGAGTATCCTCTACTACTAATGAAAACTCAGATGCTTGAACTCAGAACTTCATTTTATTCATCAGGAAACATGAGTACAAAAGAGTAGCATAACTATATCACTAAAAACTAAGAATGCAAGTACAAGATTAGATTGTGCAACCTTTTGAAAAGGAGCATCTGGTCCTTATTTATACTACCAACTAAGTAAGGAAGTCAACTCCATGAACTAGGAGGATGCCAATTTAGGGAAAGTAGAGAAAATGGAGAGGCAGTTACGTGTGCATCGAATCTGGTCAGACGTGTCCACAAATTTAGCACATTAGTAATGCCAATATTGCTCAACAACATTAAAGTCCACTACAAGGTGGTTACATTTAATTTTCATGGGGAACCTCCTGCCATCAACCTCCTTTGAACTTTGAATGATTCCCTTGTTAGATGTTATGGTGCATGCCCAGGTGGCAATGTCTTTCTCAATTTAGTATCTTCAAATTATATCTGCATGGCAATGTTAGCACACACAATAATTTCATATCTATAACTATCTTAAATAGCATTCATTAACCACATGTAGAATTAATATAGATAGTCCATATAACATGCCAATGTCATTAAATATTTGCAGAATAAGATTAAGCCCAATGTCAATAGTTCTAAAGAAATATCATAAAAAATATCAACACTTAACGTCAAGGTTCATGATATCTTCAACAAATAAACCATAAATTCTACCCTAAACTAGAGCATAAACTAGGCTCATCACTCCCCCCAACCTAAGGTCTTGTTGGTCCTCCAGCAAGGGAAGAGTGTTCTTCTACTTAGTCAATGCTCTGAAATTTGTAACTAACAATTTCCCTACATCAGTGTTTGTTGTTCATTAATCAGGGTCCCAATAGAATCCTCCAATCTTTCCAATATGCCCCATCTCTGTCTCTCTGCAGTGCCAATATCATAGTTGTAAAATATTAAGTTTGGTATAGGCCACATCAAGAGGGGTGGCTAAAAAGTTAGGGGAAGCCAAAATCATCCTTTTGTTCTTCCAACCTATATATCTGTCAATTCTCTTAAGTGTTACAGCATAGTTCTAGATGGAATGAGGCTCAGCCTATTTTAGCTCATCAGTAAGGTTGTTCCATCGTTTTGAGAGGTTCTGTTAGGGATTTTTTTGGTTGTCTTTCAGGTTCTGGTTATGTGCCCTTGTTTTTCATCGCAAATCCTTGGCTTGTGAGTTTTATCTTTCATTTTAGCATGTGGGTTAAATGGGCTCCCACAAGGGTTTAGCCCAGCGTGCTAGTTTTCATCTCTCTGGTGGGGCGGCCTGTGTTAGGGTTTTTCCTGGCTTTTCTTTTCTCCATTTTTGGGCTTTTAGTTCGGTTCCCCTTTCTCTTTTTCTTGCCTTGGCTTTTCTTTTGTTTTATCGGAGGTGGAATGGATGCTTGAACGGAACTAGAACTTTTCAAAATTTTGAAGTTCTAGTTCATGTTCACGCATCTGCCCCAGTTCCGATCCCGCGTGATTGGAGTTTCTTTTCCTTTCTGCCCTGCGTCAGTCACTAGTCATTTTCCTCTCTGCATTCTTCCCTTTTTTTTTTTCTTTGTTTCCTTTGGCGGGTGCGGGATCAGAATGAGAACAGGTTTTGGAACCTTTTCAGGGGTCCCAATTTTGGGTTCTGTTCTGCTCCCGTCTCCCTTCCTTTGTCTTTTGTGGAGGTGAATCCGGGTTGGGTTTTGGTCTCAAGTGGTCATTTTGCTTTTTTTCTCTTCCCCCACTCTGACTCCGACTCCGTCTCTTTCCTGGTTCTGGCTCCGACCTTGTTTGGTTCCCATTCCTCTAGCTTTTTGATTCATTGACCTGCTTGGCTGGTACACATGCAACTTAAGTTATCCTTTATGCCCTATTTCTCATTGGAAACCAACCCCTTCTTACTATTTTCACCAGCCCCGCTCCCACTTCAGCATGACCTCTGTCGCTCGGGATAGCCTTTTGGCAACCCCTATGTTATCTCCCCAAAGTCTCTTTCTGTTGGCCTATGTTGGTTGTGTTGGGGAGATGTTTCCCCGACTTCTTTGGGTCTCACCAAGTCTATTGATGTCTCACCGACCTGTGGTGGGAGGTTGCATATTGGCTGGTGTTGGATTAGTTAGCATAAGGTCACAGTGATGTTCATGTCTCACGCTGACTCTGCCAAATGAAAAGGTATCTTCGGTGAAATATAACGTAGTCTTCATAACATCTCACCAATAGCGATATGTCACAGTGACTTTCAGTGGATATTAGTCAATGATAGATTTTCCTTTGGTAGGACTTTCTGGAAGTCTCGGTGAGCGGAAGTGGTCATGTGGTCTTTCGGTGAAACTAGGGGCTATCGATGTAATGTCTTAGCGAACCCGTCATGTTTTGGCGACTGAGTCTTATGAGGGACTTTCAGTGAGAGGTTTGTAATGTCTCAGTGACACAGGTGAAGGACTTTCGAAAAGACATGGTGTGCTCTACGGGAGGTTTTCCCGATATCTCGGTGTTATAGCGATGCACATGAGGAAAAGGTTTTGGTCGGTGTGAGTTCATTGGTGTCTTGGTGATCTGTTGTGAGCTCAAAATATTCTATGTGATGTCTCCCTAACCTTGACTTGTCTTGCCAATTATGTTTACCCTGTGGTGTGACTTCCCTTCGGCTGCGGTGGCTTTGCCAAGATGTTTGGCTGACTAGGCCATGTCTCCCTGACCTTGTGGTGCACTCGGTGTCACATGTGGACTTCATTGGGATGTTTCGCTGACCCGCTAGCCTCTTGCTGACTACGATGAGCACTCGATGCAACATACAATTCTCGGCCTATGGTCTCCCCGACCTCTTTATGTCTTCCCAACGGTGATGGCCTGTTTCAACGGTCCAATAAAGATTTAAAGGGCGGTCGTCCAATCTTTGTTGATTGACGATGGAGATTCAATTTCATGTGTTTCAGGATTTATGTTGTGTTCACACGCGAAGCCTGGAGCATTCATGGTGGCAGATGAGAGGGTCGCTGGTTCTACTGAACTAGCATTCATGGCAATGCTACTCTAGGTCAGGGTTGGTGTGGCCCAGGTCTTGGTGCACAGATTTTATGATGGATTTGATGTTGATTGATAGTTTTGTTCTGGTTGCCATGGCCGCCTATCCCTGTACCTACTTCTTCTGACCTGATCTGATCTGCATCAAGATTTCTCCTTGGGATCACCTGGCACAAAGCATTTAATGACATCCTGTGAGGCTGGTGGTGCTAGTGACATGGCCGGCGAGCTGTGCTGATTGGTCATTTTGTCTACTGACATGTAATCTCATATGGCCGGTTGCTTGTTGCTTCTCTTGTTCCTATAAAGGAGAATTTCATGGCCAGATGAAAGGGTTCTGAACTTTGATGTTTTGTTCCGCATTTCTCTGAGTCTGGGATTAGTCTGAGATACTAGGGTTTTATTTGGGGTCATGCATTGAGTCTATAGTCTATAATTTTGATTTTCTCTGTAAATGCAATCAGTTTGTACATGGAACACATGAAGATGCTTGTCTCTCATGCATATTCCATCAGATGGTCTCCATGCTTGTATGCTTTGATCATTTGAATGAGTGCATAAGGTGCCTTTGTTCATCTTCTCATATTTCATGAGACTGTGTTGTTTGTTGATTGGTCTGCTTCAGGGGAGCAGTTAAAACCCTTTGAGCAGGTGATAATGATTATTTTTATGCAAGCTGGATTTGGTAAGAAGAGTCTGACTGGTAACAAGAGCTAGATTATCAGTGTAAGGCACTAATAGTTGATGCAAGGCATCAACAAAACAAGATCCACTGGTTGAATTCCATTTACAGAAAGTCTTCCATTTGTGTGTATGACTCCATGACCCTGGATTAGGCACTAGTCTGTCTTCCAGCCCTGTCCCTCTTAGAAAACAATTCATATAAATCATTGAATATCTTTTGCTTGATGTCTTGTCCTACCTCCTGTTTGCTTCAAGTGTTTTGTGATTGAGAATCTAGCCCTATTTGAGGTTCTCAATACTTGGCATCAGGAGTTATCTTCTATAAAAAGCAATGTCTAGTCTCATTTGAGGCATTGTGTGGGTATACCTACCCTAGTTCTGTAGAGCCTAAAGTGTAGAAGATCTTTTGATCTTGTTAGTTGGTCCAGGTCCTCCGAGCTGCCCTTGATTGGAGTTGGCTACTCCATAGGTAGAATAGGAGACCAACCTGGTTGCTCCAAAAAAAAAAACAACCAACAAGATGGCGACTCCGCTAGGGACTTACTCAGAAATTCGTTTATAAGTGCCATATCAAAGAGTCATATTTGTTTGCCATGTTGGTTGTGTTCAAAGTTTGAAGAATCTCAGGCCTAGAGAAAGTTTTGTTGCAGTCAGCCTGAAATATTTATGGTGCTCTACTGGTGGAACGAGCTCAGAGAAGGACTTATATGTAAGTGAACTTCATATCATTTGAAGTTTTTTCCTCTACAAAGAGGTGGCGACTCTTTCAAGGTGAACCTGTTGAAGATTCAGAGAATAGTTCCATGGCTGCAACATTCCCAGGTATTCTTCATGCTTTTGAACATTTAAAAAAACTTTATTCCCCTTTATTTGGTAAGATCAAGCACTAGCATCAAGGGAGGTTTGAATGTTGCAACTGGATAGTTTTAAAGGGATAGGTTTCATTTGCAAAATGCATTGTTGTCATGATTCTCCCTCTATGAGCTATGATACAATGCTTAAGGAACAGTCTTGTCTTCATAAGAGGGAGTATGATAATGAAAGATACAGCCCTTTGGATTTTGATAAAATCCAGGGTTACCCACATGCTGCCCCTAGGGGAATCAATAAATATTTACCCAAATTTAAATGTGGTGTTGAGGAATCAGCATCAAGACATATGCAGTTTTTTATTAATTTCATGGGGGACTGTTAGGTTGAGAAGGAGGATGTGGTCATGAAATTATTTATAAGGACTTTAGAAGGTGTGGCCGATGATTATTTTACTTGCTTACTGGTGCACTCCATTGGTTCATGGTATCAACTCAGGATTTTGTTCCTTGATACCTTTGATGATGCTTCATCAGATGATGAGGAAGTTGTTTTTGAACAACTTGCAGAAGTGATGCCCCAAGCAGAAGATCAGAGGTTGAGTCTCCCAAGCCAAGAACCTGAAGAGGAACATTAGTTGGACTGGCTCTTTGAAGAAGGAAGGTGTATTCAGCAATGTGATGAGATAGTTAAGCAGTTCAAGTGCACAAATGAGTGTAGTCTTGACACCAATCCTCATGAGAAGGAAAATGAGGTTGCTGATGCAGGGAGTGCTCTAGAGGATATCAGATTTAACTATGAGGATGTGGAGTTTTACTCTCATGAAGGTTATCTTTTTGAAGATACCTTGGGATATCCTGATTTGCTGCTTGGTATTGCATCCAATCCTGGTGAAGGTCAAGAAGAGGAAGAAGTGGTTGAGAGGGTAGGAAAAAACATTGACCTACTAAGTTGTGAACAAATATCAGATTTGTTAGCCACCAAATATCAAAGTTTTTCACACAACAACTCTAGGTTGTTGTGGGCAACTCATATCGTTCTTGACGATGAGGACCTGCAGGATGCAAGGTATGATGCAAGTGATTCCAATCCCCCTTCTAATGGTGATCTTACAAATCATGATGACACTGATTTCAGTCTGAAATCAGATTTTGCTTCTGGACCAGAGTTGCTCAATGATGAGCAAGATTGGGATGATGATGATAGTTGGACATCCCATGAGGATGAGTTAGAATCTGTTGATGACTCTCATTGCCAGCATGATGAAGAACAGAGCCAAGTGAAAAGAGGAAGTGGGAATAGTAGTTTAAACCATCATTGCACTAATGATGTGCCTCCTCCTACTGAAAATGATATAGAACAGTTGCAAGATGTGTTGAATGGTGAGTGTATCCCTTTGTATACACTTGATGAAGTTTTCACAGAATGTGACAGTATGCAAAGCACTGGAGCTAGTTGTTTTCAGCTTCAGGGTAATGTAAATAGTGAATATGACAGCTTGTTGTCACATAATAGTCAACATTTTGAAAGTATGCCTGACTTTCAAATGCATAAGGATCATGTACATGTTTATAATGATGAATATGATAGCCTGTTGAGAGGTACTAACATGTTTTGTCAAGTAGCTAATTGTGATCAGACTGTGTTTTTATGTGGTCCTAATCAGCATTCACATGTATTACCACATGATACAGAATCAAAGAATCAAGAAGGTGGTAATGATGAAGTTTATTGGATCTGGTTGCCAGTTGAAGATAAGACTAAACAGAGAACAAGTTTTCACTTGCAAAGAGGCAATCAGATACTTGTGTTTGCAGAGGTGCATTCATTTATATTGTTGAATTTTGGCAGAGGCAAGCACAAGTTAGGGAATGTCAGCTCATTTAGCAGAATTGTGTTTGATAGAGGCAGGTGCTGGCCCTCATTTTCATTTGGTGGCCTAGTGTCATCAAATGAAATAAAGAATCAACTGACTCCTGAATTGCTTGTTCATGGACAATTCATGAGGGTACTTCATCTAAAACATTTCTTTTTCCATGAACATTATGTTAGGTTTTTGCTTTTTTGGTCGATTTTGTTTTGCCGTGTCTGCTAACCCTATCCGGTTAGCTCCTAGTCTATTTTTGGCTTTTTGTTCTAGTCTGCTCTCCCAGTGATCTGAATTCTTGCTATGCCCACGGGGGGGCATACATCCCCAACTGGAGCCTATATGTTAGGGCATTTTTTGGTTTTCTTTCAGGTTCTGGTTGTGTGCCCTTGTTTTTCATCGCAAATCCTTGGCTTGTGAGTTTTATCTTTCATTTTAGCATGTGGGTTAAATGGGCTCCCACAAGGGTTGAGCCCAGCGTGCTAGTTTTCATCTCTCCAGTGGGGCGGCCTGTGTTAGGGTTTTTCCTAGCTTTTCTTTTCTCTATTTTTGGGCTTTTAGTTTGGTTTCCCTTTCTCTTTTGCTTACCTTGGCTTTTCTTTTGTTTTATCAAAGGTAGAATGGATGCTTGAATGGAACTAGAACTTTCCCAAATTTTGAAGTTCTAGTTCCTGTTCACGCATCTGTCCCGGTTCCAATCCCACGTGATTGGAGTTTCTTTTCCTTTCTACCCTACATCGGTCGCTGGTCATTTTCCTCTCCATGTTCTTCCCTTTATTTTTTGCTTTGTTTCCTTTGGTGGGTGTAGGATCAGAATGAGAATAGGTTTTGGAACCTTTTCAGGGGTCCCAATTTCGGGTTCTATTCTGCTCCCGTCTCCCTTCCTTTGTCTTTTGTGGAGGAAGATTCAGGTTGGATTTTGGTCTCAGGTGGTCATTTTGGTTTTTGTCTCTTCCCCCGCTTCGGCTCCGACTCCGTCTCTTTCCTAGTTCCTGCTCTGACCTTGTTTGGTTCCCATTCCGCTGGCTTTTTGATTCATTGACCTACCTGGCTAGTACACATGCAACTTAAGTTATCCTTTATGCCCTATTTCTCGTTGGCAACCAGCCCCTTCTTACTATTTTCACCGGCCCTGCTCCCACTTTGGCATGACCTCTATCACTCGAGATAGCCTTTCGACGACCCCTATGTTATCTCCCTGAAGTCTCTTTCTATCGGCCTATGTTGGTTGTGTTGGGGAGATGTTTCCCTGACTCCTTGGGTCTCGCCAAGTCTATTCGGGTCTCACTGACCTGTGGAGGGAGGTTGCATATTGGTTGGTGTTGGGTCAGTTGGCATAAGGTCACATCAATGTTCATGTCTCACACCGACTCCGCCAAATGAAAAGGTATCTTTGGTGAAACATAACATAGTCTTCATAACATCTCACTGATAGTGATATGTCACAACAAATTTTGATGGATATCGGTCAGTGATAGATTTTCCTTCAGTAGGACTTTCTAGAAGTCTCGGTGAGCGGAAGTGGTCATGTGGTTTTTTGGTGAAACTAGGGGCTATCGATGTAATGTCTTAGCGAACCCGTCATGTTTTGGCGACTAAGTCTTATGAGGGACTTTCGGCAAGAGGTTTGTAATGTCTCAGCGACATAGGTGGAGGACTTTTGGAAAGACATGGTGTGCTCTACGGGAGGTCTTCCCGATATCTCAGTGTTATAGCGATGCACATGAGGAAAAGGTTTCGGTCGGTGTGAGTTCATTGGTGTCTTGGTGATCTGTTGTGAGCTCGGAATGTTCTATGTGATGTCTCCCCGACACCGGCTTGTCTCACCGATTATGTTTACCCTGCAGTGTGACTTCCCTTTGGCCGTGGTGGCTTCGCCAAGATGTCTGGCTGACTTGGCCATGTCTCCCCGACCTTGTGGTGCACTCGGTGTCACATGCAGACTTCGCTGGGATGTTTCGCCGGCCTGCTAGCCTCTTGCCGACTATGATGAGCACTCGATGCAACATATGATTCTTGGCCTATGGTCTCCCCGACCTCTTTATGTCTTGCTAATAGTGATGGCCTGTTTCAATGATCCAATGAAGATTTAAAAGGCGGCCATCCAATCTCAGTTGATCGATGGTGGATATTCAATTTCATGTGTTTCAGGATTTCTGTTGTGTTCGCGCACGAAGCCTAGAGCATTCATGGTGGCAGATGAGAGGGTCACTGGTTCCACTAAACCGACATTCATGGTGACGCGGCTCTGGGTTAGGGTTGGCATGGCCTAAGTCTTGGCGCACAGATTTTACGATGGATTTGATGCTGACTGATAGTTTTGTTTTGGTTGCCATGGTGCCCATCCTTGTACCTGCTTCTTCTGACCTGATCTGATCTACATCGAGATTTATCCCTAGGATCACCTGGCATAAAGCATTTAATGATATCCTATGAGGCTAGTGGTACTGGTGACATGGCCGACAAGCTATGCTGATTGGTCATTTTGTCTGCTGACATGTAATCTCATCTGGTCGGTTGCTTGTTGCTTCTCCTATTCCTATAAAGGAGAATTTCATGGCCAGATGAAAGGGTTCTGAACTTTGATGTTCTATTATGCATTTTTCTGAGTCTGGGAATAGTCTGAGATACTAGGGTTTTATCTGGGGTCATGCATTGAGTCTATAGTCTATAATTTTGATTTTCTCTGTAAATGCAATCAGTTTGTACATGGAACACATGAAGATGCTTGTCTCTCATGCATATGCCATCAGATTGTCTCCATGCTTGTATGCTTTGATCATTTGAATGAATGCATAAGGTGCCTTTGTTCATCTTGTCATATTTCATGAGACTGTGTCATTCGTTGATTGGTTTGCTTCAAGGGAGCAGTTAAAACCCTTTGAGCAGGTGATAATGATTGTTTGTATGCAAGATGGATTTGGTAAGAAGAGTCTGACTGGTAACAAGAGCTAGATTATCAATGTAAGGCACTGATAGTTGATGCAAGGCATCAACAAAACAAGATCCACTAGTTGAAGTCCATTTGCATAAAGTCTTCCATTTGTGTGTATGACTCCATGACCCCGGATTAGGCACCAGTCTGTCTTCCAGCCCTATCCCTCTTAGGAAACAATTCATATAAATCATTGAATATATTTTTCTTGATGCCTTGTCCTACCTCCTTGTTGCTTCAAGTGTTTTGTGATTGAGAATCTAGCCCTATTTGAGGTTCTCAATACTTGGCATCAGGAGTTATCTGCTATAAAAAGCAATGTCTAGTCTCATTTGAGGCATTATGTGGGTATACCCACCTTGGTTCTACAGAGCCTAAAGTGTAGAAGATCTTTTGATCTTGTCAGTTGGTCCAGGTCCTCCGAGCTGCCCTTGATTGGAGTTGGCTACTCCATAGGTAGAATAGGAGACCAACCTCGTTGCTCCAAAAAAAAAATGACCAACAGGTTCTCTTCATGGTTTTCTCTTTTGCTTTTTCCTTTACCTCATACTCAATGTAGACTACTTCTATCCAAGGCATAATCCTATTACCATAGCTAGGTTTGAAAAACATTCTATGCCATTCCCTGTAAATGTCCCTTGGATTCCTTAATTTATCCCTAATGGGAAAAGGGATGTTGGAATCCAATTACTTATAAGCCCCTTGTTGTTTTCCCCAACTAATCTCATTTTGTAACCAAGAAATAAATGCCCTTAATTGGACATCTCCAACATATAGCAATGAGTTCCAATCATGGTCTTAAGTCACAACATAATTATGCAAATTAAACTCACACAACAAATTCTTCATTTCAAGGGAAGCAATTCGATAAGCATTGAAAAATTCAACAGGGGTCTCAATAGAAGGATTCAAACCTAAGAAAATTCTTCCCAGCTTAAAAGAAAGATAATTTTCTTTCAAATGCAGAGCATAGACCCTTGGAGACCCTTGGAGGGGCCCTACACTCTAAAATATATGGCACTAAGGCTTCCATATCATCCATGTTTTTCTTCAATGTGGCAATTTCTGTTGGAATATTGTGCCTCAATCTCACAGGCTGAAACCTCTCAAAGAGAATAGTCGGTGTGAAATTCCTTTTCTCTAGCCAACTGGCAGTTTGTATCCTTGTTGAAATGTTCTAGTCACTATGACCTTGTTGATGTCTTGCCGAATGGAGCCTTTCGTTGTGACATGTTGATCGTTGTGACAATTTCTATCTATCACTGCTTGGGGAGATCTCTGGCTGACAGTTTAGTTTTTGTGATGGTCGGAGAGACTCATGGTGACTGGAGTCATCGAAGTAACTCATATGTTTCAGTATGTAGTCTTACCGATATGGAAAGTCTCACCGACAACTTTACACTTGGAATCTTCGCGGTAACACAAAGGTTTCGCTATGAACTCTTGGCAACATTTGTTTGTCTCACTGATGCTCATTAGGATAACATGGAAGCCTCGGTAAGAAGTCTTGCCAACGGTTGGTTCTCTCGCCAATGTTATGGACATCAGTGTAATCTCCTGGCGATAGCGGTAAGTCTTGCTGACATTGTGTGTTTGTTATCGGGTGTCTTCGGTGAAAGGTGTGAACATTCAGAGTAACGTCTCAGCGATAGCCTAAGTCTTGCCAATGAGTTTTCTTTTCGGTATGACTTGAAGGCTTGGTGTGATCTCTTGGTGAATGACGATAGTCTTGCCAATGGAAATGCTAATGTCTATGTGACTTTGGAACTTCGGTATGGTGTCTCACCAAAAATGATGGTCTTGCCAAATAGCGATACAAGTGATGATCATCGGTATGAGGTCTTGGTGAAAAGGTGAAGTCTGAGTGACAACTTTCTAAACTCAGTGTAACCTCTTGCCAATAGCAATGACTCTTGGAGACATCGATGGTTGAGTCGTGTGGCATCGGGGAGACACAGTTAGTGTCTCACCGACATGCGACATAGGTTGAACTCCTTTGACCAAGTGATGACTATCCTACGTGGTGAGTCTACGACCAATCAGAGAAGCCAAATGGGAACCATTGGAAGTTAGTCTATTGAGGAAGTTTTGTGTGGAAGTTCAACAGACTAGTGACGACATGAATATATTTTGGAATTGCAGATGATGTTCAGTTTGATGGTTGCATGAACAGTTGGATGAATAGTTTGATGTATGATCTATATGAATTAAATTTTGAGAGTATTGTAACTTGAATGTTCTGTAGCAAGGTTGATCATTGTGAATGTAGTTGTAAATTGACATTAGAGAGAGTGAAGCTTGTACTCTATATAATTTCATTACTGTAATACAAAGGAGTTTTTTTCTTCATGTGGTATCAGAGAACCTCTACATTCTTCCCTGAGGTTTTGACATTAGGAGAGTTGTTTCCGCACCTTAGCTTTCCTTACAAGTGGTATCAGAGCCTGGCCAGTTGTGTTATTCTTGTGAGTACGTTGGGTTTTTTTGTGTCAATTTCTATTCAGTGGGAGTCTTGTAGAAGTTTGGTAATTTGAATTACAGGTTAAGATGGAAAAAACATCAGGAAAGATTGAATTAGAGAAATTCAATGGCATCAATTTTTAGTTGTGGAAACTCAAAATGGAAGATCTATCGGTTGATCATGATCTTTGGATTGCTGTGTTTGGACCGAAACCTACAAGCATGAAGCAAGAGGATTGGGACCTTGTAGATAAAAAATCAAAGGGGCTAATAAGGATCTGTTTAGTAGACTCTATTCTTCTGAATGTTCATGAAGAAAAGACTATATCTTCCTTGTGGAAAAGACTTGCATCTATTTATCAGGGCAAGTCCTTGGTGAATAAATTGTTCTTGAGGAAGAAGTTGTATGCTTTGAGAATTTTAGGAAGGAGGGTCTTTTGCTGATCATTTGAATGCATTCAACATGTTGATGGCACAATTAACATCTGCTGGTGTGAAGATTGATGAAGAAGATCACTGTATGTTGTTATTATGTTCTTTTCCAGATTCTTGGGATCACCTGGTGATGGCTATTAGGAGTACAACATCCAATTTCAAGATGGAAGATGTTGTTGCTTCTTTGTTATCAGAAGAGATGAGAAGGAAATATTTTGAGATGGTGAAGAAGGCCCTTGCTGTTAGAGGAAGGTCGAAAGAAAAAGGCAAGAAGACGGACAAGAAGTCCAAATCCAAATCAGAGGGGAGATCAAAGTCTCCCGGTAAGAAGTCCAAGGTGAAGTGTTGGAATTGTGGGCAACCTGGTCATGTTTGAAAGGATTGCAAAGAGGAGAAAAAGAAGAAGAAGAAGAATTCTTTTGACTATGATTCTTCTCAGAGTGATGCAGACGCCTTCATTTCAGCCTTGGCTACACAGGCATCAGATGATGTCTGGCTGATTGATTCTTGAGCATCTTTCCACATGACATCTCATGGAGAATGGTTCATGAAATATGAAGAATACGATGGTGGGAAGGTGTACTTGGAAAGTGATTCATCTTTGAAAATTGTTGTCCGTGGAAGAGTCATAATTCAATTCCCTGATGGAAGAGTGAAGGGAATCAATGATGTAATGCATATACCAGGTCTGGCTCGAAATCTACTTTCTATTTGTAAGCTAAATGATATTGGAGTGCAAGTCACATTCTCTGGAAATGGTTGCAAGATGACTAGAGGCTCTATGGTGCTAGCAAGGGGTGCTTGAATTGGTACCTTGTATAAGTTGGATGCACATGCTATTCAATGTAATAGTGTCTTTGTAAAGTCATAGAAAGCTACTCATGGAGGAAAAGAGGGAAAAGTTCTTGATGGTGTAAACTCTATGGAAGTTAAACTTCCAGCAGAAAAGACTATGCTCTGGCATCATAGGCTAGGCCACATTGGAGAGAAAGGTTTAAAAACCTTGAAGAATAAAAACCTGGTTGAGGGGCTTGACGATTGTAACCTCAAATTTGAATTATGTGAACATTGTATATATGGAAAACAACACCGTGTTTTTTTTTATTCCAGTCCTCCCAAATCTTCTGGTTTTCTTGATTATATTCATTCTTATTTTTTGGTCCAGTGAATGTTCCTTCTTTGTCTAATTCAAGGTACTATATATCATTTATTGATGATTATTCAAGAAGAGAATTTACCTATTTTTTGAAAAGTAAATCAGAAGTGTTCAGTCGGTTTAAGGAATTTAAAAACCTTGTAGAAAATTAGACTGGAAGAAAAATAAAATGTTTAAGGACGGATAATGGAAGTGAATTTTTTTTTTATGATTTCAAGAGGTACTGTAAAGATCATTAGATTAAAAGACATAAAAATACACCTTATACTCTGCAATAAAATGGAGTTGTAGAAAGGTTCAACATGATAGTGATGGAAAGAGCACGAAGTATGCTGAGTAGTGTTGGCTTGGAGGAGAAGTTCTAGGCTGAGGCATTTGCTACAACATGTTACTTGATAAACCATTCTCTGAATTCCACTCTTGTTGAGAAAATACCTTTAGAATCATGGTCTGGTAAGAAGCCCTCTTTAAGACATATTCATGTTTTTGGTTGTGAGGCATATGCATATGTACCGAATGAAAAAAGATCTAAATTAGAGAACAAGGTTGTCAAATGTATTTTTATTGGCTATAGTGTTGGCATAAAAGGATACAAGATTTGGAATCCTGATACAGAGAAGGTTCTATACAGCAGAAGTGTTATCTTTCGTGAGTTGAAGCTTTCTACCTTAGATCTGTAGTCAGAGAGAAAATTAGAAAACAAAAAAGATGTAGTTGAAATTCCTCCGACACCAGATAAAGAGGAATTCAAAATTCAAAATGTACCTAAAACTGAGGAGAGCTCAAGTAGTTCTTAGAGTTTTGATGAAGAAGAACAACCTGAACCTCAGTAAGTGAGGAGGTCAACTCATGAAAGAAAGCAACCTGATAGGTATGGTTTTTCTTTGATAGATTCTACTTGTGCCTATGCTTTAATTTCTAGCACTAATGAGCCTAGGACTGTGAAAGAGGAATTTAGAATGTCTGATTCAAACTCTTGGTTGGAAGCCATGAATGAAGAAATGGCATCACTAGAAAAGAATGATACTTGGAGTTTGGTGCCCTTTCCTGAAGGCAGAAAAGTTGTTGGCTGCAAATGGGTATTTAAAAAGAAAATAGGTTTGGATGGTAGTGTGGAAAAATACAAGGCAAGGTTGGTTGTGAAGGGTTATTCCCAGGTAGAGGGAATTGATTATGGGGACATATTTTCTCCTGTAGCTAAGCTGACATCTATCATATTTCTTTTGTCACTTGCAACAGTGTATGACTTATAGGTCAAACAGATGGATGTGAAGACAACATTTCTTCATGGTGATCTTGAAGAAGAAATTTATATGTGCTAGCCTGAGCACTTTGTGGAGAAAGGTAAAGAGAAACTGGTTTGCAAGTTTAAAAAGTTTATGTATGGTTTAAAGCAGTCTCCTAGAATGTGGTACCAAAAAGTTTGACATGTTTGTTTTGTCATTAGGATTTGTAAGATCAAAATCTGATCATTGTGTGTATTACAAAGCTGAAAGTGATCGCGTCCTTATTATTGCTCTCTATGTTGATGATATGCTATTCATAGGCAATAGTAAGTTAATGACTTATGATCTTAAGTCTCAGTTGTCTGCAAAGTTCAAAATGAAGGATCTTGGTACAACTAGGTATATTTTGGGAATGGAAATAACCAGGGACAGGAAGAATAAAAAACTTTGGCTTAGTTAGAGTAAGTATATCAAGATTGTTCTAGAGAGATTTTGTATGACTGATTGCAAGTAGCTAGTTGTTCAAGTTTTGCAGGGAATGAAACTATCTGTTGAAGACTGTCCAAAATCTCCTACTGAGATGGAGGACATGACCAGTGTACCTTATGCTATTGTAGTTGGCAGTCTTATGTATGCAATGGTCTATACAAGGCAAGACATTGCCCAAGCAGTGGGAGTATTTAGTCAGTTTATGGCTACTCCTGGAAGGACACATTGGGATGCTATGAAAAGAGTATTCAAATATTTGAAGGGAACTTCAAAATATGCTTTGTGTTACCATGGGAACTTGGTTGAATCATAGAGGACTCTCAGTATTCAAGGCTATGTGGATTCTGATTGGGCAGGGGACATAGACAACAGGAGATCCACCAGTGGATATATTTTCATGATGAATGGTGGTGCAGTGAGTTGGATGAGTAAGCAGCAGGCTGTAGTCATTTTGTCCACTACAGAGGCAGAATATATGTTAGCTACTCATGCCTGTAAAGAAGCAATCTAGTTAAAACATTTGTATTCTAACATTGGTTTTGATGAAGGGAAAATAACTATTTACTATGACAGTCAGAGTGCTATTTTTTTGGCAAAGAATCCTACTTTCCATGCCAGGACAAAACATATAGATGTATAGTACCATTTTGTACGAGATATGGTGGAAGATGGAAATGTATCATTAGAAAAAGTGGATACTCTAGAAAATTTTGTAGATGCATTGATGAAGCCAGTGAGCATAGACAAGTTCAGGTGGTGTGCCAATTTGATGGGCCTCAGTGCCCATGAATTTCAGTAGTTATGTTGTGCTTTGGAAGTTCCTGTGTGATCTTTGTCAAGTGGGAGATTGTTGGAATATTGTGCCTCAATATCACAGGCTGAAAGCTCTCGAAGAGAAAAGTTGGTGTGACATTCCTTCTGTCTAGCTGACTGGCAGTTTGTAACCTTGTTGAAATGTTCTAGTCGTTGTGACCTTGTTGATGTCTTGCCGAATGGAGCCTATCACTGTGACATGTTGATCGCTGTGACAGTTTCTATCTCTCACCGCTTGGGGAGATCTTTGGCTGATAGTTTAGTTTATGTGATGGTCAGAGAGACTCATGGTGACTAGAGTCATTAGAGTAACTCATACGTTTCGGTATGTAGTCTTACTAATATGGAAAGTCTCGTTGACAGCTTTACACTTGGAGTTTTTGTGGTAACACAAAGGTTTCGCTATGAACTCTTGGCGAAATTTATTTGTCTCACCGATGCTCATCAGGATAACATGGAAGCCTTGGTAAGAAGTCTTTCCAATGGTTGGTTCTCTCGCCAATGGGTATGAACATCGGTGTAATCTCCTGGTGATAGCGGTAAGTCTTGCTGACACTGTATGTTTGTTATCGGGTGTCTTTGGTGAAACTCCTAGTGACTGAAGTCTTCAGAGAAAGGTGTGAACATTCAAAGTAATGTCTCAGTGATAGCCTAATTCTTTTCGATTTTGGTATGACTTGAAGGCTTGGTGTGATCTCTTGGTGAATGATGATAGTCTTGCTAATGGAAATGCTAACGTCTATGTGACTTTGGAACTTTGGTGTGATGTCTCATCAAAAATGATGGTCTTGCCGAATAGTGATACAAGTGATGATCATCAGTATGAGGTCTTGGCGACAAGGTGAAGTCTAAGCGACAACTTTCTGAACTAAGTGTAACCTCTTTCTGATAGTAATGACTCTTGGCGACATCAATGGTTGAGTCGTGTGGCATTGGGGAGACACGATTAGTGTCTCACTGACATGTGACACAGGTTGAACGCCTTTGATCGAGTGATGACTATCCTACGTGGTGAGTCTATGACCAATCAAAGAAGCCAAATGGGAACCGTTGGAAGTTAGTCTGTTGAGGCAGTTTTGTGTGGAAGTTCAACAGACTAGTGACGACATGAATATATTCTGGAATTGCAGATGATGTTTGGTTCGATGGTTGCATGAATAGTTGGATGAATAGTTCAATGTATGATCTGTATGAATTAAATTCTGAGAGTATTGTAACTTGAATTTTCTATATCAAGGTTGATCATTGTGAATTCTATTGTAAATTGACATCAGAGAGAGTAAAACATGTACTCTGTATGTAATTTCATTACTATAATACAAAGGATTTTTTTTCTTGGTGTGGTGGGTTTTTCTCTAGTAAGGGTTTTCCCACATAAATCTGGTGTTCATGTATGTATGTTCATTTCTCTGTTTCTATTATTGCTTTCAAGTGTATCTTAATTGGACTGTAATTGAAAATTTAAAAGCACCTCTACATTCTTCCCTGAGGTTTTGACGTTAGGAGAGTTGTTTCCACACCTTAGCTTTCCTTACAATTTCTGCATCCTTTTCTTCAATCTCCTCATCTTTCTTTTGAATCTCCTTCTTCAATCTGTGCTTCTCCTCCTTCCATTCTTCTTCTCTTCTTTGCATTTATTTCCATAAATGCATAGCTACCATGTGCATTAAGAAATTAGGGGGTTTATGCATTCCTACCAACATTTTCCCTGGCACTAATGCTTGCTCTCCATATAGTACTAACTATAAGGATTTAGGTTGTCCCATCAATTTAGGCTACAGGGGTACTGATTGTTCTTGGTTTTTTTGTTGTTGTAGGAACTCTTGCTATAGGATCTCTTTCTATAGGAAATCCTAACTTTTCTCATACCCTTGATTCTCCACTTGTTCTGCAATCTCATCAAGGTCTTCCAATTTTATGTTTGTTGTCGTCTTAAATACATTCTCTTCCTCGACATTTACTTGCCCCATTGGAGCTTCTATGTCCTCTTGTGATATTTCTCTAGACTTAGGGATTTCCTATGGACGCATACCAAAGGCTGGCCTGATAGGTCTTGATTTTCTGGGAGGGCTCACATTGTTTTCTTTAGCTACAAAATGAATAGTGTCAGCCTTCCACTTCCTAGAGCTTGATATTTATTTTTTTATCAGCTACTTCTTGGCTTTTCCTTTTCTCATTTCTGACTCTTTTTATGTGCCCTAGTTTTCATTGGGATGCTAAGTGGAACATCATCATTAGAATCTAGGGGAGAACTTTCTTTGTTTGAGTGCTCTATCCCAAAAGAGCTAATTTCTATGGTTTCTTCTGCTACAAGAGGGTTTGCACTAGGGCTTGTGCTAGAGGTTAAAGCACCAAGAGTGGATTCAATCATGCTCAATCTCCTACTAGACCTATGGGGTTGAGGTAAAACCCTAGGTTGCAAGTGCTCAGGTCTAATTTGATCAATTTTTATGAATTCTTCCCAGGTCATTCCAGATACATCATGTAGAGACTTATCAACTAGAAATTTAATCAAAAAATGGTGGGAAATAGAATTGTCCCTACCTTTATGAGTCTCATCTACCATGATTGAAAGAAGGTTGCATAGCACATTTAACACATTCATCCTCCTCCCATGCCTCATGTGATTCAAAAGCTTGAAGTGTACAGAATACAAATTCAATTGGTGACCTTCATAGGTGATATATTTTATGACATAAAAAATATATCTACTTCCATGGCTTGGGTAGAGACATTATCTTCCCCCTTGTTTATCTATGCTCAATGGAGGGTCGCTTGGTTCTATAAATTTTTCCCTGGCTAACCCGTCATCTCCGAAAATAGAGTAATCTTCAACGTTGGCAGGTAACCTTGTAACTTCTACAATTCTTTCTTTGGTAGCTAGTATTTCCAACCCTTTGACCATGGCTTTCCCTTTAGACAATGTCTGGGTGAATTATAGTGCAATTCATTCATCAAAACCATCTAGCTTCATGAAATAATCTAACCAGTCACAATTTCTGAATTCAGCTAGGCAAGGTGCATCCTGTAGTAATACACCGTGCACCATGGGTTCATTTCAAATTAACCCACCTCCCATTGTCTGCAATCAAACAATAACTCTATGGTTTCCTTCCTACAATTCTCATCTAAAAACCAAATTCATCTTCTTGCAACACTTGCTAAATTTCCAATGCCAATGCCGATCGAATTTTCCCTTTTTACCTTATCTTTGCAGCTTGAGATTGTGATAGGGTTAATAATAGAAAGGAAGGAGTAATAAAGGAAAGCTATGATGTGGAGAAATTATGGTGGTATTTGGTGTCACTTCACACATGTGAGCCATCCTCTCACTCAGATTTCAAATCGGCTCAATTTAAATTTGGCTGACGTAGACCAACATGGACTAGCACATGAGAAAAATATTCACCTTTTTCCTCCCCCCTCCAACCTAAATTTTGGCATGTGTCCTCACATGTGAAATGATGATTTGATAGGATTAGGGAATAATGGCATGCTATAGTGAACATCCATATTAACGTACAACAATTAAATGAATGCACTAAAAGATAATTAAGATATAGCAATTAATGTGCACATACCTGAATGTGTGGAAGATTCATTGCAAAGATTCAGGAGAAAGTACCATTTGCCTTTTTAGGAAATAAGTCGAGCAATTAAGGAGAATGAGGTAGAATGGGGTGGAGTGGAATGAATTGATGTGATGGAAGAGAGAGAAATGTGGAAATGGATGGGCATATGGGTGGATGGGCAAAGAAATGGACTCCCATGAAAGTGGAAGTCTTTACTATGACAAGTACATACCTTAATTAGCCAAAAGGAGGGACACTAGGTCCACTTCCTTCGGCTACAGGAAGCTTGGGTGCAACATGCTAAGTGAATTGTTGCAGGAACTCCTCATTGGTAGCTGGCTTCTGATATAATATGAGGTGATGGCCATTGACAAGTAACTTGAATCTGACTAGGTCAATAGTAGTGAGTTGAACAACACCATTAGGGAATACTTCAGCAACTTCATATGGTCCTAGCCACCTCATCTATATATTTTCTAGCATTTTACTAATATCTGGAATCATAATGCAATTCCTAATCTCCTAGTTGGAATTTCTTGTCCTTGATAAATTTATCATGCCACTTGATTCTTTGATTCTGCACTACCTCAGTGTGGTGCAAGGCTTCTCTCCTCATCTCATCCAAAGCATTCATTTGCATGAGCCTTTCTCTCTATGCCTCAAAGATATCCATCCCCAAATCTACTGTATTCCTAAGAGTCTTATGTTCAAATTCAATGGGCATCATGGTTGTCTTTCCATACAACAATTTGAATGGAGTGAACACTGTAGTTGTTTTCCAAGTAATTCTGTAGGCCCAAACAACTTCTAGTAATTTTTTTTCCTAGTTCTTTCTATGGATAGCTATTGTTTTGGTCAGAATAGCTTCAATTTCTCTATTGGTCACCTCAACTTGACCATTGGCCTATGGGTGATAAGGAGTAGACTTCCCGTGTCTTATGTTGTATTCATTAACTAGTGCTGCAACAAGGGTTGATGTGAATTGAGTCCCTTGATCAGTCACTATCTCTCTTGGAACTCCATACTTTGTGACAATTTCCTCATAAATAAATTTTGCAACCTTGTTATCTCTTGCATGCTTCATAGCCTTAACTTCTACCCATTTAGTTACATAATTAGTGCATACTAGAATATAAGACTTACCATTTGATGGAGGGTCAATGGTTCCTACAAAATCCAATCCCCACTTGTCAAAGGGAGTGATTACTACCTAGGGGAAAAGTGGCATATCATCATATTTGGTTGGTCTTCCCATTCTTTGAAATCTATCACATTTTTTGGTATACCATCTTGCATCCTTGTGGAGTGTTGGCCAATGATATCCTGTGTTCAAAATCTTCATTATTGTCTTTTTGGCAACAAGATTTCCTCCACATGGTTCATTGTGGCATGCATACAAAATGTCATATGTCTCATCTTCTCTCACACATCTCCTCATGACATGGTCTGGTCTAGTATAAAACAAACATCCAACAATCCATGAGAAAGGAAAAGATTTTTCAATGAGTTCCCTTCTCTCTTTTGGGGAGAAGTGAGGTGGAACTCTACCTATGACTAGATAGTTAGCTATGTCAACATACTAGGGTGTTTGTACACTAATGGAGAATAGATTCTCATCAAGAAAAGAGTCATCTATGGATTGATTATCTTTTGATGTAGTCAACCTTGAAAGAAAATCTACAACAACATTGATCTTCCTTGGTTTATCCATAGTGGTTATGTCAAACTCCTGCATCAACAATAACCATCTTGCAAGCCTACCTATGATCAAAATTTTATTCATGAGATATCTAATGGTTGCATGATCAGTGTGCATAAAGATTTGATAGCTTGTTATGTAGTGCTTGAATTTGTTTTGGGCATAAATCACTGCCATTATTTCTTTCTCTATCACTGTATAGTTGAATTCAGCTCCTTGCAAATTTTTGCTGACAAAATAAATGGTATTTTCAATAGTTCCTTCTTTCTATCCTAAGACTGCTCCTATGGCATAATCTGATGCATTTGTATGGATGTGGAAAGGAAGCTCCCAATTAGGTCCTTTGAGTACATGAGCATGAGTCAAGGCTACCTTCAAATTAGAAAATGCCTTGTCACAATCTTTAGTCCACTAGAACTCAACATCTTTAGTGAGGATGGTATATAATGGTGCTGCTATTTGCTAAAATACTTGATGAACTTCCTATAATAGCCTACATGGCCCAAGAAACTCCTAACATCCTTCTATTTTGCAGATGTTGGCATATTTGTGGTTACCTCAATCTTTGCAGGATCTCCTTGAATTCCTTTGTGAGAGATGTAGTGTCCAAGAACTACACCTTCTTGCATCATCATGAAGCACTTTTCACTGTTTAAAGAGAGATTGTGATCTTCAAATCTATGTAGGACTTTGCTGAGATTCTCCAATGCTTCATTGAAATCAACACCATAGGTGGTGAAATCATCCATATAAATTTCCATGCAATCATGAGAAATGTCTGAAAATATGCTAATGACTGCCCTCTAAAAATTTGTAGGTGCATTGCATAAGCAAAATGGGAGTATCGAGTAGGAATAGGTCCCCCATGGATAGGTAAAAGTGCTCTTCTCCTATTCTTCTGGTGCAATTTGGATCTGGTTGTAGCCGTTGAATCCATCTAGAAAAGAGAAGTATTATTTTCCTACAAGTGAGTCCAAAACTTAATCTATGAAAGGTAAGGGAAAATGGTCCTTTTTGGTGGTAGCATTAAGTTCTTTGTAATCAACACAAACTCACCATTTCCCTCCTTTTTTAGGAACAATCACTATTGGAGACACCCACTGGCTATCTGAAATGCGGTAGGTAAATCTTGCATCTAGCAACTTCTACAGTTCTCCTTTTACAATCTCTTAGTGCAAGGTTAATTCTTCTTTGTGGCTGCCTCACTAGGGTGCAATCATCTCTGATGTAAATTTTGTGAGTACAAAGCTTAGGATCCAATCCCTTCATCTCATGATAGTCCCATGCAAATTCATTTTGATGGGTCCTCAATAAGTTTTCCAATAACAATTGATGTTCCTCACTCAATTTTTTGTTAACATTCAGATACTTTCCTTCTAACACCTGTACTTGTGTAGTTGATTCTATCATAACCTCTTCATTAACAAATTGTACCTTGAGTTCATATGGCAGCAATGTATGGGAAATACTTGTTGCTACAAGAATTTTGTCTGCAGGAATAGTGGTTGCAGGAAGAGTGGCTGCATGAAGAATGTCTGCAAGAATAGTGGCTGCTTGAAGAGTAGGCAAAAGTTTCTTGACTGGAGTAACAAAATGATAAGATGATGCTTCCTCCACTTCACAATGGTTTTGAATGATGTTAACCAATACTTCATCTTCATCTTGAAGTTGCATGAAGGAGCTTCTACCTAACATCATAAGCTGCGCCATAGAATTAACTTCTCCGGCCTCTTCACCAACATGTGGTCACATAGGATTATCCTCATCATGGGATGGATGAGTAGGAGGATAAAGAAAAAAAAATTGGTACTCTTCCCATAAAAAATGGTCATGTCAATTGGTCAACATCCAATATATTCATCCGCAGTTGCTAACCATGGCCTTCCAAGAATAATGGGATACCCACCTAGTGTATCTTTAGGAGAAAGAATCATGAAGTCTGTTGGGTACTCCCAAGAGTCTAGAATCACCACAAGATCCTCCACTATACCATCAAGGTTAACAATAGAACTATCAACAAGCTATAGGATAGTAGGAGTAGATCTCATGTTTGCAACATTTAGTTGCTAAATGATGTCCTTGTTCATTACATTTATTACTGCCCCTAAATCAATCAAAGCATTCTTTATTTGAATCCCATTTATAACAACTACTACCACAAGACTACCTAGGTCATTGTACTTGGGGATAGTCACTTTTCCAAGCATGATGTCAGCTAGCTGTCCCACCACATGAACCGTAGTGGGGTCTTTCTTCTTCCTACCTAGCTTCTTGAGGCATGCTTCTTTGATTGTCTTGCCATACATTTGGACATCCTTTATGGCTTGAAATAGAGGTATTTGGACACATATATGCTTTAGTTGATCCAAGATATCAAAGGTTGTGTCCTTTTCTTCCTTCTTGGCAACTTCCAATCTCTGAGGAAATGGTGGTTCTTATTCAGTCTGCTTGAATTGGACTGGTTCAGGATTTTTAGGTGCACTTGGCTGAATGGGATCATTCAGAGGTTCCTCCTCCTCTTCCATAGGAAGCTCAATGATAATGGGTTTGGAAGGGGTTGGTAAAGTAGTTCTTGAATGCAAGTGGATGTCACTTACACTCACAACATATTCAGGGAATTGATTTGAATCAATAGAGTATATAGAATGCTATTGTGGTTTTTTTTTTGTATTGGGTGTGGGCTAAGCTAGTAGCTAAGTAGGTTTAGGTGCATTTGAGCTTGAATTAGTAGTTGGAGGCATTATAATAGGCTAATAGAGCTAAGAAGGTGGCTACATGTAACTGGTTTTTTGGGTAGGCCATTGATGTCCTCCCCTCCATTGATTTGTTTGTTGCCAATGACCTTGAAATTGCTACCAATTCCCCTGAGGCTGTTGCCACTAGGGTGGAGAGTTTTTATGATTGGACCAAGCATTTGGAGGGTTAACCCAAGGTTTTGGTGGATATCCTCCATAGCTAAATGGATATGGGGGCTGCCATTGGTTACCAGATGAATATGAATTGAAATATGGACCAGCATAAGAGAGTGGATCTGGTGGCATACCTTGTCTTGGAGCCCAAGGCTTCCTTTGTGCAACATAGTAGACTTGGTCTGATTCAATCTAAATTAGCTTGAACTCAGGTGCAATATACTTTCCTTCAATATTAGCTACCATCTTGCATCTGTAGTCCTTCTTCTTTTGTCTATAATGGCGGAAATACTCTACCAACATTGCCTCAGCCTCCTCTTGCTTCTTCTTGGCCTGAAGTGTGTCTAGCTGAGTAGCTAGATTGTTTATAATGTCTTGCTTGATTTCTACCAGCAAATGAGTAATCTCCATTCTTGAAACTCCACCGGTGGATGACTTATCCATGGAAGATTGGTAATCTCTCCCTTTCTTTGAGGCTTCCCTGGAGTAGTTTTGGCATATTTTTTTGATATCCTCCTAAGGAAATTGGGAGATATCTTCTCCTCCCATTAGGTCCAAGGCATCAGTGCATTTTTCATTGATTCCTCTCAGGAAAAGTAACTTTTGTGATTCTTCATTAAGTGCATGGTGTGGATATTTTTGTAGGTAGAATAGATCCCTTGCAATATAATCCTCTAGGCTCTCATCTTCCTTTTGCTACATCCTAAAAATATCACCTCCTCTCATGTCACTTCCCCTGCAATACTCCTATATTTCCCAAGGAATTTTGTCATGTCCTCCCAAGTTTCCATGGTATATTTTCCTAAGCTCATGAACCATATTAATGCAACTTCTTTTAGAGTGGTTGGAAATAGCTTAAGCCTATGGGAATCAGTGGTATAGTCATAACTCCTGCAGAGTATGTCAAACTCAAACAAGAAGGTATTAAGATCTTCTGTGACAAGTTCATAAAAATTGGGGAGTGTTGAAGCAGGGATATTTTTGTTGTTGTCAACTTCATTTCGATGGGAAATGAGAAAAGGAAAATTTGGTTGGTTAGGTCTATTTCTATTTGCATCACCCATGCTTACTTGATGTAGTTCCAAAGCAAAGGGTTTCTTAAGCTGATTTTGGTCTTCATAGGAGACTTCAGAGCTAGTCAGATCAGGAAAGGCATTAGCAAAGGGGTGTGGATCTTCTTCTTCTTCTTCTCTTGGTAGGTTCTAATAGTCAACTAGATGGGATGGATTAGGATTGTTATGAAGGATTCTCCCATAAGCATCCCTTCTCCTTCCTCTATGCATGCAGTATCAACTTTGCTATAAGCCAACTCACACAAAGAATTGGTAAAGAATATAGGGGGGTCATTACTTCCTAAATGAGGGTATACTAAGAACAACTTCCAGAAACACTACAACAAGAAAAACTATCAATAACTCCAAATAATTCCCTAGTTTAACACCATCCCCGACAATAGTGCCAAAAATGTTGGCCTCCTACAATGATTTAACAAATAAGCCCTTACACCTGTGATTTAGAGATTGGACATCTAAACTAAATATCCATCCAATCATCATGAAGGTTAATTTAACTTGTCAACCCAGGGAAGTGAACTTGAAATGGGTTAGCACAGTATGTGTGCTAGGAAGTCAAAGTAGCCATTTTCATTCTACAGCTAGGAAAGATGCAATGTTGAAAGTAAATTTCTTGGAAAGGAATAACATAAATGTTGAATGTCAGTAAAAAACCATACTAAGCTTGAAATGCATGATAGAAATGAAAATTTGAACAAAAAATAGAAAACTACTCTATCTACTTTGGCTACAGGAACAGTCACAGAATGGGATTCTAGCGGCTGTAGGAATAGTCAGTACTAGATTCTTAACTAATTACCGAATACAAAGTAACAACTAGGCTAACTAAGCTAAAGGATATATTTCTCACCAATTGGGCCCCCTTGGATAAGTATCTTGTACTACTAATGAAAAATCAGATGCTCAAACTCAGAACTTTATTTTATTCATCAGGAAACATGAGTACAAAAGAGTAGCATAATTGTATCACTAAAAACTAAGCATACAAGTACAATATTAGATCATGCAACCTTCTAAAAAGGAGCATATGATCCTTATTTATACTACCAACTAAGCAAGGAAGTCAACTCCACGAACTGGGAAGATGCCAGTTTAGGGAAAGCATAGAAAATGGAGAGGCAGTTACGCGTGCATGGAATCTGGTCAGACATGTCTGCAGATTTAGCAGAACAGTAATGCTAATGTTGCTCAATAGCATTAAAGTACACGACAAGGTGGTTACATTTTATTTGCATGGGGAATCTCTTTCCATCACTCTCCTTTGACCTTTGAACGATTCCCTTACTAGACATTATGGTGCATGCCCAACTGTCGGTGTCTTTCTCAATTTAGTATCTTCAAATTATATCTACATGGGAATGTTAGCACGCACAATAATTGAAAATCTATCACTATCTTAAATAACATTCATTAACCACATGCAAAATTAATATGGATAGTCCATATAACATGCCAATGTGATTAAAGATTTGCATAAATATGATTAAGGCCAATGTCAATAGTTGTGAGGAAATATCATAAAAATATCAACACTTAACATCAAGGTCCATGATATCTTTAGCAAATAAACCATAAATTCTACCCAAAACTAGACCATAAACTAGGCTCATCATAGGCTTTGTTATTTTAGGTAGATCTCAGACAACCTCTCTTGAACTAGTCATGACCAAATTATCAAAGTTTACATGTCCCATCCTCTGGTGCCATAGCCAACTTTTATTAACTTGAGATACAAGGCCCTGACCATCAACACCCTTAAGATAATATATGTTTCTATATTTTCTCCTTCCTACCACAACCATAGTTCCAGACCCTTTTCTAATCTCACAGGTATTATCCTAAAACACAATCTTGAAAAATTTGCTACACATTTGTCCAACACTCAAAAGATTATGCCATAAGCCCTTAACATAATAGGCATCATCAATGTTGTGTATTCCATCAAAACTAATTATTCCTTTCCCAATGATCTTAGCTCTAGAATAATCTCCAAACATGACTAATCCACCATCATACTTTTCAAGTTTAGTGAACTTACTTTTATCTCTAGTCATGTGATTAGAGCAGACCCTGTCAATCACCGAATAGTCTTCATCCTGTTTAGCATGAAAATAATTAACCAAAGTACCTTCCATCTCATCCTTCTTGATCTTTGGACCACTTTCCCTTGTACATCTTCCAAATTTAGTAGACATAGATTTATTCTCTAAGGCTAGAAACAAGCATTCACTATCATCAGCCTCAAAATCAGATTCATCATTAGAGATTACAACATATTCTTTTAACAAAATACAAAATTTTGTACTTACCCTTCCTGTCTCTATGATCCTTATTCTTCTTATGTGGAGCTATATTTGGACATCTTGAAGCATAATGACCAATATTTCCACTACTAAAACAATTAAAAGGTAGCATACCTTTGTACTTACCAATACCTTTCTTCAACTTCCAAGTAAATTTTTCTTCTAACTCATCTGAATCATCACTATTCAGATCATATTCTATTTTTATAGCTTTAAAGGTTGATTTTGTCTTCCCTTTTTCCTTTCCAAACTTCCTCATCTCAAATGCAGTTAAGGTTCCAAATAGCTATTCTTTAGTAAATTTCTTAGGATCATATACTTCTTCAATGACTGATACCTTATCACTATAACTCTCTGGTAAGGTCATTAGAATCTTTACTATTATATCCTCATCTGCCAGAATACCCCCTTGATTCCTAACTTCATTTTCTGTAAGATCAACCCTCTGGAAATAGCTTACAAAATCTTCACCATCATCCATTTTCAGATTCTCATATTTGCACTTAGTTGTTAGCTTTCTTGACAATTTAACTCTATCATTTCTTTCATAGATATCTTTCATCTTTTTCCAAACTTCGTAAGCAATGCCTAAAGAAATAAATTTTGTTCACTCAATCTTAGATAAAGCATTGTAGATCACATACCTCACTTTTTCATTCTTCTCATAAGAAGAAACCTCATCTACAGTAGTAGGACCACTTGATGGTACAACATACTTCATCTCAACAGCCTTCTAGGTCTTGTAAGCAAGAGAGATTATGTAAACTCTCATCTACACTTTCCAGTCACCATATTCAAATCCATTAAACATAGGGATTTCAAATTTATGCACCATCAGATCTACCTCAAGCGGTTAAGCTCACTTCCAAGGAACCAAAGCTTTGATACCAATTTTTGAAAAGTGCAAGACAACTGAGAGAGGGGGGTGAATCAGTTGTCACCAAACATAGACTCAAATCTTCAAACACTTATCAATTTCTTATCCACTTAATTATGTTTTTAAGTATGAACATGAAATGAAAATAACATAAAGCAATATCAATGTAAGAAACACTAGATTTATGTGGAAAACCCAATGAGGGGAAAACTAGGGTGAGGATTAACTCACAATATAAAGTAATAGAAAAAATCAAATACAAGAGGCTCACTACCTAGATACAAATGCCTATTGCCTACAAAAAGGACTCACTTTCCAACAAGGATGCTCACTACCTACAGATACAAAAGATAGCAGAAAGGATCCACCACAATAGGTAACACACAT
This sequence comes from Sequoia sempervirens, assembly GCA_007258455.2. NCBI lineage: Eukaryota > Viridiplantae > Streptophyta > Pinopsida > Cupressales > Cupressaceae > Sequoia > Sequoia sempervirens. The sequence goes on along the minus strand of VDFB02049217.1, from coordinate 15,881,139 downwards.
TTGCATCCTTGATCAGAAGAATTGTAGACACTGTCAGCTCACTTCTTTCAAGAATCTAATACATTAAAGTATTGTTTACTCAATTCACTTTCGCATAGTCTACTTCTCAAACTTGTGGCATACTTGATTACTCGATTGATTCTCAACATCTCAACTTGTATTTATACCCTCTTCAACCTTAGAGACTTTCTCCAAGTTTAGCTACATATGCTTCATTTCATAAATTCAAATTAGGACAGAAACTCAACATTCCCTTGGTTGAAGAGAATGAGAGCAAACCAAAAAAACATTTAACCAAGACCAAAATCAATGTCTCAAATCAATCACACACTTCTTCAATTAATACTTAATCATTCTTATGAAGTGTAGACCCTAGGTCATCCAAACCTAATGAAAACACAAATTAACTTTGAAGTACACGCTTCCCAAAAAAGAGAATAACATGTGGACAATGCAACACACTTTACCAAACACCAAAACACATCTTGGAAACCTTCAGATTCATCTACATCAACTACAAAAAACTTCATACTCATAACACTATTCACCAATCTATCTAGATTGCAAAGACACACACAAGAACTTTGGAGCTTGCCTTCAAGAGCACCAAACCACAAAAATAGACACCACCTTAACAAGCCTTCTACTAGATATTCAAGAGCTAAAACAAACTAGCAAAGGACTATGGAGCAAAAAAATTTCTCCCAGTTCATAGAAAAGCAACTCTACCAATCAGTTCACACACCGATGAACACAACTTTCACTCTTCAACAAACCAACATTTGCAAACCAGGATACATCACTATTAGATGTCCATAAAAAACACTTTAGATCCGCATATGTATAGGATTAATACAGAAGAAATGCAGAGCACAAACCAGATCACATTCTAAACATACACAACTTTGACTTCTCTATTTATTAGTTTTATCAAAAGCACTTGGTAACCCATCAGATCAACACACCTACAATCACTATAAAGATATCCCTATGTACTCACAACGTTTCTAAAGCATCTCAACTATACACATACAATATGCAACATCCTGTACTGTGTTGACATCAATGACAATATTAATGGAAACACCACCATACATATTCATACTTGCAACAATATCAAACTTCTTTTCAGGAGCAAAGGACCTTACAATCTTTCATTTACATAATCTTTCAATGTGTATCAATAACCATAGAAGGACTGGGAGGTCAAAGCATTACAATTCCTTATCATTTTACTTCTACATTCATTAGCTTTATGACCAATTTCTTTGCAAGAATAGTACTAACCATGGAATTATTTAGAGTTTATATCATTGTACCTTAGAGGCATAAATGAATTCTGATTCATTTTTATTCTACATTTAGCAAACTCATGCCCAAACTTATTACAAGTAGAGAAATTGTCATGAACCTGGTAGGAGAAATTTGTTTAGGAGAAGGTTTTCTAAAATTTATCTTGTTCCGGATAGGAGTGAATCCACCTTCTCTCTTGTCTTCTTGATCTATCTTTACATCTCTGAAGGAATTCCTTGTAGACTCTCCAGTGTTAGCATTTTCCTCCTTTGCATCAAACTTTCATTCTTTGAAGTTATCATACAAATTTGTAGATGCATTGATTATGGGACTTTTCCCTTTTTCAAAACCAATTCTAGATTTCTGTTTAGATGGTTTTTGAGAGTTAATCAACTCATCAAGTATTTCAGAGCCTCCTTTTACTTTTAGAACCTTATTAATTTTCTCTTTTTCTTTTTCAAGTTCTTTCCTAAGAGTGAAAATTTCTTCCTCGCGATTTGAGCATTCAATAGATTTATCTTTTAGCTTGGTATTCAAACAATCTTCAATTATTTAGCCTTCCTCAATCTTAACTTTCAAGTTAGAGATCACAACTTCTGCCTCCCTAAATTTAATTTCACATCCATTTCCTTCTTCTACTTGATCTTTCAATTTTCCAATTTCTTCTTTTGATTCTTTAGCTTTTGTCTCTAGTTTTTCAATTATCTCTTTTGGTTTTTCTACCATTCTCATATTTGATGTTTTTCAATTTTCCCTCATCTATATCTTCAAGAGTAGACTAGATTTCTCCTTCAAAATCAACTTCACAATCATCTAGATTGATTTCCAAACCTTTAGGTTACAGTGCTTCTAGATATAGTTCTAGAATGAAAATATCAATGATCTTTGCTATAGACCCCATGTGTTGAAGTGTAGGATCTACCTTAGCTATTAAGGTTCTCCAAGGTACTTGGCTCTAACATCAATTTTTGAACACACTACAATGCTAAGAGGGGGGTGAATTAGCATATACTAAAACTTAACCATTACCATCACATCACATAAATTGAAAGAAGAGTAGAAGAGAACATGCACCACACAAAAGACACTATGATTTTTATGTGGAAAACTTAATAAGGGAAAACCATGGTGAGGATTAACTCATAATAAATGTAGCTCACTACTAACAAGAATTACAATGTTGTTTAAGGCTCACTACCTATGTAATTGAAAACTAAGGTGTAAAAACTTAGGGAAAGATTCAAAGGACCTAATGAGACTTACTGATTCAAAGCAGGATACATGAAAATTATAATGAGAAATATGAATATGAACTTCTATAAAGAAGCATCCAACATATGTTGATATTGCAGTCCCTTTTTCTTATAATTATCCCTTCACATAGACTTCACACACTTCATCTTCAACATATTGCTCAATCACAATTCCTTCACTCTTAGTCACCTTCATATATAACTTTTTCCTTCTATACATATTCCGCAAGAACACAAAATCTTAATTAAGTCAGCTCCAAGGTGCCTCTTTAGAAGAAAAGTATGATATCACATAGGTAGACTTCAAACATATACAATATGAAAATAAAAGAGTTATGGATCAAAAAAAAGCACAAGAAGACCAAAATAAATCTCTACACACGCACCAAAGTAAACCTAATTAATCAAATCCAACTACATAGATGAAGAAACCAAACCTTGTCAGCTCAATAAATGACAACACCATCAAAACTGCCAACTTTTCACCTTTACACTACCAGGGAGAGACCAAAAGAATCATGTGAACTAAGATACAAGAATTTTAGTTCATGCATAATATTTCTTCAACCTTTTCCTAAAGTGTTTGATTATCAAATGCTAGAACAACTAAGAAAACCCACTAAAAAGATAGGAACAAGGAAATATAGTCAAATTGTAGCAAACTGTCATTGAAAGTTGATATTACAGATCATCAAAACACATGATAATTGCAAGAAAGAATATATATACATTTGTGAACATGTCCTTTAGTTTTCACAAGCATACCTTTTTCACTGGAGGAATGAAGAGCATCCCAATAGTCCCTTATCAACTCTTTATATTGCCAAAGTATAAACTAGAACACTACATTTATAACTTTCACTATAAAAGGTGTGATAAAAGTGAATCCTTGGATATAACACCTTTGCAGCTCAACCATATTATCTTCTAAACCACAAGGAAAAATCTTGGACTATGGAGGGATTCAAACCAAATTAATATGACTTAAACATTAGAGTATACACTGTAAATCCCTTAGCAAGATTTTTGCAACTTATCTCAATGTATGATGCACCAAAAAGAATGATATCAATGTAAACATATTATAACATGTATTACAACCTTTGTATGACACTTAGGTCACTATATTCCTCATACAACATTATATACTAGCACCGACATATATCAACTATACAACAACCATCTCTGGAGTATATGCACACTTCAACACAGACATTTGACATCAATGAAAACTCATATTGAGTTTACATCAATGAAAAAAATTATTTACAACATGTTAGGATATTTTTTTACTACAAATAATTTTAGAAATTAGTTTTTAAATGATGAAGTACATGTTGTTGCATAATTTGATCCATTAAAACATATTTTCTCAAAAATTGATTTATTAGGATGCTTAGCCAAATGGGTGATGTTGTTAATGGACTTTGATCTTAATTTTGTCTCTCAAAAGTAAATTAAGGTTCAATAATTCATTGACCATTTAGAATAAGCTCCTTCACCATTAGCCTTGTTGAACCATGACTCATTTCTCAATGAACATTTTTTAACTATAGAGGAAAATGAAACATGGGATTTATACTTTGATGGTTCTAAGTGTTGAATTGGATTTGTTATTGGGGTTATATTCTTACCTCTTTTAGGTAATTCAATTCCCTTATCTTATCTTCTCAATTCTCTTTGCACAAATAATATCATAGAATATGAATCTTTTATCACTAGTTTGTTTGTGGCATTATCCCTTAATATTCAACACCTTCATATATTTGGAGATTCTCAAATAATCATTAAAGAATTAGTGGATCTTATCAAGAGAAACAAGATAAACTATTCCAATATCATGAGTGAATTTGTATTAACAATATAAAATGTTTTTCCTCATATACTATGATAATATTCCATGAAAGGATAATCGATATGCAGATGCAATGGCAAGCATTGATTCTCTTATATCCCTCAATGATTCCTTTATGAATTTTAAATTTACTATTTATAATCTCACATCCTCATTGATAGCTAAGAATATAAAAGATGAGATAGTATGTCATATAGATAAATTAGATGAATGGCACCACCACATATTTCAATATTTACATGATGGTATCTTTCCTGAACAAACTGCAAAAAATACTCAAGCTCATATTCGAAAACTCACATGGTGATATATAATTTTGGATAACGTGTTATATTGAAGGGAATATAATGGTATCCTTCTTCATTTCCTTAGAAAATAAGAGATCCATGTGGCCCTTGAGAAATCCCATTCAAGTGCTAGTTGTGGATACTTTTTTGGTTGGTCTTTGGTTCAAAAGCTAATTCATATCAAGTATTATTGGCAAAATATGGAGTAGGATTCTTTTTACTTTGTTAAAAAATATCCTAAATGTCAGAAAAATAATAATTTTATTCATTCTCTTGCCCACAAACTTCATTCTCAAGTTTCTATTTTTCCATTTTCTATGTGGGGTTTGGATCTAATTGGAAAGATTTCTCCTCTTTCATCTCAAGGACATAATTTTATTATTACAGCTACATATTACTTCATGAAGTGGGTTGAGGTGATTTCACTTCATTCCACAACAACTAAAGCTATTTTTATTTTATATTGGATAACATTGTATCAATATTTGGCCTTTCTTTTTCCTTAATTTTAGATAATGGTACACCATTTAAGAACAAAGAACTAAAGAAGTTCCATGAAAAGTTTCATATACAACATCATTTTTCTACACCATATTGTTCTTAGTCTAATGAACAAGTGAAAGTGACTAACAAAATGATTAATTAAATTTTATGAAAAACTATTAGAAAACATGGTAAATATTGGTACACTCAACTTTCTTATGAATTATGGGCTTATTGGATGAGTGTTTGTACAATTACAAGTAATACCCCCTATAACCTTGTGTATTGCTCTGATATTGTTATGTCTTTGGATTTAGAAATTCCTTCACTATGAATTTCTCTCAATGGAATCATAGGTCACAATTCTTATATAGAACAACATCTTCAACAACTTGAGATGCTTTATGAATAGCACATACACACTCTCAAACATATTCAAGCCTATTACAAAGGTATTCAATGAAAATACAATGAAGGCGTTATCCATCATTCATTTCAGAAGGGCGACTTTGTGCTATATGAGAATTAGTGTAATATAAATGCAACACTAGGAGAAAAGGGAAAGTTTATTATGAATTGGTTAGGACCTTATGTCATTGATGAATATTATGGATTAGGAGCATACATAATTTCTACAATGGATGATATTCCTCTAAAATAACTTATCAATTTTATACATTTCCATATATTTTATGCCTAACATCATCTTTGAATAGTGTGTTATAATTTAAAGAATGTTGATTAGATTAAAGATAAATTTATTTTCTATTTAGTCTTCCATTGCTTCATTCATGACAAAAATTTGTGTGTCTCCTTTAGAGGTATAGGGTGCCCAAGTTGGTCAGGGATGCATCATTTTCTAAAAAACCATTTAAAATACTTAAAATAAAGCTCCTACCTATAGGGAAAGTGAAAATGAAACTTGCCTCTCATGTCAATGTACCTCACGCAATGTGCTCCCTTAAATCCTTGAGCCTCAATGTGCAATATATTCATCACTGTGGTATTTTTGCTCCTAGTATGATAGGCTTGGATCTCAATTCTCTCAAATACAAAAGTAAAAATGAATATAAAAAGGTAAAAAAAATCATAACTTATAGCTAAATTTAGTAATATATTACTCACACCATATTATCTTAAAACCAACATAACTTGGGCTTGTGAATCTGATTTTTGTGTCATTTGTTGCATTAGAATCATAACTTTATCCTCTTTCATGTTGTATATTTTTTGGGTACTTTTTAATGCCAAAATTTGACAAGGTAACAGTGTCTTGTGGGAAACCCAGTTTATGGGGGACCTTTTGCGCTAAACTGAGTGACCTCCGGGTTTTTAGAGAAGTCGACTTCTTCTATAATGGGGGTTTGAAAGGGAAAAGGAAACAGATATAATAAAATAAAGTCTAACCTAAGGCGACGCGCCAAGACTTAATGATAGGCATGATAAATCATAGATCTAAGGGCCTAAATGGTGTTGTAATGTTCCAAAATATCAGAAACTCAAGATTATAGCACAGACAATCCATTCATTTGCATAAAATAATATTGTACACATTCCTACTACCAAGAAGAGTCATTAGACATGATCTAGGTCAGAAAAATTACATTCAACATATATAGAAGTTCTTAAATGAAATGTCCAGACAATAAAAAGCATAGTTTACAGTTTGATTAAATAGCATAAAAACAAAAAGGTTGAACAATTGGCACAGTCTGAGAGTTTTTGTAATACAATAAAACAACAAGAAAGGCCTAGCATCTTTTACTAAAACTAGTGTTTCCTTCAAATTCTAGACCCTTTTCTCTCAATAAAGAAAATTATATATAGTAGGGAAAAAACCCCATCATTTTGGAGAGCAGCCATAGAAAATATTTTGCAATCCCCTAGCAATGATGCATGAATCATAATATTCCCAAGGTCATTACAACAAAATCGATCTGGAACAAAGCATCCAGTCATTCCAGGCACATGTGTCATCTTCTGCAAATGATGGCGGTGGTCTTGGCAAGGCCCGATCAGACAAGTGTCACCCTCTCGTGTGAATGATTATGACATGCAGTGGCTAATAACATCATTCGGTTCATCTAGTCCATCGCTCGAATATGAGATCCGTTGGATAGGCACGTGGCAGCCTTTCGTTACCTAAATGAACCTTTTCCTTTCGTTGCTAAGGACTTGTGTTAATGCTACACGTGTCAAACGGGTGGTGCACTTCACCAAGAATGGAGAGAATGACTACCAGTTGGGTGAAAAAGAGATGCATGGCAGCATTTCGCTGCCCGCGGTTGCTATTTCATCTCTTATGTGGAAATATTTGTGAATAGCAAACATGTAGCAAGTGTACACTGTAGATAGCAACTGTGGAGCCCACCAAAAATTTTTTAAGAATGAGGGCTTTGTGGCAGCTTTTCAAGGCCTGATGAGGCAGCAAGGAAACATGACCAAAAGTATCCTGTAGCTGCAACACGTGGAAGCATAGCAGAGTTCCCTGGAGTGTGAAGGAATACAGAGACTTAGGGTTGCGAGGAGTAGACATGTGGCACGGTAGAGCAAAATCTAGATAAAATGTTGAGCTAACTTTGCGACATGCGGACCTATGCATAGAGGGGAAATACATCCGAAGGGAGCTAGTTAAATATTTATTAACAACTTTTGGCAACTATCAGGGGCATTTCGACTAAGGAATGAAGAACCCAAAATTTCTCTGGTTTATAGGCTAGAGTGTCGTTTCATTGGGTAGTGGAGTCAGAGATTGGAAAGAGATGCTTGCAGAGGTGACCATTCATCCTCAAATGGCTTCACCATGTTGCGTAAATTCTCCTGCACTCCAGTTAGATCAATAGTTTCCTTGTGAGGCAGTGCATTGGCTAAACCGGCCCCTACTTCACAATGAAATAGTAGCTGTGCAAGTTGAAGAATCACTCCCTCATTGTCGATCATCGTGGGAGGATGACTGAAATCCCTGAAAACCTCTAGATCATTTTCCTTCTCTTCTATCTTTTTTGCAATTTGCTCAGCCATGGCACTAGAGCCATCTTCAAGGAACAGGAATGGAAAACCCATCCTGCTTAACTTAGAGAAACTCCCCTGTATTTTGTCTAGTTTCTTGCTCAGAATAGCTGCAGTTTCTTTAATGCGTTGGAAGGTAGAGTGGCAATGGATGAACTTATTTGTCGTTTGAGTAGCAACATCCCAATCTTCAATACCCACTCTGGCATTGTTTTAATCAGAGACAGAGTATAGCTTGGTGAGCAGATATTTTGCTTCAGGAACCTTCTCCAAGATGAACCGTGGGAACTGCTCAATTGTATCATGGGCCTCCTAGCTTAGCTTTGATGCCTTAGCGATGAATCAGAGGGTAGGTTGTAGTGTTAGGCAAAAAAATTTAATTTTTTCCTAGTGAGAGATATGCAACTGCCTAACCAACAAAATGATGTTTGGCTATGTAGGGGAAGATAGGGGAGAGCTTTTAAGAGAAGCAATCTCCTCATCTCTTGAAATAATGGCCTCAACCAATTCTACCCTTTTTTTTTTCTCGAATGCTAGCTATTTCACAGAGCTACTCATTTCTTTATTCCAATTCTCCTTGGCTTGGGAGTGATTTGCTAAGTGCTCATCCAGACAAGACTTTGTCTCTTGAAGTTCTTCCTCTAGTTGAGCTTTTAGGCCCTTAAATTCAGCCTCTTTTTCTTGTATCTTCTGCTCATATTGGGCTTGTTGATGCTCCAACACTTCATTCCTCTGTGCCATTACTTGACTACACTCAAGGAAAAGTCACTCCAACTTTTCATTCTTCAGTCGCAGATTTTGTTTCGTCTCCTGATTCTTAGACTGTAGCTCTTTTATCATGGCAGGGTTGGCAACCTGAGTCTTCACAAGTTCACCCTGAATTCTATTCCTCTCATCCTCTACTGTCAGTGCCCCTTCCATCAAATGTGTGACATCTGCCTCCAAGGATTTCTTCTTTTTCTCCAAAAAATTGATCCTTTCTCTGGCCACTTTAAGCTACTCATCCTTCTTCTTAAGCTAGCGGCCGGTTTTAAGGAAGTCAGAAGTGACTACCCATTGTGTTTCTTCCATGATTTCCACCTTATCCTATAGTTGGGCCACCTTCATGTCGATCCCTACCGCATATATCTCATAATCTTCTAGGTGCATTTCCCCCTGAAGCTTGCTTACCCTCGGGTACATGGTTGCAAACTTTAATTCTTGTCAGGCCTCATCATAAAGAGTCTGTATTTTTGGCTTAGTAGAAGTGCTGTCATCTTTTGCCCTGCACTTTTGCATTATATTTGCATGTGCCTCCTTTCCGCAATCGATCTATGCTATAAATTTGGATGGTGATGAAACTAGTCCACCTACAAATGGAGCACTAGAAGGCATGGCATAGGGATAGGTAACTCTCATAGGCGCGGGAATTTGTTTCTTATGGAGAGTAACATTTTGTGGGGAGAAATGTGGCACATTCCAAATCTTGGTTTGAGGCCCAATAGAAGGGCTAGTCACTTGTAATGACTAAATTGGTGAATCAACCATAGGACTCATAGGCTGGGATGATGGAGGAGTTTTCAATGTGGTGTCAACCTGTCGTGATGGAAGAGGATCTACAGTAATAGAGGAAAAATATGGGGCACTCCTAGGGGGTATGTTTTTGGAAAGCGAGGCAAGGATAGACCGAGTGGCCGTAGCGGGTGTAAGGATCTATAGAGGAGTAAGGACGAGTGGAGCGGTCTGCAAAAATTGTGTGAAACCTCCTGAATATGTTAGATTAAAAGTGGAAGGCATAGGGCCAATACTCATGGCAGGGATTGGCGTTGAAGCAGGGGAAGATACTAGGGAATGAGAAGCAAGGGAAGAAGGAGAAAATATTACCTGTTGATTGGTCGATGGTAGCTCCAAAATCGTCAGCGACTCCTCCTCAGCCTCAGGCTCCTGGCTAGCTGCGAGCACTTTTCTTTTGGCCGGTTCCTGCGAACCCTCTCCAGGAATGCTCTATGTGTTGTCACTTTGCAGGTGGAGTATCTTGAGCTTCGAAAACTATTGGTGTTTTCTACAGTGAGAATTTGGCTAGCTTAGCCAACCAAGTGAGTGTATGTGAGGCCCTTGATATATTAAAGCACACATTTGTGGCCACATAGGCGGGCTATTTGGGGATTTTCTCCTTCGGCTTAGAGGAGGCTAATGTAGCCACTTTGTCTTCCTACTCTTCAGACTCGCCTTTTGGGTCTCTGCTCTTATTATTAATAGAGCTCATGCTAGGGTGGCCTTCATTCCACCATCTTTCAAATTCCTTGTCATCCTTCAGACTATCGTAAGGGGCATCCAATTTCCCTATCTCCTAGCGATACTTCCAGAAAGCTTCTATTTTTTTAGCAGGCCACTCCTCATCCTTCTTTAACTTATTATACATGGCGCACTCCATGAGGAAATTATCTTGGGCCACTGTCGTAGAAAATTAGAACTTGTGCCATGGCCCCCTAGTATCTTGCGTAGGAATACATGCCAATTCAATAAAATTTTCATCTTTGTCTTCCCACAGGTTACGCCGCGTCTCCCAATAAGGTCGATGAACATGTGTAACTCTTATATGTGGCTTTGGCAATTCATTGAAAGAGTTGTATTCCCACTTATCATTCACCAGTACCAACTCTAAATAAGCCAGCTTATCCTCCAATAACTAGTCTGATTGTTTCTTTATTAGAGTTACCAACTTGAAACTCTTCAAACAAGAGAAGAATCCCTTTTTCTTAACACTTTTACCACTGCAGAAGGTAAAATCAATGATACACACCTACCGATACATTTCCAGTGTGAGCACCCTATCTGCGATGTAGGCTAGGGGTAGGAAAGTTCAATTAGTGAAGCCCCACATCCAGAGAATTGTGAAATCTATTCTTAAGAACTAGTCACAGGCGGGAGTGAAACTCTGCATATATTCGGTCTGCTCTCTATCGAGCTGAATTATGTCACCTTTTCTGATTAAATCATGCAAGACCGGAGTTATGAAATAGTCCAAAAATGCATAATAATCATATGATGTAGAAAGAAAAGGTGTCCACGTGGACACTAGCTTCCTCTTATTCTTTTCATCAAAAATTGATAATGGAAAATATCGGGCGAAGAAATCAAGGTTCTGATGCAAAAAAATTTGAAGCAGGAAAGAAAGAAACCTAAACTTCACCTCGGCCGGGTAATTCTTAATTTTTTGTATCATTTCTTCTACCATGAACTCAACAAAATCATACCAAAAGGTATCATGCTACTTGCGGAATTGGAATGCTGGTCCTAGTTGAAAAGCTTCCACCATCTCATCAGAGTCTTGGCTGTACACAAAAGCTAACATGGACATGGCATCCTGCAAATCTTCATGTAACACTGCACGACAACAAAATACTTGGTAGTTTAGTGGCTGGGAGGCCTTTCCTACCAGTCTCTTCCAACAAGAACTCTGAGTTCTTTTTCATCACCCTCCATGTTTTCTCTCCTTTACTAGGGTAAAATGACTCAATGTTCTCTCTTCTTTTGCTTGGGTCTAGGATGCATAGCATATACCAGATGGCCTGTGGGCTGATGTGAACCCTTAAGTTTTGACCTTTGATGTAGTGGGTATCAGTATTATAACACTAGATGGCAGCATCCACTATCTTTGGGTAGTAGTGCACCAACAGGACCATGTATTGTGGAAGACCACTGTACCAAATTTTTGTTGCTATAGTTTTATCCGCCGTTGGTGCCATAAACCTTGCACAGGCTACTTCTGTTAAGGACTTAGGGTTTTTTGCGAGCCATGGATCATAGATATTATCCCATTTCTCTTCAACCATTTTTCTGTTTCTGCAATCCTTGGGCCTTTTTAGCTCTGTTGTATAGGCACTCTTTGGCCTGTTGGGTATACCAGGCATAGCATATGCCAAATATTCATAAACATATACACCCTTCGATGATAGTATGGTCGTCAATATCTCCTAGCTAATTTCCTCTTGCATTTGTTGAGATTAATCCTCTGACATTTTCTCTTTTTATGAAGACCTTTGTGAGTTCTGGACTCTACAATTTTCCTTCGCTCTGGATACGCTAAAAAAAAAAAAAAACTCTGCACCTTTAGCTTTGACATTTGTGAAAATATTTTGAATTATTAAGCCTTTTCATGCAATATTTGGCTACTATCCTCAAGGTGGTAGATGAAAGCATGCCTTTTTCATTTAATTCGGCATGTACCATTAATTTTGCAATTCATGCAAAATGAATTACTTGCCATTTTGAGGCAACAAAAGCTTATTATTGCATTTGGCAACTGTGTGATATGCTGTGATTCCCTTGAAACTTGAGTTAGCAATTTTCTTTCTTAACCTTGCACTAGTAAGCATTGGTAATTAATATCCTAGCCAGAATGATTACGCCAAAGCAAATTATCATGGCCTGAAAAGATATGAATATTGCCTTGGTCTCTGGGAAACACCTGTGAGATGACACAATAGCCTACAACCATGTGGCTTACAGTCGATGAGCGCCACCTTTTTAAAGCTAATTAATCAGCTCCTATTAATCTAGCATGCATTGAGACATACCTCCGTAGATGCAATTGGCCCAGAAATGTGAGCAAACACAGGCACACGTTTCAAGTTGGCATCTAGTTATCATCATGTTTTCTCAAATGGATTAGCATGCGTCTTATCATTTTTTCTATAAATAGGCCGGTAAGTAGTGAGGAAATCATACTTAGTATTTGAGCAAGGATAGGTTGTTAGCAATGTTTTAAGCAAGTTTTCTCATAGGTTAGGTGATAGGTAATTTTTAGTATTGGCTAAAAAGCATAGGCATAGTGTTAGAGTTATGGACACTCCTGTTCATCTAACCTCATATAAGTCACAGACAACGTTTTTAGGGGAGATTTCTCCTAGGGGGCTAAAAAGGATGACCAAGAATAAGCATTCCTTGGTCCTGATAGCCATCAAATGGGTTTTGGGTAAAGACTGTATAGAATATGAGGACAAGTATTGGGTGAACACTGACATATGCTCCCACTTCGTGGCGTCCATGTTAGACATTAACATCCCTAGACCTCTCATCCTAAAGCTGGTCAAAGAAGTGTTTCCCAAAAAGTACTTGATTGGCCTTGGTGAATTTGTTGCTTGTGCCGCGTATGGAGTAGGTCTCTCGTTAGCCAGCGACCTTCGTCACTTTATCAAGGAAGAAGTTGTAGTCGTTTGGCTACCGTTTCTTAGTAGATTCTGCCTTCAGACATGCGACGAACATTAGCAAAGGGTTACCCAGGCCTTGCACTTCCTATTCCACAGTTACAACATGATACCTTTCTACGACATAAATTGGTATACTGACTTCAGGAACCTGGTATTTCCCTCGCCAATGGTAGTTGTGCCAAATGATGTTGCTTCTGCTACCGAAGAACCTGCTGACGAGGAAGAGGTAGATGCTACCATTGATGTGTCAATTTTTGCCTCTCGTGCCCATGGATGAAAAAAACCTCTCTTCTCCCCAACAAAAAAAATGCTTCCTTGTTTTCTCTATTTTTTGTTGCTGCCTAGGCCACCTGCTCAATAGTTTTGTATATAAGCCTGAAAAAGGCTACTATTTTGCATATATAAAAGAATAGCTTGAATACTTGTATATTTTGTTGGATTATGGCTTCCCCATCCCTTTTGTAATGTAAAAATCCAAAGAATATATATATATAGATATATATCTTTATAAAGAAAATCCATGCTCTTTCTTTCATTCTGCATCTCATTTTTATGGGCTATAAAACTTTCATTCTATATTTCAATTTTAAGGGCTCTTTTATAGCATACATGTTATTTTTCTACACATGGGTGTGTTTCATGTAAATTAATATTGCTATTCCACCCTCCATAATAATGGGTTAATTCTACAGAAGCACAAACCAATTTTGAAAAAGACCGACCAAAGAAAAGGAAAATAAAATAAAAGCACTATTCACATATGTACAAAATACAACTCAGCACTTAATGGAACAGCTTAAGATGAATCCCATTAATAGGGATCCCTAAGGGTTCTTGTTCCATATTTTCTAGCTCAAAAGCATTATGCTCCTTGCACTGAATGATTTTAAAGGGGCCCTCCCATAGGCTATCAAATTTTCCATGCTGACCTGGCTTAGCAGCCCTTTTATCATACTTTAACACTAAGTCTCCGCACTTTAGGCCTTGGTCAGAAGCCTTCTTGTCAAACCATCACTTGACCACTTGTTGACAGTTTGTCATGGCTATTAGGGAATTCTCCCTTTTTTCCTATACTTCTAACAATTCGGTAAGCCGAACTTCCATGGCACCATTTTTTTCTATCTCAAAGTATTTCAACAATTGGAGTGCCAAAATCTCCATAGATATAGGTAACAATGTCTCTTTCTCGTATACCAACTCATAAGGTGAAGTCTTAAGGACTTACTTAGGAGTTATCCGATTTTTCCAGAGCATTGCTCAAAGGTTTTTATGCCATTCCCTCTGGTGTTCCAAACCAATCCTTTTAAGGAGATGGACTAGGCTTTTGTTTGTTGACTCTGATAGGTCATTTCCCTACAGGTAATAATTTGATGATGTCTTGAGGAATATGCCATTATTTAATGCGAAGCGACATACCTTTGTGTCTAGGAAAGCTCTGGCATTATAAAAAATGATAGTCTTCGGAGGACCGAACCTTTTCACCAGCTCTTTGAGGAAATCTATAATCTTTGTTTTAATTGTGTTTTTTAGCAGAATGACCTCCCTCTATCTGGTGAAGTAATTCGTGGCAGTCAGAATCCACTTGTGTCTGGCACTAGATGTTGGGTTAATCATCCTAATGAATTCTAGGCCCTATTGCACAAATGGTTCATCCACCACTATGGGTTTGAGAGGCATTGCAGAATTCTTCCTTCTGTTAGTAAAGAACTGGCATTTTTTGCAAGATTTTACCAAAGAGTGGAAGTCATTAAACAGTGTAGGCCAGTAGTAACCGACATGCATGATTCTGATGGTAGTGGTCTTAGCAGAGAAGTGTCTACCCACATTGGTATTGTGGAACGTGTCAAGGATCCTTTTTGCTTGCTATGAAGTAATGCATCGCAAAAGAAAACCATTGAAATTCCTTCTGAAAAGGACTCCTACTAGCGTATATCCACAATTTTGCAACTGGTAATATCTCATTTTTTGGGGTGAGAGACCTGGCAGATACTTTCTTGTTTGCATGAACTTCATTTTATCAGTCACCAACAACCCTCCGATTCTAGTTTATTTATCAAGATGAGCTCTGGTTGCTCCTCAGCGGCAGGTATCTTCTCATTTTGTGCCATGTATTCGCACAGTCCTCTTCCTCTAATAGTTTTAGTAGGTTTGACCTCAATTTCATATTCCAGAATCTTGGTGATCCAATTAGCTCTTTTTTCTATGATCTCCCCTTCCATGATATATTCGTGCACACTAGAATGTGCGACATACACAAGCACCTTGTTGCCGGAAATTAGACGGTGGAACTTTTTAAGTCCCTTCACTATTACAAATGTCTGCCTTTTGACGAAATTATAATTCACCTCATATTCCTTCAGGGTCCGGGAGTAGAACACTACTGGATGTTCCCCCTTTTCTTCATCATCTTTTTGGGTTAGGACAGTAGCGATATTGGACTTGCTACTGAATGCATACATTATAAAATCCTTAGATAGATCTGGATTAACCAGTACTGGGGCTGTGGAAATAGCTTCCTTGACCTTTTCAAAGGCTTCCCGAGCTTTGCTCATCCACTTGAATTTCTAGTCCTTCTTCAGCATCAGGGTGATCAGCTTAATTATTCCCGCAAAATCAGAAATAAACTTGCTAACAAAATTTACTTTGCCCAGGAAAGACTGAACACCTTTCTTATTCACCAGAAGGGGAAGTTCCTTGATAGCTTTTACTCATTCGGGGTCAATTGAAATTCCTTCTTTAGACACCACATGTCCTAACAGCCTACTGGGGTACTTCGAATACCCATTTCTTCAGATTTAGGGAAACTCCAAACTCCTGGCACTTTTGAAAAACTATTTCTAAGTGATCAAAATAATCATCCTTAGATTTAGAAAATACAGTAAGTGTGTGAACCCTTTTCCTTGTACCTGCAAAACAACATGAATAAACAAGTCAAACAATGAAATGCAAGCCAAAACAAGGATTCCCCATGAAATCCATTTACAACATTCGAATTAGGAAGAAAATATTGAGGAACACAAAGAAAATGACAAAACAAAGATTGAATCCTAATTAGAAAAACAAACTCTTGATCCCATGGGGGAATTGGTGCCAATTTGATGTGAAAATTGGCCTTTTCCCAATTCCTATGATTGCAAGCTTCGATATGTTGACTTGATGAAGATATTTGATCCACTTTTGATGATGAATGGTGAGAGGTCCAGGCCAAAATCTGCAATAACCTAGTTAAGAACTCAAGATTTATGAATGGAAATGGCTAAGTATTTTAGCATGGTAACTTTCCTTGGATTGTGGATGATCAAATGAGGATATGAGCTCTTTATTTATAGAATTCTAGGATGGATGAATGTCCAAATTTGAGCAATGTGGGACTAAAATTCATCCAATGATATGATGCCACTTGTCAAGCTATGAATGGATGATGGATGTGCAAGATTTGGGATTTGTGCCAATAAATACCAATATTTGAATTTCAAATTTGTTGAAATGACCTGCAAGAGGGAAGGGAAAATGCAATAACTACCACTTGGCTCAAGGCAAAGGACATGTAAGATATTTTAAATGCTTTGTTGGATGTACATGTTGACTTGGAATTTTTTGAATTCAAATTGAGATAATATTCCAAAAGATGCCTTGTGAGGAAAATAGAGATTTAATAAATGAATTAAATCTATTTTCATGTGCAACTTGCATTATCTAGAGGATGTGACATGAGATGAGGTTAAATTAATCAAGGGTTAATTAATTTAACATGATAGGTTAGATGATGTGACCTATTTGACTCAATTTTATGGATTTAATTAAATCAAATAAGAGAGGAATATGATAAGAGGCTAATTAAATAAGGATTTTGATTTATTTAATTAAAAGGGATGGTGTTAGATTAAATCAAATAAGGTTTTAATCTATTTAATTTAATGGATAGACTTTAGAGATTTAATCAAATAAATTGATTATTTAATTAAATGGGGTTAGATCAGATGGATTGATTTAATTAACAAAAGAGATTGACTTAATTAGACAAAATGATTTATTTAATTAAGAGACGAATATTGATGATTTTAATCAGATAGGAGAATTTGATTAAATGGTTAGACCGAGGGATGGTTCAGGAAGAAATGATGTTAGTAAGTTAGGATTAGATGCATGATGTCAATTAGTATATTTTATGTGTCTACATTTTGCCCCTCTTTGAAGCAATGCACTTGTTGCTTTGGTTCAAAGAATAAATGATCTCGATCAAAGCCAAAAAAAATTGATATTTAAAAACTTGCCCCACTGCTGCATGGCATGAAGAAACATGCCATTATAATGCCCCCTTGAGAGATCGGATGAAAATTTTAATTTTTTTGGGTGATCTCGCAAAAAAAAGGTGACAAAGTACCCGACAAGTCCGAAAGGGGTCCGAGAGGCTAAAAATGTGTCTAAACGCAATAAAACGATGAAAAACAAGCCTCAAACAGACAAAAATAGGTTCAGGTGTCTGAAACCCTAGTAGGATAGATAATTAGGGTTAAAAAACCCTAATTTTTAGGCTTAAAAGGGGCCTGAGGGGTCACTTTCAAGTCATTTTCACACACCTTCGCTAGCAAACTTGAGATTCAAGCTCTGAATCTTTGGTGATATGGCACAATGATAGATTTCTCTACACATCACTGATCGAGTTCAGACATACTAGCGGCCAGCCGGCATCGGGGCACCGGTATGTGACCCTTACCCAAGCTTATTTTTTTCATTTAATGCATTAATTACTCCTTTAAAAGGTGAGCTCACCTCTAGTGGTGCTATATAGCGCCACTCGACATTTAAAGTGTGATGCGCTAGGCCATTTTGTGCTGCAGCGATGCAATTTAGAAGTTTAGAAACTCTGCCGCTCGGCTCAGGCTTGGCAGGCCAGTTTGGGAAAAGTGTGCCGTGGCGGTGCCCTTTTCATGCAAACTGCAACACTGGAGGATAAAGTGCGCGGCGGTGATGCCATTTTGCACTTTCTGGACTTGAGCATCAGAGTTTGAGAAAACTCAAACTATGATGCCTTCAAAAACTATGTCGCTCGGGGCGAGCTTGGAGCATTTGACCAGGAATTTTTGAAAATTTCTAACACAGTGACTTTCTTTGATGCAAGACAGGCCTAGGTAGCTCTATTCTCGGGAGCACTGGTCGTGAGATTTGGCTAGCATTTTATGGGACCTGAGCGACAGGGACCAGGATCGACTAGGGACTGTGGGATTATGGCACATTGCATATGCGGCACTCGTGCGCACTCACTTGGGGATGTTATCAGCACTGGCTGAGAGATGGCACAACAAGACATCATCATTTCATCTTCCCACTGGCAAGGTGACCATCACTCTGGAGGATGTTTGGTGCATTTTACGATTGCCTATTCATGGCCGATGAGTGATCTTTGATATTGATGATGGGTGCGAGGCCTGCACCAGAGTCCTCACCACATGGGACATTATCTACTGCGAGGGACAGATCAAGCTAGAGAGATATAGGGTCATCGTACCTCCCTTCCACTAGGCGATTACAGTGATCATTTTGGGTTTGGTTGCCCCAGACTGACAAGGGTGATATTTCAGTCCCAGCTGGGGTTATTGTTGGGAGCAGATGGTCTGAGACAGGCCAATTCGTTTCACATGGGGGCCTATGCTTCTCGCCTCACTCTATAGAGACTTGCACGAGTACATGTATATGGATGGAAGCATGCTAGGGGCTGGAGTGACACTACTTCATGTCTGGGTGTGGGAGCACATTTTTGTGCTACGTCCACAGGTTGTTCTAGTTCTGACGAGGGTAGAGGATGCTCTCATGACATGATACAGAGGCGGTGTGTCCTTCACATACACTAGAGAGCACGTAATCCTGTACTGGAGGCAGGTCTTGGATGAGATGCTCGTTTTCACTTGGAGACCATACCTTGGTCGGCCCAGATGGGCCGACAATGCTAATAAGCTCTTCTATTTCCACCAGGACCGATATATGCAGGGGCGAGAGCACACAATGATCAAGAGGTACCTGCCTGGGCAAGTGCATCGTCAGTTCGAAGAGTCGCAGGATTGGCTTATTGATGACTACATAGCCGTCTTTGCACACAATATGACACAGGTGTCATGGGGACATGGCATTCCTACATCAGAGGTAGTTGACAGCTTCAGGCACTTGGTAGCCCAACCGTGGGCTTATGATCAGGGCTTGGCAGATCTAGGGACCACACAAGCCTATAGAAACTAGTTCAGACCTCCTCTTCAGTTGACCATTCCAGGTGAGGATCTAGAGGTACACAGGGTCAGAGGTAGAGGAAGAGGGCGAGGACGAGGACTGAGGGTCAAGATTTGACAGGATCCACCAGGTGTGCCCCCAATTCTGCCAGGTCAGGGAGATGTCCATATGTAGGATCAGCAGTAGGAGCGGCCAATCCCACCACCACGAGCTGAGGGTGAGGATCAGGTTCACGTGCAGTCACGGGCATAGCCACAGGGATAGGCAGATGGTTAGAATGCACTAATTGCACAGTTGCAGGCCCAAGTTTAGGCACTGATAGCGGAGAGAGACCAGGCGAGGGCTAAGAGAGAGCAGCTCAGAGCAAAGAGGGACCAGGTTGTGCAGTAGAGACAAGCTACAGAGCTACAGGCAGCCATAGAGCTAGGCCGCAGATAACAGATTGAGAGCATGACAGCCTCCTCCTCGCAAGGTATAGTGCCAGTACGATCTTACATGGATGCTATCTGAGAGATAGAGTATTATTGTCAGGCTTACCATGACACTATACCTAGAGCAGATTGGATTCCCGAGTACTCAGAGCAGGTCAGCCAGAGACCACCAGAGGGTCACGGTGATAGGGGTGAGGGAAAAATTCATAGAGATTGGGCTTGATCCAGATGATATATTTTTTTGTGCCTTATGGGCTCATTTTCGATAGCCCGATGGGCATTTTGTACCAATTGACATATACGTATAGTGATTCAATTTATTCTTTGTACTATGATAGTGACATGATGATATGATATATATGAACTGATTTTGATATGATGAAATGCGTACTTTTTATTTATGTATGATTCTACTTCTATATGTTATGGATGCATTTATTTCTAATGATGTTTATGCAATAATTATGACTAACAGATCTATATTATGCTCACCTATGCTATAATGTGCAATGATGTTATCTACATGATGATTTATTTTATGCCAATGTGATATTTGATGTGAAAAAATGATATGATCTATGGTATATGCAATGATGTGAGGAATATGCTTATATATGAGATGATTTATGGATGGATGTAATATGATGCAATGGTCGTGATATGATGCAAATGAAATGGTTTTATGAGATGCTTAGAATAACAAATGTAATTATCCTAAATGACAATGTATGTGATGCAATGATATGTTAATGCAAAGTGATATGCTGATGCGTAATATGAACGTAATGTGATGATATGACATCATTTATGTTATGCAAGTATGTATGCCTAATGAATTAAATGCTTATATACCTATTGCTTATGATTTATGCATAAATGATTATGGAATGCTTTCGTAGATGCTATGTGATGATTTAGATGGTAATATGAAATGGTTGTGAAATGCAAATGAATGTTTATGCAATGATTGATATAATTCCATGGGATGCAATGTAATGGGTGAAATGCAATGACATGGATGCACCTATTTATGAAGAATGTTTTTGATAAACTGTTTATGATGATTAAAATGCAATACATACATTTCCTATATGCTTATGCAATATGCTAATGATTTCTATATGATATGCTTATGCAACATGCTAATCATTTGTGGATGTAGGATTGATGATGATGATGGTGACAATGATCGACTATCATAGTACCTTGTTAGCGTGATTAGTAAGAAAAGAAGAAGTCATTTCAACAAGACACAAGATGATGCAAATGCAAATGATGATGATGATGATTATTACTTGCCGAGGAATTGGGATTATCAAAGGGCCAAATTTTCTTATGTTTGATAACACACATGGTACGATGCATTGAGGTATAGAAAACTAGGATGGCGTGGTACTTAGTGTGATGTACTTTGACTTGAAAATCAGATAGGAGTATTCTTGTTCACACCTGACATACAGAAACCTTGCTAGGATGTACTTCAAAAGTTTTAGACACCTCGGATGAAAACATAGAAAGGTAAACCTATCCATGCAATAGTCAACAAGTTGCCCTAGACCTCTTCCATACATACCTAACAAAGCAAGTATTTTCCGAGGTTATATTACAAGAATGTCCAACAAGTACAACAAACAAAAGACAATGATCATTGCCCCATTCCTATTTCTCTAAATCCTCTGTTTTGGGATATCATCGAGAAGTTATTGGAATGAGAAAAAATAAGATAAGTCAAAAGATAAAGACCAAGTAAACAAAAAAACTGATGCTCTTCAATACTGCTAATGGAAAGAGGATGTGTTTTCTAAGGATGATAACCGAAACTTATTGCCAAAAGATAATGCCCATTGTAGGAAGGATTCATCCTATTAGTGCCATTTCTGGTTCTCTCATTGTCTAGTTGTGTACTCTTGTTTTTCATGATAAAATTTTAGCTATGGGGTGTTTTTCCTTTTGGCACATGGGTAAAGTGGGCTCCCATGAGGGTTGAGCTCGGCGTGTTGGAATTTGCTTCTCGTGTTTTTCCCTTTGGTTCTTTTGTCTCACCTTCTTGTTTCCTTCATGGGTTGAAACCCTAGCTAGGGTTTTTTTTTCTTCATTTGGGTCTGTGGGTTCTTTTTCCTTTCTGGCCGCTTGTTCTTTCTCTTTGGTGACCTGTCCGCCCAGTTCACTCTTCAATTATGGTCCCCTCGAGCCCCATTTTTTGTTCGTTATTGGCCCCTTGTTACTGCTTTCACCGGCCCTATTGTGCCTTCGGAGTGACCTTTGGCTCTCGGGGTGACATCTTCCCAACTTTCTGATGTCTCCCCAAGACCCCTTCCTATCGGCCTGTATTCTTTGTGTCAGGGAGATGTCTCCCCGACTCCTGCTTGTCTCATCAACTTTGGTGGCCCCTTTTGTTTTCGATGTGACTTCCCTTCGGCCACGGTGACTTCGCCATGATGTCACCCCGACCCGGCCATCTCTCCCTGACTTTATGGTGCTTTCATTGCAGTATGCGGACTTTGGCCGGAGGTCTCCCCGACTTCCTTATGTCTCGCCAATATGCTCGGTGACTTCGGTGTGACTTTCCCAACTTGATGGACTTCGCTAGGATGTTTTGCTGACTTGTTGGCCTCTTGCTGACTGTGATCAATGTTTGATATGGAATGTCTTCTTTTCCATGAGGTCTTCCTGACACCGCTTTCTCTTGTTGATGGTGCTTCTTGTTGGGGTGTCGTTGTGATCTCTCACCAAGGAAGTTGTCTCTTGCCGATATGGGCCTCTCCCCACTGGAACATCTTGCCAAATGTGCCCGGTCTTACCGAATGGTATGTTTTCTCAATGAAACATTGGGTTCTTGGTGTGTTGTCTTCCCGACTCCACGGTGTCACGCCAACCGGTTTGTTGAAAGCTATAGCCGACATGGATTGAACCAGGGATGCATTTATTGTGGTTGGTCACTTGGCCCCTGGCTTGAGAATGGTGATGAAGATTTCATAGGATTGGCATGTGACCCCAATTTGGTTCTGAGCCTCGATTGTTGGTGCGGTAGAGATCGAATTAATTGCAGAACTTGGGCAACGAGTTTTCTGATGATGTGAGGTGGTTGAGACGGCTGGCTTCTGCATTTGTGGCCTCTGAATTCGTGATGATTGTACCTGTGGATTTCCTAGGCGGCATGGTCTATGTACCTTCCTGGTTTGATTGCCATGGCTGCCCATTCCTGTACTTTCTCATTTCGACTTGGTGGTGTGACATTCTCCTTGTTCCACTTGATAGAAGCTTTCAAGATGATTCAGATTGGTTGGTGGAGGTTCGTGGCTGAGTTGCTTGATGTTTTCTGAGGCTGTTAGGGTTTCTGTTGGTGTCCATGTAGACTCATGCTGATTGGTAACCTTGAATGTATAAATGTATTTTTTTTCCACTTTGTAAGGGTTCGATGGCAGTTTAAAAAATTGTAAAGGGAACCAGTTATCTTTGGTTGGATAGCTAGGGCTCAATTTGAAGCAAGAACACTTAGGGAAAATCATATTATTGTCCATCTTTGGGATCTAGGGCATATTTCACTTAATGTAAGGTTTCTAGATATAAATGGAATCACAAATATGACTGATTGAATTGAAAAATCTCTCCTTGTAATGGTGTGTGTGAAATTTTAAGCGAAACTAATGATCAAGGGTCATTTCATTTTCTGGTTTTGGTTGATAATCTTATTTAAGGAATGGATTAAAATGCATTAATCAATCTAGAGTTTTCTATGCATTATTAAGGGATTTGATAAGAAGTTTGATAGATTCAATCACTGGTTCATGGGTTAATAAGGTTAACTTCATAAAGGCTTAGGTTTCCAGAGTTAAATACCCCTTCTGTTGCACATTTTCATGACTCCTTGCCCAAGGATATTGGTACTGATCTGGTGACAGTTTTTATATCTTCACTAGCCTGGTTGTTCAATTAGATAACAAATATTTTAATTAATCAATTATGTTTCATGTTATACTATATCTATTTTATCAGTCTTAGCAGGATATACATTGTTTGCTCAAAGGAAGCCATCTCTGAGTGAACCCTGGTATATCTACTATAAGGAGATTGAATCTACTTTGTTTAAGGGATTACCCCCTGGGTCTTGCAGAGCCCGAAGTGAAGGATATTGCAGCCACAAGTGTTGCATCTCATCTGTTGGCCATCTGTCTAGCGAACATTCAGGCATTGAGCTTGGCAAGTTCATAGATGTTTGCACAGACCTACTGGTTAGTTGTTTTCCTAAACAAGAAAAATGACCGAAAAGATGGTGACTCCGCTGGGGACCTGTGTTTCATATTGAATAGAATCTCCAAGATGTTTTATCCCACAGTTTGTTCATAGAGTCAGTCATTTGAGGACATTGGTTGAGTACAGCTTATGTCTCTGCCTTTTTGTTTATATTCTTGAGTGATTCCTAGTCTTATTGTTGTCAAGTTGTAGTTACCAAGCTCTGAAAGTCTTGTTGTATTCCAAAAAGTAACACCATTGTTACTGATCTATCCCAAGAAGCTTGGGTGGCAACTCTGAAGTCTTTGTACCAGTGCAAACCAATATTTAAAGATATAGAAGAAGTTCAGAGTAGAAATTCAAATAGAGTCAAGAAGGTTGAAGGAATCCCAACAAAATGAGGAGAACACGAGGTTACTACAGAAACCATCCAGAGCAGGAGCTGGAAGAAGACTTTCCTAGAAACAAAGGCAAATGGGTGAAGATAAAACCAGCACAAAAATGTATGTCTACACTGCATCCCACCCCTGAACATCAAGTTTCTTCTCATTTCGGTTCACAAAGTGAAAGAGATTTGGTAGATTTAGATGATAATGTATCCAATGGGAGAGGGGAAGTGAATATGAAAAATATTGTAAATGAATATTCATCAGATCATGGCCAAAATTCCAAACAAAGGGGAAGGAGTAGATTCCAAAGGAATAATAGGAATACCCAGCATGCTAGGACCATAGAATTCCCCACGCCTACACCTCTTAGGGCTACTTTTGTCCCAAATGATTCATCTACTGGGGATGACTATTCCCACAACCCGCATCTATACCAAACTGCTAGTACAACTTCTGATAGAGAGTCTACATTACCTGATGAGGATAAGATATCTGATGATATACAAAGACTTAGTCAACAAATTGCTGCACTAAATGAGAGTAGGAAACAGAGAGAAACAACAAAAGAGAAAAAGATAAGAGATGCTATGGATAAGAGGGATGAGCTGTGTAGAAGGTTAAAAGAGATGGAAGCCATGGATAGATTGGTATCCCAACAAAATGAGGACACCCTAGGATTACCTAAAACCTTAGGAAGGATTCTCTCTGATCCCTTAGTCAATAAGACCACAAATAAACCTCAAAGTCATAGGGTTGAGAAACATGTTGTTCCTCCTAGGAATACCAGTAAACAACCTCAAAATGTGGACAAAGGTAAGCGTCCTATGCAGGAAAAGAGAGGAAATGAAGGAGTAAGGATAAATGAAGGAGGTGCTGAGAAGAACACAGATCAAAAAAACATTGCCTCACTTTTTGATAAGCTAATGAGAGAAAATGAGGAGTTGGAGAGAAAGACAAGGGAGATGGAGTTGCTTGCAGAAAACAAAGAGATGAAGACGAAGCTTAGTTTTCTAGAATCTACTTTGAAGGATCCTGTCCCTAATGATCAGAACACATGTGGTCGATCTATTTCTTCAAACCCTAATAATGGTGATAGAAGATCACCCAAAGATAATCCTTCCAGCTCCCTTCCACCCCCTAGAGATCATGAAAAAGTTGTCCATTTTGTTGATCTACAAGAGTCTCAAGGTCAGCAGTCAGGTCATCAAAATGAAAGACAAAGAGACAATGATATTCAAGGTGAAAAAAGAAGACCTGTGTGAAGAAGAGTGACACATACTGACAGATATAGGCAGTTATGTTTTGATAATATCCCTAGTTACCCAAATCTAGTGCCTGACAAGGCTAGGAAACATGTGCCAAGGTTTGCAGGCAATAATGCTATCAGTGGTGAGGATCACCTTAAAGCTTTTCAAAGTTTTTTGGAGGACTTTGAGTTATGGGAGAGGATGTAGCCATGAAGTACTTTATGCAGTCTCTTATAGAGGATGCTAGGGATTGGTACAATAGTCTGCCTGATTTGAGCATTGACTCTAAGAACACCTTCTTCAGAATTTTTAGAGAACAATGTGGAGACCAGACTGATCCAAGGTTTAGGCTGCATGATTTTAATAACATCACAAAGGGACATAATGAAATGGCTATTGAATTTAATGCAAGATTCAAGAAAGCAATGGCTAAGGTCCATGTTTCTCTCCAACCTAATGAAAGATCATGTTTGTTTACTTACTGTAATGCCTATGACAGCAAGATGTGCTACTTGATCAGAGACAAAGACCCACAATCCCTGCAAGAGGCTTACAAGATGGTTGTAAACATTGAAAATAATAGAAGAGCATCTGGTAAGATGGGTAGGAGAGATGATCCCAGGCTTACCAAAGCTTCTAAGCCTTCAAATGAGAAAGGGGTCAAAGGTGCAACACTAGAAACAATGTGGGATCAAGTTTTGAGTTTGTTGCAAAAACAAGCAAAGGCTAAAAAGCCTAAATTTTAGAGGAATGAGAGGCCCCCAAGGTTGCAAGACTATCCATATCACACTAACTGGAATAATGGGAGGCCTATCCAAAATAATCAGAGGAACTTCCATGGAGTGTCTAATCCACTACATAAGAATACCTCAAACATGGTAGATGATCTACCATGGTGTGATGCTTGTGAAATGCCACACTCCTCACATCAGTGTGCTGTTGTGGCCAAGGCAGTGGAAGAAAAGAAAGGAAGTTATGAGGAAGGTGATTATCCTAGCAACCCTAATGAGACTTTGAATGTGTTCATGACCAAGTCAGATTTAGAGTATGAGGAATATTCCTCTGACTGTGGTGCTAATACAAATGAGACAGATATGCAAAGACAAGAAGGTCTTCTTCATCAGCAACAAGTATTTTCTGATGGAGAAGGAGATGATCAGTTTACTTCTTACAACCTTGAAACCTATGGCATTTCTTTGAGGAGACCTTCTAATGAAGAGATAGAAAGGTATGCAACTACATTGGCCACTAGAGCTCAGGCTAGAAATGATATTCACCTTATAAATAGGGTGGTAAAGGATAATCAAGGTCACCAAGGGGGAATATTCATTAAAGAAGGTGATACTGATCCTAAAGGGAATAGAGCTGAAAACACAAAAACTAGTACCAAAGCTAAGGAAGTCAAAGAGCCAAGAATTTGGGCTAAAAGGAATGACAAAGCTAAGTTAACTAGTGAAGCTACTTCATCAAATACAAGGATGAAAGAATTGAGGCCTGCAAATCAAAGTGATGGTAAGAAAATAGATGCACTGACTTCTCATAGAGTTATATTCCGAGAGATTCCAAGTTATGCACCAGTTGACATGTTTCAAGTCCTATCTCAGATAAAGGTCACAGTCCCACTCCTTGAGATGATGAGGATCAATGACCATAAGCATAAAACAATGGCAGTCATCAAGAGCATTGCTAGGAACAATCAACCCAAAATGGAAGCTCAAATACCTGAAACAAGTGTAGGCCAGGTGAACGATGATGTAGCTAGACTGAACGCAGATGAGAATCCTGAAGTCTATCTAGGAACTACAATCACTGCTAACCCTGATCTGGTCAACCCTTTCTTTCTGAGCCTGATTATCAATGGAAACGTGCTCATAAATTGTATGATTGATTTAGGTGCCTCAAACAATGTGATGCTTGTCAAAATCATGGAGGAAATGGGCTTAAAGGTGGATAGCACTTATGGAAAATGCTATGTTATGGACTCAAGGGAGATCCCTGTGATTGGAATCATAAATGAAGTATCATATAGACTGGCAGCTTGCCCTGAGAAGGAACTTGTCATGAGTGTCATAGTAGCTGATATCCCTCCAGCATATGGAATGTTTCTCTCAAGGAAATGGTGTTCTTCTATGGGAGGAAGTATGCAATGTGATTTATCCTTTGCTACATTTTCCATCAATTAGAAGGATGTTAAGATTGCCCAGAAGTCAAGATGAAAGCATATGATTGAATCTGCTAATAAAATAGAAGAACCTCCACTCATCAACTTTGTTGACACTGGTATGGATACCCTTCAAGTAGAGGAAGCAAAACAAGAAGATGGAGAGACCAAGTCAGTACCAATAGTCAAAGAAGTCATGCAAACTACCTTAGAAGAGTCAGTTTGGATTATTTACTTTGACGGAGCTTGCTCCAAGGATGGCTCAAGTGCTGGTGTCCTGCTGGTATCACCACAAGGTAAGACCTTCAAACACTCATTTCTACTCCAATTTTCATGTACAAACAATGTAGTTGAGTATGAAGCCTTGTTGCTTGGCTTGAAAATTGCCTCTAAGCATGGGATAAAACTATTGAGAGTGTTTGGTGATTCAGAGCTGGTAGTCTCTCAAGTTAGGTCTAGATTTGTTACTAAGGACAAATGCCTGAGGCAGTATAGGAATGAAGTGTGGGATACCATTGAGGCATTTGATTCCTTTGGAATAGATTGGGTAGAAAGAGGGAAAAATGCCAAGGCTAACTTGCTAGCCAATATTGCTGTTAAACTGGATGAAGTGACCTTTAATGGAATTTCTGGTATTGAGGTACAAACTAGGCCTACAGTGCTTGATAATATTTGCAATTGGCAGGTGTTTGAAAATGACCATGATATCCTGAAATTCCTATATTGTATAAACCAATATGAACATCAGGAGATATATTTTGATTCATACGTGGTAGCGGAGGATGGCAAGGAAACCTTGTTTGGGAATGAAGTAATTCAATTGAGGACTAATAAAATCCCAAAAGGACTAGTAGCATTAGAAAGAGTTTTCGAAGGACCAGACAAATTCAACACACAGCAAGTAGCTACCCATAAGGAAGACCTAGAAGAAATTAATCTAGGAACTGATAGTGCACCCAAGAAGGTCTACATAGGCAAAAAGATGAAGCCTCATATAAGGAAGATGTTGATTACCCTATTGAGGAAATATAGGCATGTGTTTGCCTAGTCTTATGATGACTTGAAGGCTTACAGGGAAGATTTGTTCCAGCATGAAATTCCCCTAAAGCCTAATGTGAGACCATTCAGGCAGAAGCAAAGGCCTATCAATCCAACCTTGAGATCCAAGATGCAGGAAGAAATAACAAAATTGAGTGATGCAGGGATCATTAATCCCATAAGGCATTCTTCATGGGTGTCAAACCTGGTTCCTATAAGAAAAAAAGAATGGTGATCTCAGGTTGGGCGTGGATTTCATAAACTTAAATATTGCGTCATTGAATTGTCCTCTTCTAAACATGGAGGTGATGCTGCAGAAGGTGACTGGGTGTGAATTAATGTCCATGATGGATGGATTCTCTAGTTACAACCAAGTCATGGTGAAAGAATCAGAGCAGTACAAGACAACGTTCACCACACCCTGGGGAACTTATGTCTACATGAGAATTCCTTTTGGCCTAATAAATACTGGAGCCCCTTTTCAAAGAAGCATGGACGTGGCTTTTGCTGAGTTCCTAGACCTTTTCCTGGCTGTTTATCAAGATGATCTTACTACTCACAGCAAGAAGAAAGAAGACCACTGCTCGCATTTGGAGAAGATATTTTTCAGAGCCTTAGAGTATGGTATTTCTCTTAATCCCAAGAAATGTGTTTTTGGGGTTAAGGAGGGCAAGTTACTGGGGCACATTGTCTCAAAATATGGCATAAGAATTGATCCTAAGAGGATAGCGGCCATTGATAAGATTACACCGCCAAAGAATGTCAAAGGAATACAATCCTTCTTTGGTTAGGTAAACTTCTTGAGAAGATTTGTCACAAACTTCATAGAGATCAGCAGACCCATCTCCAAAATGTTGAAGAAGAATGAGGGCATAGTCTGGTTAGAGGATCCTTTGAAGGATTTTCAAGCCATTAAAGAAATAATAAAAGATGCTCCTATGTTGAAGACACCAGATTACTCAAATCCTTTCCAATTGTTCATGTTTGTTTCTTTTCACATTGTGGCAGGAGTGTTGTTGCAAAAAAATGATAATGGTTTTAAGCAGCCTATAGCCTTTTTTAGTAAGTCGTTACAAGCCGTAGAACTGAAATATGACAAATGAAAAATAGGCATATGCATTGGTAAAAACAGTTAAAGCTTTCAGGCCTTATTTAATGGGAGCTGTCATAGTTGCATATGTACCCAGTCCAGCTGTCAAAGACATTTTCACATAGCAGGAGGTGTCAGGAAGAAGATGTAGATGGATCAACAGGATCCAAGAATTTAACATTGAGGTCCAAATTACTAAATTGGTGAGAGGACAGGGATTGGCCAAGCTTATGGCCCAAGCCAAATTAGAATCCAATTAGATAAACTCACTAGAAGAGGAAAACAGATCACACATATGTGATATGGAGCACTCTGACTGGTACAAGGATATGATCTATTATCTGCAGAAGATGAAATGCCATGACAATCTGAGTGAAAATGAAAAGAGAACGATAAAGCTACATGCTATCAAATGTATTATCATAGAGGGAAATCTCTGGTGGAGAAACAGAGAAGGTGTCATGCTGAAATGCATGGATCAGAATCAGGCATTGGAACTTCTAAAGGAAACACATGGTGGAGCTTGTGGAGGACATTACATGGCCAAAACAACTACACACAAGGTAATGAGGGCTGAATTTTGGTGGCCTACTATATTTAAAGATGCCAATCAATTTGTGAAGACATGTGATGCTTGTCAACGTTTCTCTGGTAAGTTAAAATTCTCTGGTAAACTTCCTCTCAGACCAGTTGCAGTGCAATCTCCATTCCAGACTTGGGGCATTGACTTCATAGGTGAGATATCATGCAAATCTAGTGGAGGCCACTCTTGGATATTGGTAGCCACTGATTATTTTACCAAGTGGGTGGAAGCAATCCCAACAAAGAAAGCAACTAGCAAAGTGGTGATTGACTTCTTGATGAGTAACATTTTGACAAGGTTTGGATGCCCAGAGAGAATTGTATCCGATAATGCTATGTGTTTCAGATCTGAGGAATACACTAAATTTTATGAAAGATATGGTATCTAGATCTCCTACTCATCACCATACCATCCGCAAGGAAATGGACAAGCTGAGTCAAGCAACAAGAGCTTGATGAAGATCATCAAGAGAATCTTGGATCAAAACAAAAGGGCATGGGATTCTAAATTGAAATTGGTTGTCTGGGTAGATAGGGTGATTGTGAAGAAGGCAATTGGTTGTGCCCCATTTGACTTGGTCTATGGCATAAATGCAAGGTTACCCCAAAACAACCTGATAGAGATGTACAAGTTTATCTAGGTTTATGATGATGAAATTGACGATGAGATGCAATTGAGAATGGATGCTCTCACAGAGCTAGATGAGACTAGAAGGGATGCTCAAAGAAGAAATGCCAAGTTGCAAATGCAAGTGAAGAATCTGTATGACAAAAGGACAACTGCAAGGAATTTTGAGAAAGGAGATTTGGTCTTATTATGGAATGCAAGATTGGAAGATAAGGGAAAACATGAAAAATTTGATGCAATCTGGCTAGGTCCATTTGTGATCAGCAGCAAATGGGGAGAAGATTCATATGTTCTTCAGGCTCTGACAGGTGAGATTCTTGAATTGCTAGTTCATGGATAGTTCTTGAAGTTATACTTCTCCTGAAGTATCTTATCCATGAACGTTAGCTTAGGATTTGTTTTCTGTTTTGTTTTCTTTTTGTGTTTACTGGATTTGTCTGAGCTAGTTCCTGGTTTGTTTTGGTCTTTTCTGTCTGTTCTGCTCTCCCAGTGATCATGATTCTTGCTATGCCCACCAGAGGCATACATCCCCCAACTAGAGCCTATGTTAGTGCCATTTCTGGTTCTCTCATTGTCTAGTTGTGTACTCTTGTTTTTCATGATAAAATTTTAGCTATGGGGTGTTTTTCATTTTAGCACATGGGTAAAGTGGGCTCCCACGAGGGTCGAGCTCGGCATGTTGGAATTTACTTCTGGTGTTTTTCCCTTTGGTTCTTTTGTCTCGCCTTCCTATTTCCTTCATGGGTTGAAACCCTGGCTAGGGTTTTTGTTTTCTCCATTTGGGTCTGTGGGTTCTTTTTCCTTTCTGGCCGCTTGTTCTTTCTCTTCGGTGGCCTATCCGCCCGGTTCGCTCTTCACTTATGGTCCCCTCGAGCCCCATTTTTCGTTCATTACCAGCCCCTTGTTACCACTTTCACCGGCCTCGCTGTGCCTTCGGAGTGACCTTTGGCTCTCAGGGTGACATCTTCTCAACTTTGTGATGTCTCCCCGAGACCACTTCCTATCGGCCTGTATTCTTTGTGTCGGGGAGATGTCTCCCTGACTCCTGCTTGTCTCATTGACTTTGGTGGCCCCTTTTGTGCTCGGTGTGACTTCCCTTCAGCTGTGGTGACTTCGCCATGATGTCACCCCAACTCTGCCATCTCTCCCCAACTTTATGGTGCTTTCAGTGTAGTATGCAGACTTCAGCTGGAGGTCTCCCTGACTTCCTTATGTCTAGCCGATATGCTCGGTGACTTCAGTGTGACTTTCCCAACTTGATGGACTTCACTGGGATATTTTGCCGACTTGTTGGCCTCTTGCCAACTGTGATCAATGTTTGATATGGCATGTTTTCTTCACCCTAAGGTCTTCCCGACACCGCTTTCTCTTATCGATGGTGCTTCTTGTTGGGGTATCATGATCTCTCACCGAGGAAGCTGTCTCTCGCCGATATGGGCCTCTCCCCGCTAGAACATCTTGCCGAATGCGTCTGGTCTTGCCGAATGGTATGTTTGCTCAATGAAACATTGGGTTCTCGGCGTGTTGTCTTCCCGACTCCGCGGTGTCACACCGACTGGTTTGCTGAAAGCTGTAGCCGACATGGATTGAACCAGGGATGCATTTATTGTGGTTGGTCACTTGGCTCGTGGCTCAAGAATGGTGATGAAGATTTCACAGGATTGGAATGTGACCCTGATTTGGTCATGAGCCTCGATTGTTGGTTCGGTAGAGATCAAATTAATTGCATAACTTGGGCAACGGGTTTTCTGATGATGTGAGGTGGTTGAGATGGCTGGCTTCTACATTTGTGGCCTCTAGATTTGTGATGATCGCACCCGCAGATTTCCTAGGCGGCATGGTCTATGTACCTTCCTGGTTTGATTGCCATGGCTGCCCATTCCTGTACTTGCTCGTTTCGACCTGGTGGTGTGACATTCTCCCTATTCTACCTGATAGGAGCTTTCAAGATGATTTAGATTGGTTGGTGGAGGTTTGTGGCCGAGTTGCTTGATGTTTTTTGAGGCTGTTAGGGTTTCTGTTGGTGTCCATGTAGACTCATGCTGACTGGTAACCCTGAATGTATAAATGTATTTTCTTTCCATTTTGTAAGGGTTCGATGGCAGTTTAAAAAATTGTAAAGGGAACCAGTTATCTCTGGTTGGGTAGCTAGGGCTCGATTTGAAGCAAGAACACTTAGGTAAAATCATATTATTGTCAATCTTTGGGATCTATGGCATATTTCACTAAATGTAAGGTTTTTGGATATAAAGGAAATCATGAATATGACTGATTGTATTTAAAAATCTCTCCTTGTAATGGTGTGTGAAATTTTAAGTGAAACTAATGATCAAGGGTCATTTCATTTTCTAGTTTTGGTTGATGCTCTTGTTTAAGGAATGGGTTAAATTGCATTAATCAATCTAGAGTTTTCTATGCATTATTAAGGGATTTGATAAGAAGTTTGATAGATTCAATCACTAGTTCATGGGTTAATAAGGTTAACTTCATAAAGGCTTAGGTTTCCAGAGTTAAATACCCCTTCTGTTGCACATTTTCATGACTCCTTGCCCAAGGATATTGGTACTAATTTGGTGACAGTTTTTATATCTTCACTAGCCTGGTTGTTGAATCAGATAACAAATATTTTAATTAATCAATTCTATTTAATGTTATACTATATCTGTTTTATCATTCTCAGCAAGATATACATTATTTGCTCAAAGGAAGCCATCTCTGAGTGAACCCTGGTATATCTGCTATAAGGAGATTGAATCTGCTTTGTTCAAGGGATTACCCCCTGGGTCTTGTAGAGCCCGAAGTGAAGGAGATTGCAGCCACAAGTGTTGCATCTCATCTATTGGCCATCTGTCTAGCAAACATTCAGGCATTGAGCTTGGCAAGCTCATAGATGTTTGCACAGACCTGTTGGTTAGTTGTTTTCCTAAACAAGAAAAACGACCAACATATCCTAGGACATGTTAGTGGATGGCAGCCCATCATTTCATTTACCCAAAGTTCTCTAAGGGATGATTGATATGGGACCAATTCAGATGATGAGTTACCAATACGAAGAGATGACCAACTTGCTTATGCACTGATTTAGACTTAAGACTTGACATTTTTGAGTTTTACTTGTAATCTGCTAGACTTGTTTCTAACTGTTTCACCAAAGGTTGAAGATGACGATCAGTTTATTGTTGATGGTTTTTATTGAGGGTGTAAGCGAGATGAGACAGATAGATTTTTTAAAATATTTGGATGTTTTTGATGTTTTGCAATGTTTTGAGGCTTTTTTTTTGGTATTTTTCAAGGTTTTTACAAATGTTTTGATTTTTGATTTTTCAAATGTTTTTAGGATTTTCTGAGATTTTGACCAAGAGACTAACCTAAAAACCTATCCTAGGGGCCTTAGGGGCTGATTAGCAGATTAGCCTTGCCTACGTTATATATGCAAATACCACGTAGTTTGACTGATGACTTGACCGATTTATAGATGACGATATACATGATGACATGTCAGTTTATTATGACGAACTCCTATATGACTGACCTAAATGTCTCAAGGGATGATCAAAGATCAACCTTGCCTATGTTCAAGTTCAGAGACAATGTAGTTCGACAAGATGGCTCTATTTTTGACTTTTTGAATGACTTTTTGACCTGTTTTTGGATTTTGTAATTTTTTTGATGTTTTTGGATTTTCTAATTTGAAGACTTTAAGATCATACACGAATCCGATCCATGAGAACATGCCCCCAACGTGATGCAATAGACTACTCTGATAAAGGTAGGACAAACTGACCTTGAGGATGGGCCGAGTAGTACTAGGAGGGATCACGATACAAGAACAGGACCAAGCTATGGTGCGGATGCGATTGGATGAATGATGGATGGAGACCTGAATGCGATGGATGATGGAAGCGAAATGGGGGGATGATGTTGAACAAGCCGCAAAGATCCTGGTGGATGGAAAGTGCTTATTTACTCAAGGCACCTATTTTCTAGGTTTTCACCAAGGTACTTGCCTTAAAGTGCCATGAAGTGGTTTCACTAGAGGACAATTTTTTTGATCCTTTTTCTGATTTTTTTGGATTTTTTTGCTTTTTTTATTTTTTTGTTGTCACCAAGATGCCTATTTGCCAGGTTTTCGCCAAAGTGACCATTTTTTCAAGACATTTTCTAATTTTTTGGATTTTTTGCTTCTATACCTTGGAATATTTAGGCATAAAACTTTTTGAGATGGGAGCTATTCATGGGCTCTTGCAGAGGTTCCCCTTCAGGTGTTGATAGTTGATATGCCCCTGATTTATAACTTGCTGTTATGATGAACGGTCCCAACCAATTAGGTTCGAACTTGCCTTTGTTGCTTGGGTTTGGGACATTCTTCTGATTTTCTTTTAAGACTAGTTCTCTGACTTGGAAAGTCCTACTTCTGATCTTCTTGTTGTAGCTCTATTTGAGTCTATTTTGATAGACTTGCAAATGATTTAAAGCATCTATGCATCTCTCATCTAGTAGCTCTAGCTCATTTAATTTTGATACCCAATACTCTTCATCTGTGATGAGTTTTTGCAGTGATATCCTGAGGGATGGGAGCTCGATCTCAATGGGAAGAACCACTTCTGATCCATAGACCAGGGAGAAGGGGGTGGTGCCAGTGGGTGTGCAGATGCTGGTTCAATAATCCCAGAGGGTGGGATTAAGCTACAGATGCTAGTCACGACCTGTGTCCTTGACTATTTTGTTGAGGATTTTGAGGATGGTTTTGTTCGTGGCTTTTGCTTGGCCATTGCCTTGGGGATAGTACGGGGTGGAGAAGCGATGTTGGATTTTGAATTTTTTGCACAAGTCGTGAACCTCCTAGTTCTTGAATGGTGTCCCATTATCCGAGATAATGGCTTGTAGGACCCCATAATGACAAATGAGATAGTTTAGGATAAATTTTGAGATCTTCTTTCCAGTGATATACGTCATGGGTATGGCTTCCACCCACTTTGTGAAGTACTTAGTTGCAGTTATGATGAACTTGTGGCCATTGGATGAGGTGGGTGTGATTTTCCCAATGAGATCGAGTCCCCACTGTGAAAAGGGCCATGGTGTGATGATCGAGTGAAGCTCTTGAGATGGAGCATGGATGAGGTCCCCATGCTACTGACATTGTAGACACCTCTTAGCATGATCATGTGATTCTCTTTCCATTGTGGGCCAATAATACCCCATCCTTAGTAGTTTCTTGGCGATGGTCATCCCACTCGAGTGCGATCCACATGTACCGTTATGAACTTCGGTTAGAGTGGTTAATACCTCCTCAACATTTAAGCAGTGTAGTAAGGTACCTTCTATGCTTCTACAGTATAAGGTATCACCTAGGATGACAAATCTAGATGCCTTTTTGACAAAGGTTCATTTTAGGTTTGATGGTAGGTCAGCGGGTATGACTCTTATTCGAAGATATGTATAGATGTCATGATACCAAGGATTGCTAGGACCAATGATTTCACACACATTCTTATTTCGGTACCTCGAATGTGGGAATGAGAAGCTGCTCGATCATAAATTCATATTTTCACACATTATGAGGGATGTCTAATAGGGACCCAATTGTAGCCATGGCTTCTGCTGCTCTGTTGTTGGTTCTTGGAATCTGCTCAAATGTTATGTCAATGAAGGATTCCTTTAGAGTCTCCACCAATTTCTTGTATGGAGTGAGCTTATCATCCTTAGTTTGATATTCATTATTGACCTTATTTATGATCAACTAAGAGTCTCCATACACCTTAAGAGCTATGATGTTCCATTGCACTGCTATCCTAAGGCCTATAGTCAAATCCTTGTATTCTGCTATGTTGTTGGTGCAAGGAAATGCCAATTTATATGACTTCGGTATACAATCCCCATGTGGGGTGATGATGAAGACACCAGCTCCTGATCCATGTTGTGTGTATGAACCATTGAAGTATAGTTTCCAATGGTCAGTTACGTTGAGGTTAAAAATGGATTCATCTGGGAATTCTGAGACAAGAGGGTTCTCAGAATAAATGGGTGCTTCTGCTAGTTGATCTACAATAACTTGACCCTTAATTGATTTCCGTTCGACATACTCAATGTCATACTCTAATAGTATCATTACCCATTTTTCCATTCTTCCTGTGAGCATTGCCTTTGATAGTAGATACTTGAGGGGATCAATTTTCACGATGAGCTTTATCTTGTGTGCCAACATGTAATGTCTAAATTTTTGGGATGCAAACACTACTACAAGGCAAGCTTTCTCAATGAATGAGTAATTTAGCTCATGACTGACCATTGTTTTGCTGATATAGTAGATAGCCCTCTCCATTCTATTTTCATCGTGCTGAGCTCGGCGAGCTCCAAGGGCTGCTGCTATTGCTCACACATATAAGATCAATGGCTTTCTTGGGATGGGTGGCATTAAAACTAGTGGTGTCAGTAGATATTCCTTGATTTTTTTGAATGCTTCTTCACATTTTGTATCCCATTTGTATGCTACCCCCTTGTGGATGAGGTGAGAGTATGGGTTCTGCTTGTCTGCCAGTTGTGCTATAAATCATCGAATGGATTGAAGTCAGCCTTGGAGGATTCTCAATTGTTTTAATGTCTTTGGTGCTTCCATCTCAAGGATTGCTTTCAATTTTTCTGGATCCACCTCAATACCCCTCATGGAGACTATGTATCCTAGCAATTTACCTAATTGTACGCCAAAAATGCACTTGGGATTTAGTCTGACTTTGTATTCCTCCAGTCTGTCAAAGATAGCACTTAGGGTTGCTATATGATCTTGTCTTTTTCTTGACTTAGCTAGAATGTCGTCGACATAGTCTTCAATTGTTTTATGAATCATATCATGGAATATCAACGTCATGGCCCTTTGATAGGTTGCTCCTGCATTCTTTAGGCCAAATGGCATCATGTTCCAACAGTAGGTCCCCCATGGACAAGTGAAAGCCGTCTTATGTTGATCTTCTTTTGCTATCATGATCTAGTTGTATCTTGAGAATCCGTCCATTAGTGATAGCATCTCATGTCCTGTTGTCATATCTACTATCATGATGATGTTGGGAAGTGAGAAATCATCCTTGGGACATGCCTTGTTCAAATTTCTGAAGTCCGTATAGATTCTGATGGCTTCGTCAGGTTTCGAAACAGGTACCAAATTTGACACCCATTCTGAATAATCAATTGGTCGGATAAATCCTACATCTAACAACTTTTTGAGCTCCATTTTGACTAATAAGGCTATTTGAGGATGCATTTTTTGAAGCTTTTGTTTGACCAGATTTTCTTCTAGATACACAGCTAAGTGATGAACCACAGTCTCTGGATCAAGCCCTGGCATGTCAGCATAACTCCATACAAATTTTATTTGTTTTTCCTTTAGGAATGCAGCTAGGAGTTCTTGCTCTTCTGATAATAGTGATTTCGCATAGAATGTGATATGTGGGGTCTCTTCTGTTCCTAGGTTGACAGGATTGCATTTTTTGGCCAAGACTGTTGACTTCTCCTGATGAATAGCTCTTAGAGGAAGATTAAATCCTTCATCCTCAGGCACCTCAGAGAGGTTTTCACTATTGGTACATCCTTTCTTTTTACTATTTTCTTGTCAGAGAGTGCCACAGTGTGGTTTCCACTGAAGGACTTTGATATGATTCTTAGTTTCTCACTTTTGTGACTGAAGGATTCAATCATTTCCCCATAATAGGCCTGTGTGTCTAACACCATTATAAACCCTGCCTTATGATCCCCATCCAGAATGTTATCCCTCAATCCCATGAATTTTGAGAGCGCCTCATCATTTTTGAATGTATCGAGAACTGGTGGTCCTCATTGGTCATAGTCGATTAGTTGGGGATACACTAAATGGATCTCATGATTTGGATGATCTATTTCAAAGAGAGGGTGCAAATCATACATAGAGTGGTATCTTTGAATAACCTAGGTAGATTGGTCATGGTATCTTCGTCATCACTACTAATGTAGGCCTTGGTTATAAAATTGTGTGTGTCTCTGCCTATGAATATTGGTGAGTGTACTTGTGCTAGTATTGGCTGAGGAGAAATATTAACCATTCTAACCGGAGGACTTTGGCCATGTATGGTTATTCTCAGAGGGGTACATCCAAGGCCAAGATTTTTTATAGGTCATGTCTTTGGTATGATAGGTATTATGAGCCCGTTATCATTTTGTCCCAGTCTTTGATTTCTGTCGTAACCTATTGTGAGCATCATTTGTAAGCCCTTGCTTGTCTCATCCATTGGTAATTTAGGTGTCAGTCTTTCATCTCGATACAACATGTGAGATGGATCTACTTCAATAACCTCCTGGCCAAGGTCTCCCCATCTTGTGAATTCAGGATAGTCTTTAGGATACATTTGTGATGTGGAAGCTTGATTCTCTTGTGGACGTCCCTGTGATCTAGGAGATTGAGGTAACTCTCCTATCAAAAAAGCATTGTTAGGGAGCTTGTAGCTTCCACAACCATCTTCCTGGATGATGAGCTTGATGTCAGAGATGGTGGGAATGGTGGGGATGGCGGGTGTCTCTGTCGCAGAAGTGGATGCGAGAGTGGCGGGGTCGATATATGGTGTGGATGGGCCCTCATCATTCTTTGGCACTTGGGGGATTTTGTAATACTTTTCCTCAATATTTTTGCAATATGAGAATGGTTCAAGATCTCCATGGATAGTAACCTCTTGTCCATTATGTGTAAATTTCACAAATTGGTGGAAGGTTGATGCTACAACTTTCATCGCATGGATCCACGGGCATCCCAGGAGGATATTATATGGCAAGTCGAGGTTCAAGACCTAACAGGTGGTTTCCATGAGCATTGGCCCTACTTGAATAGGGAGTTTAATCGTGCCCTAAGACACTCTTTCTTGGTCATCATATGCTCTTATCTTGATTCCCTTTCCTTTATTGATGGAATCTTCTGATACTTTCAACTACTTGATGAGGTTGAGAGAATAGATGTTCAAACCTGCACCTCCATCCACCAAGACCCTTTTTATTTTGCTCTTGTTTACAATGGCCTCCAAGTGAAGTGCATAGTTGTGAGATGGTTGGGCGGGAAAATCTTGGTCAGAGAATGTAAGGAGATTAGGCGTTATGATATTTCTGACCATAGCTTGGAATTGCTCCACATTGAGATCTGCAAGAATAGTGGATGAGGCTAATGCTTCCTCAAGGATCTTTCTACGGGAAGATGATATTTTTAGCAACTCCATGATGGAGATGTGTGCTGGTGTTCTCTTGAGTTGGTCTAGGACATTGTAGCCATTAGGAATAGATCTAGATGTAGGGACTCTATTTGGTTGGGATGATCCTGCAATGGTTACTTTGCCACCTCTGGTGGTGACTCCACAATATTTGGTATGGGCGCCCTTGATGGTGATAACCATGCAATCTTCATTTAGGGAGGCAACGACTGTTTCGTACACATGATTTACACTACCCTTCCCTTTATCATTTTTATTCCCTTTGTTGCCATGATTCGACATCGGATTCGTGTAGATTTCAAGATCCTGATTTCCCGTAGGTTGTTCCACGTTTATGATTTTCTTATTGATGAGATCCTGGATGATGTTTTTGAGTCTCATGTAGCTGTTTGTGGTGTGGCCTTTGATTTTATGAAATTCACAAAGTTGATTCTCGTTATACCAGGGAGGTTTGACATCAGGTTCTTGGTAATTTTCAAATGTG
This sequence comes from Sequoia sempervirens, assembly GCA_007258455.2. Classification (NCBI taxonomy): domain Eukaryota; kingdom Viridiplantae; phylum Streptophyta; class Pinopsida; order Cupressales; family Cupressaceae; genus Sequoia; species Sequoia sempervirens. Next base: position 15,840,044 of record VDFB02049217.1, on the reverse strand, counting down.
GGAGGCTTGATGAGTTTTTCATTGATCAACTTTTTCATTATGTCCTCAAGTGGTTCCCCCAAGATGGTCTATTTTCGTTTGGGATAAATTTTGCTTTGGGGTGGTCCCCTTTGGTCATTGAGATTATTGATGGTTGGATTGTTGTTGGATTGATATGTTGTGTGATGAGTGTTTTGATGTTGTGTTTGGTTTTGCTATGTGGGTGTGTTTTGGCAAGGACCACTAATGACCACCTTGGCATCTACAAGACCATCATTAGTAACATTTTTATTTCTTGCCCACGTGCAAGGTTTATCATTGTAATTGGATGGTGGGTGGTTTTTTTGCTGTTTGTGGTATGATGTTGATTCCGTGGGTTGCGTCACAAGGGCTCTTTCGATGCTAAGCACCTTGGAAATCAGTTGATCATATGTGGTGATGCCCTGAACCTTGAGATGAAATGCCAAGTAGCCTTCAAGGTTGGCTATGATGGTGCAAACTTGTTCTTCTGGCACAGTCCACTTGCTCCGATTGGCCTTGGATTGCCATCGTTGAAGGAATGAAGCAAAAGATTCATTCTTTCCTTGTTTTAGAGTGTATAGTTCTTCGAGACTGACATCCAATGCAATGTTACATGCGTAGTTCCTAATGAATGCATCCCTAATTTCTTGGAATGTTCTAATGCTTGAAGGTAAGCGAGAGAACCATTCTATAGCGGGGCCTGCCAAGCTTCTAAGAAATAGCCGCATTAGGTAAGTATCGTCATATGCGACTTCCATGCAATGAACCTGGAATTACCTGATGTGATCTTCAGGGTTTCCCATCCCTCGATATTTGTCAAATTTAGGGATCTCAAATCCCTTGGGGAATGGTTTCATCTCTAAGCTCCTATCAAATGGATAGGGACACAAGTTGCTTGGTGTTTTGGTTGTTCGCCCTGATTGAAGGTTGAGCACTTGTTGCGAGAGCAACCTGAGTTGTGTCGTCACATCATTTTGCGGATCAGGGGGTGGGATGAAAGTGTTTTGGGGTGTTTCAATCATTGGTCAAATGGATGGATTGGTCGATGCGTTGTTTGATGGTAGCTGTATATTTTTCTGAGCGAGGTAGGCTTCCACCTATTTTTCTATGAACAACGCCTGTTGTTGATCTTGTTGTTGCTGTTCTAAGATTTGTGCTTGTTGTTGTGCTTGTTGTTGTTCCAACAACGCTTGTTGCTGTTCCAACAATGCTTGTTGTTGTTCTTGCTATTGTTCCAACAACGCTTGTTGTTGGGCTACTAATTCTGATGCTTCTTGCTACTCTTGGTATTGCTTTAATGCTTGTTGATATGCTTGCAATTGCGCTGCTTGTTGTTGTACAAGAAGTTGTGCTTGATATTGGGCTTGATGTGCCTAATATTGAGCTTGCGCTTGAGCTTGCACTTGTACTGCTTGTTGTGGAGAAGGATGCATCTACCCACACCTATTCAAACAAGATAATTTTTTTCACTAAGCATATGAAGAAGGATTCATCTACATACACTAAGCTAGACAAGATGATTTTGATAATTTTGACTAAGCATATGCAAAAGGATGCATCTACACATTTCTAGGAAAATGTGATTTTGATAAATGTTTTCAAGGATTTAGTCTCAATGATTTTGATGATTTTGATTTTTCCACAAAGCCTAGTATTTAGGATGATTTCAAGATTTTTCCAAAAGGTGATGGTGAGATGAAATTTGTTTTGATGTATTTTTGAGGATGGATGAAAAAGATTTTGATATGTTTTGATCCTAAGATGAACCTAAAAAGGTACACTTTGTTTTCCTAGACCTAGGTATTGAAGAGCATGCAAACTCTTCCTAAAGACCTTTGTGACCAAGAAATGATTTCATTTGAACACACATTTTCGGATTTCCAACCAATGATTTTTTTTGTTTTTGGGGTTATGAGTCTTCAACACATATGAAAGTTAATTTTTCTTAGCTTTACTTAATGTATTTATTTTACCAAAAACACTTTCTTCAATTAGGTTTTCAAACTAAGATGTCCAATGTCTTAATTTCTTCAAACCCCACAAGATATGTTATGTGGAAATTCAATGAACTTAAGGCAAGGGTTTTCCTATTGTTTACTTAAGGAGACAAATTGAGATATAATCCAATGTTTAGAAACCTCTAAGGATGTGAATCCCAAGGGAAAGCAATAAAATATGGATTGAGTCAATTGTATTTGTCCTCAAAAAGGTTTGAAATTTTGGGTGATGTTAAGTGTTTGTATTCATGGTGTTTTTGATCAAGCAATGCATTTTGTAACCCAAGAATAAGTACAATCCTATGGATGTGTAAGAAAATATTTGTTGGATTCCCATTTGGACAAGTCTAGCTATGCTTATCTCTAGCGAATGGTTAGATTCTTGACCCCACTGGCTCCCCTCCACGACACTCACTTATACGGGGCAGCCAAGCATCAACACCCATGAAACTCCCATGGCATGTTTTCCATTTCTACTAGAAGACCGTAAAAGTGTGGGGCGGCTTCAGAATGACCGTTCCTGCACCAACAAATAGATAAAAGGATTTTGTAAAATTCTAGCACATGGGTTTTAGTAAGGACTTTTTGTTCGTGGAGATTGACCCATATGGCAAGAGTCCCCTTTCGGATCCATCTTGTCAGAATCAACCGCATGATATTGGCGTTTCTTCCAATATCCACATTTATATCCCAATTGGAAATAATCTTGGATTTAGAGTGTTACCAGTTGAGTCGTTCCCTTGGGTGAGTACTTTTTCCCCAAGGCAGGCCCTCGAGGATAAATAAAAGTGAAGGAAGAACAAAATCCGTAACTCAATCAATCTTTGATAGCAACAAAGAGAGAGAATATATGTGAAAATGCCCCCACTCACACTCGCACAAGATGTTGTTCAATTTTAAACCCAAATTGAAGTGTGGAGGTGATTTCTTTATCTCATCCCAAAGTCATGAAAAATTCCTTTTGATTCTCAAGATCGTTATAAAGCACGAGAGAAGCACATACGTCCTTTTTCAATGCCTTTATTCTAAGTCAGCCTTCACGAAAAACAAAGCTACACTTGTTCTTTTTAAATCCACAAAGCACAATGTGAGTTCATTTTAGAGCACCAAATCACAAGTGAAAGACATTTGTTCAATTTGTTAATCCAATAAACAAAATCTAGTACGTTGTTGATCCTATTGTTCGTTTTAGCCTTTTTGCAAGAAATGGAAAGGTTCTTTTTAAGCCCGAACAAAAATTAGTGTTCTAAGAATGAAAAGATAACAAATTCTCAAAATAGTGTAAAACAAACACTAAAGTGTTTAAAAACACTTTGATTTCGTAAGACATAGCCCTCATGCTTCTTCTTTCTTCAATTTCAATTTCCAACCTACAAATAAGAAAAATAGATTAGATTCTGGAAAAATACAGAAATTAAAAACTAGAAACCAAGACATAAATTAATCATAAATCAAAAGCATGTGCTAAAATTAAATTTTCCCTTTTTAGTGTCTCCCAATGTCGTAACTCATGAAGGCGTCGCAGTTTGGCTTCTGAGTGGTGCTCTTACAGCACCGCTTACCAGTCAGCAGCGCTCTGTGTCAGGACAAAGAGCTCAATTGCATCATAATTTTTTCCCAATGTCGCAGTTTTTGTCCAGCATTGCTGTTTAATATTTTTTGAAATTGTTTGCAAGTCGGTGAGTCCAGCGGCGGAGTTTAAAATTCAAAAATCTTGGCGGGACGATTCTAGTAGAATAGTTTGTGTTTCAAGAGGTTCCATATAGCGACACGGACGAGCCTGTGGTGCCCAAAACAATAATGCTGACGAGCCCGCGGTGCCAAAATAGCGACGCGAACAAGCCCACATTGGAATTTCCTGTGTGTGAAGAAAAACGTGGAAATTTCAAGAAAAGGTTAGAAATAATGATGGCAGGCCCTCCTTCTAGCGCCAAATGTGCGAACCCTTTTCCTTGTACCTGCAAAACAACATGAATAAACAAGTCAAACAATGAAATGCAAGCCAAAACAAGGATTCCCCATGAAATCCATTTACAACATTTGAATTAGGAAGAAAATATTGAGGAACACAAAGCAAATGACAAAACAAAGATTGAATCCTAATTAGAAAAGAAAACTCTTGATCCCATGGGGGAATTGGTGCCAATTTGATGTGAAAATTGGCCCTTTCCCAATTCCTATGATTGCAAGCTTCGATATGTTGACTTGATAAAGAGATTTTATCCACTTTTGATGATGAATGGTGAGAGCTTCAAGCCAAAATCTGCAATAACCTAGTTAAGAACTCAAGATTTATGAATGGAAATGGCTAAGTATTTTAGCATGGTAACTTTTCTTGGATTGTGGATATCAAATGAGGATATGAGCTCTTTATTTATAGAATTCTAGGATGGATGAATGTCCAAATTTGAGCAATGTGGGACTAACATTCATCTAATGATATGATGCCACTTGTCAAGCTATGAATGGATGATGGATGTGCAAGATTTAGGATTTGTGCCAATAAATACCAATATTTGAATTTCAAATTTGTTGAAATACATGTAAGAGGGAAGGGAAAATGCAATAAATGCCACTTGGATCAAGGCAAAGGACATGTAAGATATTTTAAATGCCTTGTTGGATGTACATGTTGACTTGGAATTTTTTGAATTCAAATTGAGAGAATATTCCAAAAGATGCCTTGTGAGGAAAATAGAGATTTAATAAATGAATTAAATCTATTTTCATGTGCAACTTGCATTATCTAGAGGATGTGACATGAGATGAGGTTAAATTAATCAAGGGTTAATTAGTTTAATGAGAAGTTAGATGATGTGACCTATTTGACTCAAATTTATGGATTTAATTAAATCAAATAAGAGAGGAATATGATAAGAGGCTAATTAAATAAGGATTTTGATTTATTTAATTAAAAGGGATGGTGTTAGATTAAATCAAATAAGGTTTTAATTTATTTAATTTAATGGATAGACTTTAGAGATTTAATCAAATAAATTGATTATTTAATTAAATAGGGATAATTAGATCAGAGGGATTGATTTAATTAACAAAAGAGATTGACTTAATTAGACAAAATGATTTATTTAATTAAGAGACGAATATTGATCATTATAATCAGATAGGGGAATTTGATAAAATGGTTACACCGAGGGATGATTTAGGAAGAAACGATGTTAGTAAGTTAGGATAAAATGCACGATGTCAATCAGTATATTTTACGTGTCTACAGTAAGATCATCCAAATAAATTAGAATAAACTTATTGATTAGTTCGGTGAATGCGATGTCAATTGCTCGCTGGAATCTTGTCCCTACATTGGATAAACCAAAAGGAATTTTAGCATATGCAAATGTTCCCCACTTTGTGGTGAACGTAGTCTTATGTTGATCTTCTTCCTTAACTCAGATCTGATTGCAGCCGAAGAAGCCATCTAGTAGAGAAAACATTTCTGATCCTACAACCATTTGTAGGATCGACTCCATTGAAGGCAACAGATAGTGGTCCTTCAGGGATGCTCTATTTAGGTCTCGGAAGTCCACACACAAATGGATATCTCCATTCTTCTTTTAGACTAGAACCAAACTCGATACCCAAGTACTATGCTTGGTTGGGAAGACGATGTGCAAATCAATGAGCTTAGTTAGCTCTTGCGCCATTAGCACTTCAATTTTAGGGTTGACTGGTCTCTATTTTTGTCGGACTGGTTTTGTACCTTCTGTTAGCTCGATAGTGTGTTGAATGATATCAAGATCGTAACCCTCTAGATCATCATGGGACTAGGCCACTACTCCATAATTTTCACAAAAACTGATGAGTCTTTCTTTATCATGGTGTGGGATATTTTTTCCAACTCGAAGATTCTTTCCATTTGTGAACCGAAGGCTCACATAATCACTTGTGTTGACAACGAATTTCCATCTATCATTTCGGGCATCATCACAATCAAATTTTTTTTAGAGTAACCAATCCTTTCGGAAGCTTGCTAGATTTGAGCTGTATAATTTTTCCTTCATAAGCTTCGGCAATCTTTGGTTGAAGTTGATTGGAAAATTCCCCTGACTACTAGATGAATGAGGCGATGTGTTCATCACTTTCAGAAACTTGCCAACTCTGATCATTGTTAGGAATTGCTAGTCAGACCAGTACTTGTACTGAATGTTCGTTATGTATAAGGTCGGAGGCAGGATTAAACTGGGCACCAATCACAGCCATGCGATCTACATCGCTATTTTGTCCTCAGGGAATAGTCTAGATGTTAAAGGCTTCAAAACCCTCAACCAGGTCCCAGAATCGATGTCAATAGGATCTCATGCGAACATTATTTTCCATGGAAATCCCTCAGACTTGGTTGACTACTAGTTCAGAATCTCTGAACACCATTAATTTCTTTATGCCCATTCATTCTACAAGGCTTAAACCTTGCACTAATCCTTCATATTCAGCCTCATTGTTTGAGTAGGCGAAATGAAAACAGAAGGACCTTAACAATTTTTCATTTTGTGGGGATATTAGATATATCCCTACTCCAGCATCCACTTTGCTTCTTGCTCCATCAAAGTACAGTGTCCATAGCTCACTTGCTTGGCTACCCCTAGACTCCTTGGCAACCTTCAGAAGCACTTGGTCTTCATCATAAATTACATAGGTACCCAATCCTATAGCATGATAGTTTCTGAAAGGATCATTGTCCATGTGTTCACTCAACAGATCATCTTCCTTGTCATTCTGGTCTTTGCTCACCTTTTCTTCCTCCAGTAATTCAACACAATACATTTCTTGCTTGGTGATAGAGGTATGCGCGGCTTCAAAATTGATCAAGGATTCATCTGCTACATGTTCAGAACGCAAAAACTTCGATTCTATCTTCATATTTATGCCATTCTTAGTTCTGAGTATCAGATGTGACCAATCCAAGGATAGGTATCTGCCCACCTTTGAAGTAAATTCTCAGGATAGACAGAGACCAAACATAGGAGGAACATCTATGATCACAGTGTCTTGCGGCATTGTGATACTAGAACAAGAAAATAGAGTTAAAGGAAGCACTTTGATGACACCTACGGTTTCAACTTTGTTCCCATCAAGCTGAATTACCCCTTTTTTCATAGGTTCATAGTTGATTCCTAAGCTTCGGCTATCTGTTTAGGCATAACCATGGTACTAGCACCAAAATCAATCATAGCATTGTGCAATAACTTCTTTCCTATAATGAGAGTCAAGAAGAAGGGTTGGGGTTTTAACTTCTCTCTAACCTCAATAGGGGATTCCTTTGTATTTTTTGTAAGGAATTTAGCTAGCGGTATTTCATTGACAACCTCTGTACTAGAAAATGGCTCTGTTGGTGTTGGGTTGACCTCTTCTTGAAGCGCCTTTTGTAATAGCATCTTCTGCTTTGGGATAGATAGAATGTCCCATAGAGACACATTAGTAGATTCTTTATTCAATTGTTCTACGACATTAAAAGGTGACAAGCTCAGAGGTTTCTACTCCTTGGTTCTTGCTATAATAATTTTCTTCCGTGGTTGAGATGGTGACGGGACAGTTGAAGTGCTAGGAGTCTGATCGGAAACACTTTTGAGTTGTGGGCTGATTGGATGCGAAACAATTGAATCACCGGTGAATCTCCTCTTTGATCACATGTTATAATCATATTGCACTTGTGGTGTTTTGGATATGAACGCATCATTAGCAAACACAGTTTCTTCTTCCTCCATCTAGAAGAAAAGCACATGATCAAGAGCGATATCAGATTCTTGTTCTAAAGACATTCCTTGCATTTGCGCGATAAGAACCTCACTCTCCATTTGTGGTGAGGCATATATATAACCTCCATGTTCTGTTACAGTGCCTTGGCTGCATTGCTCTGCCACCTTTTGTTGTATGTTCCCACACAGATAGTTTCGGGGAATATGCACATCGCTGCAAGGGAAGCACCACAGATTGATGTCATCAATAAGGTTGTTTTTCCCTGCGATTAATTCCCTACTCGAGCTTGGCGATGCACCCATTAGCGGAGTAGGCACTGACACCATTTGGTTTGTGGTTGGAGCTAGTGGATTAGTGCGAGGTGTGCCCTAGTACTAATTCTACTTATATGAGGACCGCTTTCCTTGATAGCTTTGATATGTAGGCTTTAGAGGTGTTGATTGGTTCCATTTAAGAGTGGTTATATCATTTTCCATGGTTTGCAACATCTCTTTGAGGTCACTCATTTCATCCTTGGAAGAACCTGATGTAGAGGCTACATTTTGTGAGGTTGCCGCATATGTGTACATTGACTGTGTAGTTGTGGGTGTGCTAAGTTGATGCCACCTCTTGCACGGGGATCAATATTTCAGGGAATATCGACATAATAGGTCGAGGAGGCAATTTTCTACAATCTATTAAATGATTCTCAGCTTTGATAGTGACAATGTAAGCATCTGGTAGAGTAGCTCCTCCCAAAGACTTGATCATCACGAAAATGTCAAAATTGATGGACTTTAGATAAAAGATGAATGCCAACTCAAGAATCAGGAGTATAGTAACATGAATCCCCTACCAATTTGTGTGAAATTGGGCATTAAAGTCCGTCAGAGCCTCTTGGGGGGCTCGTTTTATGATAGATAGATGATAATACAGTGAAGAACGATCTCCGTCATTTGAGAACCTTGCATAGAACGAATCTCCAAACTTGTCCCAGGTGCTAATAGTGTTTGGCAATAGTGTTTGGTACCAATCCAACACCTTACCTTTAAAAGGCGTGGCGAGAAGCCTCAGAGCTACATTACGCACTGTAATCCCATGTACTAGACACATGTCTGCCACATCCTGTAAATGTTCTACTGGTGTTCTTGAGCAATCTCCAATAAATTTGGGTATAGCTTTCAGGGCTAAAACCAGGATAGCGCCCCAGACAGCGGGTGCTACCGGTGCTACTAGGGGACTTCCAATGTCCCATGCTACATAATTCCTATTGGCGGCTGACAATATGGTGAGAGGAACAGGTGGCGGGAATGGAACATTTACTAACTGATTTGTGACTCACGTTGTTCATAATGGAGGTACTAGTAAACTAGGGTTGCCTACGCTTTGGGATCTAGTTATAGGCCGATGGCTCATACACCCTTCTAAAATGCAATTTCATTTAAGCTCGGTCCCACCAGGCGTGCTAGAAAAAGAAACAAAATATTGATGCCTAAATTTGACAAAGTAACAGCATCTTATGGGAAACACAGTTTATGGGGGACCTTTTGCGCTAAACTAAGTGACCTCCGGGTTTTTAGAGAAGCCAACTTCTTCTATAATGGGGTTTTGAAAGGGAAAAGAAAATAAATATAATAAAATAAAGTCTAACCTAAGATGATGCACCAAGAATTAATGATAGGCATGATAAATCATAGATCTAAGGGCCTGAATGGTGTTGTAGTGTTCCAGAATATCAGAAACTCAAGATTATAGCATAGAAAATCCATTCATTGACATAAAATAATATTGCACACATTCCTACTGCCAAGAAGAGTCATTAGACATGATCTAGGTCAGAAAAATTGCATTCAACATATATAGAAGTTCTTAAATGAAATGTCCAGACAATAAAAAGCACAGTTTACAGTTTGATCAAATAGCATAAAAAATAGAAAGGCCGAACAATTAGCATAGTCTGAGAGTTTTTGCAATAACATAAAATAGCAATAAAGGTCTGGCATCTTTTACTAAAACCAGTGTTTCCTTCAAATTTCAGACCCTTTTCTCTCAATAGAGAAAAATATATATAGCAGGGAAAAAACCCCACCGCTTCGGAGAGCAGCCACAGAAAATATTTCGCAATCCCCTAGCAATGATGCAGGAATAAAAATATTCCCAATGCCGTTACAACATAATCGATCTAGAACAAAGCATCCAGTCATTCCATGCATAGGTATGCCTTCTGCAAATGATGGCAGTGGTCCCAGTAAGGCCTAATCAGACAAGTGTCACCCTCCCATGTGGATGATTATGACACGCAACGACCAATAACATCATTCGGTTCATCTAGTCCATCGCCCGAATATGAGATCTGCTGGCTAGGCACATGGCAGTATTTCTCTGCCCATATGAACCTTTTCCTTTCGCCACTGAGGACTTACATTAATGATACACATGTCAAATGGGCAGTGCACTTCACCAAGAATGGAGAGAATGACTACCAGCAGGGTGCAAAAGAGACGCATGGCAACGTTTCGTTGCCTACGGTTGCTATTTCATCTCTTATGTGGAAAGATTTGTGAATAGCGAACACATAGCAAGTGTACACCACAGATAGAAACTGTGGGGCCCACCAAAAAGCTTTTAGGAATGAGGGCTTTGTGACAGCTTTTTGGAGCCCGATGAGGCAGCAAGGAAACATGACCAAAAGTATCCCATAGTCACAATAGATGGAAGCAAAGTGGAGTTCCCTAGAATGCAAAGGAATACAAAGACTCAGGGTTGTGAGGAGTAGACACATGGCGCAGTAGAGCAGAACGTAGATAAAATTCTGAGCTAACTTTGAGATGCGCGGGCCGATGCATAGAGGGGAAATACTCCTGAAGGGAACTAGTTAAATATTTATTAACTGTACTTAATGTTATGTTTTCATGACCTTATTGTGAGCATTTTGATCAAAAACCTAATCAATTTAATGTGGTGAGATTGCTACCCTACTTCCACCTCCATAAAAGAAGTGGAATAAGGGGGCATACATCTACCCTTGAATTTCATTTTTTAGAAATATTGGACTAATGCATTTTTTTGTATGTACATGATGGTTTTTGATTATCTAACAAGTCAATTTTGTAGGATGTGATTCTTAATATAGTTGTTTTATAGATTACTATGTTGAGGGCTTCATTCTCTCACATGGTAAATGTTCTACATCCTCTATAGTATCCTTTTGGATTTCCTTTTATGATACAATTTACTGAGTACTTTATCTTGTATATGCACATAGTGTGATATGGTTGCTAGAGTGGGGGCTAAATGTAGCATAAAAAAATGTACTCCATTTAAGGTGAAAGTACAATTTCATGCTTTATTTGGAGATTTTTTTAGTAACCTATCAATTATTGCATGTTAGACATTCCCTACCCCTAATTTTTCCTGTCAACCTAAGAAAACATGTTATTACTACCCTAGAAAAATTTTCATCGATCAAACATGATCAAAATGACCTTGACAAGTACTCTTATGTTGGAGAAGTCTTGATTATATAAAACCATAAACACTCAAATTAAATTTTATTGGGTGCTAAAGATTTCGACAGGGGTGCCCAATGCCCTATTCAAGGTATTTTTCTTGACAAATTTAATTTTCTATTTTTGTTGATCTCTAATTTGTGAGATTGTAAATTCAAATTTGGGACTTGACAATAAATTAATACAAAAAGAAAAATTTAAATGAGTTGGCCTACAATTTAATTCATTCCTATGTTCCATTATATAATTATGAATTATTATTTGAAAACAGGAGGAAGCAATTACAAGTACAACAAGACTCTACCAAAATATATTCATTTTTATAGATTTTCAAGGAGAATTTCAAAATTTATAAAGTTAGCACAATGATTGGAGTTTGATGCCAATAAAAGGAAAAGATGGAATCTAGGTTTTGGAGATGGCTTTGGCTTCTATAAAGCACCTAATGATTTTTTTTTAGAGTGTTCACATCTTTAGACTTTGATCTACTTGTTGCCCTAAGAAAGGAATTTATACATTTACATTTTCCTAAGGGTTTTTTACTTTCTCTTGGGTTGATATTGTTTATGTAATTTAAGAATCCCTCTCTAACACATTAGAGTAGGATTTCTAGCATTTTAGTGCATTACAACCATAGATGTAGTTAAGGTTAAGAGTACACATATTTTATTAGTCAATCTATCCACTATTCATGGAGGTAGAAATACCAAAATGGGGGTTTGACCAAGGAAAAATCCTATATAACGACCCCCTTTCCCCTCTTTGCTATAATTTTGTAGGTTCATATCCAAAGATAAAAATTTATATAATAGAATTGTAGAGTGCAAACCTAGGAGCTTCATATCCAAAAGTTATAGGGTCAAAAATCACTCTTAGTCTAGGGTTCCCAACACCCTTGTCCTCTCATTTCAACCTCAAATTTGCATCACAAGTGCACAAAATTTTGCCTTCATCAAATCTATCTTTTTTTTTGAAATTTTAGTTTCATTTGTGTGAAAAAATTTTGTTTTTAGATTAGGTTTCATAATTAAATTAAATCAATTAATCTATGATAAATTCCAAATAGTTTTTAAAGCAAAAATAGAACTAGATCTAGGGAAGATTGTCTCTCCTTCCAGGTTTTTAGCCAATCTCCTATTCTTGTTTGTTTGGCTTCTAATGTTGATTTGGAGAAATATTGATCTTATTGATTTAGGCACTAGGTCTAGGATCTCTTTTTCCTAACAATAGTGGTATTGAGCTCAAATGTTACTATATTGAATCTTTATCTAAAGAGTACATATATGAACCATGGTGTGGGATATTGTGTGGATACATTCGTAGACACATGGAGGATGTATTGGAGGAGCTTGATGTTTTAGAAGTATTCATGGAGACTATGTAATTCTATTATAATATTTTAAGTATTGAACAATATGTTGAATGTGGACACTTTTAGAGGCTAGGTTTTTCCCCCCTTGAGGGATTTCCCAAGGTATATGTTGTCATATCTTGTGATATATACTTGGTCTTTGCATATGGTTATTCTATATGCTTGTATGCATTATTTTCTCTAAAGGGGTGATTAGGAAATATTAAGATCAATCTGTATAATATATTTAATAAGTTGTATCAAAGCCATGGTTGTGGTTATGGAGTTTAAGAAATCATTGTTTTGGTCTAACCATTGTTTGTCGGTATCTAATAAAATTTGAATCTATCACAACATATGAAATATTTTAGACATTTCAAGGTATGAGATATATTTCATGTGTTATTTTTTGTAGATTTAGGGTTTTTGGGTTAGCAATTTTTCTGGTTTTATTATATTAATTTGTGTAGAAAAAGGGTTTCCTCTAGGTGTTCACCATGAGGGTATTGAAGGGAAAGTTTCATAAATGACCCCCTATAGAAAAATAAACCTCATCATTGGATCCAAGTGGCCTAAAGTTGAAGATTAACGTAAAATTTGACCTGTTTTGATCACTAGGAAGAAATATAATTTTTTAGAGCTGCATGGTTATTTGTAGAGACAAATTTAATAAAAGTTTAAAAAATCCTACACTATTGTTTTTCTAAACACTAAAAAAAATAAAAAAAATTGTAGGGTGTGGGAACAAATCCCCCATACCATTGCAACAATATGTGGTATGCCTAATGTCAATATAGTACATGGTCCATCAAAAACTTTTGGGTCTATCCAATGAGGCTTAGCATCTAATCATCAACCCTTGATCATTTAGACTTCCTAGACAGTTCTTACAATACTAAAACAAATTAAACCCTTTTAAATGTATTTTTGAATTTTTTTTCTAATTATTAGCCCAAAAATCACCACAACTAGCATCATGCTAACATATAACATGACATCAATTATCCAGAGTACAACTTTCTTAACCCATCTTTAGTCTTTAAGAACACTTTTCCTTTTAGAGGCATAACTTTTACCCATAGTATCAAATTTTAAGCTTCCAATATTTTTTGGAAATCTCTCTCCAAGAACTATGTAGTGGTATAAGTTTGGTTTTTATATTTCATTATTTTTGTAATTTTTTAGTTTCATGAGGCTAGGAATTACATTGGAGAATTATTTTGTTCATAATTTTTTTTACAAAATTAGGTTTCCAATTTTTAATAATTGGACACATTGGATTAGGTGAATTTTCACTTGGATGAGAAAAAGGAGTTTGGTACTACTTTGATTGCTTGTAGGTACTTGATATTTAGGGTGTGATTTAATGAGCATATAGATGATTCAATAGGGAAAAATTGAGGGTTTCCACTTTTTTATAAGATCTATATGATGGTACAACATAATATCAAGTTTGGTGCTTCTTGATATAGGTTTATAGGTGTTTTTATAGTTTGGGATTTGATGTTGATAGGTACATAGGTTGTCCTCTAGTTTGACAACATGAATTGACATGTGTGGGGAATTGGAGTCTTTTTTTGGTTAGAGTTGACTAGAGGTTTATTGATTGTGATGATTGTGGTGTCATGGATTTTCATGTGTACTTGATATTTGGCATGATAAGGTCTTGTAAATGATTGATAGGTGGTGGCGTAATTCAATTTGAGGATTTTGTTATTCTCTCCTAGATTTTTATTTGGTTACTTGATTATAGTTCTTAACTGTGGATTTACTTAGAAAATGAAATATATAGTTGATTTAGTATTTGATTCATTATATCTACTTGTTATATTCCTAGTTATCTTAGTTTGAAGGTTAATGATATAATGCTAAGTTTACATATTTCATTGTTTGGGATCCATGAGTTATGATTTTTTTTGGTATATGTAACCTAATTTATTGTAGTGAGTTGAATTGCAATTGATTATCTATATCCATAAGATTGATTTAGGTTTTTGTAGATTTAGTTATTTCTCCTTGTTAATGTTCATTCGTGCATTGAAAAATTGCATTGGAATGAGAGGATAGATGGATAGAGTCCTTATATAGTTTTCTATGGGGACGTGCAACACATTTTTATCACTATGACATGGATAGATTGGCTACATATTTTAGTGGGAGCTTTTGATAGTGATGTATAGGTGGTGGTTGTATCTTCTTGACTTGGAGACCTTGATTCTACTTTCTAATCTAGGGCTGTTAGGATTGTAGTCAAATTTTTCTAGACCATGAGTCACGTAAATTTGAGAGATAGTTATCAAAATTCCTAGAGATATTGTTTACATAATTTAGTGGTATATTTGGTAGTGATTTTGATTCCTCATTTTTTGATGCATGTTCTTCCATATTGGTTGTTAGTGTCATGGAAAAAACCCTATATCCTATTCCTATAGTGAGATCTCATTGGCGTCTTGGGTTCCACTGGTAGGAGATGTTTATCTTCATGTGATTGGAGATGTTGATGTATATTTTTTTATCTATGGAAGACTCTTTATTGTTTGGTCAATGTGTCACTTTATGACTTTTTTCTTTTGATAAATGATTCATTTTTAATCAAATTCCTTCTACCCAAGCAATGATAAACACAAATCACCCTATTACACTTCACTTATCCGTTAGTCCTCCTTATCCTATATTTGATCAATGCAACAAAAAATCCATATCAGTATCCTCATTCTTCTCCATCCTTTTGTTGGATCTTGTGGTTGTGTTTCTGATATGTGGTTGTCATTGATGTCAACATTATTAGCATTATTGTATTGAAGGTTGTATATGTCGAGGATATTCAGAAAATTGTTAAAGAGAAAGTTACAAGTTGCCAGTGGAACAGTGAAGGTCATGAAGGTGTCTTGTTTTGTATGTTGAAAATCAATTGTTGTGCACTAAAGGGTTTATTTTTGAGAGTATCTAGTTCATCTATCAAAAGTTTCAAAGGTTTGTGTGAAGATTTGATCATGTTATGAACTATTGTGTTTTGACAATGTTTTTGTGGTTTCTGTTAGTGTTCTTGATTGAAGTTTTTGTGATTCTAGTAATTTTAGTTGTTGCAGATGCTTCTTTGTTAGTTCTTGTTGTTTTTGGATTCTCCTAGATCATTCTCTATCTTTTTTGCACATCCACATTGATCAATGTGCTCGTGGTCAAATATTCTTCTCTTGTGTGTTCGTGTTTTCAGGTTCTTGGTTGACATGATGGTTGTAACGTGTTGTGGATCCTTGAGGAATTAAATTTGAATGTTTGGTGCACTCAAGGATATTGTTTTAGGTCACATCATAATATTGGCCGACGGTGTTTGATTTGCATTGAAAATTTATTTATAAATTTGGGCCGACATTGTAAATAAGTTTTATATTTTTGGCTGACGAAGTTATTGATATAATTCCATGTCACGGATATATAAGAGTGATTGTTTGTGGAAAGTTAGTGTGTATGAAGTGAAGGAAAGCTAGAGAAAGAGAAAGTGTGTGAACATTGATCTATTCATTTGATTGTAGAGAAGAAGCGTGAAGAAGGTTGACTGAAGTGTGGAGAAGGTTTTTTTTCCTTAACTGGAACTGTAATCAGGTTTGTGTAGAAGCTTCTCTCTGAGTTCATACCCTACAGATCTAATCCAAATTGCTATGTATTCTTGGGCAGTGATTCATCTTGTATTTGAGTAATGAGGTCTAGGCAGTGTGTCTAAATGCCTGTGCATTCCCATTATTTTTCATTATACTTTTAATAGGGTGTAATATTGTGGACTAACATCCACCATGGTTTTTCCCCTAACAGGGTTTCCACGTAAAAAATATTGGTGTTCTTTGTGCTTCTGATGTGTTGATTGTTTATGATTTATTGTCCATTCATAAGATCTAAGATTAAGTATAGTTAAGTTTGAAAAGTTTAAATATTATGTGACAACTGATTCACCCCACCTCTTAGTTGTCTATCCTTGTTTTTCCAACAATTGATATTAAATTAGGTTCCTTTGAAGAAGTTTAAAAGCTTGAGGTGATCCGAGATGGCATCATACAAGAAGGACAGTCCTAGATTTGATGGAACAAAGTACTCACTATGGAAAGCCATGATGGAGTGTCATTTGAGGTGTATTGGTGAACCCTTCTGGAAGATTACAAAGAATCCATATGTTATTCCTCAAAATGGTCCTTCCAATGCTGATGAGATTAAAGAGGTTGAGAATAACATCAAGGCTATTAAAGATTTGTTGAGTGCTCTAATAGATTTGGAAATGACAAATGTGATAGGTCTGAAGACAGATCATGAGATTTAGACAAAGCTAGAAACTTTGTAAGAAGGAGATGTGCATGTGAAGATGGCTCAGCTACAAATTTTGAAAGGAAAGAATGAAAACTTGAAGATGGGTGAAGATGAAAATATTTCTTCTTTTATGCAAAGATTAAATGAATTAGTGATGGGTATTAGATGTGTTAGTGGTACCCTGGAAGAGGAAGAAATTGTAGCTAAAGTGCTTGAATCATATCCACCTTCTTACAAAGCAAAGGCTCATGTTATTGAAGAATTCAGATAAGTGACAAATGTGACAAGAGATACACTGATTGGAAAACTTGTTGCCTTTGAGTTGAGTGAATTTGGTGAATCTATTCCCAAGACTGAATTTTCATTTAAGGCTATTGTATCTGGAAGAAACAAGAAAATATATGATCTGGGAGAGTTTTCTAGAAATTCATTCAAGTATGAGGAAGAAATGAAATAGCTTGAAGATGAACAAAGAGAGTTACATGAGTTAGAAGCACTGATTATAAAGAAAGAAGGCAGAGGACAATGTAAGTATAAAGAAATGTTTCCTATTAAATGTTTCTCTTGTAATAAAATAGATCATTTTGCATCAAGGTGTCCTAAAAGAGTTCCTAGGTCTAGGCCTAAAAAATCTATATTTTGAAAGAAATGTTACTATGTTGAAGAAGGGGTCACTGATGAAGATTCTGATAAAAAAAATGGAAATGAAGATGAATGGGTGTTCCTTGCTATCAAGGAAAATGATCCAGTGGCTACTGAATTTGCTAAAGTTGAGAAAGCTCTTGCAACCTGAATTGAAGAAAAGGATGAGTAGGTTATTGACAATGGATGGTCACATCATATGACTGGTGACAAAAGCAAATTTGTAAGTCTAGAAAATTATGATGGTGGGGTTGTAAGATTCAGAGATAACAATGCTAGTGTGATTTGTGGCAGAGGATCTATTTGTCTTGGTGGTAAGCACAACACTGATTGTGTACTTTATGTTGAAGGCTTGAAGAACAATCTACTGAGTGTTGGATAGATGGTGGACAAGGGCTATGATCTTCAGTTCAAAGGTGGAAGATGCAAGATACTTGGAACTTCTAGAAATCTAATTGCTTTAGGTAAAAAGACAAAAGGTAATATTTTTCACCTAAATGTTGCTAGTGAAAGTTTTTTAATTTCTCAAGTAGATGAAAGTTGGTTATGGAATAAGAGGCTATGTCATGTCAATTTTGATAACATTGTCAAAGTAAGCACCACTCAAGTAGGGTATGTGCAGGATCATCATGGAAAAAAAAGGCCCTTAAGTGGCAAAAAAATTAGAAAAATCAAAGTTAGGCAACTTGATGTAAAAAATTTGAATGAGTTATCTATATTATTTCAAAAATATGTAAGAATGGAATCTGTAGAAAATTGAATGTATTTTCTAAACTACTAGGTTTGTTTAAAAAAAAAATCATTTGGTGAAAATTTGAAATTTCAATGCAATAGTACTTAAATTTTAGGGAAAAAAAAGAAGTAGGCATCTTTCTGACCACCCTAACAACAATAAAATGATAATATTGTTTTATAATATTTTAGATATAAGTAAAGAACTCATGTCCTGATGTGATGCATATTTTTGTAATTTTTTTCCAAGTAAATAATTAATTATGATTTTTATTACAAATTTTAAAAAATATAAAAAAATCATATGTCTGACCACCTTAAATTGGTCAAAACTTCATGAAATTTATTTTTATTTTTTTAATCCTATATTATGCAAAACATAGAATGTGACCCATGTTTTGGATTCAAAAAATGTGATACCATTTGAAAGCTATAGATGTTTTTCAATTAGTCTATCAATTAGGACGTTAGTTGTAATTTGAATAGAAAATGAATAATAATTACTTATTAAATTCAAAGTAAAGAAAAATTTATATTGGTGGAAAGTTGAGAATATCCTTTAAAAACCTTTTTTGTTTCATCAAGTTTTGGTAAAAAAAATGTCGTTAGCCACATACCCATCATATTGCCACTTTTTGGCCCATCATGATCCTACACATACCTAGTAGTAAGAGATATACCTAAGGTGGTGAAGCCTGCTAACACAATTTGTAAGGAATGTCAGATGAGGAAACAGACTAGAGTTTCTTTTTGGAGAAAACATCATTCTAATAGATTACTGGAGCTAGTGCATACTAATCTATGTGGTCCCTCCAGAGTTAGAAGTCTTCATGGAGAAAGGTACTTTATGTTGCTTATTGATGATTATTCTAGGATGATATGGGTTAATTTCTTAAGAGAAAAATATGAGGCATTAGAGAATTTCAAAAGTTTCAAAGTTATGGTAGAGAATGAGAAAGGTCTTAAAATCAAATGTTTAAGGTTAGAAAAAGGTGGTGAGTTCACCTCCAGGGAGTTCAATCCTTTTTGTGAAGAGCATGGAATCAAAAGGTAGTTATCTTCTCCCCGAACCCCTCAACATAATGGAGTTGCAAAGAGGAAGAATAGAACAATTATGGATGCTCCTAGAACAATGATGATAGAAGGAAATGTGCCTCACATCTATTGGAGTGAATCTGTAAGCATTGCTATGTACACTTTAAACCAGGTAAATGTCAATGGTATTTTCGGTAAGACTCCTTTTGAACTATGGTTTGGTTATAATCCTACTGTTAAATATTTCAAGATCTTTGGAAGTAAGTATTATATTAAGAGAGATGAGGACATAGGAAAGTTTTATGCAAGAAGCGATGAAGGAATCTTTCTAGGTTACTCTACCAAAAGCAAGGCCTACCGGTGCTATAACAGAAGATTGAGAAATATGGTTGAAAGTGAAAATGTCAGAGTTGATGAGGACTCTACTAGATCATCCATGTACTGTGGATATGATTTAGATGACCAACAAGACAACAGTAACAAAGGGAAAAATTCTTAGACACAGAATCAACTTCAAATTGTTCCATTTGTTCTGGTAAAACATCTTCAAATTGTTTCGGTAAATCAAGAAAGTTAGGAAGGAGAGACAAGTACAATTGCAAAAGAAAGAACATGAGAACTAGAAGTTTGAGATGGTCCTAAAGTTCCAAGGTATGTAAAGCTAAATCATTCTAAAAATAAAATTATAGGAGACAAGAATAAATGTGTGCAGACTAGAAGAAAGATTGTAGAAGAGTATTGCCTGATTTCCAAGATTGAGCCTAAATATTTCAATGAAGCTTGCAATGATGAACATTAGATGGAAGCTATGAAGGAAGAACTGATGTAGATTGAAAAGAATGATACATGGATACTTGTTCCTAGACCTAAAGATAAAAATGTGATTGGTACTAAATGGGTCTTATGGAATAAGATGAATGAATAAGGTGAAGTGGTCTAGAATAAAGAAAGAATAGTATGTAAAGGGTATTCATAAATGGAAGGTATTGATTTTGAAGAAACCTTTGCACCTGTTGCCAGAATTGAAGTTGTTAGATTATTTCTTTCTTATGTTGCATATAAGAACTATAAAATCTATCAAATGGATGTGAAGTCAGCTTTTTTCAATTGTGAGTTAGAAGAAGAGGTATATGTTGAACAACTGGATGGATTTCAATTGACTAACAAGGAAGACATGGTTTTTCGATTGAAGAAAGCTCTATATGGAATCAAGCAAGCCCCCATAGCCTGGTATGCTAGACTGGATAAATACTTACCAAATTTTGGATTCAATAAAGGTACCACTGATAGAAACTTGTATTTCAAGTTGGAATGTGACAAAGAGTTGATTATTGAGGCCTTTGTTGATGACATTATTTTTAGAGGAGATGACAATCTATGTATGAAGTTTGTTGATGAAATGAAGAGTGAATTTGAAATGAGAATGATTGGAGAGATGAAGTTCTTTCTAGGATTGCAAGTTACTCAGTTAGATAATGGGATTTTCATATCTCAATCCAAATATGTGAGAGAGTTGTTGAAGAAGTTTGGCATGGAAGACTCAAAGCCTGTTGGTACTCCCATGGTAACTAGATGCAAGTTAACATAGAATGATGATTCTCCTAAGGAAAATCAAACAAGATATAGGTCAATGATTGGTGGATTGCTCTACTTAACTCATACCAAACCAGACATTATGAATGTTGCATGTATGGTTGCTAGATTTTAGGCTGATCCAAAAGAATCTCATGTGACTGTTGTTAAGAAAATCCTCAGATATCTAAAAGGAATAGTTGATTTTTGGCTTTGGTATCCTAAGGATGATTATATTACTTTGAGTGCATATACTGATGTGGATTGGGTAGGAGATGTAGATGATAGGAAGAGTACTAGTGGTGGTGCCTTCTTCCTAGGGAAGAAGCTAGTGTCTTTGTTGAGTAAAAAGCATAATTCCATTTCTCTATCTACTGCTGAGGTAGAATATATTGTTTCCACAAATAACTATACTCAAGTGATGTGGATGAAATTGATGTTGAAAGATATCAGAGTAGTATATGATGACCCTATTTCCATATACTGTAATAACTCAAGCGCAATTAACATATCGAAGAATCTAGTGCTACACTCTAAGACCAAGCATATATATCAATCAAGTTTCACTTCTTAAGGGAGAAAGTGAATGAGAAAGAAGTCAGACTGGAGTATGTGCTTACCAAAGAATAGGTTGTAGACATCAGATATGTGGTTCAGAGCTTGTATGTGGAAAGGTAATTCTTACCTTTTCCATTGATGTCAAAGGGGGAGAAGAGCAATGTGAAAAATCCTTTTGGGGAGAAGAGAAATTGAGGAGAAGAGTCATAATCTAAGGGGAAGTAAGTGTAGTTGTGTTGATGGTATTTTTCACATCATGTGTTTCCATCAATGCCAAAGGGGGAGATTGTTGGATATTGTGGTTGTGTTGTTGATATGTGGTTTCCATTGATGTCAACACTATTTGCACTATTGTATTGAAGGTTGTATATGTCGAGGATATTGAGAAAATTGTTAAAGAGAAAGTTGCAGGTTGCTAGTGGAATAGTGAAGGTCATGAAGGTGTCTTGTTATGTACATTGAAGATCAGTTGTTGTGGACTAAAGGGTTTATTGTTGAGAGTTAGTTCATCTACCAGAATTTTTAGAGGTCCACATGAAGATTTGATCATGTTATGAACAGTTTTGTTCTGACAGTGTTTTTGTGGTTTCTGTCAATGTTCTTGATTGAAGTTTGTGTGATTTTGGTAATTTCAGTTGTTGTAGATGCCTCTCTATTGTTATTTTTGTTTGTGGATTCTTCTAGATTATTCTCTATCTTTGTTGTATGTCTACATTGATCGGTGTGCTCGTGGTCAAATATTTTTCTCTTGTGTGTTTGGGTTTTCATGTTCTTGGCCAACATAATGGTTGTAACGTGTTGTGGATCCTTAAAGAATTAAATTTGAATGTTTCGTGCACTCAAGGATATTTTTTTGGGTCACATCATAATATTGGACAATGGTGTTTGATTCACATTAAAAATTTATTTATAAATTTGGGCCGACATTGTGAATATGTTTTATATTTTTGGCTGACGAAGTTGTTGATGTAATTCCATGCTACAAATATATAAGAGTGACTGTTTGTGGGAAATTAGTGTGTATGAAGTGAAGGAAAGATAGAGAAAGAGAAAGTGTGTGAACATTGATCTATTCATTCGATTGCAAAGCACAAGTGTGAAGAAGGTTTTTTGTGCTTAACTAGAACTATACTTAGGCTTGTGTAGAAGTTATTCTCTCATTTCATACCCTGTAGATCTAATCCGAATTTCTATGTATTCTTGGGAAGTGAGCCCTCTTGTATTTCAGCAGTGAGCTCTAGGTAGTGTGCCTAAATTAATGTGCATTCCCATTATTTTTCATTATACTTTTAACAAGGTATAATATTGTGGACTAACATCCACCATGGTTTTTCCCCTAACAGGGTTTCCACGTAAAAAATTTGGGTGTTCTTTGTGCTTCTGATGTATTGATTATTTATGATTTATTTTCATTCATCAGGTTTGAGATTAAGTAAAATTAAGTTTGAAAATTTTAAATATTTTGTGACAATTGATTCACCCCCCCAGTTGTTTGTCCTTTTTTTTCCAACACTTTTCTATTCCAAAAACTCTAAAAAATAAAAAGAATGAGAAAATGAAAAAAATCAAGAGAAATAATTCATTTAATGGTGAAAACCACATCTTTTGGTGTCTTGGGAAAGTACCATGATGAAAACCTAATAATGGAATCATGTGTAATTCCCCATATTCTTGTACTCTATGTACTTGGGAGAAAGCTCCATCCATAATTTACACCCTATCTATACCCCACTATCCCTCATATCCTATATATCATCATATCTAATTTCATCCTCCCTTTTTTATCTTTGATCTTGAAAAGGATAAGGATCTTCATAAGAACCACATATTCTACCTACCTTATCCTATCCATATCATTTATCTCATATCCCTCATTCCTATCCAACTTCATCCTCTCTTCCCATATTTGATCTTGATGAAAAGCATAGAGGAAAAATATCCATACACCATCCATATTACATTATCTTGTCCACATCCTCAAAAAATAGCCTTCATCCCATATCCTTTATACTAGATCTCTTTCCATCCTATTGAAATCTGCCTTGCCTCCCTCCCTTGATCTTGATAAGGCTAATGGAGAAATACATATACATGATTTGGACAATGAACACCTTTCTTCCTCTACCATTTATATCCCTTATGCACTATTCTTCGAACTCATGCATCCTTTATTATCTTCCATCCATTATTGCACACACTTTGGTGTGGAGAATCTTTTTCAATTGTAACCTAGTCCTTGGATATCCCTTTCCCCATTCTCCTATTTTGATATCTCCCATCCATCCAAGCAATTCCTTCACCCATGTTTTAACAAGCCTTGGTTTAAACTTATCATCGGTTCCTCTATCCTAACAATAATATCATCATAAGCATCTTATTGTCTTATCCTATCTAATATATTTATCATCTATCCTCAATCCAATCCAATTCTATTATCCTTTATCTATCTTTCTAATGCAATCATCCCCATCCAATCCATCCAATGAAATCAATCCTATAACATGCAATACAATATTGCAATCTAGCTCTTCATCCAAATAAATCTATCATTTTGATCCAAATCAACTAAAATCTATTGATCCACACTCCAATTATCATCATAGGTATGTATCCTTTGTAATCCACATTTTTTTCTTATTGTTAACAACACAATCCTTGTGGTAAGCATCGTTCTTATTTTTAACTTTACTATCCTCATCATCATCCATCAATAAAATTAATTAGTTTTCATCTTGACTAGAGGTATCATCATATTTTTTTTGGTTTGTTGTGCATGCTTGCTTGTTTCTTGTGTGTTTTATCATTGTTTACATTTATCATGATATTTACACTCTATTTCCACAAGGGTGTCACAGTATTTCATATCATGGTGTTATAAGGCATATGCTTAGATTTCACCTTTTTTATCATGTAATTGGAACATTGGCATCCTAATTCCTTATCAATTGGTGCACAATGTCAAGTACAATATCAATTCTAGGTTTCTTATACTATTAAAATATGGTAATCATCCATCCTACTTATCCATCCATATCTTCATCATACTTAGTTATTTTCCTCTATCCTTTTAGTCCTCCCATATATTTTGAGATAACACTCATGTTATTTGAAATTTCATGTCCTATCAAGGGGAATATGATGTAGACAAGGTGGTGAAACTCACAACCAGACCCAAAATGACCAGACCTCAATAAGGCATCAGCCCTTAAAAATCACAATCACCCAAATTGAATCAACTATCAACAAAAGGCTTGTATCCGTCAAATATAAGCAAAAGGGCTTATATTTTAGAGAAATATGTAAAATGGCTATCCAAACACAAGACTAGACTTTTCTTAGACTCCACAACACTATCCTAGAAGACCTCAAAAGGTTTTCTTGTACCAAAATTGAGAAACATCAAACTATCCTGCAAAAAGGCTACTAGAATTAGCCCTGTTTTACAAACAAAGTACCCTCTAGACACCTTGAACTCACAAAGACTCTTTGGAAAGTCTTAAATTGTGTCCCAAAACTTCAAATTTTCCAACTATTTCTCAGACCTCGGACCTCTACACCATAGATTCATGAAACCCTCCATTTACACCCCAAACCCTAGGGTTTATTGCAAATCCAAGTTTCACACCTTACCAGAACTTCAAACCACTTCAAAAAAATTTCTTTAGTTCTACACATGCTCAAGAATTCATGTGAAACAACTATCTTCAAAGGTTTCATAAAATGCTAGACCCAAATCACCATTTTTCATGTATTTTCTTAACAAAATCAACAGGGCAATAGTTCTACCTCCCTTATTTCTTCTCCAACACTAAATTCATGTATCCTACCTTCTACTCTAACTCCCTAGGCCCCATTACACTTACCATAGTAGTCACAGTCGGTGTATGGGCCATCAGAACATGATTTTGGTTACAAAACCCTCAAACAAGGTATTCTCAACCTGTTTTAGGAAAACATAGATTTCTACCACAAGACTCTATATTTCCTTTAATTTTGATGCAAAAGATTGTTAACATAGGGCACCAAAAAATTCAAATGATTACATAGAAAAATCAGGTTGTATGGGCTCATACAGGTATGCAAATATCAAGAAAACTCAAAAAATGAATGAAAAACAAAGATAATCTTATTTTCAATGCTTCAATTCTTCAAGCCAACCCTTAAAATGAGGTTGCATTCCTTCTTAAAGGGTTTTACACACACAAAATAACCGACCAACTAACTTTGAATAGGTTTTCAAACTTCTTGTGACCATTGGAGGCCAAAAGGATACCTTTTACACATTTTGATAACAACCCCTTTACATATATTGCAATGTTTGCACTTCTTGACCCCCCTAATCACCTAAATTATTACAAGTGGTCTAATGAGACCTTATTCAACTAAAAAACATGACTCGACTCAAGAAAACAACATTCTACCTACCCTGACACCTTTTGTCAACTTTGAATTTTTTTACAAAATGAACACAAAAGCCCCCAAAGTTGATCAATTACATAAGAATGGTCACATTGGACCTTATTTAGAATCAAGACCTTAACTCAAACACCCTAACACACCTTATCCATAAGACACTTAATGAAGAAACATAGAAAATATCGGTGCTACTACACCATACACACCACCAGGAAAAGACTCATGTCACATGAGTAAGAATTTGTCCTGCTCCAACCTGCTCTCCATAAGCCCTTACTGACCTGTACCACCTCTTTCCTAATTTGGACAATGAAAACTTGCAGCCCACTTTGCCCTCTGGCCTCTGTGTGCATGTAATCTTTCCCCCTTCTCTAAAATCATATCAGTGGGTGGTCTTCCATTTTCCCTTAGACCAAAACAGGTTAATTTCCTTACCTTCATGCCTCTAAACCAACCCTTACCAATGCTTCTCTAGACTACCATGTCTCTTGTTACTATTTTTGATTGATACTTATCTCTAATCTCCTTTCCTTTCATGATTGATTTAATACCTATTCCAACCATCTTATGTCCTATCCAAGTAGCATGTCTTCCCTCATGGCTCTGTCCCTTCCTATGCACTTGTTCCACCCCACTCTGACCCTTGAATGTAGGCATCAAACCCACTACCTTGGCTTGTGTAGTCCCATACACCACTGTATTCTCAAATTTTAGAGCCTTTCCTCTACCTAGACATGATTGTCCTTCCATTCTATGGAATGTTATAGGACACACCACTATCCCAATCAAGATCTCCATTTGACTATACCTTTCTTGTTGTTTTATCAACAACTCACCACTAACCTGTCTTAGATTAGTCTTCTCCATGGGATTCACATCATTTTTCCCCTCCAACTGAGCATCAACCTTCTTAGACCCTTTTTCCATCTCCTCAATTGGTTCATTAGTATTCAATACCACTATCCTAGCACCATTTGTAGGTGTCTTTCTTGCTGTCCCAACACCATAACCCTTCTCCAAATCAGAAAACATATTGCCCTTGTTGTCCTCAAGCCTTAAAGGCTCCTTTTTTCCAAAAATCACAACCTTGGTTTTACCTTTTTCTCTTGCACTACCCTACAAAGGAGTTAGTTTGAAACTCTTATCATCCTTCCTAATTGTATAGGTGTTTTCCCAACCATCATATAGGGACCTTCTATCAAATTTCCATGGTCTTCCCAATAGAAAATGACAACAATCCATTGGTAACACATCACACAAGACCCTATCTTTGTACTCCCCAATCTGGAAATCCACATAGGCTTTCTCATCCACCACTAAGGTTTGACTATCATTCACCCAAGAAACCTTGTAGGGTGCTACATGAGGTATCTTCTCTAAATTCAATTTTTCTACCATCTCCCTAGTCACAATATTATCTTGAGAACTTGAATCAATAACAACTTGACACACTTTACATTTGCATTTGCATGAAGTTATGAATAGACTCCTTCTTTGGATCATATCTTCCTCTTTAGGTGCTTGTAACAAGGTCCTTCTCATCATGAGTGCCTCTCACACCTCTGGATATGTAGGCTTGCTTGAACTTTCACACTCTTTCTCTTGGACCGGTTGTGTTCTTCTTTCACTCCTATCACCACTTGAAGTTGAACTTTGGTTTTGAGGAAACTTAAAATATGGGTGTCCAAATTCATTGCACCTATAACACCTACCTACAAACTCATTGAAATATCTCCTTTGTCTGAAGTTTTTCCTTCCACCTTTCCATCCTCCTCTTGATTTAGGTGCTTGTTCTTTGTTCTTATCAGCATTTTCAAGGTCTTCCTTGGTCTGCCTTGACATTGAAGTAGTGCCTCTACCCATAGAAGTGTTTCCTCTTCCTCTTTTTTCCTTCTCTTGTCTCCTCTTTAATTTTTCTTTTTCCCTCATTTCCATTTGAAAGCATTGTTCAACTGATTTTGGTGTCAACAAGCTGATTTCATCCTGAATGTTATACCTCAAACCATTCAAGTACCTAGCAACCATTTCTTCCTCATCTTCTTCATGTTTACTCCTTATACTTATTTTGTGTATGAAAATTAAGTGCATAAATGAATTAAAACCAGTTCAAACACACCAATAGAACATTATAACAAAAACAGAAATATAAAAGGAATAGAGATGTGCAAACTCAGTATCTTGTTCCCATTGTCGTCCTATCGTCCTCTATCTTTAGTGTTTTTGTAGATTCTAGCCTTGTGTTCTCAGATTAGTGGCTAGGCTCAACAAACTGTCTTCCTAAAGAACGAGATTTTTGCTATGATATGAATGCATGATTAAGCTATGATAATGATTTTAGCTAAGAAACTTGAAATAAACATGATGCTATGAATACTAAATGAATTAAATGCATAAACTCTACTTGATTGCCTATTACCAATGTTTGGATTCACACAGGTATTTATAGGGCTTTCTGAATGATTCTGATTGGCTGTCTCGATTGACGGTTGTGATAATTCCTGGCAAATCAAACGGTTGAAGAAAGATGAAACTGAAAGATAAGATAGAAGAACCCTAGAAACAGATTTTTCTATTTTATTATGAAAGAGGAAAAAGAATGGAAGATAAGAATAAAAGAAAGATTTAAAAGCTAATAAATAATTAATTAAAAAAAAAAATCAATTATTTATTTGTGGAGGACATTCAGCTTTTCTTAATTAAATAAAATATTTAATTAAGCTTTTAAAAGCAGAAGAAAACTTGTGGTGAGAAAAGAGCTTTAATCAGTTTTATTGAAAAAAGCAGAATATCTCATAATTAAATAAAATATTTAATTATGATATGAGAAGATTGCACAATTAGGTTAAAATACCTAATTTTGGATTTAGAAAGAAATCATAAGATATTTTTAATTAAATAAGATCTATTTAATTAAATCACTTTTATGAAATTAATTAAATGAAACATTTAATTAATTAGAAGAAGAATTAAAATAGAAGAAAGGGGAAATATTTAAACTTAATTAAATCAAAAGATTTAATTTAAATTCAAACAATGATAATTAATTTAAATAAATAGAATGTATTTATTTAATTAATTAAGTGGACATATGAAAATAATTAAATAAAAATAAATTTATTTAATTATGGAAGAAGAATAAGATGAATGAACAATATAATTAAATTAATTAAATTTAATCATATGTAGAGGACTTTAGAAAATTAATTAAATAATAAATATTTAATTAATTGCCAGGATTATAGACATGACCATTTTTATGCGTATACATTTTGCCCCTCTTTGAAGTGATGTGTGAAACACATTGCTTCAAAGAAAATAAAAATTTGCCCCTGATATGTTTCGATTTTTGATATTGATGATGCCCCCTCGGGAGATAAATCACGGAAAAAGAAATTGATGAGGAACAGTGATTTAGCTCCTGATAGATAAGGTGGTTGATGCCCCAGTGAAAAAGAGGATGAAAAAAAAAAAAAGGGAAATGCCCCTACTGCCCATCCTGAAAAGACTCTTATAAGGTAAAAGGGGTAAAATGAGGTGTCATTTTCACCCTGCTTCTACAGTGAATTTTGAGCTCTGAGAGTGACTTGGCGGAATGGTGATCCCCGTGCACAGACATAGGTTTGAGCGAGCGCGGCGGTATCAGAGACCAGCAGCGTATGGGCCACCGGTGAGTGATTCGAAACCTCTAAGTTGTCAAATTTCGCATTTTTGATCGATTTTGGATTGATTTAGAGTCGGACTGCAAGTTTTTTGGAACGTTTTAGCGCATATAGGTATAGTTTTAGCGCATTCGACAAATAGTTTAGCGCATCTAGGGTTTTTTGTAGCGCATTTAGGCGCAGGCCACAGACTGATCTTTTAGCGCATCCGACAGATAAAGTTGCGCATATAGGTCAAAATAGGCTAGGTCAGAGATTTAGCGAATCTAGGGCACAGAATTGCGCTTTTAGGGTTTGGTTCAAAACTGTTAGAGTTGCGCATTTGATAGATAAAATAGCGCATCCGCGGTACAGAGTTGTGCATTAGGAGTTTTAGCGCATTTAGGAAACAGTGTTGCACTTTCGAGAAAAACTTTGGTGCATATGGGTTTTTAGCGCATATGAGCAACAGAGTTGCGCATTTAGGAAATTTTTCCCAGAATGGCCATTTGCTGAAAAAGAATGATAAGATTGCTTCTTTAGTCAATAGATAGATAAATTGTCGGATCATCATATTGATAGGATAGAAAATCGAATAGAGAACTGATAACTGTGCTTTCCGCGATTGAAAAACAAAGAGTAGATGAGAGATTGATTGATTGGAATTTGATAACTTTACTTCTCGCGATTGAAAAACAAAGAGTAGATGTCGTGATAAATTTTCTTTCTGCGATAGAAAATAAATAGTAAATGAGAATTTGACTGATTTGAATTTGATAACTTTGCTTCTCGCGATTGAAAAACAAAGAGTAGATGTGAGATTGACTGATTTGAATTTGATAACTTTTCTTCTCGCGATTGAAAAACAAAGAGTAGATGTGAGATTGACTGATTTGAATTTGATAACTTTGCTTCTCGCGATTGAAAAACAAAGAGTAGAGGTTGTGATAAATTTTCTTTCTGTGATAGAAAACAAATAGTAAAATAGAGATTAAAATTTGCATTCATGATTGAAATACAAACAGAAAAGGATATGTGTTGATAAATTTGCTTTCCTGAAAAGAAAAAACAAATAGTAAATGATGATAGAGTAGATTGATTAGACATGTTGATAGATTGATGTAACACTTGATATAGATTATTGATATGTAATGTTGGGTGTTGTGATATTTTTGGACAAAATAGGAGGCTTTCAAAAGCCTCCAGATCAGAGAGCGGTTCCCCTTGTGCTGGGAGCGGATAGGCGAGTTGACACTGGCCAAGTTACAGGTGATTTCAGATTATGGATTGGGGCCACTGTTGACCATGCCGCGAGGCATTCGGGCCAACAGGGGGCTGTTGACGGCCTTGGCCGAGAGATGGCATTCCGAGCATAACACCTTCCACCTGCCGACGGGTGAGATGAGTGTAACACCGGAGGACGTGTATCGGGTTTTGGGGATCCCGGTGGTTGGAGCCCTTGTGGTTTATGACCACAAGGAGGTCGGTGGGACAGAGGCATTACAACGGATATGTGGTGATCCTGGTATCTATGGGTACTGGATAGACTGGGATGACTTCAGCAGGTATCCAGCTCTAGTAGCGGTATTGGCAGCATTTGTTGGAGGTTTCCTTGGACCGGACCATCGGTCCAAGGGATTTGCCGTGGGGTGGGGGAGGATGTTAGAGTGGATGATCACTCAGCCGCAGAGATTTTCCTGGGGGAGCTGCGTCTTGGCAGATATGTATCATGACCTTCATCGGATTGTATACAGAGGATCCACCAGCCTGGCGAGTGGAGTTACATTATTGCAGATCTGGGCGTGGGAGCACATTGCTATCACGAGACCACTGTGTACCAGGGTGAGACCAGCCGGGAGGCCGTACGTATATGCATATTCTGGTGCCGTTGTCCAGCAGAGGCTGGGCAAGGTAGAGTACTGGCAGCGAGTGCTAGATGATGTAGATGTCGTGATATGGAGGCCGTACACAGACTGCGAGGCATGGGCGACGAATCAGTTAGAGATGCCGTTTGTGTGTAGACCGCGATACTTGATAGGGCGGACTCCCTTTATTATTGAGAGGTTTTTGGCACTACGGGTGCTGAGACAGTTTGGTTTTACGCAGGGGATGCCCCAGGGCGTTGCTCATTATGGGTGGCGTAAGGGAGATACAGGATGGGGGCCATGCATTCCCTACTAGGCAGCCTATACAGAGTACACATCTTTACAACCCGAGGTATGGGCGGACAGGCCAGACATACTGGATGCAGGGATGACCGATGACTATGCCCAGTACTTTCATACGCATCCTTTTCCATGATTCACAGTGCCAGATGAGGCACGGGTCATCAAAGCAGTCCCACAGCCAGGAGCAGGGATACCGGGAGGTGTGGCAGGTGGAGAGTAGGCTATGGGTGGAAGGGAGCAGGCTATGGGTGGAGAGGAGGAGGAAGAGGAGAGCGAGGAGAGTGGTGTTGGGGAGGAGGAGAGCAGCTCAGAGGACGGAGATGATGGGGATGACGGGGATGGGCAGAGACAGCAGATACTAGACAGTCTCGGCAGAGTACAGATTCCTCGGCGGTCCAGATCTGGTGCCAGGCCACAGACGGTGATTAGGGTGACATCCTCGTCCCAGTAGGCACAGATAGATGCGTTGCAGGGTCAGGTGCAGACCTTTTAGGGGCAGCAGGCACAGAGCATGATAGTGCAGTTACAGGCACACCTTGCACAGGCACAGGCTCAGGCACAGGTTCAGATGCCTGCCCCAGATCCTCAGGTGGCACAGTTAGCAGCAGAGAGGGATGCCTTTAGACGGCGGGCACAGGAGGCTGAGGGTGTAGCACAGAGATTGATGGGTACCGTAGAGAGTACATCTCTACGAGAGGCCATTGCAGAGGGATTCGAGGCAGCCAAAGAGGCAGAGTACTACAGAGCTCGTTACGAGGAGCTATGCCCTCCTGAGCGGTGAGAGCCATATCCCAGATCACACAGCCGGACGAGGACCCGATCCCGGACATCGACACATGGCAGAGAGGTTACCGGGCCTCGACGGGATCCTGATGCAGGGACCAGCGGCAGGCCACCTCCTTCTGGACCAGCTCTGTCGGGGGCATCAACCAGTTAGCCATTTTTGGGGCTTGATTCATTATGTATACTGAGTTTTGATCATGTATGATGTATTTATGTTCTGACCTTTTATTAGTTTCATCGGACATTTGGACATTTGTATTATCTTGATGAGTGATGATATGCAGTGGCGGTAATTCTGATGATGTTTATGTTCATGCATTTATGATATGATATGGATATGACATTTATGCATGTATGTTATGAGATGGATTTGGAGATGCTTTTATTACATGGGTGGACTAATCCCTATGATGCAGGATGATCTAGTGATTATGATGTGTATGCAATGATTTTGTGATGATGTATGTATATATGTGAGATGTTAATTTCTTTTTGAATTTTCCATGTATGAAATGCATCATGATATGGTAGAAAATGAATGTGGTATGAATGGTAATATGGTAAAATGATATGTAAAATGGTAACATGATAATATGATGATAAATGTAAATGGTAATGCAATGGTATGAGACAATAAAATGATAAATGAATGATAAAACGGTAAATGATAAATGACAAATGAAAAAAAATGGAATGATAATGATATGATAAATGAATGATGAAATGATGAAATGATATGAAATGGTAAAAATGAATTATGAATGATAAAGAATAATGAATGAAAAGATGATGAAATGATAATGGTAATGATATGAAATGGTAAAATGATAAATAAATGATGAATGATAAGATGACATGAAATGAATGAATGCAATGAATTAAATTTCCAACTGTCCTCCATGAAAAGGTCAAAACTTAATAACAACCGTTTGAATACCTTCATTCAGCCCTTCAAAATACGACTATGAATCCAATATGCAGATATATACAATGAGCTAATGAACATGCAACTATATGAAACTAACCAGTTTGTTGAGCCTGTTATAAGCCTTCGTGAATCATCATAGAACATTTAAAATGTTGGAAGTATGTACAAGCATCAGAGGGGAAATTAGCGCCAATGATGACCAGAGTACAACTTTCATGAATTTTGATATAGCAAGCAAACACAAGCATCGAGGTATAATTGAACCGAGATGACCTGAGCATTTCTTGCATAAACAGACAAAGATTATCCACCGTTCTGATGCAAATGTGGAACTGTCATCGATGATATTTTCTTTGAGCGTCATGTCCTTTGACATATTTGCATTAGATTGGGCTATTAACCTCAAGACAGCAGACAAAGAAAAATCATTCTCGTTCCTTGCTTACTCTAGTGCAGTACATCATTGAGTATGCTCCCGAGTAATGATATCGAAAATCAAACAACTTTTAATCAAACATGTAATACTATTAATGCCTACATTATTCAGATATTTGGATCATCCAATAGACAAGTGATATGATATCTTGCTGAAAAATGTGTCATGAGCGGATAACAGTGACAAAGGATTTTGGTGTTTGTTGGTATGCTTGTATTGCTATGTCATGGTCTAGCTGGTTTGGTATGCTCTGAAAGTTAAGTGCCCCCAGTTGAGTTTTGCCTTGTTGATTGACACAACTTGCGGAAAGGAATATGTACAAACGATCAAGCCATGGTAAGACGTTTTAACTCTCTAGGCAAATGGCGGCAGGATGGTGCGATTAGTGACCTCAAGATGCGGAAAAAGAGATACAGAAAAAGGAAAGCTTTTGAAAAGATAAAGTACAAAGCAGGAACTAATAGATGGAGAGGCACAGATAGCGTCTGTTTGCCAGATTTTCACTATCTGATTTATTGCATTTTTTATTTCTTTTTTTTTGGATTTTCTCAATTAGAATCAATTGCCATAAGCCACGGTAAGACGTTTTAACTCTCTAGGAAAATGGCGGTAGGATGGTGCGATTAGTGACCTCAATATGCGGAAAAAGAGATACGGAAAAAGGAAAGCTTTTGAAAAGATAAAGTGCAAAGCAGAAACTAATAGATGGAGAGGCACAGATAGCGTCTGTTTGCCAGATTTTCACTATCTGTATTTATTGCATTTTTTTGATTTCTTTTTTATTTTTCTGATGATTTTTTTGTATTGTTTCAGGACTTTTTCTGCTGTTTTTGTATTTCTTCAGGACTTTTTCTGCTGTTTTTGTATTTCTTCAGGACTTTTTCTGTTGTTTTTGTATTTCTTCATGACTTTTTCTGACTTAAACATAATACTTCTTAAGATGTATACTGTTGATGGGTTCATCCAATAGGTCTCCTTCTGGCGTAGATAACTTGTATGCTCCCGATCCGTAGACTGCAATAACCACATAAGGGCCTAACCAATTTGGTTCAAACTTTCCTTTTTTTTCTCTGTCTTGTTGATTGCGCGGGTTCTCTTTCAGAACTAGATCACCCACCTGAAAGGTATGTGGCTTGAATTTGTGATTATAGCTGCGAGCCATCATCTGTTGATATGCTTTTAAATGGTCTGCTGCTCTCTATCTCTTTTCATCTAAAATTTCTAACTCTTGGAGTCGGGAAACTCTGTAGTCCTCCTCTGTTATGAGACCTTTCAGTGATACTCTTAAGGAAGGTATTTCTACCTCTAAAGGCAGTATGGCTTCTGCTCCATAGACGAGGGTAAAATGTGTTGCTCCTGTTGGCCTTCGGACACTAGTTCTGTAAGCCCACAAGGCGGGATTGAGTTGAACATGCCAATCCTTCCCTGAGTCATTGACAATCTTCTTCAAAATCTTTAGTATGGTTTTGTTTGAGGCCTCTGCTTGGCCATTCCCTTGAGGATAGTAAGGCGTGGAATATCTGTGCTGAATATGGAATCTGTCACAAAGTTCATCAACATCCTGATTTTTGAATGGTCGACCATTATCTGTAATAATGGCATTAGGAATACCATATCGACAAATAATGTAGTTGAGAATGAAGGATGAGATCTGTTTTCCAGTGACTTTAGAGAGAGGTACTGCCTCAATCCACTTAGTGAAATATTTCGTTGCTGTGATGATGAACTTATGCCCATTTGAAGAAGAAGGATGAATTTTTCCCACTAGATCTAACCCCCATTGAGAGAATGGCCAGGTGGGTGTAAACGAATGAAGTTCTTGTGCAGGAGCATGAATAAGATTCCCATGAATCTGACATTTTGAGCATGTTTTAGCAAAGGTAAATGATTCCCTTTCCATTGTAGGCCAGTAGTAACCCATTCTAATCAATTTTTTGGATAAGGTTAGTCCACTCGAATGAGTACCACAAATGCCCCCATGAACTTCTTGTAAAGCTTTGTTGGATTCGTCACGTTCAAGACATCGAAGTAAAGTACCATCAAGACCACGGTGATAAAGGGTATCAGCGATAAGGGTATATCGAGAGGATTGTCGGATAAAGTTACGTTTTTGGTTGCGGGACAAGTCAGGTGGTAATATATTGTCTTTTAGGTATGCATAAATCTTGCCATACCAGGGTGAATCGGATCCTACTAGGTGGCAGATAATTTGGCTTTCAGGTGTGTCATAGGCAGGTGTAAATAATTGTTCCACCAGAAATTCATAGCGAGTCTGTTTGTCTGGGAGTTGTATCAATGAGGCGATCGTAGCCATAGCGTCGGCTGCTTTGTTGTCAATCCTCAGAATTTGTGTGAACTGAATGTCCACAAAATACTTCTTGAAGTCATCAATCATCTTCTTATATGGTAACAACTTGTCATCTTTAGTCTGATAGTCATCATTGATTTGATTAATGACTAGTTGTGAGTCACCATAAACTTGTAGCTCGGTAATCCTCCATTCCAATGTTGTTTTCAGTCCAGTGATCAGCGCTTCATATTCGGCTATGTTATTGGTGCATGGAAACATTAACCTATAGGACCTAGGAATGGTATGCCCTTGAGGGGTGACGAAGAGAATGCCTGCCCCCGAGCCATGTTGAGTAAAAGAACCATCAAAGTATAAGGACCATGGCTGCTTAAAGTCTGCTGTGAAGACATCAGCATCTGGAAATTCAATGTGTAAAGGGTGCTCTGTTTGGAGAGGAGCGTCTGCTAGTTGATCCGCGATAACCTGTCCTTTGATTGCTTTGCGATCAACATAGTGGATGTCGAACTCACTCAAAATCATGATCCATTTTGCTAACCTTCCTGTCAGTGATGCTTTACTTAGTAGATACTTGAGTGGATCAATTTTGGAAACAAGCTTAATTGTATGAGTTAGCATGTAATGTCAGAATTTCTGGGAAGCGAAGACGACTGCCAAACAAGCCTTCTCAATGAAAGTGTAACTAAGCTCATGACTTGTCAATGTTCTGCTGATGTAGTAAATTGCCCGTTCTTTCCCTTCATGGTCTTCTTGTGCTAATAATGCTCCCAAAGATGTCTCGGTTGTAGAAATATACAGAATCAATGGTTTGTCTGGATTTGGTGGTACAAGAACTGGTGGATTCATCAGGTACTGCTTGATTTGTTGAAATGCCATTTCACATTTATCATCCCATCTAAAAGGAACATTCTTATGTAGAAGATATGTGAATGGTAGACTTTTGTCACCCAATTGTGCAATGAATCTGCGGATAGACTGGAGTCGCCCTTGTAAGGATCTCAACTGACTAATGTTCTTTGGGGGAGGCATCTCCATGATTGCGCAAACTTTAGCAGGATCTACTTCAATTCCCTTTTCTGAAACAATATATCCTAACAATTTTCCAGATGTGACCCCAAAAACACATTTCTTAGGGTTTAAGCGAACTTTGAATTTCTCCAATCTGGTGAATATTTTAGATAGTATCTCCAAGTGTCCTTCTCTGGTGTGTGATTTTTCCAATATGTCATCTACATAATCTTCCATGAATGTGTGCATCATGTCGTGAAAGATCGTAGTCATAGCTCTTTGATAAGTAGCTCCAGCATTTTTCAAGCCGAAAGGCATGACATTCCAACAATATGTTCCCCACGAACAAGTGAAAGTTGTTTTCTCTTGGTCTTCTGGTGCAATCTTGATTTGGTTGTAACCTGAGAAACCATCCATTAATGAGTACATGGCATGGCCTACTGTTAGATCAACTATAGTGTCGATACTTGGAAGCGGAAAGTCATCCTTTGGGAAAGCTTTGTTAAGATCTCTGAAATCAGTGCATACTCTTACACGTTTGTCTGGTTTTGCTACTGGTACAATATTGGAAATCCATTCGGCATAGTCAATTGATCTTATAAAACCTGCATCGAGGAGCTTCTTGAGTTCTTCTTTAACCAATAGTGCAATATGAGGATTCATCTTTCTGAGTTTTTGTTTTACTGGTTTGGCTCCTGATTTGATAGATAAATGATGCATAATGAGATCAGGATCAAGGCCGGGCATATCTGCATATGACCATGCAAAATTGACTTGATTTTCCTTGAGAAAATTCATGAACTCTGGGATTTCTTTAGCTGTCATTGATTCAGCTATCTGTAGGATCCTTGGATTATCTGCAGTTGCAACGTTGATTTCCTTTGTAGGCTCAGTCAAGATGGATGATCGCTCATGATAATGCTCTGGGAGAGTGTCAAGAGTCCCATCAGATGGTGCCTCAAAAAGGTTTTCACCATCTGATACGCTCTTTATTTTGTCTTTTGCTTGATCTAGTACTGCCAGATTCTGGTTTTCACCACTAGACCGTTTATCTTTATTTTCATTTTTGCAGCTAGGAGACTTGACACTCTCCTGATTACAGACTTCATACCGAAAATCGCTAGTGGAACAATTATTTACATCTTCGGTGGAAAGGAAGTTTATGATAGCTTCGTCATTTGGAAAAATAGGTATATCCATAGGTTCGGTAAGATCCCAGTCAATGAGATCAGGATGGATTAATGGTAGGACGTCGTCTGGTTGTGTAAAATTGCCGATGGTTAGGGTCAAGACAGAGTTATCGGTAGGATCCGAGGTATGAGATAGGTCAATGATGGGACTATTCTCCTGATAATCTTGTTCGTTAAAATCTGACTCAGTATCACTAGACTCATAGTTGCTTTGTGGTTCAGATTCTTGTGGTTGGGATCCTGAACCTTCTCCTTTGATTAAAGTGGGCGTATACTTATGTATGATATCTACCTCTTTGTCTTTCCAAAATTTGTTATCCTGGATGGGATCCCATTCATATTCAGCAGAATCTGTGTCAGAGTTATTTTCAATGTAATTCAGGACTGATACCAAACATGTTTCATTCTTATTGGAAACTTTTTGCAGTGTAAAAGCATTACCTTGGGATTGTTTAGATTGGGTAGCCTCATAGCCTATTCCAATTTTATCATATGCTGC
Organism: Sequoia sempervirens; assembly: GCA_007258455.2. Classification (NCBI taxonomy): domain Eukaryota; kingdom Viridiplantae; phylum Streptophyta; class Pinopsida; order Cupressales; family Cupressaceae; genus Sequoia; species Sequoia sempervirens. The sequence continues at coordinate 15,801,290 of VDFB02049217.1, read as the reverse complement.
AAGTCCTGGAAGATGGATAGGCTCAACTACGCCTTCTTTTCTCTTTCCAAGAGGACCATTATCACATCCCATCTTTTGCATGATAGAATATCCTTTCCCATATTGTTCTGTTGGTAAGGTGACGTTTAGAATTGCATCCTCTTCGTCTTTATAGAGCCAATCTAGAATTGTTGTATCCTCAGGATCTCCCATGGGAAATTTTTCTTTGATAAATTGTCCATTGAACTTGGTAGTGGGCTCTGTTTGTACCTGTGCTGATGTTGATGCTGCTGATATCTGTTGTGGTGTAATAGAAGGTTTCCCATGTGATCGAGGAGATGTAGGTAGATTAGCAAGACAAAGGGAATATTACCCAACTCCACTTTCCTTGAACTGTAGTTTCTTGTCAAAGCTTTTAGTTAATTGACTGATGTGTGTAGCATGTTGAGAAGAAGTATCAGCAAGTGCTTCTCGATTATTCAGAACCAAAGTATCTTGATGAGCTTTGACATTGGCACAAGTTTGGGCGTTTGAGTTATCAGCTGGTATAGTAATTTCCTGTCCATCATACGGAAACTTAAGACATTGGTGGTAAGTGGACGGAACAGCTTGCATCTCATGGATCCAAGGACGACCCAACAAGATATTGTATGCAAGATCTCGCTCTAAAACTTGGCAAAAGGTATTTTTGATAACAGGTCCCACTCTGATTGGTAGCATGATTAGACCTTTAGACGTTCTCTCCTCATCATCATAGGCTTTAATGGTAATCTTCCTTCTAGGATCAATGGAGTCTTCGGCAAATCCTAATGCTTGAATCACCTTCAAAGTACATATGTTTAGACCAGCCCCTCCATCTATTAGAACACGTTTGACACGGAACTTGTGGATCATGACCTCTAAGTATAATGATGAATTGTGGGGATGAGTTAGGGAAACATCATCTTTGTCTGAGAATGAAAGGCATGTGGGAGAGGACAAATGTCCTACCATGGTTTGAAATCGATTCACATCCAAATCCGTAGATACAGTCGTTTCAACGAGGGTTTTATCTAAAATATCCCTATGTGCAGGGGAAATCTTTAGAAGTTCGAAAATGGAGATTTGAGCTAGAGTTTTTCGAAGTTGGTTAACTAAGTCGTATTGGTGTTGAGGAGAGGTCTCATTGGATTTTGAAGAGGTACCTTTCAAAACAACCTTAGCTTGTGCTCTTGTTGTGACGTTTACTTGTCCATTGTCTACTTTCTCTTTGATTTTTATGACATTGACTCACTCATGGTCCGTATAGAGGTGACGAATTACATTATCATCAATTTGGTTCACAGTTTTGTCAGAAGATTCTCCCTTTTGATAATTTGGTAGAGGATTTCGAAACACTTGGTGATCTTCGTTGGATTTTTGTTGTCCTTCTACTGTGATAATGCCCTTGTCAATGAGATCTTGAATAGCGTGTTTCAAACCTTGACAGTTGTTTGTATGATGACCTCTGCACCTATGGTAGTCGCAAAAAGAAGCTTCGTTCCATGATGGAGGTTTTACATTAGGTTCGTAATTGCGTTGTGGGGGTAACATAAGGACGTTCTTTGCCATGACTTCTTTGAAAGCCGATTCTAAGGATTGTCCTAGTGGAGTAAAAGCTCTTCTATTGGAGAAGAATGGAAAGCGTTGTGGTTTCGTGTTTGAGGTATTCCCTGAAGTGTTGTTGTTGTTGTTGTTGTTCCAGTGGTTTTGGTTGTTGGCAGTCCCTTGATTGTAGTTCGTTGGAGGGGGATGATTGTTTCCTTGATTTGCGACTGAATTGACATGGTTGTAATTATTGTTACGAGGAGTGTTCAGGATAAATGGCTTAGTCGTGACATGATTTGCATCTACAACACCATCATTTACAACATTCTTGTTGCGGGTCCAAAACTTGGACTTGTCCTGATTGTTGTAATGGTTAGATGAGGCAGGGTTGTCCCTATCAAGTTTTATGGTCCCTCTTTTGACCAAAGCACTTTCGATGGTGAGGGCATCTTCAATCAGTTTCTCAAAGGAAGGTGGACAGTGCAGATTTAAATGATAACTCATTTCTGAGTTGAGGCTATTGATGAAAGTAACCATTTTCTCCTTTTCAGGGACATGATGGGGGTACCTAGCGAACATTCTCCTCCATCTTTGAAGAAAGGTAGTGAAAGATTCCCCAGGTTTTTGCGTAACTTTGCAAAGATCAATCATGGTGATCTGGTGTTGAACGTTGTAGGCGTATTGTTTTATGAATAAATTCATCAGTTCCTCAAATGTTCGAATAGGAGGTGTAATCTTAGATAACCATTCCATAGAGTTGACTCCAAGGCTTCGAGGAAATAAGTGCAATAAATATGTATCTTCGTGGGAAAATTCCAATGTCATGTTTCGAAAGTCTCTAACATGGTCAACTGGGTCTGATTTTCCATTATAACGATCAAATTTGGGGATTTCACAGTGTTTAGGAAATGGAATCATGTTGAGACTTCTATCAAAAGGATAAGGACATATGTCATCCAAATTGTACTTCTTGGTTGTGGTTCCTCCTTGTAACTCTTGGATTTTTCCCTGTATCTCTCTAAATTCTTTTTTTAAGGAGGCATATTGAGATGGGGATGGCTCTTCCTCGGTGGTTTTTAATTTCTCAGTATCAAAGTCTTTAGGCAATTTAGCTCCTTGATCTGCTAGAAAAAGAAAGTATTTCTCTTTGTCACATTGTATAATCTTTTCAAGGACTTTAAGAAACTTGGGATTTTGTTCTGCCTCTCTAAGTTCAAGTTCGTCGTCTTGTTCATCATCACTATCTATAGGAGTTTTGTTCATGTTTTTGTTCTTAAGTATCAAACTTTCCTCTCCGTCGGCCATATTGTTGTTACTAAAAAGGGGATTGCGACTTACACTAAAAAGAGGACTATCTCGTTCACCCTCTTCTTGAGGTGTTTCTCCTACTTTGTTGTGTTGAGATCTCGTAAAAACAGGCATATGTAAGAAATTCTTGAATATGGTCGAGGGTCACTGAAGGATCTGATTGGGACGCGTTGAATATTCAATTGAAGGTTGTGGTACGTTCTCAAACTCAAGAGGTTGATTCAAATTATGACGTTGAGATAAGGCTAATCTTTGATAATAAGCTTGGGTAGCCAAAGGTTCTACAGCATAATCGTCGGTGAATCCCCTAATGTAGTCTTGGTATCTATGGAGGAATGTGCGATAATGGAGCAAGACGTCTCGACTCTTATACAGGAATTTTCTGCGATCTAAAGTCTTCTTGTAACTGAAATTTGTTTTGGGCTTCTTGATCCTATTGAAAACTGATTTCTTGGTGAACTTGGTTGATTTCCACTTTCTTAACATGGGAGTAAAATATTAGAAAGTCGGGTCTATGACAAAAAACTTAAAAGCGCTATTCTGTTTCCCAAATGCGCTACAGTAATGGTCAAGTGCGCTGCAGAAAATCGCATATGCGCAGAAACAGAGCACTGATGCGCAGTAGAAAATCCTAAATGCGCCAAAACAGAACACAGATGTGCTAGAACATAACTTAAATGCACTGCAGTTTTCCCCTAGATGCGCTAAAGCAGTTTTTCTAGGACAGTTTTGACCAGTTTTTAGCTGAAATTTGTCATGTTTGTTCTTGGATGATCCATTATCTGAAGTTAATGTTTGGAAAGCACAACAAACAGTCTGATTTAAGTTGATTCGTAACCAAGCACATAATAAGACAAGCACAATCTAGGTTAGGCCAGGACAATATCCGCTAGACTCCACGTGGGTTTCCCCAACCGCATATCAGTAGCGTGTGAATCCAGAAGCTTGGCTGCACGGGCTCCCCCTTACAGTGCACTCTCTTCTCAGGCCAACCAAGCTTCCAACCCCCATGAAACTCCCATGGTGAGCTGATCACCTCTACTATTGACTACGAAAGTGTGGAAGGCTTCACACCGACCGGTGCTGGACTAGCAAATAGAAGGTTTTTGGCTTTCTAAAAATGGTATTTAGTTTGGGACCCCCGTTCGAGTGGCCATACATGGGGCAAGAGATTAATCACCATTAAGGTGGCACTCCAGCCTGAAGAGGTTAAGCTCAACAGGGTTTATGGGAGTACAACTCCGTCCGTATGACACATCTGCACAAGCAACCTTAGGTTTTCGCTTAAGATTTATATTTATATACCGGTCGGGGGTAGCTTGGCCTTAGCTCCGTTGCCGGTTTGAGTCATCCCTTAAGGTGAGTACTTTTTCCCTTAAGGCAGGCCCAATTTTTAGAGTCAATAACCATTTCTCTTGCACCCAGGATCGCACAAGTGCGCAAGGGGAGAGGATACTTCGATTATCAAATCAGGGTTACACAGGGAAAAGTGGGTCTGGTTTTCTGATCACCTAGTTTGCACAGGGTGAGAGCATAATCACCTACCACCTTCAAGCACAGCCAATAAGAGTAGACAGATTCATTTTATGTGCGCCAAAATCAAATGTGATCTAATCTAAGTGAAGATGTTGCTTCACAACAGACATGGGGTTCGTTTTAACTGCATGATAAAAGGTGTGGTGGCTACCCTAGGTTGATTCATTTTAAGCCCAACATAAAATAAAAGAAATTCTGCCTGCGGAAGGCGTCAGACTCAGAATCTCGGTTACAGTTCCAGATGTGAAGTTCTATCTCTCGAATGCACAGAAACAGAGACCAGAAGCACAACTCTGTTACATAAATGCGCTAAAACAGAAAACAAATGCGCAATTCTGATACCCAGATGCGCGAAAATAGAAACTATATGCGCTATTCTAAATGCAGAGATTTTTGTTTAATTTTCTGATACAACTTTTAAATGCGCTAAAGAAAGTCCTAAATGCACTAACTAAATGTCTAAATGCATTGCAGAAAGTGACGAATGCGCCACTCTGTTTCCTATATGCGCCGCAGAAATGACCAGATGCGCCGAAACAGAGCCCAGATGCGCCGAAGTGCCTGCAAATAAAAATTTCCCGAATCTTCCAAAACACGCTGCCGAATGCTAGAAAACCTATAAGCAAACCTGCAAGAAAAACTTGCAAGAAAGAAGTCTAAAATCGGGGCATAGGCCCCACGGTGGGCGCCATTTAATGTGTGTATGAAAATTAAGTGCATAAATGAATTAAAACCAGTTCAAACACACCAATAGAACATTATAACAAAAATAGAAATATAAAAGGAATAGAGATGTACAAACTCAGTATCCTGTTCCTGTTGTCATCCTATCGTCCTCTATCTTTAGTGTTTTTGTAGATTCCAGCCTTGTGTTCTCAGATTAGTGGCTAGGCTCAACAAACTGTCTTCCTAAAGAACGAGATTTTTGCTATGATATGAATGCATGATTAAGCTATGATAATGATTTTAGCTAAGAAACTTGAAATAAACATGATGCTATGAATACTAAATGAATTAAATGCATAAACTCTACTTGATTGCCTATTACCAATGTTTGGATTCACACAGGTATTTATAGGGCTTTCTGAATGATTCTGATTGGCTGTCTCGACTGACGGTTGTGATAATTCCTGGCAAATCAAACGGTTGAAGAAAGATGAAACTGAAAGATAAGATAGAAGAACCCTAGAAACATATTTTTCTATTTTATTATGAAAGAGGAAAAAGAATGGAAGATAAGAATAAAAGAAAGATTTAAAGCTAATAAATAATTAATTAAAAAAAAAAATCAATTATTTATTTGTGGAGGACATTCAGCTTTTCTTAATTAAATAAAATATTTAATTAAGCTTTTAAAAGCAGAAGAAAACTTGTGGTGAGAAAAGAGCTTTAATCAGTTTTATTGAAAAAAAGCAGATCTCATAATTAAATAAAATATTTAATTATGATATAAGAAGATTGCACAATTAGGTTAAAATGCCTAATTTTGGATTTAGAAAGAAATCATAAGATATTTTTAATTAAATAAGATCTATTTAATTAAATCACTTTTATGAAATTAATTAAATGAAACATTTAATTAATTAGAAGAAGAATTAAAATAGAAGAAAAGGGAAATATTTAAACTTAATTAAATCAAAAGATTTAATTTAAATTCAAACAATGATACTAATTTAAATAAATAGAATGTATTTATTTAATTAATTAAGTGGACATGTGAAAATAATTAAATAAAATAAATTTATTTAATTATGGAAGAAGAATAAGATGAATGAACAATATAATTAAATTAATTAAATTTAATCATATGTAGAGGACTTTAGAAAAATTAATTAAATAATAAATATTTAATTAATTGCCAGGATTATAGACATGACCATTTTTATGTGTATACACTTATCCTATAAATTTATTTAGTATATGCTTGCACATCTAAATCCTTTTGTCTAATATTTTGTAACCTCTTAAGAAACTAAACATTATAATCACAAGGAAGGAATTTACCTTTTAGTTTGGTCTTCATCCTCTCCCAAGAAGTGATCTTTTTCTTTCCTTGTCTCTCCCTTTCATCTTGCACAAAATTCCACCACAACAAAGCATGTCCCTTCAATATTTTTTTTCCTTATTCACCTTGTGCTCTTCACCAATTTCTTCACTCAAAGTATTTCTCCAAAGCTCCTATCTAATCCAAGAGCTCTTCACTATCAAGTTTTCCTCCATAGATAGGCACATCCATTTTTCCATGTCCATCCTTCTTCACACCCTTCAAAAGCTTCATCATTCTCACATCATCTAGATCTATCTCCTCTTCTTCACTAGAGCTCTCTTCCTCTTCAGAATCACTTTCTTCCAAAAGAACCCTACCTTTAGCTTTAATCACAGCAATTTCCTGCTTCAGGCCTTGTATTTCTTTGTCATGGTTGTTAATCTTCCTTGCAACAACATTCTCCTTAGGAGGCATTTTGATTCCTCCAATTACCTTCTTCTTCTCACACACAAAACTTCAATCTTATTTCAAAAGAGACCTAATCCCTTTCTTTGATACCAGTTTGATGTAGACAAGGTGGTGAAACTCACAACCAAGCCCAAAATGACTAGACCTCAATAAGGCATCAACCCTTAAAAATCAAAATCACCCAAATTGAATCAACTATCAACAAAAGGCTTGTATCCTTCAAATCTCAACAAGAGGGCTTATATTTTAGAGAAATTTGTACATTGGCTATCCAAACGCCATAATAGACTTTTCTCAGACTCCACAACACTATCTTAGAAGACCTCACAAGGTTTCCTTCTACCAACATTGAGAAACATCAAACTACCCTGCAAAAAGGCTACTAGAATTAGCCATGTTTTACAAACAAAGTACCCTCTACACACCTTGAACTCATAAAAACTCTTTAGGCAACCTTAAATTGTGTCCCAAAACTTCAAATTTTCCAACTATTTCTCAGACCTCAAACCTCTACACCACATATTCATGAAACCCTCCATTTACACTGAAAATCCCTAGGGTTTATTGCAAATCCAGGTTCCACACCTTACTAGACCTTCAAACCACTTCAAATACTTTGCTTCAGTCCTGCACATGTGAAACAACTATCTTCAAAGGTTTGATAAAACCCTAGACCCAAATCACCATTTTTCTTGTACTTTCTTAACAAAATCAATAGGGCAATAGTTCTACCTCCCTTATTTCTTCTCCACAACACAAGTCATGTATCCTACCTTCTACTCTAACTCCATAGGGCCCATTACACTTACCACAATAGTCACAGTCAGTCTATGGGCCCGTAGAACATGATTTTTGTTACAAAACCCTCAACTAGGGTATTCTCAGCTTGTTTCAGGAAAACACGGACTTCTACCACAAGACTCTATAGATTTCCTTCAAATTTGATTCAAAATATTGTTAACATAGTCCACCACAAAATTCAAATGATTACATAGAAAAAAAAGGTTGTACAAGCTCGTACAGGTCTACAAATGTCAAGAAAACTCAGAAAATGAATGAAAAAAAGAGATAATCTTATTGCCAATGCTTCAATTCTTCAAGCCAACCCTTAAAACAAGGTTTCATGCCTTATTAAAGGCTTATCTACACAAAAAACAACAAACCAACTAACTTATAATAGGGTTTCAAACTTCTTGTGACCGTTGGAGGCCAAAAGGACACCTTTTACACATTTTGATAACAACCACTTTACATATATTGCAATGTTTGCACTTCTTGACCCCCCTAATCACCTAAACCATTACAAGTGGTCTAATGAGACCTTATTCAACTAAAAAACATGAATCAACTCAAGAAAACAACATTCTACCTACCCTGACACCTTTTGTCAACTTTGACAAATTTTCCCACATGATTTGCAATTTTCACAAAATGAACACAAAAGCCCCCAAAGTTGATCAATTACATAAGAATGGTCACACTGGACCTTATTTGGACTCAAGACCTTAACTCAAACACCCTAACACATCTTATCCATAAGAGACTTAATGAAGAAACATATAAAATATTAGTGCTCTTGCACCAGTATACCTAAATCCCATCCTTCTATTGATTGGGGCATCATGCCACTAGTCCTTATCCCTTTCCTACCCACTATGTTTTATTCTTTCAAATTATGTCACTTCTCTTAGTCACAACATCATCTCAAAGAAGGGAAAATATTCACACCTAAAATTTGACCTTACCCAACCACGCCTACTTTTATCCTATCCTAATCTATTAATTAATTAAATATTTATTATTTATTTAATTAATCTCATCCTTTCCCCACTTTATCCTAAACCTTTAGAGTATGTGCAAGATCATGATGGGCCAAAAAGTGGTGATATGATGGGTATGTGTAGGGTATATAGCTGCCAACTATTTTTTACCCAAAATTGATTAAATGAAAAGGGGTTTTAAAGGAGATTCTAAACTTTCCACCAATATAAATTATGTTTTACTTTGTATTAATAAATAATTATTATTCGTCTACTATTTGAATTATGACTAAATTCCTGATTGATAGGCCGATTGAAAAACATCTATAGCTTTCAAACGATATCACATTTTTTGAATCTGAAACATGTGTCACATTCTATGCTTCGCATACTATAGGATATATATATATATGAATTTCATGAAGTTTTGACCAAGTTAAGGTTGTCAGACATATGAGTTTTTATATTTTTCAAAAGTTCTAATAAAAAATTCATAGTTAATTATTTACTTGGAAAAAAAATTACAAAAAATTATGCATCACATCAAGACATGAGTCCTCTAATTATATCTAAAATCTTATAAAAAAATATTATCATTTTATTGTGGTTAGGGTGGTTAGACAAAAACCTACTTATTTTTTCCCTAAAATTTAAGTACTACTACATTGAAATTTCAAATTTTCACCAAATAGTTTTTTTTTTTTTTAAATAAACCTAGTAGTTTAGAAACTACATTCAATTTGCTAAAGATTTTATTCTTACAAATTTTTGAAATAATATAGATAACTTATTCAAATTTTTATGTCAAGTTTCCTAACTATGATTTTTCTAAACTTTTCGCCACTTAAGGGCCTATTTTTTCCATGATGATCCTACACATACCCTTTAAATAAATAAATATTATTTATTTTAATTATTTCTTCCCTTCACATGATGCCATTAATTAAATAATATTTATTTAAATAATTCCTCTTTACCCTTTATCCTCATCCATTTAATCTCAAACATTAAACTTGTTCACATGGATAATAATGTTAATTTTCCATCACGTGACAAGTGTCCTCTTCGCATGCCTAACTAACTCCTTTTATAGATTCATTGAGCCTAGAAACCTTCCCAAAAGTCAAAATAACTTTCCATCTTATCCATGCATTTAATATCACACCTCTTAGTCATAGCTATTCACATAATGGTAATGACCTAATCCATTCCTAAACCTAGTGCTTATTCCTCATGTGAAACTAGCAATATGAATAAAATCTTGAGCCAAGCCCTAATCCTCATTCAATCCTATCCATATATTAATAAATTCATCTTGGCCCTTGATTTCTCATGAAAATTATAT